>JALJCO010013881.1:267500-867500 GCA_023101725.1 Atherinomorus stipes | reverse complement strand
GTAATATGTGTTTAAAAAGAAAAAAAAAAAAACTTCCAACACTGACACCTGCAGCTATGGGAAAGACATGTATCCAGCCCAGACAGAATTACCTACCGAAAAAAGTAACTGCAAACCCCTCCAAGACACAAGCCCACTTTCCGAGGAAGAAATACCCCCGGGCGTTTGTCAGGAAACTTATCAGTCCACCGGTGAGGGAGACAAGAAAGTCGGCAATGGCCAGGTTAACTATGATATAATTCAGGGGCTGTCTGAGCTGTTTGAATTTAAAAGTGACAAACATGACCAGGAAATTTTCGGTCAGAGACAGCGAGGAGACCACAAACATGAGAACGGCCAGGACGGTAAAGTTCCACGGGGCGATGTTCTTGATGGGTCCGCTGAACGGATCATCGGTGGTGGGGATCTCAGCCGCCACGGTGTAGGACACCGCGTTCACTGACAAACTCAGGGTATCCATAGTCCATGCCCAGAGTTTCTGCGACTTATTTAGCGACCTTAACGCGGAGAAAATCCCGTTTGCTCTCTGTTTCTCATGCTCACAACTTGACGCGGGGTCACTCCCGGAGAGGCGCGCTCAGCGGTCTGCGTCGCGCCGGGCATCCTCTGCGCTCTGGCGCTCTTCGTTGGCAAAGTTCATGAGCTGAATTCCGGGCTGACCTACGCGCGTGTCGAGGCAGCACAGGCAAGAGAAAAAGAGAGAAAAAAATCCGCCGGACTTGTTTGGTTGTGACAGTGAAATCGCTGCTGGCAAGCTGGAGCAGAAGTTACGCGACGTCTTGAAAAGCGCAAGAGCACGAGCGACCGATCTGTGGCATCTTTGGGAGGTCTTATATAGGCGGCTTCTGCATCACTGCTGCCCTCAGGAGAGGCTACGGGACCTCTTCCTCCAGCCCATGCGCGCTTCTTTTCACGGCTCAGATATCAACAAAGTCTCCACGTTGGCACACACTCCCCGTGAACCCTGCAACTCTAAATCGATCCCACTTCTGTTCGGTCCCTTTCCCACAAACCAATGATCTCCCTCATTCATGATTAATGATTCTACAACACTTTAAGGCACTTTGTTTCACACAGATTACTTTGCAATTAAGAATTTCTTCTTTGGTATAAATATATGGGGATAAAAACGCCCATATAAATAGTCAAACCTTTAGTTTTGTAGTGCTTTTGGGGTCATTACCTAATGTAAAAGTCTTTGTAGCCTCTGATTTTATAATGAATTACTTGTTTTTCAGATTTGCTCAGTCTGAGTCATTGAAACATGAGGGTGCAGAACTTGTCTGCAGATTTAAAGCATTAAAAAAAATCTAACATGAATAACACACACATGCTTATACTCTTTAAACATTTACTCTCAATCTCATTCACTGTCAGTCTCAATGACGGTCTTTTTGCAGTAACTGAAGGATTTTTTTTTTTCAGCAAACTAAGAAGACTTCAAAGGAGATTTTGTTGTTGGTGTGTGCGTGTGAGTGTAACAGAACTGAACATGACCTCCATAACATGTAATCACTACATCGGTCTGCAGTATTCACCAGAGAGACTGAAGTATATTGTGCAATCTCCATTCTTCCTCCATTGTTTTCCTTTTCTTTAGACACAGAAACAGCTGACACCATGTGCCACTGGATAAATGGCTGACATTTTACGATGTCTCGCTATGTGATGATGTGTGTTTGAAATCTCACTATATCATGAAATTGAGGTGATGTTTCATACAGTTGATCTGCCTGAAAATGCTTATTGCAGGTAGGAGTGGGTGGACAGAAGCATCATTTTGTTCATTCCCATCCCACACAGCATTGTCCAGAGTCGTTTTACTTTCCTTCTTTACTCTCACTTGCAAACAGTCATGAAAACACGCAGTTAGTTATATGCTAAATATCTATTTCCAAATGCAAACTTAGGGCCAGCATATTGGGATTAAAGCTACACTTCACCTTTTATGGTAAAGCTTTGGGCACACATTCACCATCCACTTCATCAGGCACACTTGTTCATTGGTTGTTAAAGGTGCATTGCGCAAGTTTAAATGTTAAATACTACTCTTTACTTTCCTCCACGTGCTCTAACAACTGCCTGATGTGTAGAATGAGCTGATTTCTCTGCACTGCGGCGGTCTCTAATACTGTTTCTGAATGCTCAATGCAAGAGTTTCGGGTACGAAGCCTCGGGGGGGGGCAAACAAAAGCCACAGTTGGCTTTTTTCTCGCTAACAAGGTAAATGTGATGAATGATGGAAATAAGGATGCATAATTTTGCAATGCTAAGTTTTTAGCCTGTAAATGTCGCAGTATGACAGACATATGACAGTTCCCGGGGAAGAAATGCAGTCTGGCCACTTGTTGCATTTAGTCGATGCAGTAATTTCATAAAGTAATCATGGTCTCAGCCTCCGAATTTGGATATTTGATCTACAATCCAGCGTTAGTCTGATGTTACCGTTAGCATACAGTCTGTCAGTTTACTCAACGATTAACCGTAAACAACTTGTAGATTTATAACTTTATTACTTCAGTGTCTCTAACTCTGGGCTCAGACTGAGTGTAATGCAGGTTAAATTAATAAAAACCAAGCAGTCGAAGCCGCTCATGCGTGTGCATAACATTAGCGTCACCTCCACTTGTAGCCAGAGGGGCGGCTTCTGGAAAAAAGCTGGAACTTGCGCTGTTCTCATTTAACATAAATGATAAATGATCAAACTGAGCATCATAATTAGGGAGAAAGGAGCATTAAAGGATAATTTTCTTTTTTTTTTTTTAGTCTGTACCTCATTTCTAGAAGTTTATGCGTACATTTACTCACCAGTAATTTCTGTACTTATATATTATTACTCATATAGAATACTATAAATCTTATTTGTTTACCATCTCATGGCACATTTGCCTTTATCGATCTTCCATGATGTTACTCTAAAAGTCCAAAGGTAACGAGCCACGTATTGGCTGGCTTCATGGGGGTTTCATTGTGGTTTTTATGGGGTTTGAGGGGTGGGTTTTATTTTACTGAAATTTACAATTTGTGCTTCTAGATGTCACTAAATCATACTAACTTTACTGTAAAAGATTGAATATGGAACATTTTTATTAAAAGGTATATTTTAACATAATGCCTCCACGAGTCATTTGGACGGATGCAACATTTCCTTGAAAAATTATATTTAGTCTGAAAATTAATATAAAATAAACTTTAAGGGGTTTGACGATGGGATTATGTTTACATCTACAAGCCAATACACGCCACCATTGCAGGTTGCCAAATACGATCTCTGTGTGGTGATAGCATGTTGTACACAGATTGGCTGGCACAGAGGGAAACAGTGGAGTTGGAAAGTCAAGCAGCTGCTTCAGAGTCCTGGAGATGTTGTTTTCCGTCTCAGAAGAGTGACATGAGAAGAACAAAAACTGGAGTAAATTTAGGTGAAGCTACACTAGATGGACCCACATAGACGTTTTTCATGGAATCAAAACACTGACATGGCGACTTTCCTCCTGGATCGGTAAGCTAACTCGCTTGCTAACGTGGCTAACGTTAGCTGTTAGTTATAAACTCCTCTGCATTTGTTGGACATGATGCAGGCTGCTGGTCACTTGCCGTATAAGCTGCGGCAACCAAGCAGGTGGAGTTGTTTTTCTGCCGTTGCAACTACAACCTAGACACACGTGATGTCACTGTTCTGTCCGTGTTCCATATTCAACCTTAAACTATTCAGAATGACAAAAATTTAGATAAGATTTTTTTATCTTATCATTTTTTTTACGTTTTTCCTCCCCACCATTAGACCTTATAGTACAGAAGCAGCTGATCCTTTGTCATGACATGGGTGCAAACGATTGAAATGGTTATTTAATGTTAATAATTTTATAGGACGGCCTTTTCTCCAGATTCTGTACCAGGTTACGGTTTGAAATGTTTCTTACGGATAATAGTATGACCATGATTGCATTGTCTCAGAAATGGTTCCCCTCCTGGAAATTCACAGCTTCCTACCTGCAGATGTGAGTTCGTGGAAGTTTGTGGAAGTGCTGATGATGCAGGAGGCCATGCTTTTTCTTGTTCTCTATCACTCGTCTGAGACACAGCTGTCTCTGAATGGAAAGTTTTAACTGAATTAAGGATGTCCGCTGCTCTGAGGAGAAGCACTTAGCTTCACATTAAAATCTTTTAGTTCTAAAACGATTAAAGGGATGGAGATCATGTGCATGGAAACAAAGTGCAGAATAAACTTTTAGGAAAGTTAAAGCTGGTGACAACAACATCTTTGGCTTTCTATCAAAGCTGTTTGTAAGTAATGATCTTCATATATTTAGGCCGTAATTGATGATTAATTTTTGATCATCTTTTGGCTGTTGCTGTTAAGCTAAAAGCAGATGAAGAGTATTTGTGGAGGGAATTATTAACCAGGGTAATGTTTGGCCTTGGCCCAACAAGGGCTTTGCTTTTAAACCTGATGACATTAAAATCGGTTCAAAATCCTATTTTTAAAAAACCTGTAGAACGGCAAATTTTGGACTAATGTGCACTTTAAGCAGTTTTTAAAGGTTAGGAAAATGTGGATGGTAACTATTATGAAGGCATCAAATAAACTGGTAAAGACCATTTTGAGGATCTTTTTGACATTTTTGATGGTTGCAGTCTTCTTTATTTCTTCACAGATGAAAAATTCATGTTTCATCATCTGGTTAATGAGTCCCATCCACATGACTTGTGTTATCAGATTTAACTTGGGTTGTTAAGTTCTGCTAATCTAATTAAGATCTTTTCCAAAGGATTTCTGTTTTGTCCCTGATGAACTTTAATGAAATCGTGCATAAATTCATTGCTAAAAGGCAGGCGTTACATTTGTGTCATCATCTGGATTAGCAGGCATGCAGTTGTCTGACTTTCAGATAAATATGTAAACGTAAGATCTGATCTGTTCACATATGGCAGCATGCATAGAAAATAATAACGCAGATTCTTTGTACAACCATTAAACATATTTTTCAAACACATCACCTTCAAAACTGTAATCAACCTTCCTCTTTTGTTCTACAGTGTGTTTGGAAGTGTTTCGGGGATTTTTTGCTGCATCTTGAGTAACACGCCTGCTTTTATCTTTAAGAAATGAATGATTTCTACCCGAATTTTCCCAGACTGTATTATATCAATGACAGGAAGACTGGATGTTGGACTGTCAGATTAGTGCTTGTTATGCTAGGCTACGGTAAGGCCCTATTAAAAAAAAAATGTGTTGAAGGATGAATTGATTCTTTTTTGTTGTTTTTGTTCCTTTGTTTATTAAGTTCCTGAGATATAAGCTAGTACTTGGTAGCTTTCAGTTCATCAGTTATGCATAATTAGGCACCCTAATTGATTAATGTGGCTACACAATAATCAAAATTAAGCACTCAAGTGCACTTTTCATTTCTTGTTGTATAGAAAAACCTCTGCATATAGACAAGTTTCTCTCTCTTCTGTCCCCTTTTCCTTTTCCTCTTGTCAGGTCCAGCAATAATATGTGAATTTAATAACATAACAATTACAAAAAAAATGAATAAATACATTTATTTTATATTTGTATAGATTAATCTGACGAGCGTTTTGTGTGTTGCGGCAACATTGCAAAGGGAAGGAGTCCCAATTACCTGAGATATCTGCCAACATGGAAAGCAGCATGAATATTTGGATTTACAACGTTGGACAGTCGTCTAAGGTATGATAACTTATATATATGTTATCCAGAGATCTCTAAAGTATTCTGATATATATGTATATATGTATATATTATTTATTTATTTATTTTTTACTGCTGCTTAATGACAAGCCACACTGGAATATAAAATGCACATCTCTTGATTACTTATCAAAGTTTAAAAAACTTAACTCTTTCAAAGGTCGTTTTCTATTTTATCACATATTTGGCTTTTGATATTGTTTAAGGACTGTACAGACTATGTAGCCTTCACATGTCCTGCAGATGAAACTAGGACACCGTCTTCCTGAGCAAATAACGTTATTTTTCACAATATCTCCCAGATTAGTCATTAACTCTCAGCAACACCACAGCTGTCTCTGTTAGCATTAGCTAGCATGATAATGTTAAATGGTATGTCATTTTCGGGAGCATAAATTTGTGAAATAAAGTGTCAGATTAATGAGTGTTCACCATAATTTACAGTCTTTTTGTTGTTGGGGATTAAATCCAGTGTTTTCTCCACTGTGGCTGCAAGTTATTCCTCCTCTGCTCTGTGAGTGTTCGATATTCCTCCCCGATACAAACACACTGATACACAGTGGACTGAGCAGCACCATCCACTTTTGTCACAGACAGCATAAAATCATCATGAAATAAATGTCTGTGATCTTCTTATTCACTTATTACCACATTAACGTTTTCCTCTGATGTCCCAACAACCAGGAATGTGACAGTCCTTCCAGATTTCCTCCATGTTGTTAAGAAAAAAGTCTGATTCTCATCTGTTCTAGTTACACATGTACAGAAACGCTCTCCCGGCAAATGGCGGACGGTCTAGTTGTGGCATTTGGCCAGATTGGTCTATATCAAGAGGAGCCCAGAACTCCTTTTGGCAAAGCAAATCTGCTTGGCACAACACAGCAGCCAGATTCCCATTCTGCTGCTATGATGCTGGACAGGACATGTAAGGAAAACCCTAATCCTAACCCCATGCCATGTCTGCTAGTCTCTGCTAAGGACTTCCAGTTACTGTGGTTACAGGGCATTTTAGAATGAGGACATACGCAAATTAACAACACACATAGGAAAAGCTCTGGAACTCTGATTGAAAAATGGATGTTGTGAAACCCACAAAGGTTTCTGGGACATATTGTGCCATAAGACTGACCGGGTCCAGCTATACAGGTGCAGCCCACAGTCTCCACCTCTCCATCCTCCATAACCACCAACCAAGCATTCCAACAGGAATCATTCAGACACTGGCTTGGTGGAACATTTGTCTTCATGGACAGATGTTCCACCAAGCCAGTGTGGTAGCAGGTAAAGAAGTAATAAAACACTTTTTATAAGAAATAAACAAGAATATTACCATTTTAGAGTCACTATTCAATATAAATGAACACAGATCTTACTCGACGGAAAAGTTTAGCAGAAATTGATCGACTGCGGAAGTTAGTAGAGGCTATGAGTTTCATAGACCTTTGTAGCTTAATGTCCCGGATCTTTTAAAATCTATATCCAACTTTCTTTTATCCAGGTTGTACTGTGTGACATCCTTATCTAAACTCACTCTCTGACGGTTGATAACTTAAACTCTTTTCTGCAACTACACTATCAAGCTGACGATGTTAGACTGACCCAATCAAAAGGTATCCGATAGTATATCTAAAAGTATCGCCTCCACTTTCATGTTGACTGTCTTGCAGCCCACCTCAAACTTTAACCTCTTGGTGAATCTAAAAGAGCCCTGTGGTGTATCTTCCACCTCCTATCTGTGTTCATGCACAGCCAATGTCTAGACTCCAGGGTCCTACAACATCTTATCTCTTTTCTTTCTTCATGTGACTTCTCAATGGAGACGATGTATTGAGTTCCTAGCTGCTCCTGGGAACCCACTGTCATGCACAGTACGTTTTAGATGTTCCCCTGCATCTTTATACCTGCCACAAATTAATGATCAACACCAAGCTTATTCAGAACGTGATTACAACCAGAATCAGGCATTCTCCAACAAGTAAACGGCCAAAACAAGCAGAGTGATGGGTCCTAAGGAATAAGATTGGGAAACACTGATGTATCAGAATCTAATCACCACCAAAATAGTTTAAATCAAACTCTGCTCAGCTCAAATACAATAAAGTTGATTCTGTAATTTCAGTGGTGATACACACATCCACAGAGAAAGACAATGTATTACTATCTCAGTTCTGTGTTGCAGACTTAAACAGTGAACAGTATAGTGCTGATCCCTGCAAAGTTTAAAAAAGATTAAGTGAAAGTATTCATTTTACAGAAATTTAGTCTCCACTCCACTCCACTTTTTAAAGTGATATTAACAGGCTAACTAGCTAATATTAGCTTGTTAGTTAATGATGTTACATCCCTGGATAAGTGGGCCCATAGTAAGCTATTTATTTCACCAGTGCGAGACATGCTAGCTGTTGTAACTAGGGGTAAATTCTTTATTTAAAGACGTATAAGCCTTGAATCTGGCAAAGGGTGATGAACGCTGCTTCTGTAAATGTGAAGTCATATTGCCCTCTCTGGCAGTAACTCTGTGCAACCATGTCTGACATGTCAGATTATCTTCCTTCTTCAAGCCAGCCATCTCTCCTTTTCAAGTCCATGAAAAAAACATTCCCAAACAGTCAACTTTGTCTTTTTAGATGAGCAAAAAGCTTGAGAGGGCTTCACCTCTTCTGGCTATTATACACAGTCGACTGCTTGACTGCACTAACCTGTGAGATTCCTCTACTTTCTGTCTTTGATGAGCCATAAAATACAGCTCATACCGCTTGTGTGACAGAAAATACACTATAATGGATTTGAATCCAGTATCTGAATGTATAAACCAGTCCATGTTGATAAGCAACGTCCATTTTTATTACTGTACATAAGCTGGAAAACTGATACACTCATTCACAGTGGTTCACATAAATTTAACATGATTATTTGCTAAAAAATTAAAAAATTGAAAAAATAAAATGTCTTTATTGCTTGTGGAGACAGCTTCATATTTCTTTACAAAAAAAAATAAAACAAGTATTTCACATGTGACTCCATGGGGATTTTCACATGTAAACATTATCTTTGCACATGGGAAGCATGTTGTTTGTTGTGGTATCAGTGTGAAACATGTTTAAAGGCAATAGTTACAAGTTTAATTCCTCCCCGCTGGTAGGTTGCACACTAACACTTGCTTACTCAGTTAGCATTAGCAACATTACAGAACTGGCCGTTAATTAGCATTAGTAAATGTTGTACTTACATGTCCAGGAGTAAAGCAGAAACCTCCGCGGGGCTTTTGAGAAGCTTTGCTTCCTTCATCCTCATCCTGCTTTGTGTTTTTGTTTGCTTTTTGAGAAATGTAAAGCAAGGAAGATGCTATTTCTACAAAGCAATCAAGCTAATGATGACGGCGAAGAATCCCAAAGTTGGCATGGTGATCAGATGTATTTACTTTTTGGACCCATCAAAATTGATAAAACAATTACTTATATGCAAAAAAAAAAAAGGGGGGTAAAATTGATTCTTTTATTCTGCACTCCTCTAGACAATGTGTGGATGTTTTTGTTTTTGTTTTTGTTTTTTTTTCAATTATTGCTTTGATGAAAATGTTGTCGCTATCACCTTTAACCTATTTAAAATGTGAAACCCATAATCTTGTGATTTTGCATGGTTGCTTTTTACATGTTACAAAACATACAACTTGACTAGGGCTGTCCCGATCCAATACCAGTGTTGGATATTGGGCTGATATTGGTTAAAAACCATGGATCGATCAGAATGTGTCAAAAATTGCTGATCCAGGAAATCCAATCCAGCTTTTCTTTCAAGCGCTTCTTCCTGACTGGGTCTTAATTTAATTGAAACTATTTTGTATATTATGTTTGTAAGTTCAGAATCCATCATACCCATTGGTAAATAAGTAAATGAGTCAATTTGTTTTCATACTATTATGGACTTATGTCGGGGAGTGGGTAGGGTAGTGGTAATGTCACGGGTCTTTTGGCACGGCAGACCCAGGCTCGAGTCCCCGACACAGCACCCAGGTAAACCACCACAAACCCTGAGCAAGGCCCTTAACCCTCACCAACTGCTCCCTGGGCACTGTAATTGGCTCCCCACTGCTCTCAGGTTCAACCTGAGGTGGGTTAAATGTAGAGAATGAATTTCCTAATTGGCACGCTAACTGGGATTAATAAAGTATAAATTATTTATTGTCATTATTTCCTTAACCTGTTGAACCAGGGTTTTTAGAGGTGAGGTTCCACTAAACAGACATCTCTAACATAAACCAAGAATGAAATCAATTATCAGATAAATAGGCATAATCTTTGGCCCAAGACACAGCTATATCAGGCATCAGCCGATATTTAACTTCTGGTATTGTTATCGGTATCAAAAGTGAAAAAGTGAGATTGGGACAGCCCTAAACTTGACCATACAATACCAGCTGGCTTTCATATCATCACCATGAAAATGTTACAGAATCATGTTCTGTGTTTTGGAAAAATGTGTTTCACACATGCTTCATGTGTTTCACATTCACAAAACCACATGTGAAACATTTGGTTTTTCAATAACAGCTGCAGCATTGTCTCAGTCCTGCCTTTTAAACATTTTATCTGCAGCTGCCCTGATCTCCCAAGGCTGAAAAGAATATCTGATGCCGTAACAAAGTGCATTACCATGAGGAACTGTCTTGTGCATAACCCGTACACAGTGGCCCGTACAGGTGATTTTGAGTTTGAAAAGGATTAAGATTTAAAGATTAGCGCAAATCATACAAACATGACATTTACACTTTAGGTATCACTTTCACAAGCAAGAACTTGAAGGTCAAGTTTGCAAAGAACTTTTCCTCAGAGGTGAATCACCTTCCTGCTGTCTCCATCTCTGCCCAGTCTTTGATCTAGTTCCCTCTCATGGAAGCCAGCTTGTCACAGCTCAGTGACCATCACGTAAATGAGGATTTATTGCCTGTTCTGTCTGTCCAGACCTCTGTATGACTGCTTTTGTTTGGCAGGTGTTTTAAAGCACCATTGCCAAGTTCAACCTTGTGCTTTGCTCAAAGAGTCAAAAGAGCAGATCCAATTAGTTAAACTTTTGCTAAAATACTTTCCATGATTTCTTTTAAAATACCATCATGAGCTCTGAAGCTGCACTGATTTGTATTAGACTTGACATACGATTCTGCCCACATTCAAGCTTACACTATGATTCAATGATTTAAATGCCAACTATATAATCAATAGCATGACCAGAGAGAGCAACACTACACCACTTTGGCACATAATTTCAGCCTTGTTCTGTTGACAAACTACACAATTCTGACTCATCCCACTCCTGTGTTACATGTTTACCAGGCCTCTATGAGGGCAGTGACCCGTGGAATTGGCTGGTGTAGCCGTTTCATCGAAGGCTTGGAAGTGGATGATAGTGCAAGCCCAAGGGGGATACGATGAGAGGCGATGGCAACTGAAAGACAGAACTGAAATGGACAAGTTGGAAGTAACTCCCTTGACCCCTTTATAGTGGAGACCTGGTTGAAAACCACAGTAGCATTTGGGCTGATCTTTTATGTGAGTGGGTGGTTTTTTTTGATCTAGAAATAGAAAGTTATTTTTGTACTTTTTAACACAGTAATAGAATGATTGATCACACGAGTAGTCAACAGAGGCAACCCCATCAAGGCAAGCTTTTAGGACTTTCAGTGGGTTTAAAACTATATGAATTTGAAACTACCAAGACATGGTTTAAACTACATTTGTGCTGTAAATATTAGAATATCAAATTTAGTTTGTTGGCAATTTAAATTGACCTCCAAGATCAAAGAGATTTCATACATTATTTTGTAAGAGTATAAAGAGTCTACGTAGTAGCACATGCAGGTAGATGACACAAGTGTATTATAATGGGATCTACTGACTATGATATTGTCATTTTGTAAAGCATTTTGTTGGCTACTTGCCTTCTCAGAAAGATGGGCCCATGTAAATTTATACCAAGACATTTTGAGGAATCCCCCTCAAAATAGAAATGAATGCTCTAACTGTGTTATCACAGTGGTCCAACATGCAAATTCTACTCTGTGAGCATTAATGCAGTATTTTCTTCTTGGAGTTGTCTACTTTTATGCAGGACCCTGTTTATGCAGTGTTTTCTTTGTTCGCATTATGTTTCCATATTTGAAGCCATTCCTACTATCATTTCGGTTCATGTGTGCAGCATGTTTTTGTGTATGAAGCTCATTTGCGCCCGTTGGCCACCGTTTATTACAAAGGACAGACAAAGGAGTCGATAAGATACATAATACAAAGGCCTAATGGGAAAATGAAGTTGTACTTTGAGGCCATGTGTTAAACATCTTTTGGGAAGTGGTTGGGCTTGGCAACCAGAGGTCCATATAAAAGAATATTTTGAAGAGATATGTTTACATTAGAGATGTGTGATATTGTTTTGTTTTTGTTTTTTTTTACCGATATGTGATATTTTGTGATATGTGATATTCCCCTACATCTAGATAAACCAATTTGTGTATGACTGATTTAATGCAACCACAATTAGTCAGACTGATGCTGATGAAACAAAATCTCGCGAGATTTTTTTCTTCTGTTACAAAATCTTGTGCAATTTCATCAGTAAAAATATTTGTCCAAAAAAACTATACCAATATTTTGCAATATCACATTTTAATGCCAATATCGGCCGAAAATATTGGCAGGCCAATCATGTCTCAGAACATCAAATATGACAGGTTTGTCAAAGATGGCAGTTGGCACATCCAGGTGTCCTGGAATTTCAGTATTGTGATGCACCTGCAGGGTTCCTATGCGTCCTTGAAAACCTGGGAAATGATTGAACATTTTTCCAGTCATGGAAAACACATGGAAAATGAGAAAAAGAGTAAAATGTCCTGGAAAATCTTGAGCTGTCCTGTAAAATTATTTTTCCTCCCTTCGTCTCTGCTTCATCGTGGCTTTGTCTCGGCTTCATGTCTTCTTCATCTCAGCTTTGTCTCTGCTTCGTCTCAGCTTCTGTCAGCTTTTTCTCGGCTTCATCGCTGCTTCATCTTTGCTTCATCGCTACTTCATCGCTACTTCTTTGTTTTTTGCTACTTCATTGCTGTAAAAAAATGTAAGCTACAAATGTAGAACGCTTCTCCAAAAGATTGCGGTGGAATTTATTAGTCTATGTTGTGATAACTTGACTTGTACAGTAGCAGCTGGAAAAGTCCAGGAAATGTCCTGGAAAAGAACTTCAAGAAAAGAGTGGGAACCCTGACCAGCTACAACTTTGTTTGATACTGAGTGCAGACTCTGCCTCATTACTGAAAAGCAAATTTCACAGAGGGAAGGAGTGATGGAATAAGTGGTGGGACTTTTTTGTTTTCATTTGGCTGTGCCTGGAAGACCATAGTTTTAATTTCCACAATTTCTCATTAGGTGAAGTCACAAAAATTGGCTGCATAACTACATAGTTTTAGGTACAAAGAAAACACTTTTTTGGAAATGAGGAAAATGTGATTTGGCCTGAAATGTTTTCTGGCACAAGCAAGTGCTGTAAAAAGATGCAAAAGGATCTGTTTTTGTCAGACAATAAGGATCCTTGATTTAACAGATTGATCGTGAGTGGGGACTGATTTGAGTCATTTTAAGCTGGATTACCTTAAATAAATTCAGGGTATTTTAAGAGCTTAGCAAATCACTCTCATGTGATGTCACTGTGTAAGGTCTCTCTCATATTGTCAATACTTAAACACTTGAGCTCCTTTTTAATCTACGGGTCTGATTATGTGTTTTTCTGTTGGGGTGGACAGTAAAATAAAATTTTGCTGTATGACTCATGTATGCTAAACTCTAGTCCTCCATTAGATCATGTATCGAATTGTACAAAGTAGACGTGGCAGTGAATTCAAATTCCGAGGCTTTCCAAATATTTGGATGATGTCCTGCAGACAAGGTTACACTTGGCAGTGTTATACTGAAATTTAAACTGAAGCACCACACAATAAAGCTGCCATACAAACACCCAAAAATGTTGCACTGTGAAATTATGTTGTCGAGGAACTTTTATTGCGTTTCTTAGTTTTCTCTCAAGAACCATTTTGGTTATTAAAAGCTGATTAGAAAATAAAGCTGAGTTTGAAAGCAGGACTATACGACAAAGTGGTACTTTGTGTGGAGGAAAGACTATTCCCTTTTATATTACTCATCAAAGTCCTATATTACTAATTTTTTACAAGAGTTATACATCTCAGCTGAAGCTGTGCATTCACTTTATTCAGCCCCGCCTACTTTTTCAACGGAGGCATTTCCACCTTGTCTGAGCACTTCTGGGGAGCTGTGTTTTCAAAGGGGGAAAAATGAAAACATTACATTGGCAGAAACGAAAATCTCACTGAAAAGCTCCATGGGAACATGTCTGGTTCACCCAATGCTCATAACAGAGAGGGAATATGACATCAACACCAGTCCTATCAGTTTCCCCAAAACTGTTGATAGTTGGTACCCTGATAGATCTACCATTTGTTCACTCGCAGTATTTCCCACGGGTCTTTCACGCCTCATTAACTCGGCCTTTTTCATGTAAATTCGTCCTGGAAAGCGTCACCCAGCAGAACCCGGCCCTAATTAGCGCATACTCAGCTCAACTCATAATCATCCTGCACTCTTTCAGATCAGATGCACTGAAGGAATCAGATCTCTACTCTAAAATGAAGTCACCAAGCACTTGAGCCGCAGCAGCGATCAGCTGTTTTCAGGACCTGATTTCAGATCAGTGACCAGCACCGTCTGATTTTACTAATATATAACATATAAACATATTCTTCTGAAAGCCAGTGTGAGTCCAAGTCAAGCCAGCAACCTTTCACTCAGCCTGTGTGTTGGTAAGAGCTAACGGAGTGGTGGAGACAACCGGATGCTTCGGTATCGCAGGGATAGAGCGGTCCTGCAGTCATGCAGCTGCGATACTGTGGAGGGTATATTTATTGGAACAAAACGCGACTTTATAATCTCTAAAATTATTATTTCATGAGGTAGCGACTCTCTCTGTAAGCAGTAGTGTAATCTCTTCAAACCGATGCTCCACGTTATTTGCCATTATGCTAAGTTAGCTATATTAGCTAAGATTTGGGCAGTTAGAAGCTGAAGTTGTTTTAAGGACACGACTGTAAATATGATTGTGTTATGCCTCATCTGAAAGCTAAAATCCTACAAAATGCGCTGAACTGGTTATTAAAGCTGCTGTTTGAGCATAGACCGTAAATAAAGAATACAAGTTTAGAGTCCACCACTAGAGAGAGCAGCTACAAGTGTTAGCACCCGAGGCTAGCACCGTTAGCTGTTGGGACAGAAATTGTGATAAGAGTCAAAATAAAGTGTCAGATTCCTCTTTTTCCAGTTGCTGAGGCAGCCGGGGACAGAACAACAAATGTTGCTCATGTTTGAACACTTCTGGCATCACGTAGCTACTCCGCAGAAGCAGTGCTGGACTACCACAACACTGACAAACCGGAAATTGCAAGACAGAACGGCTCATCCAATCTTGACTTCCTGAATAAGGTGAATAGAAATTTGGTCCTAAAATGTATTTACATGTTTTTGTTGTGCCCTGCCAGGGGACTGCAGATGACGATGCATAAAATGAAAACATTCATGTTAGAAGTTGTGCATGGTCCCTCATAAATAAGATAGATGAAAAAAATACTGTATTTCTGTGTTTATGTTCGCATCAGCATTATGCATGGATGCATCATTGTTTGTGGTGTTTTCATCCACTTTTTAGCTATTTTTCTGGATCAAATGGCATCCCAAAGAAATGTTTCACTAAGAAGTGCTGCAGATACCGTTAAAGACAGTGTGACAAAACTGTTTGTCCCAGATTATGGGATGATAAGCTGATGAAGAACATCACTCAACGCCAAAATGTCCTTAACTATGCCTAAATGAAAAACACCCAGCTTTCTCTTGACTAACCTGTTACTTGGCTTCGTTTAACCGCAGCATCATGAATGTTTGAACACTATATGTATTTATGGTTTTCTTGAGGTTTTTCGTTGTTGTTACTGCTGCAATTTCTTAAGTGTAATAGCCTATATTTAAAAAATGGAAAAAATAAATGAGTAAAACTTTAGGCAAAGAGAAAATGCCTTTTTTTTCTCCATATCCCATTCTCAGTTACTTCACCTCAGTGGCATGCAGGGATGCTTCCACCGTGATGAAATTTTAAAGTTGACTTTATTTTTTATACCAAAATGGTTTACAGAGAGTTTATAATTGCAAGGAAATAATCTATTCTATTTGGGTCTTTTTTTAAATTAGTGTGATAAGTTATAACTTCTGTATTGTCAAATGAACAAAAAAGAACACAGGATGGAGGGATGTGATGATAAACCAGTATAGAGAAGACAGCCAGGAAAGCAAAACAGAGATATAGAGGTTAGCCGGTGTGCAACTGTTTGAAAAAAGTGTGAAAGTTAAATACAATTGTGCAGGATAATATGGCATACACATATACAGTCCTTAGTATGGGAAAAAGAAATTAAAGCGTAAATGAGACAAAAAAGGATGCAATAAATGTAATAACTTACATAGATATGATTGATAATTAAGACATGATGATGCCAGCATGGTACAATTTTACTGTGGAGTGGATGTTGCACTGGCCAGGACAGCCCCACCCCCACTGCAGCACCCCAATTCCAAAAGAGAACAACACCCAACAACCCCAAAGCCACGTTTTACCTGTTTGGTGTGTTGTTTTTTTTCGTTTTCCCTTCCTTATTGTCAGTCCTTAGATAGTGAGATGCAATTAAAAGTGGGCCCAATGTGCATGTTCTTCACCAGGCAGGCATCCGAGCAGGGTCATGCCTCCGAAGCCAGCCCAGCAAGAGGCAGCACACACCCCCCCCCAGCTTTTTATTTTTTTCTTTAAGATTCATGGGTGTACATGTTAATGTGATGCATTAATATAAGCACAGCGTTGCGAGATGTGAGATGGGTCATGGATAGACCAGCAAAAAGGAAGCAGACAGGTTTATAATAATAATAATAACAAAATTTTAGCCTGTCCCATTTTTTTCTGCTTTCTGATTTTTTTAATTAAATTTAAATTAAAGAAATGAAAAACATTATTCCTAAAAAATATGAGATACTCTTATTTTGCCTTCAGTTCATACAGTCATAATGGATGATGGATAAGCCACTGAGGCTAATACTGTATCAATGTTATTACCAGTCATATCAAACCAATACCACCATCACTGTCAAAAAATGAAATAAATACAGTAAATCAATAACTTATTAATTGATTTATTGATTAGTCAATTATTAAAAACGAATGTATAAAAAAGAATAATATCAATTCAACATCAATACTGCCATCAATACTATTAAATACCACTACTTTTACTACTACTACTACTGATTATATTATTATTAATAACAATAATAATAATAATAATAATAATGATAAGCATTTTCATTATGTCAAAGTAAGAATGTTAGTAATAAAAAAAAAACTCACATAATAACGATGATACACTTTTGAATAAAGCATTTATAAGCTTGTTATGTCCAACAGAAACCCCAAAAGATCCTTGTGTGCTTAAGAGGTTGACTTTGAAAGTGAGAAGCAGCTCGGTCAGTCCATGAAGTTGCCAGGTATATTGGAAGATCGGAGCATTATTAAGGAAAGTGGGGTTTGTTTTGTTCTGCATTTTACTCAAGGGGAAATTATCATGCAGAGATTGTTGCAAAGGTTCATGCAGGGCGACTGAGCTCAGGGATGAGCTTGTTTCTATGTCTATTAATATAAAATAGAACATGAACTGCTGTCCCTGACCATCATGGGACCTGGGGTCTGTTCCGGAATGTGAGGTGCATTTTGTTGATATAATTTGTGCCCTTTTATCGAATCAAATCAAACTTTATTTATAAAGCATTTTTCATACCATTACCACACATAAAAACACAGTATATACCATATACGGTATATATTCTGTTTAGCATTTTTTTAACATATGTTAAAAAATAAAAATAAGAAAAAAACTCACAAATCCACACGATTTCCGAGTCACTATAAGCCTGCTTTCTTTCATAAATAAAGGCTTCTTGTGTGTGCGTTAAATGTTCCCTGATCAAGTAAAAATTCCATCCTCCTCCACAGATGATATTCATGATAAAATATCAATAAGGTGTGAACATGTTACATTTTCCTTGAATTATTCCCCAAAATTGAATATCCATAACTTTTTGTGAGTACCATAGTACAGTGGATACAGAAAGTATTGAGACCCCTTTAAACTTTTCACTCTTTGTTTCATTGCAGCCATTTGCTAAAATCAAAAAAGTTCATTTTATTTCTCATTATAGAACACTCAGCACCCCATCTCTACAGAAAAAAAACAGAAATGCAGAAATTTCTGCAAAATTATCAAAAAAGAAAAACTGAAACATTACATGGTCAAAAGTATTTAGACCCTTTGCAGTGACACTCATATTTAACTCATATTCTGTCCATTTCTTCTGATCTTCCTTGAGATGGTTCTACTCCTTCATTTGTGTCCAGCTGTGTTTAATTAAACTGATTGGACTTGATTAGGAAAGACACACACCTGTCTATATAAGAGCTTCCAGCTCACAGTGCATGTCAGAGCAAATGAGGATCATGAGGTGGAAGGAACTGTCCAAGGAGCTCAGAGACAGAATTGTGGCGAAACACAGATCTGGACAAGGTTACAAAAGAGTTTCTGCAGCACTAAAGGTTCCTAAGAGCACGGTGGCCTCCATAGTCCTTAAATGGAAGAAGTTTGGGACGACCAGAACTCTTCCTAGACCCGGCCGTCCAGCCAAACTGAGCAATGGTGGGAGAAGAGCCTTGGTGAGAGAGTAAAGAAGAAGCCAAAGATCACTGTGGCTGAGCTCCAGAGATGCAGTAGGGAGATGGAGAAAGTTCCACAAAGTCACCTATCACTGCAGCCTCCACCAGTCGGGGCTTTATGGCAGAGTGGCCCGATGGAAGCCTCTCCTCAGTGCAGACATATGAAAGCCCGCATAGAGTTTCCCAAAAAACACATGAAGGACTCCCAGACTGAGAGAAATAAGATTCTCTGGTCTGATGAGACCAAGATTGAACTTTTTGGAGTTAATTCTAAGCGGTATGTGTGGAGAAAACCAGGCACTGCTCATCACCTGCCCAATACCATCCCAACAGTGAAACATGGTGGTGGCAGCATCATGCTATGGGGGTGTTTTTCAGCTGCAGGGACAGGACGACTGGTTGCAGTTGAAGGAAAGATGAATGCGGCCAAGTACAGAGATCCTGGAAGAAAACCTCTTCCAGAGAGCTCAGGACCTCAGACTGGGCTGAAGGTTCACCTTCCAACAAGACAATGACCCTCAGCACACAGCTACAGATGAAAAAGTTCCGCCTTTTTCTGCCAGCAGTAATAGTGCTAGTACTATTACTGCACTATCACTGGCTGAACGATTTGTTCCCCGAATACGTCATCACGCACGGTGTCCAAACTCGGCGTGTGGAAACGTCCTTGTTCCGAGCGTTCATTTATGCTCTGAAATCGTTTCCTCTGGGCACACAGGCGCTTCTCTGTGTGATTGAATTAGCAGACAAGTCGCTGGTAAGTGGCTGGCAATCGGCAGAAAGGGGAACTTTTTCATGCCTGCATCTGTAAAATAACAAAGGAGTGGCTTCAGAACAACTCTGGGACCATTCTTGACTGGCCGAGCCAGAACCCTGACTTAAACCCAACTGGAGAGACCTGAAAATGGCTGAACACCACCGTTCACCATCCAACCTGACAGAACTGGAGAGGATCTGCAAGGAAGAACGGCAGAAGATCCCAAATCCAGGTGTGGAACACTTGTTGCATCATTCCCAAGAAGATTCATGGCTGTACGAGCTCAAAAGGTGCTTCTACTCAGTACTGAGAAAAGTACTGAATACTTATGACCATGTGAAATTTTATTTTTTTTATTTTTTTAATAAATTTGCAAAAAATTCTACATTTCTGGGGTTTTTTTCTGTCAAGATGGGGTGCTGAGTGTACATTATTGAGAAATAATTTCTTTTTTTTATTTTAGCAAATGGCTGCAATGAAACAAAGAGTGAAAACTTTAAAGGGGTCTGAATACTTTTCGTACCCACTCTAAGTCCAGGTAAATTAAGCCAATGTAGCACATACAGTCCTCCTTTATCTTTCATGTGTGGATGTGACACAGTTGTGATGCTAATTTGTGACATACAGTCAAGCAAATCAATAGTTCTGAACAGCAGCTGTAGACTTGGTGAGACATCCCCTGCTGTTTTTCTTGTACTTCCAAGCTTTTCCAAGAAGAAAGCACTTAACTGAGCTCCGAGTAATGACTCAGTGAAAGGTCTTAAGTAGATTATTCTCAAAACTAGAACACCCAGTGATTACAGCCAAATACCCGCAGCAATTCCTCCAGGCTTCTTTTAAACATAAATGCAATTAAATGCATAAAATGACACCACTTGAAAGAGGGCTGCTCCCAAATGAAGGAAAACATTTCCCTGTGTGTCTAACCTTACAAAATTTGGTTTTATACTATCACGTTTAGCGCAGCAATATCAAGTCAAATTCTAAAAAAAATAAAATGGAACAATGTGTAAAAAGTTTGGATTCTTTGTCCAAGATGATTACTATAAAATTGTTCAATTTATTTACAATTCCATTTATTTACACTTAATTTAGATTTATATATTTATGAATATTTATTAGGGATGTAATAATACTTGGGTGTGTATCAAACTGGGAGCACTGTGTCTGGAATATCAAACACTACAGAGCTTTTAAATTTAGTTGATCAACTTGTGTCCTGACCAGTGACGCCAGTAACTAATCACTTACTAATCTGATTACAGTAATCTGATTACTTTTTCAAGTAAAAAGTAATCTAACTAATCACTATTTTTTCCTGTTATCAGATTACTTTTTAGAATTACCTAAGTTTAAGTTTCTTACATGTATTACCAAGTAAAAGTGAGGTTAAAGGAACAGTACACCCACAGAATGATGTGCATTCACTTTCTACTCACCCTCATGCTGAGCAACACCATGGAGCACTTTTTTAATATCTCAAATGCAGCCGGAGATCGGAGTGGTTTTTGTTTTCCCCCAAGTTTAATATAATGGAGTTCACTGGCGACCGAACCAAAAAGGTCCATAAAAGTCTACAAAAACCTGGCAATATTCCTCCATACTGCTCGTCCAATGTAATCCAAGTAGCATCCATAATTTACTGGAAACCACATTATTTAGTATATTTTTTATAACCCTAACTTTGCTCTTTTTTTAAAATCCCTGATCATGTAACTTACCTGTTGCCAATCAGGTCCCCGTCCCTACTTTTTATTGCAGCCACTAAATAAAAGATAGCCAATAATTTTTCATCAAATAGTGAAATATCTTACTGGTATTTGATATGTTCATTATATCATAAATTAAACTTTGGTTTATTTCATTTTTAGGTCACTTTATTCTTAACACCTTCACATCTTACACAACAGCCCCATTTGGTTTTGTAACTGATTTTGCAAATCAATAGCAGGCCTTAAACAGAAGTTATAATATTGTAATAAAGGTCAGCAGCAGGTTAAAAAGGGTCTCACTGATTTTGAAACAGAAAAATGTGTTGTTTTGACTTGCTTTTTCCCTTTCAGGTGCTATTATTGTACTACAACATGCCCAGGACATTTTCTTTGCTTCCTTTTCTTTTCCTCTTTTATGTTTAGAAAAGGATTTAAGAATTGGTTCGGGTAGGAAGCAGTGGGACTATTACATTTATTACACGTAATACTCAGGAAATATTTGGAAACCTAACACGTAAAATAATAGACAAGTTCAAGAGCTTCAATAACATTGGCTTTCAAAAGAGCAGTGAACTTGGAAAAATGCTGGAAAACATTTCAGCTTCTCTTTTGAAGGTTTATCTGTTTTTCTGACCTTCTATTTTAACAAAAAAAAATAAAATCAGAAGTGACGGGCTGTAGCAATGCATTAAAACAAAGTGGGAGGAGGATTGATGATGAATGGTAAAAACACCCCAAAACTGGTGAATGGATGAGAGGAAAACAGTAAGATGAGTAATGTGTGCTGTATTGTGACCTTACAGATCATACAATGTGCCTTTGTTCCTGCTGTCATCACCCCCAGACAGTGTTTGTTTGGTGTATTTTTGTGTATCCAGTCTCATCATTAAAAATGGCTGATAGTTTGTAGGATGACTTTTATGTTTGTCAATTCACCATTAAAAATCAGCTGTAAAAGACATTCCTCATCCAGAATTTTCTCCAAACAAATATATCAATATTTTTTTGTAGTATTTGGGCCTTTCTTCTGTATTGTGCAACATAGTGTAAACACACTGCTTTTGTTCCTCTAGAATTAACACTTGCATGAAAATATGCTTGCTTTACTCTTGAGGACCAAAAATAAAATTTAAAGGTACAGTATGTAAGAACTACTGACATCTAGTGGTAAAGATGGGTATTTGAAAGAAAAGATGTTTTCTTTAAATTACTTCATATTCCAAGCACTGTAGTGATTGTATGGTGGTCATTAGTGGCCAACATTCTCCCAGACATAAAGATGTTTTCATCTGTGAGTGGATCCAGTGGTCTCAAGTGTAGCTATGACTGTACTACATGTAACTACTTTTAATGTATTTTAAGGTATTACTGATCCCGAACAGTCTCTAACTCCCATTAAACAAAGCTGGTACCACAGTTTTAAAGTTCAGAGGGTTATTACTTCACACACATTGTTTCGTCCATTTGGGGTAGAAAAATGGTGGAACAAATATGGCAGCCTCAATATGTGCACTGCCCAGTGGATATGACTGACTTATTCTAAGAAAATAAACATGTAACAGCTTTTCTAGTGCAGCAATTACACAATTGTATATCACATTTTTCTGCCATTGACCTTTGATTTTTTACATACTGTACCTTTAACAGACAAACTATTTTGTTTTAATAAAAGAGTGCCAGCATCGGCTTCTCCAGAGAATGTTAGTGTGTCATAATTTCATGTTTGCTAGGCTAAGTTGTTGTGATTAACTCAGCCAACAGAAGATTCTAACCATTGCAGAGGTGTTGTAGCGTTGTCCTGTCTGAGCTGTGGCAGCTGATGTTCCCACTGAAAAAACTAAAAAACTTGTATAAAGTGGAGTAGTGTGAACATCTGGCATGTAAATAAACGCTGGTTCCGTTCTGACTGGAAGTTGGTTGCGTAATTTACGCAAGTGCTCATGGGGGCTCAGAATTAGGTGAATATGTGACTGGTAAAACTTCCCTCATCACTCCGATTCCAAAGTTCATGCTAGTAAATGATCAAAAATATCAAAATTAAGAAGGAAAAACTGTTGTTGATGCTGAGTAAATGTGAAAAAAAGTGTTTCCTTGCACTTTTGCGAAAGAATGATATATTATAACATATATCATAAGAGCATAGAAACTTTTTTGTGATATTTGAGTTTTGTTCTTTTTAATGTGGGTGTTTCCATTACCAGTTTTTAATTGTGATGTTTAGAGCTAGGGTTGGCAACCTAGTAAAAACAGTTAGAGCAAGCTACATTTTAACCAGAGAGGGAAAGACGAGGCATAAACCATAACATCTTCATTTTCACAGCTAAACACATACAGTTACCTGTTTCTCCAGGTTTCTGTGGCCTCAGAGGCAACTTTATTTGACTTGGTCCAGCATATTGACGTAGGAGGACTGTTCCAAATTACATTTACTTTATTCTCCTTTCTCTGATTTTGACCCCTTTGAATAAACACCAGCTGACTGCAGGCCTCCTGCATGTGAAGCAGAGATGACCTATGACAGTGTCAGAATCATTTCTGCACCTTAAGCCTCAGCAAACCTTTTAGAGATCAAACAGACGTGACCCTGACTTTCTGTCTGTCTGCTCTGAGAGAGGAGGTTGGTGATGAAATTAAGAGAAAAGATTTTGGCGACTTGTTTTGATGACACTCTTCCTGGGACCTTTCTTCATATGCCAATCTGCCAAATGGCATTACACGTTTCTCTCTCCCAGTTTATTTGCCTGCTCTCTTATCTATCACATGAAAGGCCCAGACAACCCCCCATCAGGAGACGAACGATAATTGTCAGAGCCATTCCAGGAAGATACAGGTAAGGGAAATGGACTGGCATTTATCCCATTAGTTTATTGGTCAAGCGGGAGAAGATGGGAGGCCAGGGGCAGCTGGACACAATCAGATTGAGCCACTCTTGAAGACCACAGGAATGTAAAACACAACCTCAGCAAATGCATTTCTTTCATGAATGAGAAATGAAAAAGTGCGAAAGTTCATGCTCATTTCTTCATTTAATATTCATTCGAAACTATTGGATTTCATGTTCAGCAGCATATGTTAATATGTCTGCAGGGGAAAGTGGCAAAACGGCAAAGTGGGAACATAATTGAATGTTCTCATTAAGTCGCACCTGCCATTAGTAATCAGACCTCAGCCTTTACCCCTCCTGAAGTTATCTTAATCAGGTTCGCCTGCCACACCTGGAACCTATATAAATGCTAATTGCTCTTTTGTAATTGTACACAATGCCAAACGTTGCCTGAACATGCTAATATTATGCAACAGTAACATGGAGCTGCTGCAACCTTTGTGATCACACAGATAAATGACTTTGGTGTTGTTGTAACCTTTAAGCACTTTGCTGAATCAAAGAGAAAGGCATTATGTTGTTCATTTGTTGTAATGTGACGCTTATATGAGCGAGTCTTAACTGGTGTTCCACTGGCTTGACCTTTTTTCTCCAGGACCATGTCAGTAAATGTCGGCTCACTTCCTATTATGAGGAAAAGTTTTTCATGGTTTCTTGATTGCCTGCTCTTGTTCAAAACAGGTATGCTTACTTGGTATTCAGCTGTGGCCAGTGTAAAATAATATGGTAACCCTTTTCACTTAGAAAATAAGAAATATTCAGGAATTCTTACCCTATTTTTGTTTTACACTATTTATTGAAACTTAACACAAAAAAATGAGTAAATTTGGTGGATTATTTCTTCATTGTAACAATGCTTCTTGGCAATAAATCTCATACCATTGGAAAGCCTGTTTATTTCCCTGTTTGAATGGAGCCATGTTTGTAAGAAAATATGTATTTGTGGGAAGAGCAGCAGAGTTGTGTATGTGGATTGTGCTCAAGAAAAACTTGCCAAATCCTTTCTGCCAATACCAAACAGCTTATTCGGCTACTGATTCTTGAAGTCTGGAGAAACAAGACAAATTGGCAGTGGAAAACCATCAGAGCCTTCTATGCCTTCAGAGAAAGCCTTAAAAAATTAAGAGAAAAAATCTCTCATTTAAAATACTTTCATTTTATATACATATATATATATACGTATATACAGCTGTGTGAAATAGTGTTTGCTCCCTTCCTGATTTCTTCATTTTTGCATATTTGTCACACTTATATGTCTCAGATCATCAAACTAATTTAAATGTGAGACAAGATACCGCAATTACACAGACAATGCAGTTTTTTAAATGAAGATTTTTATTAAGAGGTGAAAAAAATCCAAACCCACATGGCCCTTTTTCACACAACTGTATTAGGGCTGTCAAAAAAATAATCACATTACTTTTTTTTTTTACTTCTAAAACATATTTTGGATGAAAGGTGTCTCACCAGGAATCCTGCATTTATCTTTAGTAGACTAGACTACTGAAACCCTGTCCTTACATGTCTCCCTAAAGTCCTTCAGACGGCAGCAGTTTAGTCCAGAATGCTGCTGATACGGTCCTCACAGGCTGACTTCACAACTGTCTTAATGTGAAGCTGAAATTCAGGTCTGAGTCCTAGACTACTCAGATTCATGGCTTGGTATTAGCCTTTAAGTTGTAAAACAAAAGTTAATGTATTTTTTACATATAGCAGTACTAATTAATAAAAATAAATCTCTTGATTGACAATAGGATTAACTTAGGATAAAATTCAGCCCTAATATATGTAGCCTACAGGTACTACCCAAAACATTAGAATCAGAAAACATTCTTGTATTTCTGTAATTCAACTTAAAAGTTGCAATTTACATATTGTATAGATAAATAATATGCAAATCAATATATTTCAAGCTTTTTTTTGTTTGGATGTTATTGATTAGAAGTTGCAGCTTTAGAAAACCTCAAATTTAAAAAACTCAAAAAATTAGAATACTGTGAAAAGCTCCAGTATTGTAGGCTCAGACTGTCACATTCTAATCAGGTAAGTAATCCAAAACATCTCCATAAGTGCCCCAAGCCTTTAAAAATGTCCCTGTCTTGGTTAAGAAGAATTCACAATCATGGGGAAGACTGCTGATCTGACAGTTGCGCAGAAAACCATCATTGACTCCCTGCACAAGGTGGAAAGACACAAAAAGTGATAGAAAAGAAGCTGGATGTTCTCAGAGTGCTGTCTCAAAGCACATTAATGGACAGTTAAGTGGAAGGAAGAAGTGTGGAAGAAAACGGTGTAGAAGCCGGAGGGCTGACAGCAGCCTGGAGAAGATGGTCAGTGTTAAGTTTCCCAGTCTGTGATGACCTGGGGTCTATGCCAGCTGCTGGTGTTGGTCCTCTGTGCTTTATCAAGTCTAGCAGAAATGCAGCCGTCTACCAGGACATTTTGGAGCACTTCATGCTTGCTTCAGTGGATCAGCTGTATGGGGATGCAGACTTCATCTTCCTGCAGGACTTGGCACCTGCCCACACTGCCAAAAGTACAAAATCCTGGTTCAATAACCATGGGATCACCATGCTTGATTGGCCTGCAAACTCACCTGACCTGAACCCCATTGAAAACATGTGGGGCATTGTCAAGAGAAAGCTGAACGGGAAGAGACCAAACAATAAAGAAGAGCTCGAGGCTGTGATGGAAGCATGTTCGTCTTCCATAACAGCTGAGATATGCCACAAGCTGGTAGCATCCATGCCATGCCGGGTTCAGGCAGTCATTCATGCAAAAGGGCCAAAACCAAGTACTAAGCACAGATGCAAGATTTTGTTTATGGAGGCCTGGCTTTTTTGCTTTTAAAATCCTTTTATAATTGATTTCATGCAATATTCAAATTTTTTGAGTTTTTGAATCCTAATCGGCAACATTCAAACAAATAAAAGCTTGAAATATATTGATTTTCATATTATTTATCTATACAATATGTAAATTGCAACTTTAAAGTTGAATTACAGAAATACAAGAACTTTTTCTGGATAGGCAAGTTTATTTGTACAGCACATTTCATGTACAGGACAATTCAAAGTGCTTAACATAAAACATTATAAGCATTACAGCGGGGTGCAAAAAGGGGGAAAAAATTAAGAATAAAAAATTAGAAGCATGATTCAAAATTAAAAACATTAAAAACATTTAAGATTAAAAAGAGAGAATATAGAGACGTGCAGATTTTAAATTTTGAATAAAATCTACATAAATGCAGCTGAGAACAGGTGGGTCTTCAACCTGGATTTAAATAAACTAAGTGCTTCATAATTTTTTGGGTAGTACCTACGTATATACATATACATATATATATATATATATATATATATATATATATATGTATATAATCTATTTAATAATGCAATACATTTCATACATTTTTCTCATCTGCGTTATTTAAGCAAACAGTCAGGATGTTATCCAATCAAAATCATCCATCTCTGTTAAGACCCACCCGGTCAGGCCTTCATGAATCCCTGGTGCAGAAAAACATATTTTACCTTTTAACTCCAGTAAGGTTTGATTTGTAATTTGAAATCCGATATTCACACTATGTACGCATATATTCTTATGATCTAAACTGCTGCAACTGGTATTTTGTGAACTTTTGTTTCTCCACTTGAATTCAAGGTCTGCGGATTTAAGGTGTGACAGCATAGTGAGTTGTCTTTCTATTTTTTCTTTTTTAATGATGTCCTTACTCTGTAGCCAGGTCAGAGCCAGACAGTGAAGGTGAAAACACTGATTAGACAAATGTTAGCACCCCATGTGGCTGTGATGAGTATCTCAGTGTTGCTAAATGAGCATGGCCTGAGGTGCAGAGGGTGATGGAGCAGCTGGCTGTCTGTTGAGACCTTCATTGCTGCTGGATGCCCCTGATAATCATCTCTGGCTGTAGATATTTCCAAGAAGCTCAGTCTCCCCCTGCTAAGTGACGCATGTCACATTTCTAACATTAAGATTATGTGTTGATGTCCAATGTAGACAAATTTAACTTGTTTTCCCCCATCAAACATATCTGAGCGCACCGGAACTGGAAAGACTCATCGTCCACCAGTGGATCATCAGGTTTTTTGCGTATTACACATGTGCTGTCTATAAGTAGGCACACGTGTGGCTTACAGAAGCTGGCAATGAAGAGATTGAGTTAATGTAAAGCATTTTACAATAGTAATAAAAGCAGTGTGGATACATTCACAAAGACCATGACAACTGAGTTCAGTAAACCTCTCGCTGTGAAAAATGATTTCTTAGTATATTCCCTGATATTGCTGCTGCATCAGTGTGCAGCTTGTAGATGCGGTTTCCATATGTGTTGCCTCAGAAAGCAAAGCCAGGTCTGCATGGACATTCTTGATATGGTAGATTTAGGATAAAGCCAGTGATTGGAATCTCATGTTCACCCATAAGAAATCCCACATCATGTCCACAGATTCAATAACAAAAGTTTTGGCAGAGTGCCTTGACATACTTTCAAAAATACCTAGATAAAAAAAATGCAATTTTATATCATTGATATCCATCACAACTGGGTTATGTCAACCCAGACATTTGGGTTGTTGGGTTGTTGCCCCAACTTCTGGGTTAATAACCCAACATTGTAGTCAATATAACCCAGTTTCTGGGTCAAATATTCAACCCAAAGTTGAGTAAAAAAAACAAACAAAAAAAACAATGCTGGGTTGAAATAACCCAGAAATTATTTGGTCCCTTTTTAACCCAGCAGTGGGTCAAAAATAATGCATTATGGGTTATTTTTGACCCAGGAGTTTTTAGTGTGTAGTGGTTCTAAAATCTAATATTTGTCTACATCAAACATTTAGCTCTCTTTGTACATCAGGTATTTTAAGCTAAATTCCTAGAATGGTTTAAATCTGAATATCAGCAAATAAATATTCTTTAAGAGCTCAAAAATGTTCATCATGTCTACTTACAAGTAGAAACTGTAAATAAAACCTCATGTTTTCACCATTGATTTCTGAGCAGAGAATATGAAACTAATATTCTTCAAGGTTTATCAGCTCCTTTATGTCTTGACAATGCACCTGCGACTGTCAGATCATAGCATTTCCAAGGTCACATCATCTCCTGCTTCCTCCAGCCAGGCGTGCTGCAAATTTAAGATCAAGTGCAAATCATGTCAAGAGGGCAGTGGGAAGAGCGAGGCAGGCGAAGACAGAGCTCCTGAAACCAAGCCAGTCTCAGCTGTTTGCCCGGAGACTTGTGAGGGCCAGGGAGATGTTTATCTGTATGTGCTGAGAAAAGCCATGTGTCACCTCAAAAACACAGCCCTCCCCTTGCTTACATCCCACTGCGAGCACATGGGGTCCGGGTAGACATGATGTTCTTCACCTCCTTCCTCAGTCTTATACAACATGACCCACTTTGTTCAGGGCATCCAAATGAGATAAGGTTTCATCTCAAATGAAGGATAAGCTTACAGTTATGTGCACAAGTTCATTTAAGCTATCAGTCGTAACGCATTAATTCAATGTTTTACTTTAGGAAATTCAGCAGTTCAAAGTTTTTAATATCCAGCCTTTAAATGTGTGGGATGATTTCATTCTCCTTAAACAGTGACCCCTACATTTCCCAAAAGGTGTTTCAGTTGAATTTGTCTCTAGACTGGGTTGTGACAATGGCCTGGTCATCAATGTTGACTGTGGAAGTTCAAAGAAAAGAATACTTCTGATTTAGTTGGAATATTTAAAGGTAGAGTCCGGAGTTTCACCCCGTTTCTGTTTGTAAACACTATTCAAACTGAGTGCTCCTTCTATTTTCATCTTTACATATTTATTGTTTCTTGAGCCTTACTTGTATATTTTGTGTTTTTACAAGTCAAGTCATATCTGTCATTTATGTACGCTGTTTTTGTACACTCTTCTATCTATCTATCTATCTATCTATCTATCTATCTATCCATCCATCTACCCACCCTCAGCCCACCCTCTCTTTCAAAGTGGTGAAAGCGAAATCAATTTTGACCCTGGTTTTCAAGCAATGATTAGAACTCTTTTCACCGCAGAGTATTTCCTTTTTTATTTTTTTCTTCTGTCTATCTTTTTTATTTTTCTTCAAGAATTCAAGTGACTGGTTCCTACTCCAGTCGATGAGTTTATCCCCACAAAGCACTCCGCCCTCAGCTCTGTCATTGGCTGGAGACAAATGTGCAAATTTACGCCCAGTAACGTTCACAAAAAACAACAGGGGGAGAGGGAGATGCAAACAAAGTCACCGCCACATGAGAGTAGAGACCCAAAGGTGCAGATTGAGGCTATAAGTCTAGCGTTTATTTTCAGGGGGGGGAAACTCCCTTTTAAGACCTTGTCAATCATCAAAATAGGTCCTTGGGGGGGCTGCTGTTCTGCGGGTTTTGGATGCTTCCTGCTGTAGCACACCTGAATCTGATACGTGGATTAACATGATTGGTAAGCACTTGGCAACAAGCTGTTGAGGAAAGCCATTTAATATATATTAGAGGTGTTAGTGCTGGGCAACATCTAAAATCTGCAGGACTGCAGCACTTGGACATCCCTGATTTAAGTACAGCAGGGCTACTCAGTTCTGTGCCATGAGGGACGCAGTCCTGCAGGTTGTGTCTCTGCTCCATCACACTTGACGCAAATTAATGAGTCATTGTGCAGAGCTTGATATGCTGTTGGATCCATTTCATTTGAGTCAGGAGTGTTGGAACAAAGAGGCATTGAAAATATGCAAGACTGCAGCCTGCTTTTGTGTGCAGCACTTTGTGATTTTATCTGTGAAAAGCGCTTTTCCCTTATTTACTATTGAAGAGAGCAGCGAGCTGCAGAGTGCCGGTCCGTTCACATCACGTCTCATTCATTTTCAATGACGGGGCTGGTTTGTTCGCGCGTCAAAAACGCTCGAGTTCAATTTTTTCAACTCGAGCGAACAGGCAAAATACGCTCTATTCTGCGCGAATAGGACGCCTCATTCGCGCGAGTTAGACGTGTGTTTGGGGCTCGTTGCACCGCGAATTCGCGTCAAACACGCCACGCCAAGCAAACACGCATCTATTCGCGCCTGTACATTGACTTAACATGTAATTCATTCGCGCGAATAATTTTATTGGCGTCCGGTGTGAACACTGGGTAAGTAGCACAATAGGGCTATTCAGTTCATTCCCACGAGGGACTGAATTGTCATTTAATTTCTTATTATTGTCATTATTAGTGTTACTTGTCATAAGTTTCCACTTATTTAGGTGCCAAAAACACACTTATTTGTTGCAATGCAAAGGCTGGACCCAAGGAGCAGAGCAAACCCTGACAAGTTTGACAGAGATCAGTCTGAGACTGGGTGGGCAGACAGCAGTTCAAAGTTCAAAGCTGGCAGCAGAGAACTGAACCAGGCAGGAAATTCAAACCTTGGTACTGTAGCAGAAAGACACCCAGGCTCCTCAGGATGAGGCAGCTGGTAATCAGGTCCAGGTAGATTTCTTTGTGCCTTTGAAAGGTGTGCACCAATGATCCCAGCAAGGCAAATGACAACAGCATGGCAGCAGATTCAGAAACTCTAGGGAGCCGGGATAAACCATGATTAAACTGACTGGACTGAACACACGAATAGCTCTAGACATAAATGATGAACTGGCTGGATGTTACCACGTGGGGTAGCTCAATGATCTGTTGACAAGTGGAAACAAGTGCACTGAGAGTACCTGGCAGAGCAGAGGACGACCACGCCTACTGTACTGTCACACACACACACACACACACACAAGAAAAAACAAGACACAGGTGGGGAAAGGCAGGCAGAACAGGAGAAATGAAAAACCCCAGTGCTCATGAGACAAACATATATTTTGTTTCCACATATTGTTTCCATATTTTTATAAGTCACTCATTTTTGCATAGGCTCCCACAACAATTACCGGACTTTACCTTCAGTAGAGTTTTTGTTGTTATTTGCTGTAAATTCTCTGTGCAGGAAGCTGGATTACAAAGTAGTGAACAGCTTGCAAACCGCATGTTTAACTCCAAAGAATGAAATTTAGCATTTAATTATAATTTGTCTCTGTTTAAAGCTCAGTCCAACACAACAACATGAATATTTTACTCGAATTATTTTTCCAAAAAGCTTCAAAAACTGCACATTTGTTCCCCTTGGCATTTTTGACAATTTTGACACAAAATGTTTGGTGATCATGAAAAATTGTGCAACTTGTAAAATGTAAAACATGTTGAACTCCAGTCCATCAAACAAAGAAATGCCAAATGGACTGTTCTGACACTGTACTTTTATACTTATTTGTAATCACTGGAAGCACTTATACACGAGAAGCCACATCCACCCATACAGCCCTTCTTAGTATCTGTATAGTGCTTTTAACCAATACACACATTCATAAAAGACACCTGAGGCTCTATCTTGTCTAAGGTCACGCAGATGTGTGTGCTTTCTGGGTAAGCCAAGACTGAAACACCAACTTTCCAACTGGCCAATGACTGCTCTTCCTCCTAAGCTACAGCACATCAGAATTATTCCCCATTACGTTTAAGTTGTAATATCTGGCATGATTCCATCATTTCATTGAATACTGTAGGTCAGGGGTGCCCAAGTCCATCATGATTCAGGTGTGTTGGAGAGGGTGTGTTCTTAAAAACTTGCAGGACTGTAGCTGTCAAGGACTGGACTTGGGCACCCCTGCCTGTAGGTGATGATGGAATCATGCCAGAGTCACTGGAAATAATTTTTCATCACAGAGGTCCTGAAGTAATATTTGTACAGATTTGTTTCAGATGGACAGGGGCCTGTCCAGGGTGGACCCTGCCTTTCACCAGTAAGTCGCTGGTGTATACACATTACATGGCACTGGAATAAGGATGGATGGATGTTGACATTCTACTTTTGCTATGGTAAAGCTTTTCAATTCTCCACTTAACTCTACATTACCAGGAGCATTCACCGTCTGCTGGCCAATGTTACCTCAGATTTTCTAAACGGTCTATGGCAGGGGTGTCCAAAGTCTGACCTCAAGGGCCGCTGTCCTGTAGGTTTTCATTGTTTTCCTGCTCCAACTCATCAGTTTTGCACAATAACTAATTAATTTCAGTCAGGTGTGTAGGAGCAGGGAAACATCAAAAACCTGCAGGACTGTGGCCCTCAAGGACCAAAGCTTGACCTCTGATCTATAGATTGCTTCATTGCAGGACACTTTTTTAAAAAGTACCAAATTCTTTGTGTTTAATTCAAAGGATCTACAAATCACATCAAAATGTGCTAAGAATTGTACAGGTTATTAGATTCTGCAAACAGTATTTTATTAATATTGACAAACCCTGCATTAAGTTCAGTCAGGTTTTTCTCACTTATGTGGAATCATTGGCGTTTCAGTCTATGTGTAAATAATGTGTGACATTATGGATTGGGCCTATATCTGTTTCTGTTTTTTACTTAATCTTGTTTTTTTGTCTTTTTTTTGTTGTTTGTTTTTGTGTTTTTTTGTTTTGTGCTATGGATCATATAGTATGTGTCCGTTAATAAAGGTTTGATGTACACTGCCACTGTTGAGCCCAGTTACAAGAACTTTTTAAAGCAACGCTGCATAACATTCTGACCTTAAAAACTCATGTCTTTGACTCATTTTGATCCACATGAAACATTTACTGTGTCTGGAGACATCCCATGATGAAGAAACTGCACTTCACAAATTCCTTTCTGGCCTGGAACATCACATTACAGCTGTGTTTTACATCACATCACATCACATGCAGCAACATAATATCAACACAATGGCTGTTTTTAATGCGCCGCATGGCTGATTTAGCAAAGAGTTCACTTTTTTTGCTGAATCAGCCACATTATGATGGTATTATCAGAGGAAACGGGGAAAAGAAGGAGCAAGAAATAGGACCAGAGTCAACATTAGACTCACTTTTACTGGATAGAAAGAGTTAAAAGAAGAAATGGGATGCGAGATGAAAACCTGCCAAAGCTAGTGGGGCTATACAAAGCACTTCATTCATTTGATGAATAAGTTTCTCCTGCAACGCAGCACCTGCAGTTGTCCTCAATATTATTCATACCCTCCAATTAAAGAAAAGACTAAATTCACAATAGTAATTCAAATAAAAAGAAACCAAAGAAAATAATAATAAATTAAAATTTACAAAATTATAATTTAGTGAAATGAAATATTGCTTTTGAATTGTGGATGGAAATAATAATAAAAAAAACAAAAAACAAAGCTGTCCTAGACAAATTACAGCACCTTTCCCATGAACAGTGGACCAAAATACCCGTCAACAGGTGCAGACGTCTTTTTGAACATTAGAGAAAACACCTGATTGCAGTCATTGGCTCAAAGTGTTGCTCAACACCATTTTAGCTTCGGAGTCCCACCATGCTGGTTTACTTGATTAATTTTTTCTGTTGTATTTGTTTTTAATATTTCTTTCGAACCATAATTCAAATCAATGTCATGATTTTCATTGAATTTTTATTTATTATTACTTTTGTCAATTTCAACTTATTTAACTGACAGCTGATTTTTTTTTCCCTTCTTTAATTGGAGGGCATGAATAATTTTGAGGACTGTACATTTTCTGAAACTCACCCATGTTATCTGACTGAAAGCTTGAGTCTTTGTAGTCAGTCAAAATTTTTAAACATGCTGTGCTGAACGAGTGTACATTACTCATTTAGAAAAATAAACACAGTGTTCCTGATCATCTCCTGTTCTTTGAGATTGTACTGTCTGTCAGCACATGCCCATCCAGCACAAGGGTTTTTCCAATACCTTCCTGGAAAGCGGCTGCTTGAAAAGGTCTGGAAATCCTCTGGTCACATGAGCCGATCAATTCTTGCAGTCACTGTCTCATTTCCACACATGGCTCTATTATAGATGCATCTGGATGGGTTTTATTTTTTTCCAAACATGACATTAAATAGTCTTCTTTAAAACCACCATAAGAGAATACACATGCATCGGCAGTCTAACAGATTGGTAGGATGGGCGAATATCCACGTTTTGAGTTGAAGAGAACAGCTTGAAGGCTAATGAGCCAGTCAAGTGGATATCCTCTAGAAAAATATGTCACGAGCAGCTCTCATCTCAGCGATTTGCTTAACTGAGCTCTAGCTTAATTCCTCTTTAGACACACTCATCTTTCTTGGAATCTTTGAACAAGTGAAGCAGAATAAACCTGTTAACCTGTTGGACAACATATAAAAGCTACCACGTCACCACGGCTGCTATCTAAGCTTCAGAAAGCAGATGAAATGTCCAAGATTTTCTCCAAACATGAAGTCTTTCATCATTGCTTCTGCAGATTAGAGGGGTTTGTGCATCTAATCACTTCTGCAGAATGTAGACTTTAATCATAAATGAGAAGATAAAATGATTGGTCATTTTCCACGTGTGCAAACTCCACACTTTACCTCCCCGGGCTGATTCAAATGAAAATGTCTTCGAGTCAAATTAAAGAAGACAGATTTAAACTACCCATAGTTCCTTCTGCTCGTCATGTGTGCACTCAGCAGAGGATACAGCCTGTTCTGGAAAAGACAACAGGAAGTCCAGCAATTTAACCACTGCTCAGCCGTCAATCTTTCACACACATCCATGACTACTGTAACTGGGCTACACACTCAAAAATAGAGGTACCAATTTGTACTAAAAAGGGTACAAACGCTTGTCGCTGGGGGTGTTCCTTTTTGAAAGATATTTTTGTACCCTTCGATCCTGATCTATTTTTTGTACCTTATCAAGCTGTACCAGTTAAAAAGTACAATTAAACCAATTAAAAATGATGAATAAAAGTTGATAAAATAGAGATTATGAAAACAATCAAAGATGCTAATAATAAATGAATAATTATTACATAAATATTAGGCCAAACACATATATAATTATACGTATAACTATTACTATGATTACTATGAAAATCATAATATGATTATAATTATAGTACTGTTTAGAAGTACTGCTATTAATAGTTATTGTACAAGCTACACACATTTTTCAATGATGCAGGTACCCTTAGGGTTGAAATGGTAGAAATTCATCACTTTGGACCCTTTTTCATAGTATATAGGTACTTCTGGCCTCCTAAAGACCAATATTGTACTTTTGAGAGAACATTTGTAAAAAAAAAAAAGTACCTACAGGTACAGAAATGTTCCTGTCTCGTACCTCTACTTTTATAAGTGTACATAGACAGATTTCACATGAGTATTTTGAAAAAATATTTTATCTCACACAAGTAGTATTTACAATAAGCAATAACTTAAAGGTCACTTTTTTTTTTACCAATTATACCAGAATAAATCTTTGTTCTAACCTACAGCACGATGAACAGAGAAAGTTGAAGACAAGCTAGTGAATATAACAAGAGCTGCTAAACACTGACATACTGTATTTATCCATGGAGTTTGGAGGTGAGAACAGCTCTGCCCAAACAAAGTGAATGTTGAACTGAGTGTCACAATCTTTGGGGTGTTGCATATGTTCCTGTTGTTTACTGTCTCTTTAGTTTTCATTGTCTCAGTCCTGTCTTGTTTCCTGTTTTATTTCATGGGTTTTTCCTCTTATGCACCACAAAAACACTTGTGGCCTTTTTTTAAGGACAGGAGCTATGGCCTACAGCTGGAATTTCAAAGATCAGACGTCTAGAAGGAAAGTTGCAAAGTTGCTACCCTATCCTACCCTGCAGGGTAGGGGATCCTGGAAAAATGGTTCAAACAAGCTACATTTTAAAAAATATAGCCTACCCACCCGAAACAACGCCTCCAGAGCACAGAAACGTGTGCGCCCATGGTTGTCGGTGAACATAGCCGAGAACAGCCGAGTGGCTAGCTTGTTAGCTGGCTAGTAAACAGCAGAGGAACCATGTTTCTAAAAATGATAATTCCCTCACCTCCAACTCTTTCTGTGGTGTAAAACATCCACATTGCAAACACCAACACCTCCATGACTTGATCCATCATATCTGTATTTTTTTTTTCTTATTCTTTTCGGTGGATTTTAAGAGCAAGCAGCAGCATAGATAACAGCAGCGAGCAGCCATGTTTGTGTGCACTGTGAGACGTTCACGGCGCATTGCGAGCACACGCACGCGTGGAGGGTGGGAACGGGACAAATGGCAGTTGATTTTGATGGACATATAATCATTCAATCAATAAACACAAGCCGTTACTATTTCAATGGATGAGGTTTTTTTCAGTCCTGTCCGTTCCACAGGTGACTTTTCTTTATTATTATTTTTGTGTCAGAACATTTAATTAATTGGCTGCAATCAGGGTGTGAAGAAGACTAAGCAATATAGTAAAAAATGCTCCTGGAAAACGTCATCCACCCTGCCTTTGATGACCCTTATGTCCAGCCAGCAGCGCCGGACAGAACGGCTGCACGTAAGCTTGGCATCAGTGTTCACCAGTGAAATGTTGGAGACGGCAGCCTGAAGATTTTTTTTTATAAACCAGTTCTGTTCAGGCACTGTTCCAAAGAAAATAAAACATTTACAGTAGGTAGCTCATATCTTACTGTTTGGCTACTTAATTAAAAGTTTGAAAAAATAAAACTTTTGTGGAAATATCTCGTTACAACATGGACACCTGCGGCTTATTGACAAATGTGCAGCCGGTATATTTACAAATCTCATTTTCTAGTGGGTGTGGCTTGTATTCAGGTGCACTCAATAGTCCAGGAAATATGGTACTTCAGTGTGTGTATGCCCCTTGCTTTCATTTATTTACTGCTTGACACTGTATTTCCTCTGTGCCATCTTTGTGTTTGTAAAAGTCACCTTCTTGGTTCAGTCCTGTTACAGCGTTCTTCTCCCCTATGCAATACTTTTGGTTACTTTCATTAAACCTTTTACGTCCAACATCTGCCTGCCTTCTGACTCTCCACCCTGCTTTTGAGTCATCGTCCTCGTCCCGTGACACTAAAAGAATTTGAAGGTGAGACTTCATTTATATGAGGACGCCCTCTTTTTGTATCACTCAATCAAATTTCACTCGTAGAGCCCTTTACAATTAAGCCATAAAAAAGTACACAAATGTACAAACCAATCAATATGAAAATAACTGGAAAGTGTCACAGTGCTGCAGGATATTACAAGCCCTTCGAAGCACACAAAATAAGTTAAAAAATAGCTAAATGAATTAAAAAAAACTGTACCTAAAAATTGCCCTGGAGTTAAATGCTAATCTAAAAAAGTGGGTCTTCAGCTTTGATTGGAAAAAGGCCTAGGTCAGTTGTGATACTAATGTCGAGGGGCATTTTGGTCCACAGTCTTGGAGCAGCAACTGCTCCACTCACTCCACTGTTTGTATCTCGAGGAAAAGCTGAACCGAGGAACACACGGCCCTGCCGTGATCACAGGTAGTTAAAATATCTGACAGGTAGGAGGGCACCCGGCAATGAATGGCATTGAAAGCAAGCAACAAAAGTTTAAAATCAACTCTGAAACAAACTGGGAGCCAGTGAAGCGACGACAGCACGGGTTTACGTGTTCACGTCTAGATATGCCTGTTAAAAATCAGGCAAAAGCGTTCTGTACAAGTTGGAGACGTGAAATAAGGAACTGGTTAAAGCCAGTGTCAAGGGTGTTGCAGTAATCCAGTCTTGAACTTGTGAATGCGTGGATCACCTCTAAGTCGTGCCAACTGAGAAAGGGCTTCACTTTGGCCATGATCCAAAGCTGAAAAAAACATAAAAGTCCCTTACACAAAGCTAATCTGTTTGTCAAACTTGAGCCCACTGTCGAATGTTACACTGAGATTCTTAATGTGTGATTTAAGTAAGGGGGCCAGAAAATCCCAGTTTATGGGAACATTTGACATGGTTGATGGACAAAACAAAATACATTCAGTCATGTTGAAAGTTCTGTGCAAGCCACTGTTTTACATCACTTATGTGTGTCTGCCTGTTTTTTTCTTTTAGAAACTCCTGATTTTATCATTTGACCTGTTTGAGTTATATGCCTTTAAAAGTATCAACTTATACATTTATTTTCACCTTTATGTCAGGTCAGCAGGATATCAAGAGCAGGTTGTTAACAAGCCATAATTGGAACAGGATTTCTTGATGAAAAAGGATTCATTTCTCTGCTTGGTCCACTAAAGGATCTACCCCTCAATTTGGTGTCTATCTGATAAATATAGGCAGTTTCTCCTACACAGAGGCAGGCTCAGCGGCCTCATGTGAATTCATGAGTGCAGGGGGAGTGGGAGTGACTCTCTCGGTGACAGCTCTCCTGGAGTGAAGCACTAAATGGGCCGTGAGCGGCAGCCCCAGGGAAGCATGCCTACAGTGGAGCTACTGCAAACACATCCACAGCTTCCAACAGAGGGTCACCTGCATGAGAAAATTCAATCCAAATCCCGACTATGTCTCATAATAAAACAGGGATAGAAGGCAATAAAAACTCCACAGCTCAGCATAAACTTACAAAGCTACCCTTAGAAAGAAGAACCTGAAGGGGACCACAGGAGAGTAAAAACAGCAGGGATTATACAGGTTCCGTTTCGTTTCTTTTATGACTTAAGAGTTTTTTCTGATGGACTCTCACCTTCAGTGTGTCTACAGTGAATCAACTCCAAGTTAAAATCTTGGTTCATGTCTTTCTGTTTGTGGAAGAAACAACCTCCTGGTCTTTCTCCTTCCTCTGAAATGAAAACTGAAGGAACACATGAAATGAACCGAGTGATGAATGTATTTCGTGCACTACAGGTGTGCTCAGATGCCCAGGATCAGTCCTCAAAGCTGCATTAGTTGACATTTTGGGAGGCAGCCAAAGACGCTGAAAACACAATACCTCGGCCATAATAACCATCTAAAGGTTACATGTGTTCACACATAGCTCCCTATTTATAATATCTTGGTTACATGATAATGTTTGCAGCTGTTCTGAGATGTTATAGGGTACCTAATTAAGATCAGTGCCATATTAGCTCTCTCTCTAATTGTCTTGGGGTAAATGTTTAGAGGGAATAATTAAAGGCTTTGGCATTTAGGAAATTAAAAAATAAGTAGGATCTTAAGCAAAAGAAGAGGAAATTTAGAATTACAGCACTGCAGCTGCAGTTTACATTCATGTACATCCAGATTCTTCCAGACTCCCCGACTGAAGTCGTCATAAATCACGCTTAAGTCGTATATACAGTGACTTCAGACTCAACTTTGACTTGCAATTGGATTCATCTTTTTTTTCCTGCATGATCTCTCTGTCTGATTGCTTGTGCAGCAAAGTATGTAAGGAGGGCCCAGGCAGGATTCCATCTCCGGACTCCCGGGTAAGAGTCATGTGCGCTTACCAGTCAACCAAAGGGATACCCCCATGGCCAAGTAGGGCGCATGATCCGTCGGATGAATAGTGACCGGACCCCCCACTGTCACACCTGTCTGCTGTATGTGATTCATTTCCCCATAAGCAACACTGACGTAGCATCACACAGACACAGATACATACACAAACTAAACACCTTGGCAGTCCTGGTGTGCACACTTGTTGCTTCTAACACCTGAGTTTGAAAACTTTATGAAAAGGACAAATAAAAGAGCAAACTGCAATATCTGTGTCAAAAAACAAACAGGATGCTGGATTCATCATATCCAATTTCAGGGTTCGTGCAATCAGGGACAGGGCTTGCGGATTAGCCCTAGCAAGAAATCTGCATGTATGACATCTTTTTTGCATAATTTCATAGAGCAATACTCATACCCTTCCTCCCTGTCCAATGAACATGTGAATAGATTCACTTTAAAACACACCCAGAGATCTTACGCCTGCCGCACACGAAAGCTTTCTGCTGAGCTAAAAGTCATTTGAGGTCGTTTGCTCAGCAGATAGTCGCCGTGTGCGCCTGAGTTTTGGTGAGTTTTCTGCATCAGGAGTCCTTGAGGTGAAATTAAAACAAGTTTGATATTTTTTGCCTTGTTTGATATAAAGATGGCAGCCCGCGGCAACGCAGTCTGTCACATTTTGATAAATTGGTGGAAATATGGCCAGACTAGACCTGTTTATATGATGTTTTGTTAGACTTCAAAAACACCCATCCAAATATAATCTCTGTCTAAGTTTCATTCATTTTTCTGACATGACTTCTTCTTTCCAGTTTAATGGCGGCTGGCGAACTCAAAGGTGCATTACCGCCACCAACTGGTATGATTATACTATAGTGCAGTATGTCGCATACGATTTACTTAATAAAATGAGAAAATAAATTAAAATTAAATACAATAACTCAATCCAGTCTCTAACAAAAAGATCCTCAAATCTTTTCTGCCTTTAGTCTTTGGATCTTTTTGCGAAATATCAATCAAGTCTTCTAACGTGATGACAGAGGGCTGCCATCTTGAAATCATGTGATCTGCGGATGCGTTTTGATTGGTTGCAAGAACTTTTGCTCCGAGAAGACAGCTCAAGTTGATCACACACAGTGAGTTTTTCACCTTGCGAGGCGAAAAATATCAAACCTGTTTGATTTTCACCTAAAGGCCTGATGAGACAGAAAACTCACCAAAAATCAGGCGCACACGGCGACGATCTGCTGAGCAAACGGCCTCGAATGACTTTTAGCTCAGCAGAAAGCTCTCGTGTGCAGCAGGCATTAGGCAGAATCTACCTGTGGAGTGGCAATGCAAAAGGGCCAATGCACTAAAATTAAGATGAAAGTAGAATCTTAGCTATGACATATTGCATCTAGCAAGGCTCATTGTGACCACTGAGGGAAAAAAATATACATCTTTAAAGATGCCAAAGAAGCAAACAAAGGTCTAAAAACTTTCCCTCCTAATATTCTTGCTTAAACCCGGGGCAGAGAGCACACTGTGATGAGAATGATGTGAGGAAAAAGTGGCTCATTTCTTCTTTTTCACCATCCACTTCTAAGTTTGCTGAATAATTTAAATTGGATTACGGATTATATTAATGAAACTCACATTATGGGGGTGTTTACACACTGTAACTGGTCGTGTGCACAGACCACATGGTTAGTAAGTCCTTTGAACAAGATCTAACATTTTTATTGTAGCCTATATATTACCCCAAGGGTCCTAAGTGGGGGCGCAGAACATAAAGCATGTATTTTTCCTTTCTTCTTTGCAAACAAGAGATTGATATGGTATCAGATTCTATGTTATTTTTGTGTAGCCGTGCCTACTGACACAATTTATGCTCTATTCAAGTATACCAATGGACAACAAATGAATGAAGTGTTGACATAAGTATTGATACAGTTAAGTTAATATCATGGGGCATTAAGGAGATTTTAAACAAAGTAAAAGTTACAAAATATTTTCACATTTTTTATCCCTATATGTGACATGACTGTGCTGCAAGAGACACTTGAAAAAAGACATTTAAAAAAAATTAAGACAGTGATGAGGAAGTAAAAGGAACTAGCAGTAATCCTCAAAAGACTGCATTTCGACAACACTTAAAAAAACAACCTGCTGGATTTACTTAATTCAATAGTGGGCAGAGGTTGCACACAGATGATTTACCTTGGCACCAACTTCAATTCACACAAGCCATGTATATTCAATAAACCTGTGTATTTCATGTTGATACAGTGTGATTGAATCATGTTTTGGTAAAGAAAATCGAGTTCTTGGAACTTTTTATACCTTCACAATTTTATAACATTATCCCAAAATTATCCAATAACTTTGACTCCAATACCATTTGGCCAAACACTACAAATTTTTTACACATTACATCAAGGGTGTCCTGTTCTGGTCCTCAAGGGCCCCAATCCTGCAGGTTTTTTAGGCCTCCTTGCTTCAACACACCTGACTTAAATTAGTGAATCATCGTGCAGATCATCAAAGGCTGATTGATTCATTAAGTTGAATCAGGTGTGTTGAGCAGGGGGACATTAAATACCTGCAGGACATTGGCATTTGGGTACTGTCTATGAACACCCCACCATGACATAAAAGCATTACCCCCTCAACAATTACACTCTCACGTCACCTTGACACTCCTATGATTAGTGTGTGATAGTGATAATGTACACCAGAGAAGTCAAAGTGATTCCAGAAAGGGCCGTGTGGCTGCTGGTTTTCTTTCCAACCAAGCAGTAGCACACCAGACTCCATTCATCTCATCAAGTCTTCAAGTTAAGACTGGACTCACTTGATGAGATGATGGAGTCTGGTCTGCTACTGCTTGGTTGGAAAGAAAACCAGCAGCCACACGGCCCTTTCAGGAATCACTTTGACATCCCCGATGTACACTATCTAACACCCAGTAATTAACTTTATACTGGTATGCACACATGTTGTGGGTATCAGTGACTGTCTTGGATAATGTCAGATGGTATGGACTGCTGGGATTACATGGACATTTAAGTCATGGTGAAGAAAAGAACAGAGGGTGCTGCAAGGCATGATGGAAAATATGTAAACAAGCCCATCTACCAGGAATCAATCACAGCAACCGCTACAATATCAACTTCAAAAATTATATTTGATTGCAGTTTGTTTGTTTGTTGTCCTCCTAACTCTGGCTTCATTGTTATTTAGTCACAACAGTGTTTTCATACAGCATGTTTTTTGCTATGATGGAAAAAAAATGCACTTATCTAAATATTGAAGAAACTTAAAACAACTTTGCTGTACTTTTGTTTGAGTTTGACTCTTAACATTTCTGTTTGGCCCACAGCTCACATGCATATTTACTCTTTGACCCTTGGAGGCAGAAGTTTAGGCAACCCTACCAGAGAGAATAAGTTTAGAAACTTGCACAAACAGTTTCACTTTTTCAATGAGCATGACCAGTTATCTTGACCAAGAAAAGTGCTTTTGGGCTAAAGGCAGTTTAACACAAGGAGGATGTGACCAAACAACACGATGAGAGAGCGCGATGGCACTGGTGGAAGCCCTTTTATAGCATCCAGGTCAGAGCTCCACCTAGACATCACCAGACCTTAAGACAAAAATAAGAGCAGAGGAGGTACATCCCGCCAGCCCAGACCCCCCCAGCACCAAGCTGGGCCCCCCGGCCCTGGAGGCAGGGGCCACCCGTGAGCACCAGGGCCCAGGGCCCCCTGCCCCACCCGCCCCGGATCACCCAGCGCCGGCCGACAGCCACAGTCAGGGCCCTACCAGCGGCCCACCGCCGCAGAGCAGCCCCAGCCGCTGACTCCCATCCCCTCCCCATTCTCTAATTGTCAAATTAGAGAATGTCTATTTAATGAATTATAGTAGATGGATTAGTGATCGATTTGATTTGATTTAAGCCCGGCATGCACTATGCAATTTTTGGCCATCGTGCAACAATTGTGGGGATCAGACCGACTCTTGTCCTGCATTGTGCAGTGTACTACAAGGGGGTCACGAGAGGCGATCGGCACCTCACGATGAGCTCCCGATCAGAAATCGTGTGTCGCAAGAAAATCAAACCTGTTTGATATTTTGGTTGTGGCTCTTGAGTGAATCATATATTGAAGCGGTGCCACGACCAGACTAAGAACTCTTTCCTCGGAGATTTTCACATTTTGCATGCGCGAAACAAAAACGAACAAACCAGAGGCAGCATGGCGACCCGGTGTGTCATTTGGACGGAGTTATCATTGTAGAACCGACAAACTTTGCCAATTCCTCATCCACACAAGCAAAGTTGTTGCTTTTTAGTGCATTCTTCACAAATAAGAGCGCAACTTGCCAAAGCAACGAGGGTTTTTTTGGTGATAGCATACTTTTGCTGTTGTTGTCTTCTTCTTCTTCTTCTACTAGCCTACCTCTATTTATTGCATTACATGTTGGGATTGTTCAAGATCCCAACCTGTCTTTGAGGACGTGCAGTGTGAGTAGTCAGATTGCATCTGAGCATTGGATCGTACAGTGTGAGGACAAACATCGCAAGCTGTGATCTTTTGAACTCTGCGACTGATTCACACAATTTGAGTTGGGGCTGCGAGTAACGATTGAAAATTTTGCACAGTGTATCCCAGGCTTTACACTTTAAATATTACTGTGAAGGTGATTTCTGTGGCCACTGTCAGTGTAATGATAGCCTACTGTTACAGAGATGTTATATTGTTTTCCAAGAAGCATGTTTTTCAGTTGAGCAGTGTCTTCCTTCCCCCTGAGAGTGCTGTTTTATTCTTTTATGTTTCCTTGACATTAACCCCCACATTACCATGCAGGTCTAAACAACATAATATTTCCTTTGACACTGGTTAATCATGCTTTCTGCACTTGCCAGTTTCTAGAGCATCTACAGTCTTACAGAGCTGAATGTTGCAATTCTACTGGTCTGAGAATTTATTCATTTTTATTGCTTTGATTTGGAAAATTTGAGCTGCTAACTGACAGGGATTTCTTTGTAGTAAGTCATGTTGTTTGGCTTCTGTAAAAAGAGTTTTGAGCCGTGGCTAATAAAGTAGTTTAGTTTTTCCCATGAATCTCATTTATGTTTCCGGTTTGTTGATGGGTGTGTATTTTTTTAGACTCAGTCAACTTGAGACTTTGTTCTTTTCCAATAAATTTCAATTCATTTGCTCATTACCAACTGAATTCGTTTAAGATGCTTCTTTATTCAGTGTACAGAATAAGAGATCACTTTGTCCCAGCTCTGCCCCACTCAGGCTTGTAAATTCCACTTTGTTAAAGTGATAGCATGTGCCAAACTGAGTTTCTAGTTGTTTTCTGCACTTTTTTCCCCCCAGATTTCTTATGAAACTCTCGCTAGGTCTTCTGTTGTGACAAAGTTTGTTTTTTAAAAAAAAAAAAAAAAAAAAAGCAAAGTGCAATATTTTGAATTTCAGAATCAGAATCAGAATACTTTATTAATCCACAAGGGAAATTCAATAAAGTTCAAATTACATATTTAAAATGGTTTAACTGAAAGTACTACTGACAGTGTACTACTATAAGGTTTTCTTTTTCTTATTCTAAATACAACAATTCTAAATACAATGCCAGTATTATGTTTCTCAAAAGGAATAAAAAATTTACTGAAGGAAACTATTATTTGGAGCTTTTTACCTTCTATTTTCCTTTCCTTGTCCTGTCTGGCGTCATATCAAGTACACCGAGGGTTTGGCTTAACAAAAGTCACCCTTTCTGTTTCAAGCTTTGGTTTTGTCGAGGCTTTCCACCGATATATTACTTAAAGGTTGAACATGGAATACGGACAGAACAGTAACATCACGTGTCTAGGTTGTAGGTGCAACAACGGAAAAACAACTCCAGCCACTGGGTTGCCAGGCTCACTGCTGATACGGCAAGACCAGCAGCCTGCAGCATGTCCAAAAAGTAATGAGTTTATAACTGACAGCTAACGTTAGCCACGTTAGCAAACAAGTTAGCTTACCGATCAAGGAGGAAAGTCGCCATTTCCGCGTTTTAATGCTGTGGAAAATGTTTATGTGGGTCCATCTAGTGTACTTTAGACCTAAATTTACTCCAGTTTTTGCTCTTCTCAGGTCACTCCTCTTCTGAGACGGTTAACAATATCTCTGAGGCTCTGAAGCAGCTGCTTGAGTTGCCAACTCCACTGTTTCCCCCTGTGCCAGACTAACTGTGCCCAACATACTATTGCCACACAGAGATCATATTTGGCAACCCACAATGGTGGCCTGTATTGGCTTGTAGATGTAAATATAATGCCACTGTCTAACCCGTGAATATTTATTTTATATTTATTTTCAGGCTAAATATAATTTTTTTTAGGAAATGTACTTTCATTCTGCAACCCTCCAAATGACTTTTGGAGGCATTAATTTAAAAAAAATAATATAGATAGATAGATAGATAGATAGATAGATAGATAGATAGATAGATAGATAGATAGATAGATAGATAGATAGATAGATAGATAGATAGATAGATAGATAGATAGATAGATAGATAGATAGATAGATAGATAGATAGATAGATAGATAGATTTTAATAAAAATGTTCCATATTCAACCTTTAAAATGTTTGTCTGGGCAGAGAATAAATGTGACACTTTATCAAAATCTGTGAGATCATAATACATTCTGAAGATAAGCAAAACAATGCTGCTTTTGCTGCTTTGCTTCTCATCCACAGCAACAGTTAGGATGGATCTTTTTCCTAGGAGGCTTCTGAATCTATAAAAGACACAGTTGCTGCTTAAAGCTTCCTGCTCATTAATGAGTTTACCTCAAAGGGAACGCTGCTAATGGTGCAGCATCGAGCACAGACAGTTTATAGATCGGTTGTCATTGGTGGCACACGTCCTCCTGTGGTCATTACAGTGATTGTTTAACAAAGCCACAGGAGAGAAAACAGACACGGTTTGAGGTGAAGTCTGCAGAATGTCCATCGAATCACGTTTGTTACAATCCAATGGCTCACAAGAAATAAACTATTTCCATTACAAACATTTTGAGGTGGGGATTAAAAACAGAATTTTCAGTCCATTCTCAGTTAAAAGTTTGGACATGTCTGATTAAATCCAGTGGGTAAGTGTGTCCAAACTTTTGACTGAGAGTGTACACACACAATAAGTTGTTTATTTGTTTTTTTTTCCCATAATACATGTTGGGGTTTTTAAAGCTCCATCTGTACAGACAGGGGATCAGTCATCTAATAAAAAAGGAGAAGCACAAATGAATGACAACAGCAATGTTACCATCCAATCCAAACTAAACCAAAAAAAATAACTTGATATATGTCTAAATACGCTGCTTTCAGGTCTCCTGACAGTGATAAATGAAGACTTGTTACAGGAGACATTAAGGCATCCCATCATTGCTCTGTTTTATGCTAACTTTAAGCTAGAGCTAACTCTAACAAACATGCTAGTTTGGGTAACTTGTCTCAATCATTTTGGGGAAAGCTGTCACATGTGACAATTGGCAACTCATTAAAGGTAGAGTCCGAAGTCCCCCCCCCCGAAAATAAACGTTAGACTTGTGAAAATCTGTCTCAAACCGCACCTTTGGGCCTTTACTTGTGTGCAGTGGTGAGTTTGAATGCAACGCCCTCTCCTCCTGTCTGTAATTCGCTCTTTCGCTTTGTTATGGTCTGGTCGGGACGTTTCTGGGGGGAGATTTCTATTTATCTCACCAGCCAATGACAGAGCTAAGGACATGACGCGGTGTGGGAATAAGCTCATGGTTGGAGCAGACGCCAGTCACTCGAACTTTCGAAGGAAAAAAAAAGAAAAACGGTGGATGCACTGAAGAAAAGGTAAGAGCTTTAGATAGTGCACGTTGGAAAACCAGGGTTAATATTAGTTTGGCTTTTACCCGCTTCTGAGCTCTGAAGAAGAGGCTTGAAGCTGAATTAGCTGAAGAACGAGGCGGCCATTAGCCTGAGAGGGAGGGGCACTCAGTTTAAATACTGCTGTTTGCAAACAGAAATGAAGGGGGGACTTTGGACTCTACCTTTAAGGATGGGCCAATGAAAAATGCAGCCCTGGGTTCCTATTTTCATCCCTACTGCCTTTTCCCTGTAGGGATTGAATTATTCCCCTGAGAAATGGGACAACCCTTCAAAATCCTCATGTGTCAATATAGTCGTCCTTGGTGCAGTTAACTGACATCACAGCTGTTTCCGGAAGACTTCGCAATGCCGTCTGCAGCAGCAATAATCTCCCTTTCGTGGGGGACTAGATTATTTTGTTGGCTTTGGACTGAAAAACGTAAAAATGAAAGGGAAAGAAGACGCCTCCGACACAAGATTAATGTTAACATTACGTTACACACATGAGGAGATGCACGCAACATCACGAAATTAGCTTTTATGTTTGAAATAGAACTGTCTGTAATACATTAAAGCGACCTTAAATAGCAATTTTCATATTTTATTTCCAGACAAATACTCACATTTGTGTGTTCCTTATGCTGCCGATTTTCTCACCATTTTTCCTGTATTTTGCATGAAATTGTAGGTAATATCATACCACTCGTTTTCTAGTGTCCCCCTGGAAAATCTCAATTTCGAGGGCCAGATAATCCTACCGCGCCCCCTTCCCCTTCCGCCTGAACCAGAATTGGGACACCACTACCCCTTCACATGAACGCTAAAAACGAAGGGTTAGGGCCAAGGGGGAATTGGAACATGACATGTTGACATTTTGATTGGTTTTAACTGTTTTCTATTTCTATATCTTTATGTAAGTTAACTCCATTGATTTTATTATGATTATGTTGTTTTATCATATGTTTGTACACTGCAGCACTTCAACTCTGTTGTTTTAAAAGTGCATTATAAATAAAGTTGCTATTGCTGAGTTGCTATAAGCTTTATCTAAACATTTAAAGAAAGAGAGGGTGTCTGCTTCCCAAACTCAAGCCAGACAGAGATGGCCCCAGCTGGAAACTGAAGGTTCTGCCTCCCATTCTACTTTTAGAAACTCTAGAAACCATTTAAACCTGCAGTCTGAGAGCGAAGCAGTCTGATGTGGAAAATATAGAACTATGAGATCTTGTATGTCCGTGGAGCTTGGTCACTAAGAGCTTTATGAGTAAATTCTATTCTGGATTTAATAGGGAGCCAATGAAAAGAAGCTAAAATTGGAGGAATATGGTTTCTCCTAATTCTCATCAGAACCCTTGCTGCAGCATTTTGCTTTTCTGAGCATTTTTAGGACAGTCCAATAACAAAGAGCAAATGCATGGACTAGTTTTTCCACCTCACTCTGAGACAGGACGTCTCTAATGTTGCCGATTTTACATAAATAACAGAGACCTGTTTATATGTGAGTCAAAGAATAGATCCTGGTTAAAAATAACTTCAGTGTTGCCCACTGAAATCCACCAATCTGTGTAAAACTTAAGCAGCATTTCATGACTGTGTTATTGCATTATTGAGTCAACAAGAGTTTACTAATGATAGAAATATTCATTCTTTAAAGAAGTTTATTACAGTCCTGCTTGCCAACGTCTGTTTTTCGCCCTAGATGCGCCCACATCCAGTAATGATTACTCTGTAATTGATGCTGCAGATTCAGACTGGCATATATCAGTGGAAAAATCAGATTTCTGTCTTTTAAAGTTTACTGCAACAGAAGGATAAGCAGAGCTTTGGTAGAAAACAAAATGTCGTGGATCTGCAATGGAAAATCGTCATCATTTAACGAATCCTGCTTTTCTTCTCTCAGTCATTGTTATGACAGAAGTCTGTGTGTACTTTAAATCTTAGCTGTTTTCATCACCATGAGCTAAGTCAAGCTGTCTGCTATTAAAATATTACAAGGGATTATTTGAGTCTCCTGTTTGGATGGATTACTGGCAGTAGAAGTTATTTAAAGCAAAGCTCAATGAAAAATGTGAGTTTTCACTGCTACACTTGAGGCTAAAGGAAAGCCAGGTCATTGTGTGATCTCCGTATAATCCCACTTTAGTCTCCCAATCAATTTGATATGGAAGAGCAGAGGCTAGTAATTAGTCTGAATGGTTGTTCAGTCAGTGCCTTCATTTGTCCTCACTACTGTGATGGGATGTTTACCTGCCTGACATGACGGATGGGGTCAGGCTAATTTCAGTTCCCCGTTTATGAACGACCCCCCCTATCCTCCTGCTTTTCTCGTCTTGTACAGTGATATCACACAGTGTGGTGCCAGCTGGAGCTCAAAGGTAATGAGGGTGTGAGAGAGCAGGTCCTGTCCTCGTGACAGGTTTTTATCATCCCAGGACCACTAACCCGACCACACAACACCTTTGCCTCACAATCAGCTAACCACTATTGTTTATTGGTCTATATTGTCCATACTATAGCCTATATTATCTATTGGTGAAAGCCAAGGGGCAAACTCTGCTGGAAAAAGTGTGAAGCCCGGAAGTTAAATTTAAATTGGTTCTTTCTTCATCCACAAGGGGCTGGCTCCAAAACAGAGCAAATCCCCACAGACTCCCATGTTAAAGAGCCAACTTCACAGCAGGAAAAAACATATTTACAACTTGGTTCAAGAATCATTTGAACCCTAAGCCCATTTTTCTCAAAATTGCATTCTCCGATTAAAATGAGTGTATCTGTGCAACCACAAGGCCTATTTGAATAAATTTGGTGTCAAATCAAAGAAAACACATGTGAGATTTGGTTGTGGCTGTGGAGACAGAAATGTTGTATGTAGGTTGCTATTATTCCGTGTATTTACGATTTACATTTTTTACTTAATTTGGATATAACTTTAGTTGTTTTTTGCACATTTTAAAAAGGTTTCTGCTAGCTTGTAGCCTAGCTTCTGCAGTTTAATTTGATGTGCCACACTGCAATAATCTCTGTCATTAACGCAACGTTTATCACCATTGTTTTTGAGTAACAATCCCGAGGGACCTTATAAGGTCCCTTTCGGGTTCAAAGGGTAGGTCAAGTTTACCTTCATGTCAACTGTGAGGGGGGTGAATTTTTTTATAATTTATCCATTTAGATGTTCTTTAATCTTGAAATTACACATAATTAGGGGCGTGTCCTTTTGATTGACATGCGACAGACCGGATGCCGGCCTGCTGCTAACAGTTAGCTCCTTGTTTTCTCTCAGTAAGGTGTCAGTCTGCAGGAGCAAAATGGTGGTTTTAGCAGCTAACAGCAAGACCAAACATGCCTTACCTTTATCCCGCCGCTTAGGAGGCTAATCTTCGTTAGCTCCTGTTAGTTTTGAGTTAGCTCGGTTAGCATTTAGCCCAGAGTATGTCAGCTGTCAATCGTTTGCCACAAGGCCGCGCTTTGCCCATTTTAGTATTTTCCGGGAGTGATGACACATGTGACACGGCAAGATGGCGATGATGAGACACGCCCAACTGGCCTCACTTTCAGCTCTTTAGACGTGACCAGACACTACATCCATTTTTTTACAGTCTTTGGGGAAAGCTCATAAAATTACCATGAAAAACAGTTAATTCATATCATAGAGTATTGATCGGTAGATTATTGACGTGTGTTTATAATAAAGCACGACCTTTAACTACACAGATATTTTACATGAATGGAGATCGAGGAGTTTGGACATTTTTTTTCCCCCATGCCTGCCACCTAATGTGTCTTCATTTGAAGGTTGACGTGTCTTTCTATCCAGGAAGCAGTTTTCTGCAATACTGTAAGATGCTGTGACATGTTGCCATGAATGTAATTAATTACAGTGGCGATGGGAGGCAACCTGCAGCCATTTCTCCCTTGCTTTTCTCTCCCACCAGTTCATCTCTATTAGGGAGCAAATGAGCTGTTGGGCTGCCTGTAAAAGTGCTCCAACAAGGGAAGACATGTAACGCTCTCCTCCTGAGGGCCACCTGACACCTTGGTGTGGTCACAAGCGGGATCGATCTCAAAGCTGGACACAGATTGCCTCTTCTAAAAAGGAAAAGTTAACCTTTATAAGCCACTTAAAAACACTGATTAGAATTTAATTCTTCCAATATTAGAAATGGCCTCAGTAATGGCTGTGGGCAGTGCTCATAAAATATCCCTGATGTCTGAGTAATTGTAAATTCTGACCCAAAACCAAAAACAGCTTCGAGAGCAGACGATGCTTCCTGGTCTGGCTGCTCATTTGTCTTAATCTGGATAAACTCTGTATCCTTCATATGCCTTTAATTCTCTCGCTTCTTATTTGCTTTGTCATCAATACAACGGCCCAAACGGGCTGGCAAGCAGCCAAGGAGAGCTGACATCGACAACCCTCAAGAACAAAAAGAAAAAAAGAAAGAAAAAGTTCAATGTTTTCAAGAAAGTAAAGAAAACCCAAGCTGCCGTGGCTGCTGAGACCTTCAGACTACGTCAGAAGCAGAAGAATCCTACCAGCGATGACCCTTGACTGTCTGAGCAATCAATCAGCCTGACCCTGTGGGTGCTCCAGCTGCAAGCAGCCCAGACTGTACCCTTGATATCTGCCTAACAGTAGGCATTACATTAATCTCTTTGCTGACACTTGTTATAAGAGCATCAGACACCACGTGGGACTTGTGCCTCACAGCCAAACTCCTCAACTATTGATCATTTTTATAAGCGAATACTTTCATAATGTAATATAGAGGATTAATTTTATAATCTTCATGACATCTTCTATAGTGACAATCTATTCTCTTTTCTTTGATCCCACCCCCTTTCTCCTTGCCAAAAAATGTTTTTCTTCCCAGGTGGGTTTAAAACTGTGTCTCGCCAAAAGGACACAGACATCATTTGCTGGAAATCACTGACAAATGAACTTTCAGAATACTCCAAATCGTGTTTTTCTTCAAGGCATTAACATTTTAGGGAAAAGGTTAATCTTTCACAATCGACAGATATTTAATATTCACGGCTCAAGGGTCAAAAAAGTTGCATCAAAACACCCTTAATCTAGATGCTGAGGAGGAGACAATCAGAGGGTTTAATCTTCCATTGTATGATGTCTTCAGCTGCTGCGTCATTTCATATTTCTAAACTTGACTCGTCTGTTTCGCTCTCCTGAATGCAGCGTTGATGTGCAGGTTCAGGTTTCACCTCATGGGAGCCTTGCTTTCAGTGTTGATTCAGCACATCAAACCTTAGAATAACAAAGAAATGTCTGATCACTGAAAACTCTAAATGATCAATTACAAACATCAATTTTCTGCTGTATTTTCTGTTTATTTTCATAGTTGTGGTGTTTGGCCATGTTTGCAATATAATTTACCACAGAGTATTAACCACTCGGCTACCTCTTTCAGCCTGCTCTAGTTTTCACTGTTGCAAAGGACCATATAAACAGAGAATGCCGTGGTCTCGGTTTTGTGACAATCAGCAAACCAGACGTTAAGAGAAATTAATTGAATCTGAACTTACTGGACTAATCATTATTTGAGTTTGGCATCGCACACATTAAGACTTGAGGTTGTATCATTACCAAATAAAGCAAGATTGGTGAGGATAAACATAGGGCCGGAGTTAGCTTTTGAGGGTCTCTGCTTTCTTTCCAAAGGGAAATTCCCCCCCCCCCCCTTTTTTGTTTTTTTTTTTTCCGGTTTTCCCCTGTTTCTTGTCTAGTTTCAGAATTTTCCCTTTTTTTGGGTGCCCCCCCCCCCCCCCTTTCTCCCCTGCCTTTTCCCTTTTTTTTTTTTTTTTTTTTTTTTTTTTTTTTTTTTTTTTTTTTTCTCTCTCTTTTTCCCTTTTCCTTCTCTCCGTCCCCCCCTTTTTTTTTTCTGGTTTTAGCTCAAGTGGTAGCGTGCTCGCCTCGCACCTCAGAGGAAACGGGACTGATGCCCGTATTCTCCAGTAGGCCATCCAGGCCCTTCAAAAAACATTTTTAAAGGACACACAACGTTTTAGACCTTAGAAATGTGTTTGACTCGTTTGATGGTACAAATGTGCACTCATTAAGCGCATTTTGGAGCGGTCACTCCCCAGAGGCATCCCGAGGCTCAGAAACAGCACTATAAGTTTTGCATACGGGACGGGGCCGTGATGTTGCAGCCAACTATTGGTTGCGCACGTACGAGCAAACGGATATGAACCAGAAGTGAACACAGCGGGTGTTTAGAACGCGCATCATGTTGGATTCAGCAAAGAAACACAAGGGAGCATTACTGGATGAAGGGAGGAAAAGAAAGAGAGGAAGGAACATAACAAAGGTCAAGATAAGACTGTCTTTTACTGGCTGGAATGAATCACAGTACAGGTACGATGAAGATGAATGCTAGTTTAGCCGTCGATACGGGGCATGTCACTGAAAAAACTGCTAAAAGTTTTGTTGTGGGCCTGTAATAGTTGGCTGCCATTTGTTGGCGTGACATATGTGGAAGGGGTGTATATCACTCATTTGATCATAGTACAATATTATATCAATACAGTAGATAATAATTTGATGTTTGTCGATATCTCAAATTCAGTCATGATACAATCTCTATTCAATTTGATTTAAGGTCCACCAATCAATATGAAATGATAAGAAACAATATTAAAACTACTAAGCAAGGTTATTTTTTTAAACAAACAAACTGCATACAGTTTAATCTCCCTGTGTCCCATCTATCCACTGAGAAACTATAAACATGTATGTTATTTTTAAAAGTTGTGTCAGAGGAACTTCAAAATGCAGCTATTTTCATAATTAAAATGTGTTTGATATAGATTTTTTGCTGATTGGGGGATTTTGGGTAGATTTACACCCTAAAAACAAGATTGATTAAAACAACCAAAATATCGGTTGAATTTGACCAATCTGGTTGGTAGTTATGTGTCCAACCAATCTATTGGTTTAAACAACCATAAGATTGGATTGATACTACAATTCAAATGGCAAATACATACAACACAAATACATAAGTACAATAGGAACATACCAGACATACGTATAAAATGTGGCTTAAAAGGTACATTTTCACACTGTATGTGTCAAATAAAAAAGAATTTGGGTAGAGGTAAAAAACTTAATTGAAAAGATTATTTTAAAACAGTTTACATTGGATCCAAATTATCTATACAAGCTTTATACCCGGATGAACATGAATATAGTGGGAAAAATGTCTTTAAAATATTTATGGGGAAAAAAAGGTTGGATAGATTCACCAATATTGGTTTAACCAACTACAGTAGTTTGGTAAGAAAAACAACCATTCTATTTCTAGAGTGTAGCCAGAAGCCAGATAGAAAGGATATTGAACTTTTGTTCATTCGTTGGTCAGAAACATTAAAATATTTATGTTGCATTTGCAGCTTGGGTTCAAAAAAAGAACAGATGCTGCTTGAAGCTTCGTCTTCACACTCACTGTGGAATTAAATCATCAGTGAACTCGGATCTATAAACCCTCAAACTTTTAATCACTGCATTTCTGCTCTTGTGGCTCAGTTTCACTTAATTCTGGTCTCAGTTTTAAAAAGTTTTGCCCCACAGTGACATCATACAGTGCTGCAGATTTGTTGACTGTACATCCATGATGAGAATCTCCCGTTCTGCATCCTCAAAAGTGGTAACTTTGGAGGCCATTGGAGTACAGTTAATTCATCATGTTCAAGAAATAAGTTTGGATTGATTTGCTGGAAGTAGCCATCAGAAGATGCTACACTCTCATCATGGTGAACAACAACACTCAGGTAGGCTGTGGTGGTTAAAGGTACAGAATGTAGGAATTACTGACATCTAGTGGTAAAGATGGGCATAGATATACCAAAGCACTGCTGTGAATAAAAGATAACCATATGTGGCTAAAATTATTCCAGACATGAACATGTTTCCTGCAAGATTTTGATGAGGCTCACGTTTTCTTCGCTGCTACTATAGCTTCACCCAGGTCTATGGTTTACAGTAGCCATGCGATCTAGTCGGTGATTTCTCTGCAGTTTTACTTGTTAATGAGCACTCAGTTTGCTTCCATCTTTTTTCCCCATCTTTACCCCACTCGCAGTTTGGAAAATTCTTTACTATTTTTAAATATTTCAAGCTTGTATGGGGCAAAATTTACACACAAGTGGAGGAGCTGGTCACTTAAGCTGCCATGTAGCTTAGTGGTGACATCACATGTACATGTTTCCATCTGCGAGATGATCCAGTGGCCTCAGGTGCAGTATTTGCTCCGAACGGGGCTCTAGCATCTACCAAACAAAGCCAGTCCTGCAGTTTTAAAGCTCAGAGGTTTCTCACTTCACACAGACTTATTTGTCCATTCACAGACACCATAGTAGTAATGGTGGCACACATGTAGCAGCTGTCAAAAATGCAGATCTATGGCAAGTAATTATAAATGGTTCATTTTAAAACAAAAAATATGCAGTATAACATTTAAAGGTGCTATAGAAGATGTTTTGGTATTTCAGAAATCAGAGACAGAGCAAGTTTTTGAATAATGTGCATCTGCAAGACCAACCTGCTAGATTCACATTCACATTTTTCTGTCATTGACCTTTGATTTTCTTTCACACAGCACCTTTAAAACGTGCTTAAAGTGTACTAAGAGGCCCAAAGTGCCAAGAAAATACCTGGTGTTAGCAATGTGTCCCTAAAAAGTGGCCAGCGAGTGTGTGAACACCTTTCTGATGGAAGTTTGTTCAAAATATGTCAAACAAGTCCTTTTCTTAATAACTTTGCTTATCCTCAACTTTTCTTCTGACTCCATTGACACTTAGGTGAAGCTCTGTATGAAGTCAAGGTCCCTTTAGGATAAACATGAACATAAACCTTTTTCTTTAACTCAACTCGCATCACAAGCCCTTGGGATGTCTTCTTGAAAAGGCTGAGAAGATCATGCTGATGTTTAATCCTTCCTCCTCTGCGGCAAATCTACTTGATTTGGTAATCTGTCAGTTACCCTCACGTCTAAGATGAACCATCTGGCTCACACAGTAATGAGGGTGATTGGTGTGAGTGACCATCCTCCACATGGTGTTCGCAAAACTAGTCTAAACTGGCTGTGATTTAAACGTCTTTGACTTTGTTGGTTTCGTGTTGGCATAGCTACTACAAGAAGTCTTTTGTTGCTTTGGCTATGAAATTATTGACTAATATGAATTACGTGACTCTATGAATGATGGCAATGTGTTTAACTTATTATGCAGCTGCACATACAAAATAAATTTCCCTCAATCTGGATTTTGCCATCAGATCATGACGCAGTAGCAGATAACTGTGTGTGTGTTTCCCTCTGTGACCGGACGCATGGCTGAGTGTGAGATCCATACTTACCAGAATCATTTGTGGGGGTATTTTTACTTGTATCGCTCATATTTTGGGGTCATAAATCTGCTTGCACTGTCCAGTTTTTGGGACTTGGCTTACTTTTGGTGACGGAAAGCAAGAATCAATAAGATGTATCTTTTATTTTAAAATAAAAACTTAAAGGTTATGTTTAGGCAATAGTTAGATATTCAGTAATTAATCTTTCCTAATGTAATGTGACTGGGGTGATTGAAACTTGACTGAGTGTGAGAGAGAGCAGGATGCCAACACAAGTGGATGTGGGATCTTTGTAGCAGGGGCTCCTCCTGCAGATGAATACAGATCCCAGCACTAACTAAACCCCATTAGTGAACTACAAAACATTTTGCAAATATTTAGCAGTATTATTTTGTGTACCAGCTAAATGCTCTGTCACCTGGGCGCAGATTCGATGTAGCATCAGGTCATTTTACTCACCTGACACTACAGCTGTGTTTCATGATAAAAGCTCTGTAACCAACAGGCTGAACCACTTGCGTTTTACTTATAAAATGCCAGCTAAGAAAATTTCCTTTTCCCAAATTCCTTCATTTAAGCCATCTGTAATATCACCAGTGCAAACACTGTTCAAGCATCGTACTGGTCATATCTACGTGTAGATACAGTAGATATAGAAACACCTGTGTTGAAATGTCAGGCATTTGTAATGTTAAAAAACTGAGACCATAACAAATCATTTCAAAACTGATCCCACCTTGAATCTCACGATTAAACATGGAAAACCAAACATGTGTAAGGGGAGGTTTTGTTGAAGCACCTTTCCTCATAACAGCATTCAGACATCTTATTTTGACATTATTTTTTAACATTTATTTAACCAGTTGAGGGCCATTGAGATAAGCATCTCTTTTACAAGAAACTCCCGGCCAAGAAGACAGCAAAAGAGTTAAATCAATGCAATGATCACAAAAACATACTATGTGATATAAAAGTCACTTTACAAAATGTATTACAAGGGCAGCTGATAAGACATCTTAACAAGACAGATGGAAAAGCTTGCAAAGTTGCATGTGAACAAACCACTCATTTACCAATTTCTTCTTATACATCTTCTTAAATATTTCCTACATTCTACTTAGGAGGGGTCTTTTTTTAGAATGGCGAATAAAGATCTCTCTGCAAGTTGAAAGGATGTGCCAGGTAGCACTAAACAACCAAACATGCCCATAAAAGATAACAAGACTGACAGTTGTGTGCAGAAACAGAGGTGAGACAGACACAAGGGGATAAAAAAAAACAAACAGAAGGCCTAAAGAATGAATAAAAATAAATTATATTAATAAAGATGCGTATTGAAACCTGTGGACAATTAATTTCTCCTGAACAACAGTGCGCCTGCAGTCTGGTCCCATGAGTGCATCAGGACTAACACCTTCATGGTGGATTGGCTGAAGGGGAAGCTGGTAATCTTTCTATATATATACTGTACTTTCTATAGTATTTCAACATGTGGCGCACTGATAGAACGAGTGGTGCATCTGATGAAATAAAACCTCCAGGTGACTCTGAAGGTCAGTCAGCGGTGTTATTAAGCAAGTCAGGCCATGACCTCCATCTCCCAATAAAAAAATAGGCACTGTTGTACATTTTAATCAGTAAAGACCACATTCAGCAGGTGGATCTGAGTCATGGGTGACTTGAATATTTATTGAAGTGATATTCTTGCGGTTGAGGAAATGGATCTGATGAGAGTGCTTAAATGCACACACAAGTGCAGTCTGTTGCACGGATGGTAAGAAGATCAGCAGCAGAATTCAACCCTGTCTGGGCTGTCACTTGTTCCTGAATGAATGAAATGCATGAAAATCCTTTATCATGTGAACTGTTGGTAATTGCGGCTGAAGATGAGACTGAAGTGGAAATGTGTAGCAATGATGCACAGCACCATTTGTTTGAACTGTCACACTCTTGGAGTGGTGATGATCTGGGTTTGTTTTACAGTGTAATACCTGGAAACCTTGCGGTTGTTGAGTGGACTATGAACTCTGTATACCAAAGTACTGTAGTGAAATGTAAGACCATTATTCTAACAGCTAAACAGAGATTAGAACAGGGGAATAATCCCAAACACACAAGCAGCGAATCTGCAACAGAATGTTACAACAACCAAAGACCAGACTTCAGCATGATAAAAATGAGGTTGTTAACAAGAGAGACAAAAAATATGTGAGACTTTAAAGATCATACAGACCATGATTACATCAAGTCATTGCTGTTGTTGTGCACATAAATCCTAATAGACGGTCTTACACCATAGTTAGTGGGTAGAGTGGTGGTGTTATTGAAAGTCAGAGTGTAGTTCTGAATTTTTAAAGGAGCTGTATCATGCTTTTTTTGTTCCAAAAGTCAAATAGTTATGGAGCTGTATGCTCTCGACCCAGAGTCTGATAGAGTTTGAACTACACGCAGAACCACAGAGACCCCTGAAAAGTAAGTAAGTTAGCAAACAAATCATAGGCTAACAGTTGAGCTGGGAGAGGTTTTCACTCACCGGTGTTGTTGTCTCAAATAAAACTAATCTTGCATCACAAATTAAGCAGTGCATTTTGGGGGACTAGTTTCTTACCAGCTGTAGAATTATACTTTGCTTCTGGGTGTTATTCCAGGTTCATAGAGATATGATGGTGTTTCATTTGATGAAACAAATTTGAAATGTTCTTCAAAATCCGATATATCATCATCATACATGCCGTTTAGACGTGGCAATATTTGTGACTGAAAAGTGTAATCAAATATGTGCACGTAGGGGCAGATATCACTCTGCTGCCAAATACAGGAAGTAAAATGATCCTTCTGAGACACTGTACTATCAAAATGCAGCACAATGCAAGGCTAGTTTTATTTGTAACATTATTCTATTTTGAAACCTAAATGACCTGCATTCTGCAGTAAAACATTACAGTACAGTTTCATTTTAGTCACTTAAATTCAAAGGGGAGCCCCCTACTGATCTGTTTGTTGCCAGGTCTGATGTTGCATTCCGGGGGGGGGGACCTTTGGCGCCGGGGTAGGATGAAAGTGTGGGGGCACTTAGCTTTTTAAAAAATGGGGGTGGCTTCATTAGCCGGGGCCGCCCCAATAGATGGGAGGGCCTTCAATGCCGCCTGCAGTTTTAATCGGCAAGTATCTTCACTCCTGCCTTTATTAGATGACTGATAGTAGTTGTTTATTGCCTGGCACATGATAGTAATCTGTAGGATATGAGCAGACGCATGTTAGCCAACACTGGTCTGTCGCTATGACACCTGCCCTGCTCTTCTTTGATTTTCCTGACATTACAGCTAAGTCTCTCTCCTTTTTAGGCACTAATTCTCCCTATTGGTCTCTCTCTTTTGGGACATGCAGGCTTGAAACTGTCTTACTGTGGTCCATCCAGTGTTGTCGTCTACTTTATTCTAGTGGGTATACTCTGGCCTGTTTATACTTGCTTGGACTTAGCAGTTCTAAAGGATACCTTTCTTTTTTTCGACCTGGACCTTATTTCTAGGAGTTTGTACGTGCATTTACTCACCGGTAACATTTCTGCATCACTTTGACTCCTTAAAACATTTGAGCCTTCGGTGACACCAGATGGCGGCACACAAACTCAGCTTCTTTTCCCCCCCTCCTCCCCTCTGAATGAACGAATGAGTACTATTGTCCTGTGAGTTCAGAGTTTCACAAATTGTGTTTTTGTTGTTGTCTGTGTAGCGAGCTGCTCTTCTCAGCTGTACTGCAGAAATGCGCATCGTGAATGTGCAGCCCCGAAAAGTGTGTAGAACACCCTGAAGCTAAATCTGGACTCATGGGACAATAGTACTCATACGTTCATTCATTCTACTGAAAGTTGGCGAAAATCAAGGAGTTTTGCTGCAGATGTCTTATATAGAGGCTGCCCTGTCTCTGCCATTATACTGGATGTACACCGAAGGGCGACTCAACGTAATATCTTCCAAAGGATTCAAAGTAAATGGCTTTTACCAGTGAGTAAAAGCACGTATACTGTATACTCCTAAGGTCCAGGTTGAAAAAAAGAACGTTATCCTTTAACATCAGGTTCACATCACACTCGACAAAAACCCCAAAAGTGTCACTTTATGACACAGGAAAGGTGAATTTCTGAAGGGAAAGTCAAAGGTTTGTCACAAAACCATGGTGATAGTTATTTTAGCGCATTTTTAGTAGTTTTAAGGAAACCTGGGACCTTCTTTTGTGAGTATATGGTGCATTTCTTCGTATCATGTAGACCACTGGGGACATCCTACAGCGGGTTAGTTGAAAACAATTAAAATTTATTTGGTGTGAAAACCAGCATTTGGATTTACTGTTTTGTGGCAATTAAACTGACCAGGCTCCCCCTCCTGCCGTCATCAAAATCAAATTAAATTTTATTTACATAACACTTTTCATACAAAAAAATTCAACACAAAGTTATTAACAGCATAAATTACGATAAAAACATTGTGATATTTTAACCTCTTCGTCAACGTCACTTCCAGTCCACCATTTTCAGCCCAGAAAATCAACTTTTCCTACAAAAACGATCCAAGGGGGGCTTAAAAAGCTATTTGTTTTTTGTTTGTTTTTTTTTTTTTATCTAAAACCACTCCCTACAATAGTTTTCTAAATACTGATTAAAAAACATGGAATTTAACATGGGATTAACCTTTTGACAGTTCTTCCCCACACAGTTCCCAGTTCCCTTTGAACTGAGAGTTTCTACGACCAATAAATAAGATCATACTTAAACATGGCTGAATAAGCATTGCAATCCACTTCAGAGGGAACTTCTGGGCAATGGGAATGCACCCTATAATGATCTGTAATGATAATGATGTAGTGTCTCATCTCAACAGGAGAATAAGAAAGAGACATTGTGCACGTCAGCACTGCCCCGAGAAGAGGGCCAATCAAGCAGCCCTGGTGAAAACACCTGTGTGGGTCGGCTTTAGTGTGGAAGAGCCTTAAATTCCTACTTCACATCAAAGCGACTCTTTCCTCTGAGATCTGCAGGCCTTAGACACCTGACTTAGCTGCACATGTCTGAAGATACTCAAAGAACCACCCTCTTTTTTTTCCTCCAGCAAGACAGGCTTTAAGTTGGCTCTAACATCATGACCCAAGATCTAACCACTAAGAAACACCTGCAGACAATTTACAATCAACATCCATTGAAATATTCAGCCATAATCAGAGCAGAAAAGATGTGCTAGGCTTTAGAAAGAAGTAATAACACATGAAGTTAACCTTAAATGTGTCTTCTTTCAAAACAGGCTCCAGGAAATACATCTGAAATGATCTGCACTTCTTTGTTTTGGCAGAGAAGATAATCATAGATTCCTGGTCAGTGCGTCACAAGAGTGCCCACGATAGGCCGAACACAAATGCGTAACCAGGATAGATGTGAGTTGAAGCCCCTGTTTGAAGGCAGAGAAGATAACTAAACCACACTGGTTGAAGCCAGAAAGTGTCTCCAGTTGGAATGTATTTTAAGCACGTTCTAAAATTCACAATTTCCAGCTTATAGATGACATTATATGTTTTTTTTGTTTGTTTTTTTTCCTTAATGCTTTGGATTGCCAGTAGAACATAAGATTCACTCACAGCCACTTTATTAGACACCTTGTTCATACCAGGTAAGACAGCTGCCTTAACTCTTTGTTTTTTCTAATAAACTTATCTTTTCCAGCATCATGACAGCAAGAACAAAATTGCCTTGCCAAGAGGAGTTGAATGGAGGATATAAGGCTCCTCTTAATACTTCATTGTTGATCTTTATTTTGGATACTTTATTTTGGAAGTTATATTCAATGCAGGCCCTCACATGGTGAAACCAAGGGGCAAGCTCTGCCGGAGAAAAGTGAAACCTGGAAGTTAACTGAAATAATTGTCATTTTTTTCTTCATTTGCTTGGGGCTGGCTCCAAAACAGAGCAAATCTCCAGACTCCCATGTTAAAAAGACCAACTTCACAGCAGAAATAAACATGTTTACAGCCTGGTTCAAAACATCATTCTAGGTTTAATAGGTCAAGTTTATCTTCATCTCAAAGGCGAGGGGGGTGATTTTTTCTGTAACTCATCCGTTTAGATGTTATTTAATCTTGAAGTTACACATAATTAGGGGAATGTGCTGTTGATTGACATGTGGCAGACCGGGTGCTGATTTTAGTCATGGAGGCAAATAGTTAGCTCCCTGCTTGCTCCCAGGAAGGCCTCAGTCTGTAGCAGAGTTGCACAACAGCAGTTTTTAGCTGGTTAACAGCAAATCTGAGCGTGTCTTACTTTAAGACCGCCCATTTTTATTTGTTCCTGTTCACTTTGGATTAGCTCGGTTAACATTAGCTTGGCTGTCAATCATTTGCCCCGTGGCTCGGAGCAGCCCTGTCTTTGCCCATTTTAGTGTTTTCCAGAAGTGGCGACACAGCAAGATGGCGACGTAACCTGATGTTACGTCCACTTTTTTTTTACAGTCTTTGGGTGAAACGGGGGAAAAGGGAGTGTGAGAAGAGGAAAAAGGAGACATACATGCAAAACTGTAACAACTGTACAATCAAAACAAACAAACAAATGTGACAGTGTGGGGTCCTGTCACTATACCTCCGATCGATCATGTGCCGTGGTTACTTGGCCACTGCAACATCCCTTTGGCTCACTGGTGAGTGTGCATGACTTTCACCTGGGAGTCTGGGGACTGAATCCTGCCTGGGCCCTTCATGCATACTTTGCCACACACACACAAAAAAAAAACAGGGGCTACACCAAGAAACTTAGATCCTGTTTCCACCAACAAGTCCTTGGTACACATTTTTTGTGTTTCCATAGACTAAAAATGGGACACATACCAGAATATCTGAACTGAATTGACCTGTCCTACGTCTTTGCCGGTGGGGTCCCAACCTTATCAATCCCACCCAACAGGATGGAGCTTGATGAGCTGCAATCTGTTGATTGGTTGAAAGAATCATCACTTCCTGTGTGATTTGGCAAAAAGAACAAACCAGCAACAGTTTCATATTTAAATTAGGGTTGTCAAAAGATTAATCCTAAATTAATAACATTGTCAAACGAGATTAATTTATTTTTTCGTACTGCTATATACAGAAAATACAATAGCTTTTGTTTTACAACTTAAAGGCTAATACCAAGCCACAAATCTGCGAGTAGTCCAGGAGTCAGACCTGAATTTCAGCTTCACATTAAGACAGTTGTGAAGTCAGCCTGTGAGGACCGTATCAGCAGCATTCTGGACTAAACTGCCGCCATCTGAAGGACTTTAGGGAGACATGTAAGGACAGGGTTTCAGTAGTCTAGTCTACTAAAGATAAATGCAGAATTCCTGGTGATACACCTTTGTATCCTAAATATGTTCTAAAAGTGATAAAACAATGTGATTAATCATGATTAATTTTTTGACAGCCCTAATTTAAATATATGGTGGAGTTTTTGTTGTTTAAAGCCACATGTCAAGAAAACAGAACATAAACTGCTTTATGTCCACCATTCTCCTCTTTTCTGTGTTACTTTCTTCTTCGTTATAATTCAAGGAAGGTGTCATATCACTATAACATCATGCTATTATATAGTTGATACCTTGATGGCCCCTGTATGAAAACAAAAGCAGGCAATCATGGGGAGCACCTGTAAGAAGACAGACTGAGAAAAACATTAATGAAAACAACACAAGCTATAAGACTGAAAAACATAATTCTAGATATTAATATTAGATCTATACAAGAAAGTGACTGTGCAAGCATGGGCATGAGTGAGTGTGAGTGCAGAAAAAGGAAGAAGTCAAAAAGGTGACCTGCAAATCACCCCCCCATGGCCGATGCCACAATGAGGGCACCAAGGCCAAGCCAACCAGTAGCCACAAACTCAACCGGCCCACCACAGGGATGACAACACTCACCCAGAAGACAGCAGAGGAAGGCTCCAGCCAGAGGCCCTCTGACTAAGGAGCACAGGCCCCAGGGGGCCAGAGACAATGGTTACCAACATCAACAGGCACCAACCACCCAGGGACAAGCAGGGTGTAGGATCCAAGGCCCTGTGAATCAGAGAACCACCCACTATACCCCAGCAGATGCCCTGCCCAACACCCAAAAGGACAGGGTGCCATCCTGGACTAGCCAGGCACACCAGCCTGACCAACGCCATGTATGAGATACACGGCCAGTCAGTCTGGGTTCCCTCCATTGGAAAGTGATTTCCACTCCGGTCCAAAATTGACTGGACCAATCACAGCACGTGAGGCAGAATACGTCTTTTTTGGCGACTCAATTCTCTAACCATAAACAGTCAGGATGGCGCCGCAGAGGAGCGACAATTTAATGATGCCCTTTCTGATGTCTACGCATGTCCTTAAATCCTCTACAACTTGCTGCTCTGAGGGCTTTCCTCTTACAGAAAGACGTTTGTGTCACTTCCGTGTTTCTCTGATTCGCTCTCTCCAGTTTGATTTGTTCCTGTTACTCCCACCTCTTGGAAATCAGTCTCCAACGGAAGGATCCCAGACTGATTTGCGGTGTATCTCATACATGGCGTTAGTCAGGCTGGTGTACCAGGCTAATCCTGGACAACCACTAACCATAGGTCAGCACCTGCATCAAAGCCATAGCCCGGCGCCGTAGGGGTCAGGATTCCCACAGCCCCCTTCCACTGACCTCTGACATCAACAAAACATTTTGATCCAGACAACTGCTGCTCACTGGATATTTTCTCTTCTACAGACCCTCTCTGTAAACCCTAGAGATGGTTGTGTGTGAAAATCCCAGTGTGAAACACGAAGACCAACAACAATGTCACATTCAGAGTTACTTGAATCCTCTTTCTTCCTCATTATGATGCTCAGATTAAACTTAAGTCCCCACTGGGTGCTTAATTCTAAAAGCCAATACATTAACGTTGTGTGCTATTAATGTTGGATAAGTGCATATTTGTACAGTATACACAATTATCAGTCTAGTCCTGTTTATATTGCTTGAATCAGTTTAACTCTCTGCACCACAGCCTTGGGGCAGCATGTGTGTGGAGTACCAGTACCTACAGATGACTGGCTTTAATCATGGAGAGGAGCTGATTACACACTACTGTAGATCTGAACAAACAATCCTATCTTCTCCATTAGTTATGTAAAAAGCAGCCTGAAGCCTGCTTTGTGTTATTTTAAAATTACAGATTTTTCATTCATCAGACATTCTCCTGTACTGGCTGGATGAATGCATGGGGTGCATTCAGAAATAAGAAAAGGATTCCAGCATGCATAAGAGCCACAGTCTTCAACATGTTTGTCGCTCTTTCTGCAAACTCAAAGCAATAACTGATCGTGCAGCCTCCTTTAGAAGCATGCACGGTAATTTATGGATGATCTTTCAAAATCCTCAGGTATCCATAGCGTTCTCTGCTACCCTGCCAGGGCAAAAAGCCTGCAGAATGAGGCCTAAAACAATGTTTTTCTAAGCTTTCCAGTCAATCACAGCCACGCTGCACCACCCAGCACTTTCATTTCCCTTGATTCCTCCAAGTTATTGCTCCCTGATCTGAGCTGTAATGCAGCCTCATCTCCCTTCTTTCCATGACTGCATTATGTGAATGAGAAATGACAGTAAAAGTAGATGAATGTGAGTTTTATCAGCTTAATTTGTGAGGAACTGAGGATTTAACAAAGATAATGAAGTTGGAAAGAATACTAAATACAAGAACAGCAAATTAGGTCAGTAGGTGGTATTCTTATCATTTGTACAATTAGAAAGAGAAGGTCAGGGGTTACCTCTACCAGCTTGTGTCTGATCGGTTTTAAAGAGAAAGTTAGGTTTTCCGTGATTAATATTTGTTTAAGAATATCAATTCATTCCCTTTTTGTGGGCTCATTCTTGTTATTATAAGTCATTATGTTATTAAGTGAGATTTCCCCAGGCACATAGAAATATCCTAAAAATCTTATTCTTCCATGTAAATTCTTTCCAATGATCTGAACTTGAGATTCTCAGTTGAATTTTGCAGGAGTTCAGCCATTCCTCTTCTGAATGCTTTTCTTTTTTTTTTAGCTTCGTTCTCTAATTCAGATTTAATGTAAGTGGAAAAATCCTCTATATATTAAAACGTTGAAGCAAGTTTTTTTTTTTACTTTCTAATCCCCTCTACAGCATGATGTGATTTATATGTATGTATAGTCCCTCATTTTATCAATTTGATAAACTTTTCCAATGTGAATGTGTGACATTTATTAAACAAGATGTTTAAATGTGTTTACATTCAACAGATTATGTTTTCTGTCTAATAAATATACACTCAGGGGCCACTTTATTAGGTCCACCTCACCAGAACCAGGTCAGAGCCCCTTTTACCCTCAGAACTGCATTTATTCTTGGTGTCGTAGATTTAACAAGGTGTCGCTCCACATTGACATGATGGAGTGAGTAGGAAAAGTATTCAGTCCCCTTCAAACTTTTCACACTTTGGTTCATTGCAGCCATTTGCCCAAATCAAAATAGTTAATTTTATTTCTCATTAATGTCACTCAGCACCCCATTTTGACAGAAAAAAAAGAAATGTAGAAATTTTTGCAAATTTATTAAAAAAGAAAAACTGAAATATCACATGGTCATAAGTATTCAGTACTTTTCTCAGTACTGAGTAGAAGCACCTTCTGTGCTCGTACAGCCATGAGTCTTCTTGGGAATGATGCAACAAGTGTTCCACACCTGGATTTGGGATCTTCTGCCGTTCTTCCTTGCAGATCCTCTCCAGTTCTGTCAGGTTGGATGGTGAACGGTGGTGTTCAGCCATTTTTCAGGTCTCTTCAGACATGCCCGGTTGGGTTTAAGTCAGGGTTCTGGTTGAGCCGGTCCAGAATGGTCCAGAGTTGTTCTGAAGCCACTCCTTTGTTATTTCAGCTGTGTGCTGAGGGTCATTGTCTTGTTGGAAGGTGAACCTTCGGCCCAGTCTGAGGTCCTGAACTCTGGAAGAGCTTTTCTTCCAGGATCTCTGTACTTGGCGGCTTTCCTTTGATTGCAATCAGTCGTCCTGTCCCTGCAACTGAAAAACACCCCCATAGCATGATGCTGCCACCACCATGTTTCACTGTTGGGATGGTATTGGGCAGGTGATGAGCAGTGCCTGGTTTTCTCCACACATACCGCTTAGAATTAACTCCAAAAAGTTCAATCTTGGTCTCATCAGACCCGAGAATCTTATTCCTCACAGTCTGTGAGTCCTTCATGTGTTTTTTGGCAAACTCTATGCGGGCTTTCATATGTCTGCACTGAGGAGAGGCTTCCATCGGGCCACTCTGCCATAAAGCCCCGACTGGTGGAGGCTGCAGTGATACTGACTTTGTGGAACTTTCTCCATCTTCCTACTGCATCTCTGGAGCTCAGCCACAGTGATCTTTGGCTTCTTCTTTACTCTCTCACCAAGGCTCTTCTCCCACCATTGCTCAGTCTGGCTGGACGGCCGGGTCTAGGAAGAGTTCTGGTCGTCCCAAACTTCTTCCATTTAAGGACTATGGAGGCCACCGTGCTCTTAGGAACCTTTAGTGCTTCAGAAATTCTTTTGTAACCTTGTCCAGATCTGTGCCTCGCTACAATTCTGTCTCAGAGCTCCTTGGACAGTTCCTTCCACCTCATGATTCTCATTTGCTCTGACATGCACTGTGAGCTGGAAGCTCTTATATAGACAGGTGTGTGCCTTTCCTAATCAAGTCCAATCAGTTTAATAAAACACAGCTAGACTCCAATGAAGGAGTAGAGCCATCTCAAGGAGGATCAGAAGGAATGGACAGCATATGAGTTAAATATGAGTGTCACTGCAAAGGCTCTGAATACTTATGACCATGTGATATTTCAGTTTTTCTTTTAAAATAAATTTGCAAAACTTTCTACATTTCTGTTTTTTTTCTGTCAAGATGGGGTGCTGAGTGTACATTAATGAGAAATAACATTAATTTATTTATTTTAGCAAATGGCTGCAATGAAACAAAGAGTAAAAAGTTTAAAGGGGTCTGAATACTGTCCGTACTCACTGTAGCATCACACATTGAATGCTGGATATTTTTTTTTTTCAGGCCATTCTCTGTAAACCCTAGAGAAGGTTGTGCATGAAAATCCCAGCAGTTTCTGAAATACTCAGACGAGCCCGTCTGCCAACAACCATGCCATGTTCAATATCACTTAAATCCCCTCTCTTCCTCGTTCTGATTTTGACATTCCTTATTTGAACTTCAGCAAGTCATCTTGACCATATTTTTACTGTTAAATGCATTGAATTGCTGCCATGTTAGCTGATTAGATATTTGTGTTGACAATTTAACAGGGCTACCAAATAAAGTGGCTGGCGACTGTACATCTTTACTTTAAAGGTACAGTATGTAAGAATTATTAACATCTAGCTTTAAATATAGACATAGAAATGACTACAAATGGTTAGCAGATTTGTGAACAGTAGCAGTGGACAGTAGCAGTTAGTGGCCTCAAAGCAATGACTGCACCACAGGTAATTACTTCAAAATTATGTTCATACCGTTTTTCTTCTGTGGTCCTTTTAGGGTGTCGTCCAAAAGCTTCGAAGTTCTTACTTCACTGGTGGTGTTGTTTGTCCATTCAGAGACAAAGTAGTATAAATGGTGGTACAGATATGGCAGCAGACATGGACTTGGACTAACAGAAAGTAAATATGAACAGTTCATTATAAGAGAATGAATAATGGCAGTAATTTAAGTGAAGTGAGATATGAATAGAAACATAGGGGATTATCCATGTTCCGGTTTCTGGAACTTGTCGATTTTGGCCATTTCCTCTTCCGGGCCAGTTCAACAATAGCTGAATCCAATGTCCCTGCTCTGTTCCACTTTGTAAATCGAATAAACAACGCCAACCCTACTTAAGTTTTCATGGATTCCCGACTGAAGTGATGCTAAGGAAGGAGTGGATCAAAGCGATTCGCCAAGGTGAAGAGCCGAACTTCATAATAAAACAACGTAGCACGTTTGTTTTGTAGCCGGCACTTCAATGATGAAGACGACACAGCTGGCATTAGCAGGCTAGCATTTGCTGACGTGCCTAACTTTGTGCGTCCTAAAAGACACAAGCATCTGAAAATCGGGTCCCTACCCTCCCGTTTCCAGTGGATCAACTGGGGACTGACAAGAAAGGAGAGCGCTTACAAAAGAGCATTTTCAGAGATTTTGTGTATCAGACAAGGACATTGCCTCTTCACATAGCAGCGGCTGCACGTCATCTCTACTGGGTGAACGTCATGGCCTACGCGAGTTTTTATTTTTTTCCCTAATGCTTTATTGATGATTCAGGCCTAAGATCTGATTTCCAGATGCTTGTGTGTTTTTAGACGTTCAGCTGAGCACATCACCTAACAATAGCCTGCTAACGCCAGCTGTAGTGTCGTCTCACCGGCTACAAACAAACGTGCTACCTTGTTTATAAGTTCGGAGACGTTTATAAGCGGTCTTCTTTCTTGGCAGTCTCCAATTGTTCCACTGGAAACGGGAGGGTGCAGACCCGTTTTTCAGATGCTTGTGTGTTTTCAGACGCACAAAGTTAGTCACGTCAGCAAACGCTAGCTGGCTAACCCTAGCCTGACAGTGCCATAGCGTAGTCTGCATCATTGACATGCCGGCTACAAATAAATGTGCTACCTTGTTTTATTATAAAGTTCGGCCCTTCACCCCGGCGAATCGATTGCTTTGATCCACTTCTTCCTTAGCATCACTTCAGTCGGGAATCCATGAAAACTTAAGTAGGGTCTGCGTTGTCTATTCGATTTACAAAGTGGAGCAGAGCAGGGACATTGGATTCAGCTATTGTTGAACTGGCCCGGAAGAGGAAACGCTTAAATTCGACAAGTTCCGGAAACTGGAACACAAAGCGTGATAATCCCCGATTCTTATTGTTATATTAAATTGTTCCATCATAGACATTTGAGTTTGTACCTTTAACCCTTTGAAGTTAGAATTCCATTGATTTTTTAATCTAAAATCTTTATTTGGCCCTCCAGAAAAATGTAGAAAAAAATTAACAAAATAAAGATTTTCTTTACTTTTTATGTTTTTTTTACCCTGTGATGTCTAAATTAATGTAGTACAAAGGGTATCCACCAGGGGACAGAAGACAAGTATCACATAGGGATTTGGGAAGTTTTTTTTTTTTTGTTGTTTTTTTTACCATAAAAGTAAAGCAAAAGTTCTGACAAGCTACATTTATCAAATATGATACGTACTGTTTGAAAGGTTTAAAGACATGTCTGCAGCTTTATAACCAAATGATTTAGGTCTAAACTTTTTCATTTTGCCATGTATGGTTACACCAGTAAATGTCTTAGTTGTGCCAGTTTAGAATAGTTCTGCATGTTAGATAGAACAATCTTGAAAATAATGCTCATTTTTGGGGACATGTTTTTTCTTTATTCTGCTCTTACAGTATGTCTAACCCTGGCCTCAAGGCATGTCTTATGAAACCAAAACTTTTTTCTTTTGCACTCTGTGAATTCTTTTGAAGGTATTCTTCAAGTACTGTTTGCAAGGGGGAAAAAGTGGCACTAAAAATGTTTATTTCATTTGATCTGGAGACAATATAGCCCATCTGTCTATTATAGCTGACTTTACTTGTTCATATCAAGTAAAGTTTGCAATAGTTCTACAGAAATAATGCCACAGTACCTTCATGCAGAAGCAGGAGGTGGGAAGACATTGTGATGCTGACCTCAGTCAACTTCACAGACTGCGAGACAAATCTGCAGCACCTCAGGGAAATCAGAGTTAAACTGGAAACAGGAAGGGCCCTGGATGAATACAGTGACCTTTTATAACAAACCATGAGATGGCCTCATTGACCTGAAAGTGTACTACTGCATGTTCAGGGAAGGACAGAGCATAGCCAGAGGTTCAGCAGGGAGGATGAAGAGGGAAACAAGTATTTATTAAAGTGGACTCATGATTATAAATTTATGAGAATATGTTATGTGGAAATGAACAATTTATTTCTTGCAGGTGAAAATATCATTTAAGCTTTAATTGATGAAGCCGCAGTGGCGTTCTCTCAACACTAATAAAAGTTTTTTAATATTAATGCTACTATGTGTAAAACACTTTCGCTCAGCTGTAAAATATTTCCAATAAAGAAATCCATTTTTCCTTCTGTATGCAGAAACCTGAACAAGCACTTTTGTAATATCTCAAATGCAGCTGGAGATCCGGGAGGGTTTTCATTATCCACCGACATTCATATAATGGCAGTGACTGGCGTTCGAACCAAAAAGGTCCATAAAAGTCCACAAAAACTTGTCAATTTTCCTCCATACTGCTCGTCCATTGTAATCCAAGTGTCCTGAGTGGGTAGCGTCCATAATTTACTTGAAACGACATCATTTAGTAGATTTTCATGGCCTAAACACAGTAGAACATCATACTTCCCTGATGCACATCCATGCGAGTTCACACTACGGAAGCTGCGGCAGACCAAACCAGACGAGAGTGCGCGTTCTTTCTTCCTTTGTTTTAAATCAATAGCCAACCCCTCTTGTGTTTGTCCGCAGCTCGGGCGCTCTTAGCACAATGTAAACAGCTATTTTTTTCTTTTATGCTTCTATTTGGCAGAGTAGGCGCTAAACGCTGCAGCTTCCATGGTGTTGTGAACTTGCATCTGTTTAGGCTATAAAAATATACTAAATGATTTCGTTTTGAGTAAATTATGGACGCTACCCTCTCAGGACACTTGGATTACATTGAACGAGCAGTATGGAAGAATATTGCTAAGTTTTTGTGGACTTTTATGCACCTTTTTGTTTCGAGTACAGGTGACCCTCATTATATGAAAGTCGGTGCATAACGAACCTCCTCCCCCCCATCTTTGGCTGCAATTGAGATATTAAAAATGTGCTTTAAGAATGACTTCTTGACAGCCATCCTTATGGCGATTATATATGAGTCCGCCCACACCTGAATTGTGATGTTAATCGTTGTCATTTCTATCTGCTAAACAGCGTTTTTGCGGATTACCCGTCGGGTATCCGAAATGTTGCAGGACTCTGGTGCACATATGCACAACACACCTGCGGTCAGACATGCAGGTGAGGCAGCATCAACCAAGATGCTTGGTTATGGACACACTTCTAACAGCCTATAAACCATCAGAGAGAAAACAAAATGCATTGTAGGCTATATTAAAAAGTAACAAGGTTCATTGTTTTATGAACTTCACTTGATAGAACCTGTAACCTTGATTCCAATTTCCAATACTTACTGACCTAAATTCAAACTATTTTCTTTTCCTTTTTTATATAGCATAACTGACCAAAACTATCAGATACAGAAATGTCTCAAATGTAACTAATAAGCATTTTCATCAGAAAGACTGAGGCTAAACCTCAGATAGCTGCCAAAAACAACACTGGTCCACTCCCATCAAGTAATGGGTTATTCAAAGAAAATGAACACATAACAGCTATTCTAGTGAAGCATTTACACATAGAAACAAAGTTTTGAATTATATATTACAGTTTTCCTGCCATTGACCTTTGATTTTATTAGACACTGTACCTTTAAGAATAAGACCGCTCAAATCAGAAGAAAGTCTGGCTCAAGACTTTTGCATAAACTGTATGTGGAACGCTTTTCCCAGACATCTTCTGGGCTTATTGCAATAATTAATACAATAACAGCCAATGCAGACAGAATTTACAAAAAGTCAAGGCAGCATCTCTATCTGCTCAGGAAACTGAGAAGCTTCAGCGCCAGTAAACACTCCCTGTCCAATTCAGTCCTATGAGGGCTGCAATCCAGCAGGTTTTCCATGTCTCCCTGCTCCAACACACACGACTCAAATCAGATAGATCCAGTAGCCAATCAAGCTCTGCACACTGACTAATTAACTTGTGTTGGAGGAGGGAGACATGGAAAACCTGCTGGATTGCCGCCTTCGTAGGACTGACTTAAGTAGGCCTGGTTTATACTGTAGATCAGTGATTCTTAACCATGGGGCCGCGTCCCAAGCTCGGGCCTCGAGCGCCACCTAGAGGGTGGCGCTCGGTGGCGCTTGCACAGAGGGTTCTGTGCAAGAAAAAAAACCTTTTTTTCTTGCACATGTGGACCGCGAGGGCCGTATATTTACTCTGTTATTTAGTGATTGACTGAGTTGCAATGTAGCCTCCCCCCACCTGGTGGCGGTAATTTGTCAGAGTTCAACAAACAAGCAGAAGAAGACACTCAGCTAGCTGCTAGCCTGTAGCAAACATTGTAAAGAGGAGTTAAAATGAAATGATTAAGGCAAAAATGGTCTCACCCACCCCAACCCCCCTAAAGAGGCAAAAACAGTTCCAATTTATTACTTATGGATTAGTGAGTGGAGATAACAAAGCAGAACTGAAAAGTCTGGATGGAGCACCAGCTAATGCAAACAAAAACGCTAATGATGGCCCTGAAGCATCTGCAAGCTTCATCTAGAGACAAACATTTAACATTCGTTGGAAATAAAGGATTTTTAAGGAAAAAAAAGGAGAAAATCAGTTGTTGATGCAGAAAATGTCTGTTTGGAAGTTCTTTAAAAAATTATAAGGAAAGTTTTAATAAATAAATTGTTCAATAGAATTTTGTGCTTTAATGGCCTGTCTAAACAAATAAAATACAGGTTTTTACAAATTATTTAAATTGACCCTTTTTATTTTCAATGTGATATATTACTGCGCCATTTTATCTCTTTTTTTTAAAATCAGTTTCCATTAGTTTTTCTGTTGTTCCTCTTTTTGTAGTAAAATGTTGTAAATTTTGTGTTTATAGCCTAATTCTGATTTATTCTTGTATGAGTCTGATTTCATTTCATGAATTATACAAGACATATAAATGTATTTGTGATGATCTCATAATATATTTTTATATTACGTTATTCATGTTTATCATGCCACATTTTAAGGTTCAGTCTGTTAAAGGCAGGTGGATTTGGTTTAGTTATTAAATATAAATTACTAATACAGCGTTAAAATATCAATGGGCCCTGGACCAGTTTGGACTGAAAAATTGGGCCCCATCATGAAAAAGGTTGAGAACTCCTGCTGTAGATCACTCATTGAGTGTTCTCACTTTTAACATTGTTTCCTGGTATGGGAACCTCTCAGATAGAGATAAACCAGGCTTGTAAGATAACTGGTGGCAAACAATTAAAAGTTCAGGACATACTTCATAACAAAAAAGACAATTCAGGTTTACAGTGATCCTACCCACCTTCTTTACTCTGACTTTGATCTCTTGCCATCAGGCAGAAGGTTTAGAGCTCCACTCACAAAAAAGAAGGGTTGTAAGACTTCACTTGTGCCAACTCCACTGGATATCTTAAATAAGGGAATGATAAAATAGCTTCACCACCACATCCCATGATCATTATTCCTATAATATGGAGATACACTTTATATAGTTTTAATGCTTTGTGGACTTTATGTTGTTTTATTGTTGTATACTGACTGAAAAGTGTGCCAAAGGCAAATTTCCATTTCATGTATAATGTAATGGATAATAAAGCTTATAATAACATATATTTAGGTACCACAGCCTCCAATTAAAATGTAACACCAGAGCCAACCATGAGTCTTCATTACCTCTCTGTCTGACCTCAGGGTGTGACTCAGTGGTCAGGATGCTGCTGCAGCTTCATGCTCGTCTGCTGGATGATGGTCGCCATCTAGTGTCCTCCTTTAGCAGGAGGCTGAAATTATGTGATATTCAGCTGCTATTTGGATCATCATCATTTCACTATACAAATAATCACAACTAAAGATCCAACAGCCCCCATTTTTCCACTCCACTGATTTATTGCATAATCAGGGATCTAGTGCTGAGCACACCTTTTATACATCCCAGTGGACTTTTTTTTTTTTTTACCTTGAATTCAAGGGGTTTTGAAACTGGATCATAGTTGATGGCATTGTTTCTACTTGTGCTTTTTAGCTATGAAAAGAACACAAATAGAAACAAGAGAAGCAGCAGTGCTGTGAAGTAGCCAGATGGTTGGGATTCAGATTCGTGAGATCAAGAGGCCGCCTCACTGGAGTCCAGTGTCACAGAAATCTGGTGTCTTTAAAAAGCAGCTTGATTTGTTTAATTTTCACAACAGGATCTGTTAGAAGGCAGCTTGTGCTGCTTTTGTGACATTCAGCCGGCTTCGGTTTGTTTCCACTTCCTCCATGTTGTTGGATGCTGATAAAACTGGAATTGATGTGTCCTGCTGGGCCGCATGACATTTTTTGGCTTTCAAAACAAATATTGTAGACGACAGGTGCGCTCACTTGGTTCAATGCAGTTTATTGATTTGTTCATTTTTCAGCTGCAGCTCAGGGGGGAGAATGGCTCGTTCACAAACGAGAAGGCTAATGGTTTGAATCCCTGCTTATCTTGTAGCATCTTTTGGGGGGGGGACTGAATCCTACGCATAACCTCTACTGTGTGTGTTCATCTCTGTGAGCGTGTTAAGTGCTTTGACTGATCCAGAAGACTGAGTGTGAGTACCAGAGGAGGCCTTGAGATGAAGGCTGGCCCAGAAACTGCTGCATGTTGCACCAGCTGCCTGTTGGAGGTTTGACACAGTTTGAAATGAATTACATTTTGCCTGATCACTGAACATCGTTTAGTGATGTGCACATTTACACATTCACTGTGTTGTCATTCAGTTTTATTAACCAATAGTGAATATTATATTTTCATATATCTGTTGTTGGTGGTGTCTTTTTAAAAAGGTGCTCCCAAAGATCGTCTCCTTTTTTTCTTACAGAGGTTGTATAAGCTTTTCTGTTGAGTTACTCTTCGGGTGCAGCGGCAGGTTGTCTGGTTTCTCTGTTTCGGTTGTACAGTTATTTTTGTTGCTTTCTATCTGTTATTCTTCTCTTCACTTGGCGAGAGGGACCCAACTGCAGTCACGGTACGTCGCCATATATCCAATCCAAGCCGGAAGTCCCAATCGGAAGTTTCTTTTTCATGTCTCTTACTAAAATATAACCCTAACCCTGACCCTTCTCCTAACCCTAACCACCCGACTACACTATATACATCTGTTTGCAAGCCGCAGATAGTTACTCTTGGTGGTATTTAACTAACTTCCGCATGAGACTTCCTGTATGGATTGGATGTATGGCGGCGCCCTTGTCGGTCATTGTAACTGCAGTTAGGTTCTCTTGCACTTGGCTAATACCTGCAAGTGTCTGACATATGGCAGCCATATGTCCAAAATGAACTCCTCTGGCTGAGTTAAGGCTATTTTTTGGGGATATTTGCTCTCTGAGTGGAGTGCAGTTGTATTTCTCAAAATATGAGCGATACAACCTCACAGTTACCTGCTTATATCAGTATCGGTTGATATCAGATATTGGAAGTTAAGAGCTGGGCAATATCGGATATCAGATATTGGTAAAAGAAAATAAATAATATTAAACATTCCTAGTATTTACAAAACATCTTCAGATCTTATCCCCTCAATGAGATTTTTCATTTTTCTCTTCTGAATCTATACTGATCAGTGTAAAAACAAATTTGCTTCTTGTAGAGGACAATGGACCAAAACCAAAATGACACAGGGAAAACTGCACTCCAAAGAACTAAACCCCACCAGACATGAACACTGTGCAAAGAAGTGATATAAAGTTTCTTGCTGTAAACAAAAAGTGGAACCCTCCCTTATTCCAGGATTTCATAGCTATGGTCCCATGAACAATCCTTCATTGAAGGTGACCCACCGTTTTTCAATGGGAGGTTTGTACAGGGACCACCAACAGCCCTTTGGGAGGGGTTCTGTGCCAAGAAACTCAATCCACCTCGACGTCTTGACTCCTGACAGGGAACGTATGTTTAAAACCTTTAGACCAGAGGTGTCAAACATAAGGCCCGGGGGCCAAAACTGGCCCGCCAGAGGGTCCAGCCTGGCCCGCGAGGTGAATTATTACAGTAAATGTCACATTTAAAACAGTAAAACAAACTCTAGTTTCTAATTGGTCCACCAGACCTTGGAATCTTTTTAATGTCTAAATATGAGGTCAGTGTAAATTCACACGTGGAAATCTTATTTCTCTTAAAAAGTCCCCAACCACAATGTGAAATACTGTATTTTTCAGTTCCAGACACCTGTGATGCAATATTACAGTAAGTGATTTTGTAGATCCATTGTGATCTGTAAGTTACAATGAACATGTAGTGTCGTATTTGAATGACTTGATAATAATGATAACAATAAAAGTAAAAATATAAAAATTCATATATTAAAAATATTCAATATTTGGGAAGTTTTAAGGGAAAATTAATTGATTAATTCATATTTATATGAGTTTATATTAAAATGTATTTGAATATTTTGTCATACATACAATAAAGTGTTGACTGAAATCAATGCATAAAATGAATAAAGAAAAATTTAATAAAAAAAGGCAAAATATTGTTGAAACCACTGATGTTCGTCAATAAATTTCATGTTCATTTTTTCTAAAGGGAAAGTTCATAAAATATAATATATAAACATATAAAAAAAGAATATAAACATCTTGACAAATAAAAGGAAATAAAGTAAAAGGAAACATTTACAGTTTTTGTTATTTATAGGTCATTGTCTGATCATTTTCCCAGTGCGGCCCACTTGACACGAAATTGTGCCGTATACGGCCCCTGAACATAAATGAGTTTGACACCTCTGCTTTAGACTAAACATGATAGTAAACATGATTGACTCGGCCAACTTCCCAAAACTTTCTAACTTAGGGGGTTTTAGAAACAAAAGTCTGTCATCCTCATCCCGCCAACTCTCAATACCAGGAGAAACAGTCACCAAAGGAAAAACATACTCTTAACCCTCATCCAGTGGGCCAGATAAGAGACGGTTCTTTGCAAAGACAAGGTCTGCAAGAGAAGCGCAGACCACTTTGAACAGCCTAGACAATAGTCGGTGGGAGCAACAGTCCTGCAGCTCAGCTAGACGGGGGACAGGTTGGACTGGATGCTGAAGGATGAAAGAATCTGAAAGGAAAAAGAACTGAGGAACCCAAACAAAGGCTCTCCAAACAGCCACATCCCAGGTGTCAAGCTGAGGGTCTTTGTAAAGGTCAAGACCACCATGCCTCCAGCAGTGACTGGTAAAAGGTGTCAGGCCTTTGACAGTTGCTGTCTTTTTGTTGTCCAGACCAAAAGAAAGTCCACTGGGAGCCCCCTCTAAGCCTTTTGAAAGAGGTAATACAGTCATCTTGTGCCAAAGAGCTGAGGCAATGAAGTTATTGACAACTAGAAGCCTCACCTGATAAACCAATGGGTGACATGAACAGAAGGTTCGTCTACTTATTTACACTCTGATGGACACTTCACTCACTGTGTGTTATTGGTGGCACAAAACTAAATGAATGCACTCTGCCATGGACCACCTACTGAATGTTGCACTCACTTTTTCAATCCCTGGCAGGGAACCCTGAAATATTCGCCACCTGGTGGCTCAGACCACACATTACACTGTGGTCCCTGCTGTGGTCCTTGGTGGTCCATGCCGGACCACCATTTTGCTACAACCCCTGCTGTCACACTGGGAGTGTGTCAGATGTTTAATTAGGTTTAATTAGGCCCCACCTCTCTGCATGCTGTGTTCACGTGCAGAGCAGATGTCTAAAAGCTGAGTATCCTACGGCTGCTGCGGTGGAGGTGGATACGTAGCTTTAATTAAGAAATTTTCCCATTGTCCATATGAAAAGAGTTTTATTCTCCTCATTTTTAACACATGGCACTGACAATATACAGTAGCTGTGGTGGCCCTCATGACTGAGTCAATGTGGCAAAAACACTGCAATATGAGACTGACTTTGCCATCAACCCCACATGGGTGCTTTGTCTGAGTTCTCGGGCCCTGGTTCCGGGATAACTTAATGCAGACTCTGATGCCTAGGTCGCATAGTTTCACAATAAGTTTTGGCCATTGTTAAAGAAGGTTAGGAACATGTCCATTGCACTTTTTGTTTGTTTGTCTGTGATTGTGGGAAAATTAAGGAAAATTAAGGACTTCTTCTAATCTTGATACAATACTCAAAGCAATGTGAATAAATCCAGAAAGAATAACGCCACATCTGGGTTTAAAGGACTTGTGATCTGTTCCTGAACACAACACAGATTGAACAAAGGTCCACTTTCATACACCACTTAGGACACGTTCACACCAGCCTTTTTGATTCAAATCAGGGTCCGTTTGCTTGGAATGCTTCGTTTGGGGTATTGTGAATGTCCAAATGGACCCTGATTCAGACCAAACAAGCGGACTTGGTCTGCCTACAAACACAGGTCTATTGAAGCGATCCAAAAGCAGGAAGCGGACGACAACTAATACAACATTTAGTCCAACATGGCATTGTGGGTTAATATTCTGGTTTATATTATTAACTGGGCATTGCTGGTAACCGCTACCAAAACATGTATACAGTATGTAGGACTTCTTTAGAAACGGCTCGTGGTCAAACGTGGAGCGACAACTTCGTGAAAGTTTTAATTGATATATGGTCAGAAGAAAAACATCCCTGTTTCTAGTTAGTACCAACAGAAATATACAGTTTTTAAAGTAATAGAGAGGGGAGTCATGGCTCATTGAAGGGAGCCGGCTCTTGATGAGCCGTTCCTTTTAAAGAACCATTCAAAAGACTGGCTCGTTCTTATTTTTCATTCAATATTTTTCATTTCAGAATTCAATCAATAAGTGACTAATAATCTTTATCAAAAAAATAATCACTGGTAGCAATTTATAAGGCAAAATTTGGATTGGAATTATTCAGATTTACACATCCCATCAATATATACTCAGTTGGTGCCAAATGTTCAGAGTTATTGTTCCTAATTTTCATTTACCATGTGTTTTTCTTATAAATGTTTTATAAGTTGGCTCCACATCCCTGATCTTTGACATTGAGTGTACTCGCCAAAACAATTATGGCTACAATTATCTTCTATGCAAAATAACTTTACTCCAAAAAATTTTCCACACAAAGATGCAAAAAATCTCACATTAAATAAGAATAAAGGCTGATGAAAAACTATAAGTACCTATATAAAATCTACTATATGGGATTTTCTTTTTTTAAAAAAAGGCAGGAAAAAATACAGAAATACAGTAAAAATATAGATTTTGAATAGACTGTAAATTTTAGTAAATAGAACTCACAATTTCTGAACAACACTATCAGTCCATAGATGCGTTCACATGAATGAAGCGTGTTGGACATCAGACTCCCATGATGCACACACATGTCACATGAAGGCAACATGGACAGTTTGGATAAATAAGAATAGCCCTTGAATGAGTCACAACTGAGATCCAATTCTCATCGTTCCTTTAAAAGAGCTGTTTAAAAGAATCGATTCGTTCATGAATGTCACATCTCCGTTAGGCAGCCTAATTAGTTCTGAAATGGAGGCTCTGGGATGCGCCCGCTTGGTAGAACAGTACTGTACTAAAGTAAAAAAAAAAAAAAAAAAACCTTTAACATTAGACCTTTATCATACACGTGACATGCTTGAAAGAAGTGGCAGCTCAGGTGACCACACTCTGACTCGTTTGGCTAAACTGCAGCGTGAATGCGAGCTCAGCCCGGTAGATCACCCCCACCCACCGAGTTGAGTCCCTATTCAGACCGAGTCCAGCAGACTATCTGGTGTGAATGAACCCTAACAGATAGCTGGTGAGAAGCGGGCCTAGTATGATCCGGTTATGGGGAATAAACTTTTAAGGTACTTCTTTGTTATATTGTGTGGAGTAGCTCAGGCCCATGTTCTCTCACCACTCTGAGCAAATGCTTTGCAGCATGTAAATAAATGAACCATTAAACGTCATTAACTGTTCATGCAAATGTTTTGCTTTCGTATCGGAATGGCTTTAAGTATTTTGGCACCATTTCAGCACTGAATTGTGACTTAATAAATCCACTGTCAGGGGAGCAGAGCTGAATAACCTGTTTTTGCTTCAACAGTGAGAGCTGCTTCAGCCCATCTCACCCTGAGACAGATGCTTTCATGCACATAAATACACATATAAACTCTTCTTCTAACAAATGCGGTGATATCAAGTCACCAAAAAAAAAAACCCCCCAAAAAAAAGACTATGTCATGAAGTCAGCGCAGTCTACCAACCCACAACACAGAGTGGCTATTGTTGAGGAAAAAAACAGAGAACTTAAAAGTATTAAAGCCAACTAATGAAAATATAAGTGTGACAAGTAAGTTAAAAAGTAAAAAAGATAAGATCAGTGTAAAACAATAACACATCTTAAACAGCAGGGAGAAACGTTCATGGTCTATAGAAGCAGAATAAAAGGTTGTGAGTAAAATATACTGTAGCATAAATCACTTGATAGAGAAAATAAATGAATAAGATGAAAATAAAATAACAGCCAGGCTGAAAATGTGTTTTCAGTCTGGATTTGAAAAGATGAAGAAGCTCTGCTGCCCTCAGGTGTTCACACTGCTTCATAAACGTGGACAAGAGTGGCTGTTCACCATGAATTTTCACTCTTACTCTGGAGAAAGTTAAACAAGCTTGACCAAAAGCAGTTCTGATAAATACCGAGGACAGAAATCTGAATTAAGAGGCTAATAAAAGAAGTGTAAAAGTAATTCTAAAATTAACGGTAAGTCAGTTCAGAAAGATGTGGTCTGTTCTGGTCCCAGTCAGAGCTGAAGCAGCTGCAGGAATGCTGTGCTTTTCCTGAAGACAAGCAAAGAGAGCATCACAATAATCAGCATGGGAACAAATGAAAGCATGAATCAGTGTCTTCACACTGGCTACACATGATAAAAAACCTTCTTTCTGTCAGTTACATTTCTACATTTCAAAATTAAGGCTGCCGTCAACAATAATACCCAGATTTTTTACAATATAGAGAAAAATCTTTATTTGTCAGTATGTAACTTACAAAATACTCTCTAGGAGCAGTGGGCTGGCATTTTTCCAGCACCAACTGCCCCATAAGGTATGATTAATTAAAAGATTTAATTAGATATATGAATTTTATTATTAGGGATGTCTAATATTATCGGTCTACCAATATTATCGGCCGATATTGGCATTAAAATATGATATCGGACAATATCGGTATTGGTGTTTTGGACCGATATTTTAAAAAACAAAATCTCACTAGATTTCGTTAGGAAACAACAAAATCTCAGCCCAGCTTGTAGAAAAGTCCCTGTTATCCTGGAAGAACTTCATTTCCCAGCATTCCTTTCAGAGTCATGTGACTACGGTGCAGCTGCTGCTGCTACAGACTGACTTGCTTTGAAGCTGCTGATAATATGTCTGGTTTTAAGTTGTTGGTTAAGTTACCAAGTTGTCAAGAACATTGTAATTGGCCACATATTGGCTAATACCTGCTATGTCTGATGCTGCCTTCATGTGGTATCGTATTCATGGTAAATACCAATGTCCTAGTATCAATTTTCCCTAACCCCCCCCTATTTTTATTTCCCCCTGGGAACTTAAATTTTTGATATCTGGCGAGTTGCCATGAGGTAACTTTACCTTTCCACAGGCGGAGCAATGAACATATCCTCTGGCTGAGTTGAAGGAATACATTTTTAAAAGTTTTGGATCTTTGGTCTCAGAGCAGAATATAGCTGTATATGTACATACAAATATCATGTTCGAAAAGGAGTAGGAAGAAGTAAAAAACTTATCAAATCCTACCCCTAATCTATATGATGAAGATCGATGCTAGTTTAACGCCGATAGGGGGCACGTCACTGAGAAAACTGCTAAAAGCTCCGTTGTGTGTCTTTAAAGGGTCTAGAGGCAGGAACTGTGAAAGAAAAAACACACATGTCCAGTTTTTTTATTGCTAATAGATGATGAAGCGTTAAAAACCAAATAGAACGAGCCCACCCACGTTTCTCTCCGTTGCCTTGAACAGGCTGTGTGCTGCACAATGCGCTGCGATTAGGTGGCTGAATTTCCCGCGCTGTCCTGCAGATGTGACGTTGATTGACGCTGCATCCGTGTCCCTGACAGTTTTGATACAGGAAGGAGACGGTCGCGCTAAATTCAAACACTGTAAGCGATAGTTATGGATTCTTCTGCCGTCAGCAAACGATCCAGATCAACTGAAAGACACTAAAAGTGGAACTACGAAGAAAAAGACTTTATTGGTGTAATTAACAACATCATAGCTTCAGTTTGTGCTCCTGTGTCGGCTTGGCTGCAGTTACCCCCAGCGGCAGTCTTATTTCTTAATCTTGCCTCTAGATCCTTTAAGAATTAGACAATGTTGGATATCGGATATCAGTAAAAAAATTTATATATATGGAACATTCCTGATACTTATACATTCACTTGTTATTAAAGTAATAGGACTTAGAAAACATCCACCAATTATTTCTGCTCTCATCGCATATTTTATTTGTCTACTACCCGCCAATCACTCTTACTACCTAAGACTGACTGACGGGCAATAGTCAGCAGGTAAGAGGCAAGAGTGTGCCACTTCCAACACGTAGTAATACTACTACCACTACACGCTGGAGGGACTACGTCTCCCAGCTGGCCTGGGGACGCTTCAGGATCCCCCGGATGAGCCGGTGGCTGTGGCAGGATGAGAGGGAAGTCTGGGCTTCCCTGCTTAGGCAGCTGCCCCCACGACCCGATCCTGACGGGAAAGAAGACGGTACGGTAGAGGATAAATTAAATATTTCTTTTTAAAAAAACAAAAGAAAAAAAGCAAATCTCCAAGAAGAAAAACCCTGATATGAGGATTTCTGAGTCAGTGTAGAGCTCATACTTGAGTATTTCATTATTCCAGCCTTCTCAGTAACACCCCTTGTTTTTCATCAGGACTGTTTCCCACGTGGATGGCATGTTGTTGGGGTCCTGCTGTGGTTGCATGGAAACACTGCATGTTCAGACAAAACTTTTCTACCTCCTGCTAAATTTTAGTCAGTATTTACTTGGTTAGGGTGAGAGAAATGATCAAGGCTAATATGAAAATATGCTCTGCGACTGTCACCTCATCCGTGCAGTTCCGCTCTTCACCACTAGAGGTCATAAAACCTTTAAAAATGAGCTTGGACTGCACAGATGAATGAAATCAGATCTGTGTTCATGTGTTTATGTTTTGGGGTAAATTTTGTCAACAGAGCACAAAATTTTGTTTCTAAAAGTACAATGAAGCATTGCTTATAAAATGACTCAGTGATCTCTGCGAATTTTATGATTTTAATTGTGCTCTCACACTGAAACTGGACGAAAGGAGTGAATGATAGAAAAAAAGAAAACACATTTTCTCCCTGTGATGGTTTATTAGCATGCAGCTGAAAATATCAGAGAATATTTCCAACAAGAAGATTTTCCAGAATACTTAAATTTAGAGATCAAGTTTATGGATGCATCCAAATGGGGAAAACAACTAAAAAATGCTTGATAGGAGCTGTTTTAATCAATTTATACAAAATTTAGTGTTTAAAAACCCTGATACTGATTAATTAAAGTACAATTATTTCTGTTTTTTTTTTTTATGAAGGGGTATGAAATGTAAAGGTTCTTTAAAAAAAAAAAAAATCCATCAAATTTCCAGCAGCTCATAATGATGCATTATGCTACAATTATAAGCCTTTAACAAGTCAGCACTTTTATTTGAAGAAGCTGAACAAGTTGGGGATAAAAAAAAAAAAGTGTCGGTGCTAAAAACTATCTGCTGCATCTAATAATGACGTCCTGAAGAAACAGAGGGGGAACAAATCAAAATTGTAGGCATAATTAATATAAGCGCTCATTGATGCCTCAGTCAGTGAAGCTCATTAATGATCAGATATGTCGGGGGGAACAGGTGAACAGGAAATCCTGGAGGTTAAGGAAATAACTGTAAGACTAACTGTGTTGTGGTTTTCTTTTCATCAGTAAGTCTGCTTTTGCACATTATGTTTTATTTACTTGTGGATTTTTTTTTAAGTTTTTTTTTAAATAATGGTTATTTATTCAAGCAAATTCTTCTTGTCCAAGACAAATTTCTCCCCAAGAAGACTAATAAAGATACTTTGATTTAACTTTTTAAAAATGTGCACAGACCTGAGAGATGCATCTGGATCTTTAGTTGATCCACGTTGGCCGAAGTCTCATCAGAAATGGTCTCCATGGAAGCAAGACTGTCAAGAAGCTATTAAAGGCGGGAAACTGGAGGAAAAGGCTTGGTGTGCTAAATGACAGAATAACTGGACTGAAAATCTGTGGTAACAGTGTCAAACAGTGAAGGATCATCCAAAATTGACAGACAACAGAATAAAAAGGCTTAAATATCCAAGGTGGTCAAATGAAATAGCCTATTAGCCTATACAGAAAGTATGCACTTAGAAAAAAAAACCTGTTAATATTAAACATAATACATTATAGATTGATAAATATGTTGCCTTTTCTCAATTAGTTAGGCCTAATTTATTTCTGTTTCAAAGTAACCAGGTAGCCATACCTTCTTCAAATAAGATGCATTGCCTTAAAGCAAGATCTTATATCTCACTGAAATGTTTCTCTTTAAGTAATTTTGTCTTATTTCGAGTGTGATGAGATATTTTGTCTAGAAATGAGGAAAATATACTTGCTAAGATTGGAGTTTTTGCAGTGTAGGATGGATGGATACTATATTTCCATTTTTGTTTTCATTTCTGCGTTTTCATTGTGACTCGTGAACTTTGCAAAGTGTTTTGTATTTAATTTTCTAACTGATGCACACCACTGAATCATTTGTAAATGATGTAGCTTAAATCATTTGAGGTTTTTGTTTACTGTAAAGTGCCTTTTCACCGTAGAGACGCTAACATGATGTTGTTTCGGTGGTCACCAGCAGAGGGCGCTGCCGGCCAAATTATTCAGCCTGCTAATTGTGACCTGACCACCGGCTGCACGTGATCAGGTCAAGACTTCTACTGGCTGTTTAGAGACGGTAACTTCTGACAGTTTACAATGTTTCAACGCTGACAACCAAGACAGCGTTTGTGCATTTCTGAATCCTTTCATTCCCATTTATGTGCCCACTTTTTCTTTGTATTTTCAGATAAAAAGTTAAAACCGCCGACTGCGCGCGGGACGCAGCGGATCTTCAACAGAAATCTTTTCATCCAAACATCTGCTATCTTTCCCCGTTATTACCGTCGGGGTGTGACACTCGCATAAGATCATTTTCACGCAGTTTATGAACTCATTTCCCTCCGGTTGGAAGGACAAAAGTCTCAGCACGCGCCATCAGCAGGCCAATGAGCCAATGTTTGGATTTATGATTTAATAAAAAAAAGCCCAACAAATCAGGTAGATTTTAATCTGGAGCAACAGGTTTAAAGATTAAAATACAACCTGTTAAATGCATAGAAATTATTATTATTATTATTATTATTATTATTATTATTATTATTATTATTATTATTATTATTATTATTATTATTGTTATTATTATTATTATTATTATTGAAATGCGGTCAAATCTGTGAATATAGAAAAATGTATTTTACCCGTAGGTAATTATGTGTAGAGCTTTTTCCTCTTCGTTTGATGAGGGTCACGTCATCTCTTTATAACAAATCTGAGTTTAAGAGTTTAAAGTTTAAATTACTTATAAATTTGGGAGATTAAAAATCAGCTTATTCGTTATGTTAAATTGCAATTATGGTTTTACTGTGACGGGCCGCTTGGCAGCTCTCGCTTTTGGCTGCAGATGAGCCGGAAAAAGTGCCAATCTTTTTGTCATTGATCTCCCCAAAGATCGGTCAGTAACTGCTTTATATTTAACCTGCTGCCATTTCCAGGGAAAAAAATGGTGAAGGGGTTGTGCAAGGATTGTGTCAGCTTTGCTTCTTAAGTTATAGATATTTATTTCACCCCCTCCCCCCAACACTCCATAGAGAGCCTCTCAGAAAGACCTTAAAACCGGATAGTAAAATGAATGCATATAATCAGAGGAAAATATATGGATATAAAATAGAAATAGAGGGCCATTTACAGAATTAGAAACGCGTGTCTGCTGCATCCCTTCAACTTGAGAGAAATACAGTCAAAATTGTGAATCACCTCGCGTTGAAAACCTTTTAAAACCCACAGTCTTCCCCCCGGTGAGCAAATGAGAAGCAAGGTGCATTTGCTGAAGCCTTTCAAATGCTAACGTGGCCATATTTCACTCTTACAACCTTCTCACATCTCCATAAAATATTACAGCACTCAGAGTGATGACTGGAGCCGGGCAAGCTTTCTCACACACTTTCACTGTAATAACGCAGTTTGTCTCAAAAAACATCAGATTATCTCACACATAATAAACCCACCTGGGTATTTTTTTCTAAATTTATTTATTTAAAGACCCTCTGCTCTTCAATAATTGGAATTGAACCGTGAATGCACCTTCTATAGCCAATGATTAGGCTAAATTATGGTTGCCAGGAGCTGGAATAAGCATAATAATCGACATCATTAAAAGTTTGTAAAAATCTATCTGGAAAAAAATTTAACTAAATGCAAACGAATGTAAACTGTTTTTTGTAGCTTAAACGAATTTAAGACCGAAGAATTAGCCGATCAAGCTCATTTGAGGTGCTGATAAAATTCGCAAAAGGGATGTGTTTTTCTGCTTTTTGGTTTGGTTTGTCCTTTAATATACTAACTAAATAGTAACAGCTTTTCGTGTGAATGGTTATTTCTTTGTTATTTAAGGAAACAATTATTTCCACAGTGTGAGTCAGATCATTAACGCAGCACCGCTAAAGGTCTTAATAGAGTGTAGCTGCTGACGCATTCGTGGTCTCCTCCGACACTGCAGCACCCGAAATATTAACGTCTGCCATCATTTTTACTTTTTCTGTGCTGTAAAGTCTGAAAATATACACCGCAAGTAGTCTTTTGTGATGTATCGAAAACATCATGCTAAAATGTGAAGATGACTAAACGGACACGTCAATTTTAGCAAGAAAATCTACAGTTTATGGCGTCACTACGCTTATTCTCGCAACTTGTGCTGCTTTTGGTGACTTAATCTATTTATATATGTCTCTGAAACATGTCTAAACAGCAATAAACCAAGTCAGTCCTTGTGAAAGTTCTTATTTCCGACAGCCCTCCAAGGCAGCATTCGTTCAGTAGGGACGCACGTGTCAGGCAACGAAGTTTCTGTCTCCTCCAATCAGAGCTCCGTCTCACTCAGTCTTACCCAATGGGAACAGCGCGCTTGCAGGTGGCTGCGCTGTTATCAGCGAGTCCCGCTTCACTCCCGGCATAAAGCCAGTCAATTTATGGAAAGACAAGCCGACCCCTTAATGGTGCCCATCAAAACCACTAAAAACATCATCAGACTGTCCAACTTCCGCGAGGATTCCTGTGGCGGACGTATGCAGCCTCCTCCCAGCTGACAGACTGCGACCAAAACAAACACGCGGAGAGACATTTTGGGGGTTTCATCGAGCGCTCAACTTCCCAAGAGAGAACAAGTTCGTTTCTTTTCCTTTTTTTTTTTCTTTGCTTAAGTTTTTTCCCGAGTCTTCTTCCAGGATACTTTTGGAGAAGGCGGCAGAAGTGGCCTGGCTCCAGTTTTCCACCGGTCCGCTCTGCGCCGTGATTTACTTTAAATAGTTCAGATCCAGGTTTTTGTTTTATTCCAGGCGCGTTTGGCAGTTCATGTTCACAAATGTTAGCGGTCGGGCAGATGGAGGCTAACCGGCAGAGTGCTTTCGTCCTGGGCAGCACCCCGCTGGCGGCGTTGCACAATATGACCGAGATGAAGACGTCCCTGTTCCCGTACGCGCTGCAGCAGAGCCCGGCGGGCTTCAAGGCGCCCCCGCTGTCAAGCCTCAACTCCCAGTTAGGCGGGACCCCGCACGGAATAAGCGACATCCTGGGGAGACCCATCACCACTGCCGGGCAGCTGCTGTCCGGCTTCCCCCGGATAAACGGCCTGGCCACCACCGCGGCCGCCGCAGCGGCGGGGATGTACTTCAGCCCGGCGGTGTCGCGGTACCCCAAACCCCTGGCCGAGCTGCCGGGGAGGGCGCCCATCTTCTGGCCCGGGGTGATGCAGGGTTCTCCGTGGAGGGATCCACGGGTTCCGTGTCCGAGTAAGTTTAGAATTTATTTACTCTTCCTCTTTATTTTCACTGTAAGGTTACAGCATGTTTTTACATAATTGTCAAATAATTTTAGTGGAGTTTTCTCGTATTTAAGCATTTATTAAATACGCTATTAATTAGAGATCAATTGAGTAACACAGGAAGCTGCTCAGATAACTTATGGCGTTTAAGTCCATGCAATATTAATACTAATAATAATAATGATAATTATAATAGTAATAATGTTTTAGCAATTTATTTTAATCGTTTAGCATCCAAATTTAAAATCCATGGACATTTTTTTCTGCATCTGTTGGGTGAACTGATAAACTTAATTTATTTATAGAAATAATACATCCTTTTAATGTTTATATTAATTTGTTGTATTTTTTTCCAGCTCAAGCGAACATCATGGTGGACAAGGATGGAAAGAAGAAACACTCCAGACCGACTTTTTCAGGACAGCAGATTTTTGCTCTGGAAAAAACTTTTGAGCAGACAAAATACCTGGCCGGTCCAGAAAGAGCCCGCCTGGCCTACTCTTTAGGAATGACGGAGAGTCAAGTTAAGGTAAACAAATAATAATAATAATAATAATATAATGATAATAATAATAATAATAATAATAATGTAATAAAACTCTTAGACGTTTGGTGGGATACATTTGTGAAATATATATTGTTAAAATGCGCATTGATTTAAAGTTAAGGCCAACTAATGTATTTCAACCCCCAGTTAATGAATTAATGGCTGAATAACTGACAGCTGGTTCCTCTGATCCAGTCCACCTGTTCGGTCCTGGACCTGTTGAGCATCATGTGCGCGTCTCTTTCCTCTACAGGTTTGGTTCCAGAACAGGAGGACCAAATGGCGGAAGAGACACGCAGCAGAAATGGCCTCCGCCAAGAAGAAGCACGACTCGGAGACGGAGAAAATGAAAGAGAGCTCGGATAACGAGGACGACGACGAGTACAACAAACCGCTGGATCCAAACTCAGATGACGAGAAAATCACGAGACTGTTGAAAAAGCACAAGGCCACCAACCTGGCGCTGATCAGCCCGTGCAGTAACAGCTCGGACACCTTGTGATGCCCACAGCTGGGGTGGGGGCCCAAAGCAAAGCAGAGGGGGACCAAAAGAAAAACAAGAAGGAAAAGAAAAGAAGAGGGGGTCCAGTCAAGAGACCTGTCGCGTTCTTTTCCGACCCAGTTTCCACCTGATATGTATTTTTTTCTACGAACATGCGTCTGAGAAAGGGAGGGGGAATCGCGTGATGCGTAAAAACTGTGTGCGCAAAGACGCATGGAAGGCTGGCTCACCAAACCGAGGCCAGAGACCCACCTGCGGACACGGAGCTATAAATCAGTTCAGAACCGGACTCCAAGAAGACTTGGTCAGGTGAAAGGACAAATATACTGAGGAAGGAAGTTGCTTCTGGAGGCGCACGTGGAGTTTTAACAACAGATGTAAATGTAAAATATTCCTTACACACAATCCGGATCAGTGTGCGTGACGCTTCACATTTAAACCACAAGGACACTTGTTTTTTGTGCGTGTTTTCGCCCCTGTTTTACATCTCAGTTAAAAGCTTCAGAGGGATTTTATAATTCTGATTTTCTCTTAAGAAAACAGTTTTCAATATTTATATTTACATCTCAATAAAATTACTTTTCCAAATTTATTTCTTCAACAATAAAAAGCAACATGTTTTTAAAAAAATACAGCTTCAACATAAATGTTGCTTTAAAGCCATTTTTAAAGCCATTTCAGTTTTGACTGGAAGGTTTTCCACGCAGTTCCTTCACCCTTCAGTCCACACTGATCCGGATCCCAGACGCATGTTTTCCCCCAAACAAGTGCAGGTGTAAACGGGGCCTGTGATGCTTCTAAAGCTCAGTTTAACCAGGGTATCCAGAGAATCACATGTTGGTTTGAGATGAGTGAGTGATTTGCGCTGTAGCCGTGAGGATGTATATATATTTTTTACTGAATAAGTTATGTTGATCCAAGCAGCGGGAAAACGGTAGCCCTCTTCCTCTTCCTCCTTCCCTCAGATTTACCTGCTGCTTCTTTTTATTCCTGCAGAAAAATGCCCAATTTTCTCCACCTTTTCCTGAAGTCTCGCGGGCGCACAGATAAGACGCAAAATGCTGTAAATAATTATTGTAAAAGAAAAAAAAAAGAGAGAAAAAGCAGCTTGTTTTAACATCGGTACTGAGTACACTTTGGTTTCACATGGAAGAGTTTTACCTCATCACGCAGCGGGATGGAAAACTGGAGCATTTTGTTGATCTAAGAAAAAGAGTATTATTGCTTCCGATAATTATAGGAAGAAAAAAAACTTTGTATTATGAATAAATTATTTAACAAGCATTTCTGTCTTATAATGGATTTTGCTTTGATGTGTGAGCTTATTACAAATTAAAGATAAAATAATAAGTGTTGGTAATTTAATTTCATTATTGGCAACAACGTTTCAGAAAATTCAGCCATTTTTAAAGTTTTATTTATAATTTCAAGCATAAATTAAGATTCCCTCTTATAAAATGATTTTTGAACACATTTACTGTTATAATCAATATTGTAAAGTCTAATTATTCTACACAGTAATATTAAAAACAGTTAATTTGGTTTAACTTTCCATTTTTCACCCCAAAATTAAGAAATTCTAAAGTTTTTATTAAGACTTTTCATTTCACGTTTATTTATTTGTGTTTTTTGTTAAAACTGTTCAACTTTTGGAAACATTTAACGCCGTTTGCTGTGGAGCTGCTGGACAGAAGTGCGCCCCCTGCGTCTCATCTGCGCCACTACATCCTGACGTTTTCTAGATGGAGGTCAGAATCAGTGGAATCTTTCAGCCAATCAGAAATGAGTAATTATTAAATTACCAATCCTCGTTTGTTCTCATATAAAAATAGATCAAGAATACTAATTTAGTTTCAAAGGGATGGAAATAAAACTTCAAGTAACTGCCAAAAGGAAATTCCTGATATAGTACACAAAAGGCTTGAATATTTATTTATTCACTATATTTCTTTCTTTTAATTGGCTGAGAACAGTTGTTAAATTAGGAATTTTGAAAATATTTATTTCTAACAAATTTGTTTTTCATAGATGCTTAAAATTTGTGAAATTAATTGGTGGAGGCCCAGTTTGCTTTATTCATACATCAAAGGTCCTAAAGTCTTCTTTACAGTGTTTTTTCTTACAGGTGTGGAAATTAATAATGCATTTAGAATCACCTTTAGGAACACATTGTGAAGTAGATAAAACATAAATGGTTAAATTAGTTGATTTTCCTAAGAGCCCCCAGTTTCACTTCCTAGAGGTTGGAGGCCCATCTCCATCCAGCGTCATCATCCGGAAAAAGAAGAAATCTAATATAATATGTGAATTTGCAGAACTGATTATGAATTTGTGACTTAAGATGTAAAAATGAGAACAGAAACAGGACACAGCGGCAGTTGAGCTCTAATGGTTTTTATTGCTTGAGAACTGCATCACCTACAGTAGAGGCCAGGCCGTCCAGAAGGGGCTAGAATAAAATCTCTATCTGCTTTTATAAGATGGAGTGAAGAAGAAACAGCGGCTTATACTCCTACAGCAAACTCACAAAGACCAGCAGGAACAGAAAAAAAAAAAAGAAAAATGAAAGAATGAAACAAAACAAGCAAGACTTGTTCTTTTTTTCTCCACTTTTTGCTGAAAACGAAATCACACACGTAGACATGAAATCTGCGAGCAAATCAGCTTGTGGGTGATTCAGATGAAAAACAAAAAGTCACAGAGGATCAGTCTGACAGCTCCAAACAGTCTGAAACCTGTAGTGTGGCAAAAGAAATGAATTAAAACAAAAACAAAATGCTGGCGTCTCCACTCGCCCCTTTAATGCTCCAGCTGTTTGCAGTGAAGGCTGCTGAGGGCTACATACGCGACAAGAAAAAAAAGCAAGTCTCCCTGCTTTTCTTTAGAGTTTCTCTCGTTTTCTTACATTTCATAATCAACACCTTTTTACCGACAGACTAAAGAATTTTACAACTCTTACACTCTTCATATCTGTGTAGGATACTTGGCACCATAATGCAGTAACAAAAACAGACAAAAAAAAAAAAACAGTTTACATTTTTAAGGACACCCAAGCCTATCTAAAATATCACATTCAGAACCATAATATTATAGAAATAAGTTAGAGTAAGAATAATAATGACATAACATGAGAGTGCTATATAGGAAACATTATCTTTATATATAAATATATATGTATACATATATATATATATATATATATATATATATATATATATATAGCACATACTTGCATGGTCTATGGCACTGCTTAAAACATTCTTGGATAGGCAATAAATCACCGAACAGTTTTTCTGCTGCTCTCTTCTTGAACAGACTTATCCGAAGGTCTGCAGGAAAACCTTCGCAGTCGCTCGTTTTTTCCGCACGCACGTCAGCATCAACGTTTTGGTAAGAATTATAAATTATCTCTTTTAAAAAGTACAGTATATAAAACGAAAACTCCACTTATGTGTCAGGCATAGCTGTGTGTTCTGAACACAACTCAAAAACAAAACCAAAAACAGCATCTCCTATCTATAGATATATTTATATCTATAGATATATTTATATAGATCGATATATATTTGAAATAAACTCAGGTTTCTACCTATTTCCAACAAGGACCACAAAGTTTGGTCAGAGAAGAGAACGGCACTAAAACCATTAAAGGCTCTATGTTATACTGTCAAATGTACATATAAACCTAACAATATAGATATACAACTTTTTTTGCATTGCACTTTTCTTTTTTTTTCTTTTTTCTTTTTAAAACACCTTACATATTGTATGGAAAGTAGCTTCTATACACAGAGGCATACCTAAAAATGGCCGGTACGGTGTCTAAAAGTACGTAGTATGACTGATTTCAATTAGAGTTTTGGCAATGAGGCTGTGGCATGGAAACGAGTCGTCTGTCCGTCTGTGTGGTTTTCTTTATTTTTTTTTTCTTCTTTTTGGGGTTGCATGGCAACAGCGAGGTCAGCGATGTGCGTCTGGTCTGGAGCCGGGGCCCTCGGGTGCTCGTCCACATCTCGGCGAGTGTTTTATGGAGAGGGAAACGGCTGCGTGGATGAGGTGTGTCGGGGCGACTGCGGCTGCTCAGCGCTGCTGAAAAAGAAGTTTGTCTACGTTCTTCAGTGTGTGCTTGTGCGATGAGTGTGTGTTTGTGTGTGTGTGTGTTTTCCTCCTGTGTTCTCACAGAGGCGCTTCACTGAATATGTTCTCCCCCCTTTGGCAACACTTCCCTGTGGAGGAAAGAGAGAAAATAAAGGAAAAGTTATTTCTTTCTGATAGAAATGAGCTGAAATCAAAGTCAAATCATCTTCAGGACGTTTCAGTTTCCGTTCAAATACAAAACGAAGCACTAGCTTGTGTGTTAATGTCTTAAAATGACTTGCATTTTAAGCAATCTGCAGTTTTTCATATTTCTCTGAAGTTTTATTCTCAAATAAAACTCTTCAGACTGGTGGGGGGTGTTAGCCCCCCCCTCAAGAAGCATTTCTTGCAAAGGTAATGAAGAATCAAGCAAATCAAATCAAACAGTGACAAACAATGGGAAGAATTATAAGAAAGAAAAAATAATATTTACCACGAAATCACTGCACCACACAACACTTGTGCTTATTTGCATTAGGTTTACCTGCCCCCGCTGTTATTCGGAAGGACAGGAAGACAGGCTGGTGGGGGGGGGGGGGGGGACAGAGACAAACCACAGTTAGAAAAAAGACTAAATTCAAGTTGAAGACTTGGTTTTTACTGCTCCCGGGAGAGAGGACACACACCTCCCCTCTCCCCCCTGTGAGACGCAGGTTAAACTAACATACCAGCGCCCTGCATTTTTGGGCCCGTGTGCTAACTACATCGGACATTTTCTAAACAGAGGCGGCTGGGATTTTAGCGCTGGTGTGTGGTTATCTGTCAGGGACCTGGGTCAGCTCGCACACACACACCACTGTCTTGTGTCACACCGTGTGTGAGGACAGACCTGACTTAAGGCGCCTCTGTCTGACTCAGGTTACACAAACATCCTCTAAAAAGTTCATTACATCTAAACAGCTAACATGACAACATTATGTTTTTAACATTTAAAACAGGTTTATATCCACAGGAAAGAATGTTCAGTTACATCACGTCACAACACAAGTGGACATGTGGGCAGAGCCCCTGTTGTTACCTTGTGGTCCCCCATGCAGACATTGGGCCCAATGTTATCATACACTATAGACTTGTCTTCATTTTCAGGCTGCAGAGACACAAAATCAGATGTTCTGTGATGCAGATGTGAAGGACAGATTGTGTTATTAGTCACATTAAAATGACAGCTCAGTAAACACACACACACCTTTGTACTTCCATTTTAGTGAGAACAGTAATTGACGAAATGCAATCCCTAGTTCCTAAACCTGTCACAACTGATTGCCTAAACCTAACCTTTGCCTTAAATCTAACCATCACAACTGATTGCCTAAACCTAACCTTTTCTCTAAATCTAACCATCACAACTGATTGCCTAAACTTAACCTTTGCCCCAACCCTAACCATCACAACTGATTGCCTAAACTTAACCTTTTCCCCAAATCTAACCATCACAACTGATTGCCTAAACTTAACCTTTTCCCCAACTATAACCATCACAACTGATTGCCTAAACTCAACCATTTTCCCCAACTAACGATCACAACTGATTGTCTAAACTTAACATTTGCCCCAACTCTAACCATCACAACTGATTGCCTAAACTTAACCTTTTCCCCAACTCTAACCATCACAACTGATTGCCTAAACTTAACCTTTGATCCAACTGTAACCATCACAACTGATTGCCTAAACTTAACCTTTTCCCCAACCCTAACCATCACAACTGACTGCCTAAACTTAACCTTTGATCCAACTCTAACCATCACAACTGACTGCCTAAACTCAACCAATGCCCCAACTCTAACCATTACAACTGATTGCCTAAACTTAACCTTTTCCCCAACTCTATCACAACTGATTGCCTAAACTTAACCTTTGCCCCAACTCTAACCATCACAACTGATACCTAAACTTAACCTTTTCCCCAACTCTAACCATCACAACTGACTGCCTAAACTTAACTATTGCCCCAACCCAAACCATCAAAACTGATTTCCTAACCTTAACATTGGCCCAACACTAACCATCACAACTGATTGCCTAAACTTAACCTTTTCCCCAACTCTAACCATCACAACTGATTGCCTAAACTTAACCTTTGCCCCAGCTCTATCACAACTGATTGCCTAAATTTAACCTCTTCCCCAACCCTAACCATCACAACTGATTTCCTAAATGTAACCCTTGTCACAACCCTAACCAAAACCTTATTCTAATCTAAACTCTCAAACCAAATTTTGACCCGTAAAAAGGGGGTATTTCTTCTGTCCTCGCTTTCCAAAAATGAACTCACCTTGGTGATTAAAAACACAAAATGTTCTTCATGATGTAGAAACTACTGGACTATATTCACACACACACACACACACACGCACACACACACACGCACACACACAAACGCAGTGGGCAGAAAAGTGGTTGTCTTTACAGGTTACAGTCGTTCCACATTGGTCTCATGTTTTATGGCACGTTCATGGTGAACCATCAATGCAACATAAATTAGATTAAACATAAAAAACAGGAGTGTGTCAGGCTTCCATAGGTATTAGATGTGAAACTGACCAGTTCTTATTTTTCACATCTTTTGCAAATTTTCCGAAAAACTTCTGACAGTTTGTTCAGTTTTTTTCATTTCCCTGATTAGATTTCACACTTTTTATCACAGTGTTGAGATCAATAACAGAATTATTCCGAAATCTTAACAATTCTGTGTAAAAGTCTTGAGTTTGTCCTCCTAATTCTTTATTCACTATACTCACAAATAGTTCGGCATGTCCAGATTCTTCTGACGCACCTTTAATGCTCTATAACCATTACAGGTGAACTCAATCAGACTTTCTCTAAACTTCTAAATGAACACGTCCAACTGTTCAACGTTTCAGTATTTATAGCAAAACATGTTTTCTAACAAGATAATTCACTTAAAAAGAACAAAGAAAATATGTGAACTATGAATGAACCACTGAATGTTCTGTTTTAATGGCAGTTTGAGTCTAAACAGCTCGTCTCATCATACTGATTACACGTAGACATCATCAGACCAAACACATGACGTGTTATAGACACATTTTATGTTGTAGTATACCCACAACTGTTAGATTTTCTTTCAGTAGTTTGACATTAAAGAGAAAGTAATTTCAGTGTAGAATCAGCTTTTTCACATATCTGTAAATTTCACCTGGAATTGGAATATCTATAACTTTTCGTTGTGTACGCTGGAAGGAAAACAGACAATGTTCTGTGAATGATCAAAAACTATGCTGTATGTGAGGTATGTAAGCTGATGAGATTAAAAATCATTGTATTTATTCTGCAGCACAGTCTGAATCCTCTTACAGTGTGTTCAGACCAAACGCGATTTGGGCGTCAGGTTTGCTTGCAAAGTCAATGGCCGACGCACCTCCAGGAGGCATTAAAAAGTCTGCGCCATGTTTTGCGCGTCGGGCGTGGCGCGTTTTAAGTGTTTGAGCATCCGCAGCGAAAGCAGGAGTTGGAAAATCTGGACTTTGACATTTTGGCACGGAGCGTTAACTAATCAGAGTGACTCAATGTTGTGACGCTAAGACAGATTTGTTGACAGGATGGGAAGGACAGAGAAGAACCAGGGGAATCTCTTCGCTTTATAAAGATAGTGGAAGATAAACTGTGATCTGCGTCCAGTCCCGGTTTCCATACGGTGGTTTGATGACCAGCTGTGCCAACGCGGGACAGTGGGTTGCTTTTCAGACGAAAGCTGAAAGTGTCCATCAGTGCGCAGCTCCATGGAGTAAATTGTGAAACGCATCGAACTCAGAATGCCTCTGAATTATCTGGTGAACCCAGACATGGCGCTGAGATGCCCTGCGACGACGTTCCCTAGCTTTATTTATCAAATAAAGCCAAGCCACTCTCTCTATTGAATCAATCATTTCTCAAACAGAACAGAAACTCTGTCCTTGACGCTCGTCAAAGGCGTCTACACTGAAAACTTGACACACATCAAAGGCGTCTTTACGCTGGAAATCAAGCGTCTGCTTTTTTAGCGACCCAGCGTCCAACTTTGGGCATCCGGCGCATTTCTGAGTCCCAAATTGGCTTTGGTCTGAACAAACTTAAAGGGGAGCTCAAAGCAGCTTTTTTTTTTTATTTACAGACATTTTTACTGCGGCGGACATTTTTAAATGACGTCACTATTATGTGACACCATAACAAGTAAATGTCTGTAAATAAGGACGAATCACCACAAAAAAGCCGCTTCGAGCTCACAGGGGGGTCCGACTGATGTTTCGTAACAAAACATTGGTAAAATTAAGGAGTTTGTGGGATGCCTTATTTAGAGGCTGCACACAGTTGCCCCATCACTTCCATTATATCGGACATACGCTGATCTGGAGTGGATCTAAATATCTCCTGAAGGAATTTAAGTTGCACCAAAACTGTCTGGGTGAGTAAATGAACATATTTTGTGCTAAAAAATAGGTCCAGATTGAAAATTAAAACAAACTTCCCCTTTAAGACTTAATCATTTCTTTAAACATTCGTCAGGACCAGTTCTCAGGGTTTTCAGAATGACTTTCCGAGGCTCTTTGGAGGTTTTTGGTCATCCTCTGTCCCACACCGCTTTCGCAATACTGCACTTCAGGTTCTGGGAGGATTCATCCCTCCATCACCATCACACATGTTGTCACTGATTATCAGCCCCATTCTTGTCTCATGTGGCATCCCTCAGCCTTTCCTCCATGTTTTCCCTCTTTAAGAACAGCTTACTGATAGCCAACAATTTCTGATGAGGCTTCAGTGAACAGAAGACAGATCAACTGAAGGACCAGATGTCAAGTCCTTGGGTTCTGTGTCAAGTCTTTCTTGGATATTCTTCACTTATTTTCAAGGGCATTATATTCAGATACACTTCAAGGCAATCACTGCTAGGGATGGGCGATATTTTATCCTGTGCGATATATCGTCAAAGAAATTCCCCACAATAACAATTTGAACTTATCGTTTTTATCGTGAGATGACAATTTATCAGGTTGTTTGCAGTTGCACTACTTTGGTTTTTTTAAAAGGCCAATTTAGTTTTGCTGTTTGCATCGTTTGAATAAATGTGGAATTTGGTCTCTCATATTTCAGACTTGTTTAATTGGTGTCACTAGTTTTGCAATACAGGTGCACTACTTGAACTTAATTGACATAGTTTAGTGGCTTCTAGTACTTTGTAGGGCTTTCAGGACAGAATTTAGTGACAGATTTATAATACAAAATATTTTGCTGATAGTTTTTATCGTCACTTATCGTTACCGTGATAAATACAAGAAATTATCGTGATACATTTTTTAGTCCATATCGCCCATCCCTAATCACTGCAATCAGGTGTTTTCTGTAATGTTCAAAAATACGTCTGCACCTGTTGACAGGTATGTTGGTCCACTGTTCACGGGAAAGATGCTCTAATGTGTCTGGGACAGTTTTGTTTTTGTTTTTTTTAAATTATTATTTGCAACTATTATTCAAAAGCAATATTTGGTTTCACTACTTTATAAATTTGTAAATTTTTATCTATTATTAGTTTCTTTAGTTTCCTGTTATTTGAATTACTATTGTGGATTTAGCCTTTTCTTTAATTGGAGGTTATGAATAATTTAGAGGACGACTGTAAGTCTGAACGGAGTAATTAAAACAAAAAAAAAAAGCTAACGGCTGCTCCCTCAGCAGCACCTCGAGGAGCCCAGCTCAGTTTTTGTCTTTAAAGTTGTACATGGTGCATTGAAGATAGATAAAACCAAGAGTAATTTACACACACCGCACACACACGCACACACACACGCACTGACTGTAATCTGAAAGATTCATGTTTCTGAATCTCTTTCTACACACAAAGAGGCCGACACACTCACACAAGAACCTGCAGACTGGAGAATAAATCACACTCGTCTGGTTGAACTAAAGACTTTTTGAATATCCACCGCGCCCCCCCCCACACAGATCTGAACCCACACTTCAGAGGGAGACAGAGAGCTTTAGAATGAACCATAAAGCAAAATCCAAATTAACTTCCGTCCAATCCTGCAGCCGAGCGGGGTCAGCACGCCGAGCCTCCACCTCACTACCTTTCCCAGCGGGCCACGCACTGCCACCTCTCTATTCGTCTGGCAGGCGGCGCGGCACCACTCCCCCCCCCCTCCCGGTTGCTGAGATACATTCATCAAACACACACTTGATAATTTACAAAGGCAGCATAAAATTGTGGATTTTCGGGCTGCATAATCTTTAGACAGATAAACAAATTACCCGGGGCCCTCTGGCAGTGGGGTGGGGGGGGGATCGCGCTCGCTCGGCTACACATTCATTACCGGCGCTCCCGGAGCTGGTGCCGCGCTGCACAGCCAGCGGGCAACCTTTGGCGTGTTAGGGCTCGGCAAGCAGAAAATAACATGATGGCGAGTTAACCGACCGTGCCATGATAGATGACGCCGCACGCCGGGCTGTTTACGGGCCCATGTCTCAACAATCTGTAACGCTCAGAGTCTCCGAGTGTGTGCTCAGTGAATCATCAGCCAATCTGCAGAGGCACTAACTGTCCCACTCTCGCCCCGCATTACCAGCAATTAGCCGCTGCTTGAGGAGGGGGAGCAAACAACAAAGCATCTGTGCGTCGACACGATTTTGACACATTAAGTGGGTGAAAACACGCAGCAGGTAGCCTTTCCAGACTTCAAAGTCCTTTTTTTTACTACTTATTGTATTGAAATAATAAAGTTTGATGCTGCAGAGTCCTCGGTCTGAAAAGAAGAAAGATCAGGAAGGAATTTGTCATTTGTGGAGGACAAAAGAAAGCCAAACTTCCTGAGCAGCCCTCCTGCTGTGGACCGGTACCGTACATTAGCAGATGAAAGCCGGTTGTTCCAGGAACACGTCCTCTAAACACTCACTTTAGTTTAAATGTGGAAAAATGAGATTTTCTTCTTTTTGGTGGAAGGGCAACAGCCGCCCTCCGGTTCAGACTGTTTGTCCTGTGGAAAACAGGAGTTAACCAAATCTGGGAAAACGCCGCTTGGCTGGATCTTCCGAGTAATCCAGCAAACAAAATAGGGAGTCAAGAGTGAACAGACTGCAGGAGGGGGTGGGAGAGGTGGCAGATTGGGCTGGAGTTTGGTGGATCTGAAGCCAGGCAGGGTTCTGCTCTCTGAGGGAGGCGACAGATCGGCGGTTTTATGAAGAAGATGGGGCCCCGTGGAACTCTACATATATACTATCTGGTTAGAGCTCCAAATGAATATTCACAGGAACCTCATCCGTCCATCTGTGAGGCCACACAGGAGGAGACGGGTGACGAAGATCAGGGATGGAGGTTTAAAACAAAACAAGGGGAGACATTACTTCTAAATACTTGAACAAAACATGAAAACAATCAGATTGTATGTAATAAAAACGAGAGGAGGTGCGGCTCACCTTTATGACCAGGTCTCTGGCGGAGGAAGACATGAGGATTCGGTCACACCAGGCGGGGCATCTGGTGTTCATGTACTGCTTCCCCTGACTGCTGTCTTCGCTGTACGGATAACTGGAGAAACACACAAAAATACATGCTTCAGTCGAAACGCACAACTTGCATTCTGGCCAAGTACAAGTACTAACATTTGAGTACTTGCCGATACAGAGTAGCGATATGAGTAATTGATATGGAAAAGTAAGGTTTTGGGTTTTTTTTAATAAACAGAAGCATCTCTGCGTGCTCAGATGTGATGCGTACATGTTGCTGCCCGATAAGCTTATCAAGACGTTTACAATGACCTCGTCAAACAGTCGGACTTCACAGGAGCAGAAATAAAAGCTTACACGTATAAACAGCCGATCTGACGCAGTTACAGTTTGCTGTATTTCAACAAAGCATTGCCATAATTTTACATGTTCAAACTTACACCAGCTCACCAAAAACATACTGTACGAAACAGCAGGAAAACTACAGCAGCAAAGTGAATCCTGGACTGAACTGAGACATTAAGAAAATGGATGATATCTGTAAAATACTTTGAAATAAATGAAAGTGGCCGGAAAGGCAGATGAAGTGATGCAGCATCATGCCTAGTGCTACTGTATGAGCCTGTGGGGGGCAGTGTGATGATCTGGGGTTGCTGCAGTTGCTCAGGTCCAGGTTCAGCAACAGTATGAGCTCAGATAATGAGGTCAGCTGATACCTGAATATACTGAATGAGCAGGTTATTCCATCCATGGATGTTTCTTCCCTGATGGCACGGCCATATTCCAAGATGAGCGTGCCAGAATTTATCGGGCTCAGATTGTGAAAGATGGTTCAGGGATCATCAGACATCATTTTCACACATGGATTGGCCCCCACAGAGTCCAGACCTGAACCCCATTGAGAATCTTTGGGATGTGCTGTGGTCAGACTCTACAATCATCATCAAGATCTTGGTGAAAAATTGATGCAACAGGATGCAAATAAATCTGGTGACATTGCAGAAGCTTCTGGAAACACAGCGAATGCTGCCGCAATCAAAGCTAAAGGCTCCAACCAAATGTTAAATGTTTGACCTTTTTTTTTTGTTGGCGACTTTTTTGTTGGCCGGACAGTGTATGTCTCCTCACTGTAGGACAAATACTCTGCAAGCTAGCAGACAGAGTAGAAAAACCCACAATATCCTAAATCATGAGTTCTTTTGACATTTTATAGTCAAAAGTTTTATTCCAGCTCTGTGTTCTCCTATAACCTCCTTTGTTTGAAATGAATGGTGCAGATTCCATGAAGATGAAGGTTTTATGATGAATATTCACTCCTCCTATCTTATACAATCTCGGGCTTCTTCTTTCTGGATCCTCATGGTGTTTCAAAGGAGAATTTGGGGGTGATCCATCGATTCTCCTCGCTGAAGCGACCATCATCTGATGGGCTCCTGTGTAGTAACGCCTCCATTAAACCTTCTGTGAAACTGCTCAGCTCCATTTACTTCACTTCTTTTTTTGCACGGCTAATAATCAGATGTTATTTTCATGATTCTTATTGAATTTGGATTAATATCCTCTGGTTTTTACATGTTCTACTGTGTTCCAGGTGAATTTACGCAAACACAGTAACACGTATCTTGATTTGAACACTTCTGTAGTAATCTCACATGTCTCAGATTTCTTTTAAGACCAAAATTGTACATACAGCTCTTATAGTTGTGAAGATATACTTCATTTATTTTTTTGTCATTTCGGATAGGAGGCAGAAAAAATAGGCGCCATCAAGAAGAGGTTAAATAAGAGGAATAATCAGAGAAAGAGATTTTCTCATGGAAACAGGAGGTCCATTAATATGATCAATCATCTGCATAATCTCTTAAATCAACATCCGTGGATGGCTTTATCAGAGCAGTCTTTCTCTGCCAACTGTACAGGTTGTGTGTGCGTTTGAGAAAGAGAGGAGGAGAATGAAATTAAAAAAGAGAGAAAGAAAGAAAAGAACGAGTGGAATTCAGGCGGAGCGAGCCAGAGGGAGATTCAGTTGCCCATATGTATCGCTACATCCCCACACGCTCATCAAAAACAGATTAGGCGCTGCTGCAAATGGTTGTGAGAGATGGTGTCTGGGAACAGCCGGGAGGAAGCGCCGGAGTCGGGCAGGAAACCATCGAGCTGATGCAGATTTACATTGTTGAGAATTCAATTTGCCCTTTTGGCTCATCAAACTGCTTCAGATTTACACGCCACCAATCCAATTTGTTTGTCTGCGCTCATCAGGATGTAACACCAGGCTTACATACTGTAATACCAATCCAATTTGCTCCTTCAGTGCCACGCGTGCTAACCGTAGCATAACACAAAGTGCCTCTTCTCCGAGGACGCCGCTACCCTAATGGTAAAATAAACACGCGCGCACTCAGCTTTTGATTCATCACACTTGCCAGGCTCTGATAGCTTAATTGGACTTTGTGCTAAAGCAGATTATCCATTTGATTGTGGTTTCATCCAGTTCTTTCAATATTTGTGCATTCAGATCCCTGCTGCTAAAGCTAATGTCATTACTCTAGTTCTGGTTCTAGACCGAGAACCAGAGTTTCTCCAGCTTCTGCAGGAAACACAGCATCTAATCCATGTGAAGCAGAAAGCCTTATTCTTCATTTAAGTGACTGCATTTGAGTTAGAGTGTGAAAACCACAGAGGTGCTGTCTGATCTGAGGATAAGATTTAAAGACTTTGCTAGGGATCATTAAAGTGACCTTGAAATTAGACATGAAAGTACAAAAAGTTAGGGATATTCAACTTTCGGTTATAATTTACAGAAAATGTCAAACGTTCACACCTTATTGATATTATATCATGAATGTTGGACATTTAACTGGAATTATGATGTGGTAATTCCTCCATCTCAAACAACTTATTGAAAGAAAAGCTAACAACAATGGTGGCTAAACCAAATATCCATAACGTTTTGCGAGTAGTGTATATGCCTCCTTTGACGGTAAATCTGTTAGTTAAGATTTTAAACATTTTTTAGTCCTAGGAGGCAAAAATATCCATTTGTGTTCATAGAGCCACAAATATTGAAACAAAATAGGAGTATAAATCAAGTTTGATAACAATGTATGTTGATTCAATGGAAAAAGCTCCATTATGTGTTTGCAGAGATCACGGATTCTGCCATGATATCATTTTGATAAGATTCTATACAGAAACCAGAATTTGTGCATCAGTGTAGATCAATCAATGACTGTCATAAGAAAAAAAAAGACAAAAATGTAACATTCTTTTGAGGAAGCACACTAATCTGACCCACTTTTACCTTCAGAACTGCTTTAATTCTTGGTGTCATAGATCCAACAAGGTGTTGGAAACATTCCTCAGAGATTTTGCTCCATATTGACATGACAACATCACGCAGCAACTGAAATGGAGACTCATCAGACCAGCAATGTTTCTCCATCTTCTATTGCACAGTTTTGGTGAGTCTGTGTGAATTGTAGCCTCAGTTTCCTGTTTTTAGCTGACAGTAGCGGCACCCGGTGTGATCTTCTGCTGCTGGAGCCCATCTGCTTCCAGGTTGGATGTGTTGTTTTGTTCAGAGACGCTATTCTGTGTATCTTTGTTGGAACCATTGCTTATTTATGCTCTTGTTGCCTTTCTATCATCTACAACCAGTCTGCTCATTCTCCTCTGACTTCAACCAGACATCCTGGTCCAGACAACTGCTGCTCGCTGGAAACTCCAGAGATGGTTGTGTGTGAAAATCCCGGTAGATCAGCAGTTTCTGAAATACTCAGACCAGCTGGTCTTAAGTTGCCATTACTTAAAATCAGGAATGTCTGATATTATTGGCCAACACTGGGAATAAAATTTAATTTAGGAAAATATCGGTATCATTTTCTTGGACCAATATATATATAAAAAAAGTAATCTCGCGAGATTTCGTTATTCCGCCACAAAATCTTGCGAGATAATGCTCCATTAACAGCGGTCCAGAAAGTAGAAAAGTCCCTCTTGTTGTGGAGGAACTTCATGTCCCAGCATTTCTTTCAGCGTCATGTGACTACGGTGCAGCTGCTGCTGCTACAGAGTGACTTGTTTTGAAGCTGCTGATAATATGTCTGGTTTTAAGTTGTTGGTTAAGTTACCAAGTTGTCAGAAAAATTAGAATTTAATTAGCCACATGTTGGCTAATACCTGCTAGTATCTGATATCTGGCATCCAGATGTCCAAAATTAACTCCTCCTTTGCTTAGTTAAGGAGATTTTGGGATCTTTGCACTCACAGCAGAATATAATTGTATTTCTCAAAATGTGAGAGATACAACCTCACAGTTTTCTGCATATATCGGTATCGGTTGATATTGGATATCAGAATTTAAGAGTTGGACAATATCGGAATATCAGATATCGGAAAAAAAGCCTTTATCAAACATCCCTACTTAAAATGCTTTTGCTGTGTGGTATTCCTAATAAAGTACATATTACAGACATTCTTTGTTAAAATTCTGGTATGAGATTTTACTGAGGAGGTCTTGATCTTGTGTCATATACTACAAGTAATTAAAAACATTATTTACTTCCAGTTCATGATCAAATAAGGCCTTCGGTTATTGGATGGTTAAAGCTGCATCTCGTGAGCATCTCGACTTTGCTTGTCTCCTCTGCTTTCATGCTTGTTCCATGCTGCTTACAGGTGCTGCATCCTCTAGTTTTCTGCTCCTATTTGCATGTATAATCATAATTATAATATATCAACACCCTTTTATGCTTATCTCTAAGATTCCTTGCTAAAAATCTGCCAAGTGACAATTAATGATCTTAATGTTAATTACTGCCTGGGCTCAATTGCTTTTTAGTGCGGATTAGTTAATGAAATTTCGGGCTTCAATGCTTCCATCATAAAATTACTGAAGCACAGATGAAGAGTGGAAAACCAGAACTGAAATGATACATTGTACATGCAGAAGTGACCTCAGTGACATTAATCCTGTCACATAGACGTTGAAATGATACCAGATAGGGTAAGTAAAAGTCATATTTTTGTATGAGGCTGTATTTATGTAACGGCTTAAGGGCATGAGATGATCTCATCAGGCTCGACACACAGCCCCCCTACCAGGTGTACAAACAGACCTACAGTGAGCTACTTAAAGAAGTTCCCTGCCTCCAATTAGCATTAATAACACTCAAACCATGGGGGAAATGCATGGAGGTTTTGGTATGCTAATCTAAAGGGGTGATCCTGGGATAAAAGAGAGCCTGAAGAATAGGATGAGTGAAACAGATAGAGAGAGGGAGGCAGAGGAGAGGGATAAAGACGGATCAGACAGAAAGAGGCAAAGTGAGGGTGAAAAAGAGCAAAGTCTTCAAAGGGCTCGGAGAGCTGCTCGACTTCAGGGTGGCCTGAGCGCTCCAGCTTCCTGAGGGCCGGTCTGGGAACAATCCTCCTATCAGGGACTCTGTTATAGCTTTATTGACTAACAAGCCAGGGGTCATTTTGGTGTTAAAGAGATAGAGAGAAAATCAACTTTTCCCCTTAACCTACTTCAGACAATGAACTCCCTCTAGATAGCAAACTTCCCCTGCCACTTCAACTCTACTTTACTATCGTTTAGTTATTTTTGATGACAGCCAGCCATTGTAAAAGCTGATTAAAAATACTCTACAATGGCCATTGAAGTCCCTGTGTGTGTACATATAGGCTGTTCCCTTCTCTGTTTTTCCTCCAATAAAGATAACAAGTCTTAATGCTCGAGCAAACAGTCGAACGGTGCGCTGGGGCTAAAGTGATTAATGTGTCCGACTGGCGAGCTCACAAACTAATCGGGGAAGGTAAACGGCTCGAGAGGGCGTGTGGGCTGGAGGCCGTCAGCTCATATCAGACCTTTATTTCCCACAGCAAGACTAATTGTGCTAATTAATGGGATAAACTGATAAGTCCAGCAGTTGTGTAGCTGGAAGGAAGGCGGTGCTGCACTTTGTAGAATCCAGATTTAGACAAATGAGCGCAGAATAACAAGGAAACATCCTCAGCCACCTGATGCCTATAGTACCAAGACTCATTACACCGCCACCACCGTGCCTGACAGTTGCTAAGAGGTGTTTGTGCCTGATTTTGTCAAACCTGGGTCTGTGTACTCTTTTTCCTGATAACCCTTCAAAACATATCATAATTGCGGGTCAGGGGTGAAAAAGGTTAGATAGATATAACCCATGTAGGGGAGTCCGAGGGCATGCTCCTCTGGAAGAAAGTTTTGGACATTTAATATTCAAAAGCCTGTTTGGTGTACATCGATGGGGAGAAAAAGCAGAGTTACAGGCCTGTATGACTGTAGAGTAAAGTGTCTATACATTCATATTAAAGGAATAGTTCACCCACAGAATGATGTGTGCTCATTTTCTACTCACCCTCATGCTGAGCAAGACTCTGGAGCACTTTTTTAATATCTCAAATGCAGCCAGAGATCAACAGGTTTTTATTTTCTCCCAACTTTCATTTAATGGAGTTCACTGGCGACTGAACAAAAGAGTCCATAAAAGTCCCTAAAAACTGTATAACATCTAGTTGCCGCAAAGCGTGCCCATGCGAGTTCACGACGCTACGGAAGCCGCGGCAGACGAGATCGCGCACTCTTTTTCTTCCTTTCTTTGTTTCAAATCAATAGCCAACCCCTCTTGTTTTTGTCTGCAGCTCATTCGTTATTAGCACAGTGTAAACAGTAAGTTTCTTCTTCTACGCTTGCATCATTGGTAGAGTAGGCGCTGAACGCCACGGCTTCCGTAGTGTCATGAACTCGCATGAACGCGCAAATAAAAACTGTGTTGTTCTACTGTTTAGGCTATGAAAATATACTAAATTATGCAGTTTTGAGAAAATTATGGACACTACCCACTCAGGGACCTTGGACGAGCAGTATGGAGGAATATTGCCAAGTTTTAGTGGACTTTTATGGACCTTTTTGGTTCAGTCGCCGGTGAACTCCATTATATGAAAGTTGGGGGAAAACGAAAACGTGTCCGATCTCTGGCTGCATTTGAGATTAAAAAAGTGCTCCACAGTCTTGCTCAGCATGAGAGTGAGTAGAAAATGAACGCACATCATTCTGTGGGTGTACTATCCCTTTAAGCATTACAAGAAATCAGACCAACCTCTACGAATCGCAAGAAATTAGACTTGAAATTTCTATGAATATAAATGCCAACAACCACTGAAAATCAGCTCTGCTGAATGATGCGTTCATGAACTCTTTATCAACAGGTAATCTCCCCACAGCTACAGTGTTAATATGACACATGATCATATGACAGCTACATACTGGGACTTCATGTTGCATTTCCAAACAGCTTATTTAAAGGTACATTGCGCAAGTTTAAATGCAAAATACTATCCTTTTCTTTCCCGTACATGCTCTAACAGCTTCCTGATGTATAGAATGCACCATTTTCTCTTCACTGGGCTTGTTTCTAATACTGTTTCTGGATGCTCAATGCATCGTTCGGGAGATGAGCTGCACATTCTCATTTGACTCTCAAATCCCAACTCAGACTCCAGTAAGACGAAGAAGAAAAGTTTATCTTGTGAGACAAAGAGATGGCACTGTGAACGGCTGATTATCAAGCCTTTCTTTGGCCACTTCGCAGATGATACGTGTATCGGACTGTCTCAACACTCTTTTGGGTCATCCAGCAGATTTCTAAGAATCGCAGAGGGGACAGAAACTACAACAATCTGAACATATATTCTTTATTTGAAAACACTTCATCCTGATGTTTTAACGAGGAACTATGCCTGTCATGTTTCTTATGATGTATTTTCTTTTACATGTCATTCATGCTTTCCTCAATTACTTGATGTCTTCCTCCTTTACCCCGATTGGCTTCCAGCTTGTTTAAAGCTTGAAGCTTGTTGATGATGGTCCGGTAACCGAAACGTTCACGTATATCATTTATTGTACTTTTTCGTTCGTGCACCCAGGACTATGTGAATAAATCCCATATTTTTTGCATCCCATAACCTCCATTTATTCATGTGCAGGCCTTCCTTCTTTTTCATCAATTCTGATTCATAGACAGCAACACCCACTTCACCCAGATCATTTCTGGTGTCTTTCCTCCATGGCACTGTGAATGCCCAATTATCAATCTTTTCTTTGGCGCTGCTGGCCTCTTTGCAGATGATATGTGTATGGTTGCATGCTGAGACCCTCCACCTGCCATCAAGAGCCCATTCATTCATGCTTGGTTTGGGGTTTAATGTTTGACTTGCCTGCTGGCACATTACTCACATGTGTGGCTGCGGTGTCAGCTTGTTTGTCTTGCAACAGTAAAAAGTGGCAAGGTGAGCACAAGCCCTAACTCCACTGTATCATTTAGCCTCGCCCGGCAGAAGGAGGGGCTGTGTTAACATGGATTAGCCTTTTATGTCCAAACACTATTTGTGTAACTGATACCAAACCGTTAACTCCTTTCCAAACAATCAAATAACAATTAAGATAATATTTGAAAACAAAATATGAAGCCTCAGATCGGAATAATGATAAGCATTATATGTGTAAAGACAGACACTTTCTGCCAAACCAGACTCACAACCTCTTCCAACAAAAGCAGACACTCCAGACTTCCTTGTCCTATGTTTTCTTATCTCTGCATCGCAACCGATTACCTTGCTGTATATGATAAAGTGGCGCGCCAAACAGTGGACTATTCAGCGGACTGAGTATTTAATGAGGGCAATATAAACTTGGGAATATAGGTAGGGCAGGAAGCCAAAGATAAGAGTCATTGCATCAGAGACACAAGGTCAAGGGTGTTAAGCAGCATCGTGGGATGTTGGAGACACTATCCCCGGGCTGGGATTGGCTAAAGAGTAGGAAACTGCAGGCTTCAAATGACTCGCTGCCTCTACATCCATGTTTGTTTGCTGTTGTCAAGGGAGTCTTGGCAAAACACAACGCATGCACACACACAGACTCAAAAAGATCAGCCAAATGCTATCAATAAAGCTGAATGTTTACTTCAGTTTGTAGAGCTGGGAGGCTCACAGGCACAACATTGGCATAGCGGAGCACAAACAGAGTGAAATGCCATTGGTAGCTTGTTGGGATTCAGCTACAACAATTCTGCCTTTAGCTCCTCTGAATGAAGACAAGAGGACACAGATGGCATCCATTTAATCTTCCCTATGAAATATTGTTTTCAACAAAGCCTCGCTCTCAGTGGCATTGTCTCAGACAAGAGGCAACGATACATGACAGCAGTGAAATCTTCAGCTATTATCGCCACAGTGTGGCCCCTCATCATTTTCACTGGCTCTCCAGTAGTTAGAATGATGGATGTGCTGCTGGCTGTAAAACAATGTTCCTGTTCAGTGTGATGCTGGAACCAGCCAACACAAGCCACACACTCAGCGGCCCGGACTCACTGCTTTAACCAAACATTGTCGCTTAACTACATCTGCGGTGCCCCTTAAACGGAGTCACGTGCCTCTGCTCCAGCATAGCAGGCCGCTCGCAGAGCACAGAACAAGAAGCTTCCTTTATGTATGATGCAAACAGAGGGGCTGTAGAACTAATGTATTCACAATCAAATACACATACAGAGAGGGTGAGATCATTCGTACAGGCCTTCAGAGGGCAGGGGTGTAAAGTGAAGAGTGTTGTTCACAGAACAACGACAGCTACTGTTTACCCAAGAGCCATCTGTGTGAGCACTTCCTATGAGCTCAAAACGAGTCTCCAGGAATTCTCCACTGCTCTGACAATTCCCTCATAGGCTCTTATTAGCAGTTATTGAGAAACTGGCAGGTAGCCATTTGCGTCTCTTGACACAAAACCTTCCTTCGTCTGAAGGGCGAAAATCATCCTGCCAAGCATCAGCTTTCAAACCTCCTCCTTCCTTTTTCACAAGCATGAGAATGCTGTCCAGTTTCCCAGCAGGCAAGTCGCTGTTGGCGTGTCCTCACAGACCTGCAGCTTTGGAAAACATATGCTAACGTGCCAAGACTGGCCTTAGGGTGCTTCCCATACAGTGAGGACACAAGTGCTGATCAGTTTCTGACTCCTAACAGACCTCACCTCCTGACCCCTGGGCCATGTTGGGCTCCTCTTCTGCTTCCATGTCTAGACTTGACAAACACTAAGCCAGGACTAGAGACTCTTTTCTCTGTCAGCCTGACTATACATGGTACTTAAGTTGATATATTTCAACTAGAAGCTGAAAGATAAATACTTAACTGATCCCAAAGGAAATCTGAGGACTCAGCAGCACTTACAACTCTAAAAACAAAACAATCAAGTATAATAAAGTGGAACAATGTCAAAAAGTGAGTTGACACAACAAAGTGAGGCAAAGTAACAGGCACTTAGATAAAGTGACACATGTCAAAAGTGGTGGCAGGGATCCAATCCAGCTGACCCAGTTTTTCTTTATACATTTCTATTCGCCTTATTTTGGGGCTTGCAAGGGCGGCGCCATTTGACTTCCGATTGTGTTGACATTTCCGGTTGCTATTCACATCCACAGTAATTCATAGCGATTTTCACCAGTTCTTTAACCATGACTATGATTATTTCTGTTGTTAGAGGGTTTCATAACAACTGGAGAAAGAGGCGCGAGATCCTACAACACATTTGTATCGATCACGGCAAAAAACGGACCGATATATTGCAGCCACTGTTAGGTGTTATCTCCCTGTAAATACAGGAAACCCCCACCACTCTCCTCCCTGCTTGAATAGTTTATCATATAAACTAACTTTCTGCTTTTCTCCCCTTTCAAATCTCTTTACTTAGTTCTGATTATTTCAAAGTCAGCTGGTATGTGAAACATCTCCTCTGCAGCAACCTGATCTCAGCCTGTTGACATGACATCAGTTGTTCTCAGACATATTATCATGTTCATACTCATATCTCCACTCATGCAGACTTATTTTGTAGCATTTATTTATCTTATCATGTATATCATAACGTGAAATCTGAAGTAATTTACCAGTTAAGCATACTTTCATGTTCAATACATTTTAGCATCAGGGGAATTATTTATTATGATTTTATTATTATGCTTTGATACAAAACTACAGGAGGTGACATCTTTAATACTGGCACATGTTACTGGACTCTTCCAACCTGCACAGATTTAACACCAAACACTTGACAGTAATAAAAAAAAAGATTATTAAAATTGCAGATTTCATCTCTCTTCTGATCTGTGATGTGCATTACAGAGCACCACATGCTTATCCAGTTTACAGCAGAGTATCATGTTTTTTATGCTTAATATACCAAATCCGCATCCATCCTCCCACTCGGTGGACTTTATCAAACTCCATCTGAATTTTTCAAAACAGTCTGCTTAGTTTTCTCCAAACTAAGTTGCTGCATCTCGCTACATGGGCGACCGTGTTTTTCAATGTAACTGACGAGCCGCAGCTAGCAACCGGAAATGTCAACACATTCCGGAGGACGAGGACATTTAGAGGTGGGCGAGGCAAAATAAGGCGAATAACAACAGCATCTTTCTTAAACAACTATTATGCAATAACCCAATGACACCCCTTTGTGTTGCATTTGGCAACAATTAGTTTAGCATTGTTTCTCAGCTGTGAGAATAAAATGCTTGCTGTTATGTCAGTGGATGAGCTTGTCATAATCAATCTGACAGCCCCGGAGCAGTGAGAGGTTGGTGTATGACACAGTAGACAGCCGTACGATGAAGATCATAGCCATGTGCAAGTGCTACTATTCCAGGCCTGGTTTAGGTTAAACAGGGGACAACTTTGAGTAGAAGCAGAGCCTTTAAGGAGACAATAACTCCTGCTGAGCCTCTGAGTAACACGTTGTCTCCTGCGGCACAACAGATCAAATCATATTCATTGTTACAGACTTTTTGACAGCATCTCATTAGCAATGTAATATCCATCAACATTTTGTGTCCTCGCCTTCAGCTCTGAACAGACACTGCAAGAACAAGTGTTTGCCTTTTTTCTGGTTACAGGGGTTAAGTTCTACTAAAATTCTACAAAGTTTAGTTGCCTGAGAAAAACAGTGACTGTGACATCATCAGGACCATTCCAAACAGAGATTTCCAGCTTCAAGTGTTTGGACAAACTGCACAGATGGAGCAGAGTGGGGAAAGGAGATGCTGGACACAGTGCTCTTCTTTAAAGGAATACCGTGTGACTTTTGATCCAAACATAGTCCAATGTAGTCCAATGTAAGTAATTTAGTCCAATGTAAGTAATTATAAAGAAATTCTAGGGTCAATATTCAGCACTTGAAACATGTTGATGCTCTGAGGGGGCTGCCCTCCTCAAAAACCAGACATTGTAACTTGGCAGGAGCGGATCCGTCTCTCATTGGATCATGTGACCTGGTGTGCTTTGCTTTATGGCTCCATGACTTTGCCATTAGCTGATTAAAGTGGTCTGCAAACACGATTCCAAGACACGGATAAAGGGCTGTTTCATTTTGTGACAGTTGTGACCTGTGGGAAGTTACAGGTTTAGTGGCCAAAAGTTACGCGGAATCTTTAAGGCGGCTGGATGTGCTCTTTGCTCATACGAACAACTTTATAAAAGCTATGGTGTTCAGAAAGAAGCACTATGAGGACATAAGCGCTCATGCTTTCAGTGTGTGTAGCTACAAAAGTCTGAATTTATAACTAACTTCATGTCTCAAGAACTACAATATGAACTGGCTACTGTTTATGAGCCAACAATGTTCAAGCAAGTCCATTTTTCATTACCAAAATGATAATCTATACAACTTAATGAGGGTGAACACAGTAACTGGACCTGATAAAACATCAGCCTGTAGGCTGCACTGACACTAAAAGCATGTTAGCATTACAGGCTAATTACTCAGTTTGTCTAATATTACCAACAGACTAACTGCCTACAATTAGCTTTATTTTCTTCTAGCCTAGAAAATTGCTTATTTAGCTAAAGAATTGTTGCTTTAAGCTAACTGCAAAATTAGTTAATAGCTTAATTAGTTTAGATCCTTGTCTTTAGTTAAGAATTAATCAAATGTTTTAAGGCCTACTTCATCAAACTTTTAGAACTAATTTAAACTGAGCTAAATATCTTCAAAGCTGAAGAGATTAGTGCATTTCTTTACCACGAACAGAGGCTGATAAGTGAGAGACACATCCACGTCTAGACTAACACCAACTATACATCAGTCTTTGGTTTCCTTTGCTCTGAACATCTGTAACTCTGCTCCCCTCTCTGATTTTACAAACACAAATGTGACAGCAGCCATTTATTCTACTTCTGGCTTTTGCCATCTTTCCTCCCACTGACTTCCACACCATCTTCCTTCTTTAAAATCACTCATGATTTGGCCATTGATAGAGCTTTGCCGCTAGTCTGATGTCACTCAAAATCTCCCTCAAAGCCCATTCCGGTAACCATGTTACAGGCAAAATACATTCTCTCGCTACCCCCTCATCATCCACTGCATTTTTTTTTCCCAGAAGCTGAAGTACCGATTCAATTTTTGCATCGATCTTGTGCAAAATAACAGTACAGAAATCAGATCAGAGGAGTACTAAAAGCTTTCCCTTGAATCAATCAAAATACATGAATAACTTACTGCTGCTTTTATATGTTTTAGGGGATATTGCCTTAGTTATGCCATTTCAAATATGAAATAAAATGTACCATGATCTGTAGTAAAACTTGCAATTACTTTCATGACAGAGCTGCAGTCTACAGCGTAATGGCGAGTAGCAGTTACATGTATTACACCTGATAGAGAAGCAGTTTCTAGATAAATCATTGCTTCAATAGATTTATCTCTCTCTGAGATCTCTGATGGGGAAAAACTGGCCACACATGTGTTCCTGTGTACATCTGTGTGAGCTGTCCAGCAGCCGACTGGCTCCAGGTCCAACTGTGACAAGGCCCGGGCAAATTCCTCACCTGGGTGCCCAAGTACTTAGACGTGTCATGGCCAACTTTGACCGATGACTTCTTGAAAGTGAGGAGATATGCATTTTACAGCTTGAGGCCTCTGTATGTACCGATGGGGGGGTGAGGGGTGGGGGGTGACAGAAGCATGTCTCCATAACTGAGAGGTAGCTGCTGGTTAAGGATGCTCCAGCTGGAGACTGGTCTATCCTCAGGTGACACTCACCTAATTTTGTGACAACATCTTCTCCATTGCTGGACAACAGAAAGAATTATCTTACAGATTAAATGTTTGTGACTAGTATTGATTTATAGATTGGTAGCAAAGTGTGTGTGCATGTGTGTGTCAGTGAGGGTGTGTTCTGATGGCCTGCATTAAAAAGAGTAATAACCTCACAGATGGCGAGGGGCTGGTCCAGAGCGGGCTATGTGATGGGGAACAATCGTTGAGGCTTGATTGCTCAAGGAGCACAAGGCAGAACTGACAGGGGGAGGGGTACCAGTACATGAGCATGTGTGTGAAGAGTGGGAGGAGGGGGGTTGTTTAAGTTTAACTAGGCTGCTGCTACCCATTACAAGGCTGACAATGATGTGGTTTGTCGCACACGCTGAGTAGATCAAATCAGATTTCATATGCTGCTCCCGGGTTTCATCTATTTGATTCATCATCACCTCAAGTACGTGGAAATCATTTGTATTCTTTCACAGCGGCATGCTCATTCCTCCCTGTGGAGAGATGATTCAGTATTATATGGATAGGTGCAGGAGTCAGCCGGTGTAAAAGGACAATAAATCCACCTGTCACTTATGCAAAGTGATGTAAATGGGGTCCCTGATTAAGACACAGAGTCATTTAAAAACAGGAACTCGCAGAACCTTGACACACGCACACATACTCAGTCTCTAACTCACACTGAAAGCCAATCGCGCATACACACACATTTTCATCTTTCTATGCATCCCAAGCCCTTCCTCTGTCTCTTTCTCACACACATTAAAATCCCCCACCGCCCTGCGCCTGCCACTAGAGCAGTTTATCAAGTAATTATTGTTTGATTACAGCGTTTCATTATCTGCGCTGATTGAGTCACAACCGGCGGCAAAGGTCAAGCGCCATTAACGCGCTGCTCCCGAAACATATTTCCGCGCCGGCCGCGTGTTTGCCCTCCCTCTCCTCTGAAAGGGCTAATTGCAAATGCATTTGTTTGAGGAAGAGGAGGCCCACCGGCTCACATCTCCTCCGAGTCCCACTGAGACAGAATTATCAATGCTGCCTATGGCGTCCGTACAGCGGCTCGCGCCACGCACACGTCAATGCCGATGGGAGCAGCCTTATGAGAGCACGCTGATAGCAATCTAACGAGGATGAAGTCGCTCTACTCAAACCGGTTTTGGACAAAAGGAGGTAGAAGTGACTGCTTCCGATTTGTCCTCCGAGCCCAAGCAACTCGGTCACTGCTTTTGTGGGTCAAGGTTAGGATTTTTAAATCAGCTGCACGATAAAGACTTACCTTTTTGTCAGCCATCCATTTTCTGTACTCACTTATTCCAATGCAGGGTCATGGAGGCTGGAATCTATCCCAGCAGCTAGCACAGCAGGCTGCCAGTCCATCACAGCTTTTGACTTTTACATTTATATAAAATAATCCCTTTAAAGCAACACTACCAGTATGTAAGCTTTCGGACTTTCACTATGTAACCTACTTCTGACCCATTTTGATGGTACACCGACATTTATTACGCCTGGTTCAGACTGCTAATGACCCACTGGTTTGAATCAGGTGTGTTGCAGCAGGTAAACTTCTAAAAAACTGCAGGACAACAGCCTGAGGACCAGGATTGGGGATACCTGCCCTGCAGCATCCTGAGGCAGAGAAACTGTACTTCATAACCTTTTTATTTTTTCCAGCCCCGGGGATCATGCGACACCTTTGCTCTGCTTTATGACACCGCTTCACATGCCAGCCACTGGATGCTGGCACATTGGCCATTTTGGACATGCGCCATGACTGATTCACCAAAGAAACCCAAGAGGACATTATTGGAGGAAGAGAGGGGGAAAAAGAGAAAAGATAACAGTAACACTGGGCTGACTTTTACAGGCTGAAGAGGGCTCAGGGAAGAGACGGGATACAAAACAGATGCTGAGTTAGCCTTCGCAAGGCGGCGCCACACAATCTGTCATAGTTCAATTGTGGGGTTTTGAAATCCAAACACATTGAAAAATCTAAATATATGTCTAATTCATAGCATTACAACTCCTTATTCTGCTGTTATGTCACTGACTTGGTACATGTAATAAATATTTTATTCGTTTTACCGGTACTTATTTTACTGTGACCAAGCACAGATTTCAAAGTCATGTGACTACGGTGCAGCTGCTGCTGCTACAGACTGACTTGTTTTGAAGCTGCTTATAATAAGTCCAGTTTTAAGTTGTTGGTTAAGTTACCAAGTTGTCAGAAACATTAGAATTAGCCACATGTTGGCTAATACCTGCTAGTATCTGATATATGACAGTAAGATGTCCAAAGTGAACTCCCCCGGCTAAGTTATGGAAACTTTGGGATCTTTGCTCTCACAGCAGAATATAGTTGTATCTCTCAAAATATGAGAGGTTCAACCTCACACTTGTCTGCATAGATCGGTATCGGCTGACACCAGATATTAGTGTTGTAGTCAAGACCACACTATCAAGACCAATGCATTACAGAGACCGAGACCAAGACATTCCCCAGTCTTGTACAATGTCTTAGTCTTGGTCCCTGGACTCGGAAATGTCTTGGTCTTGTCTCGGTCCCTGGTCTCAGTAATGTCTTGGTCTTGTCTCAGTCCCTGGTCTTGGAAATGTCTTGGTCTTGTCTCGGTCCCTGGTCTTGGTAATGTCTTGGTCTTGTCTCGGTCCCTGGTCTCGGTAATGTCTTGGTCTTGTCTCGGTCCCTGGTCTTGGAAATGTCTTGGTCTTGTGTCGGTTCTTGGTCTCGGTAATGTCTTGGTCTCAGTACTTGGTCTCTTTAATGTCTTGGTCTTGTCTCGGTCCCTGGTCTCGGTAATGTCTTGGTCTTGTCTCGGTCCCTGGTCTTGGAAATGTCTTGGTCTTGTGTCGGTTCTTGGTCTCAGTAATGTCTTGGTCTTGTCTCGGTCCCTGGTCTTGGAAATGTCTTGGTCTTGTGTCGGTTCTTGGTCTCGGTAATGTCTTGGTCTCAGTGATGTCTTGGTCTTGATGGTGTGGTCTTCACTACAACATTACCAGATATTGGGAATTAAGAGTTGGTCAATATCAGTATATCGGATATCTGTGAAAAAAAACAATATCAAACATCCCTAGATAAAACCAAGACTAACAAACTGCTTCAATTTGAAAGCAGTTTTCATTAAACTTTCAGGTTGCTAAGCGTCAGTTTTTAAACAATCTTTGGTCAGTATGAATTAAAGACCATTAAAATGTCAGGTAAAACTAAATTCACAGCCAGTAATTCTCACATATGATGTATAAACAAGCACAGACAACTACATAAAAAGACTCTAAAGCAAAACTATTAACTCTGAGAGGCTGTAAATGTCACTATGAAGAAAACCCAACAGCTACATCAGGAGATTAGTGCTACATCACCAACGTAGTGACGTGTTTCTAATGTAAATAAAAAGGTAAAGAACAAAGTTGTTAGTGATGAGTAACGGCTCCATACCTGGGTGGGAAAGAGATCTCCAGTTCATGCAGCCGATCCTTGAAGACGGACAGCTCTTTGTCAAACTCTAAAAGCTGCCAAAAACAGAAAGAAATGGAAATGAAGAAAGGAGAAAAATCATCTCAGTTTGTATTATATACAGCTACAACCTAAAACTTTATCTTTTTGATACTGTGGGACTGTTTTTGTGATCTCAGAAACAAATATCAACATTTAGATGCTTTTAAATCCCATCAAACTCGCTTTAAATTGAGTTTTTTTTTCTCTGATATCAGCTGAACCTCTCCTACCAGACACTGGATGAAGAGTCCATCTTTGTGTTTTTGCAGTTGCTTTCATACACCTGAAAGTGTCCCAATATCAACGGCGGTTGACCAGCCGTGCGTGTGTGAGTGTGTGTGTTGGTAGCCCTGTCCTAGTGGGGTCTATCTCTCCACACACTCTTCATCAATCATGTCTCCTCACCCAGCTGTACTCACTCACTAGAGTGTACACACACACTTCCCCCAGTTTCCCCCCTTTCACAAAACCCATAAATCATTAGTGAAAAGTGCAATTAGCGGCTCCTTGTACACATTAATTATCTAAGAGATGAACAGGTAGCTGGGGCACCTGCATGACTGCTTCCCTGAGAGACTGACAGCGACGTTTCCCGGCAACCCCTGGAAGACCTTGCGTTAGCCCCGCCCCCTTCCTTTCAGACGGGAAGACATGAAGATGAAGCCAGGTATTGGTTTGTGGTAAATTAGGCTACTGTGCAGGTTTTGTCCGGCCGTGACTGCGACGAAGGCCTCGTCCACCGTAAGTCTGACAGCGGCTGTGTAGGCGGCTCGACGTTAATGGCATCACATTGGTGTTTTACATGCAGCGATATGTTGATGGGTACATAATGAAAAATCAGCAGAGATGACGTGGTGCACACGGGTGACATTTGGAAGGGCGTCCTCACGAAGTGGAGACATGCAGCAGGGAGGATGTCATTATTATAGCAGCAGAAGGTAACTACTGTCTTCCATCTACGCTGACATATTTATGTCGCGCATGTACGACTGTCCATGCATTGTTTGTGTTCACGTCACTGCTGGAACACATTTATAAACGAGTCCGGTATGACGACGCCCGGCCGTGTTTGTGTGTGTGATTATGTGCCAGTGGTGTAGAACAGTGGCCATTACTTGCAGTCACAGGGGCCCCCCAGACAGAGTCTCAGCGGTTCAGGAGGGCAGATGTGCTGCATTCATCAAAATCACACAGCCGGGGTCACAGGAGAGACTCACACACTGTGGATGAGGGATGGCAGAGCAGAGGATGCAACCCCACGCTCCGCTGTACACCCATCACACCATCCACTACCATCTTCTCTTGGTTCATGTTTTTCATCGAGCTGGCTTATACTGGATTTTAGAGGCTCATTTGATGCAAACTTCTAAAATATTAGTTGCCGATACATGCCAAAAGTATAAAGCTTTAAGGAGCCGGTCATGTTTGCAGACAGCCATTTAGAAGGAGCTTTACTGTGTAAAACTCCTGAGCCGGCCATCACTTCTTCACGCTTTGCTTCGCGGTCTTGAGCAGTAACTGTCAAGACTTTCAAAGTTTTCCTTTGGACATTTACTTTTAAATCCATTTCAAATCCAGTCCATGAACTTAAACATTTTCAGGGGTGTTTTGTTTGTTAAGCCACCAAACATTTTGAATAATTTAGACATTAAAAAAAAGCTCCTGACTTAGAGGATTTCAACCCCAATCCCAACTCTTAAGCAGAATTTATAAGAAAAAAATAGCAATGGTGTCAGAGTATCTTAAACAAAATCGAGGAAACCAGACAAGTGGACGACGTAAAGGGCGTGTCAGACCTAAAAAAGAAAAATATCTACAACAGACGAAAGTTAGCTGAAGGTAAAGTCTGAGAAAGCATCCAGCAAAGAACTAGGGGTGTAAATCACTGGTTTGATCATGATATGAAATTATATCGATATCTCAAATTCAGTCACATTATGATTTTCACTAGTTTTGATTTAGGATCCACTAATCAATTTGAAGCGATATGAAACAGTATTACAACTAATAAACAAGGTTATTGTTAACACAACTGTAAGCTCCTACTTATATGAAAGTACATATACAGTACAATCTCCCTGTCATCTCTACCCACTGCATACTGTAACTGTAAACATGTATTTGTGAAAATGTTGTCATAAGAACTTCAAAATGAAACCATTTTCATAATAAAAGTGGGTTTGATATTGATTTTTGGCCGATAGGCCTATTGGTAATTTGGATCGATTTACGATCAATGTATCGATCGTAAATCCATGTATCGTAAACTGATACATGGATTTACAATACATCCATACATAGATTTAAAGACACAATAGAACTTTTAGTAGTTTTCTCAGTGACGTGCCCCCTATCAACGGCTAAACTAGCATCCGTCTTGCATCGTACCTGTTCTGTGATTCACTCTAGCCAGTAAAAGACATGATACACGTTCAAAACACCTGCTACATTCATATCTGCTTCATATCCATTTGCTAGTTCATGACGCGGCGCGAAACCAACAGTCGGCTGCAACGTCTCGGCCGAGTCCTGGACGCAAAAGTTACATAGTGCAGTTTCTGAGCCCTGGGGTGCCGCTGGGCAGTAGGGACGGGCGATATAGACTAAAAAATGTATCACGATAATTTCTCTTATTTATCACGGTAACGATAAGTGACGCTAAAAACTATCATCAAAATATTTTGTATTATAAATCTGTCACTAAATTCTGTCTTGAAAGCCCAACAAAATACTAGAAGCCACTAAACTATATCAGTTAAGTTCAGGTCGTGCACCTGTATTGCAAAACTGAAGTGATACCAATCAAACAAGTCTGAAATATGAGAGACCAAATTCCACATTTATTCAAACGATGCAAACAGCAAAACTAACTTGGCTTATTAAAAAAAACCAAAGTAGTGCAACTGCAAACAACCTGATAAATTGAATTTATCGTTTTTATCGTGAGATGACAAATTGTTATTGTGGGGAATTTCTTTGACGATATATCGCACACGATAAAATATCGCCCATCCCTACTGGGCAGTGACAGCTTAAAAATGTGCATAATGAATGTTTGTGTGCCATCAAAACGAGTCAAAAACGCAGATTTTTAAGGTCTAAAAGTTACATTGTGTGTCTGTAATTCCCATAAAATTCAGCCACTTACATCAACAATACATTGACAATAGATCGATGTATTATTACACCCCTACAAAGTACTGAGGTAGGATCTAAAGAGGTCATTGAAGTCTCATCAGAAATAGTTGGCATGGAAGTTCTTCAGAATTGTGCAAACTGTCTTATATTCTGTATTTCCATTAAATCACTGCACCTGATCTTTTCATGAGAGCTGTAATGTTTATAAAGGAAACACAGGTGGCTCAAGACATCTGCATGGTACTTTAAGTGGATATTAAAGTATGTTCACTGCTGGTAATTGAGAATAGTCAATAAATTAAATGGATGAATAATAAAATTCATTCATTAAATGAAAACTACTTCATCTCTGTTGTGATTAAGTTAATTCTCTTGGTGTGAAGCAGCTCAGACTCGGCGAGTGTTTGACAACTACAATGACAGAAGGATGTGCAGCATATGGTTGTGTGTGCTTTAAGTGAATGTTGAGTAATTCATCCAGGTGAATGGAAAACCCTGCAGCCACAAATTTCACACTACATTTCATCCCAGGTCAATTAAGCATAATGCTCCGCTGCTCTGCTGGGTCAGTGGCTTAAAAAAACCTGCTTATATGGGTTCAAGGCTTCATGACATTATAAAGCCAGCAATAGTTTGTCAACCAAAAATGACCTTGGAAGTTGTGGAGGGGGGGGCTGCGCGGGATAATGCCGCTCCGGCAATAACGGTGAGTGGAGAAAGATGAAGAAGTGTCAGGGCAAAAACTAGCCTGTCACTGGCTCAAATTTCTGACTTTGCTTGGATGATCAGCACGCTCCTAAATCAGACCGGCGGTGATAGTTAAGGAGAGGGGTGAAGAAACGAGGGGAGGGGGGTACAGCAGCTTTGGCCTCCGACTGTCCCCTCTGACTACGCCGACCCCCCCCCCATGTCCACCACCTGTAATTGTGCTTTGATTTACGCATTGTCAAATATCCCCTGTGACAACACCTGCTGCCATTAAAACCCATCAATAAATGTTGGGGTGAAAGGTCATTTAATTTGATTTTTACACCTCACACTTGGCTTTCATTGCAGTGACCATATTTCCCCTTCTTTTTATGGTATCTTCATTATTTTGTGTGGAAAAGCGATAAACTGTCCCTGACAGTGGGAGGCGGCAGGAAGGGGACCCAACCCAAAACGAAACACCAAACTACCGTTTACCGCATTGGCAAACTCTCATTTTCCTGCCTGTTAGTGATGGAAAAGGAATGAAAGTCCAAAGCAATGTGATGTTAAAGGAACTATTTTCATTTTCAATGGCAGCAGCACATAAAGCTTTCTATACTCCAGAGCTATCTGTCCTGATAAGGCTAAGTAGGCAGTCAATACTTTGCTTTAGCATTCAGAGCGGACGCAAGCTAAATTAAAAGACATGTCCAATGCAGCATCAGTTTATATAAATCCTTTAAGAGTCAGATTTCATTTAGCACGGGCTCTGAATTACCACTTAAGAGCTGTGACAGTTGAAATATGAAAGAAGTTGAGGCAGAGGCGGCATTTGTTCTGGATTTTTTTCCCCTGCCGCTCTGTTTAAAACGTCTCCGAGCGTTTGAGTAATGCGGAAGAATACGCCCGCAGCATGACGAGGAGAGGCATGCCAGACAGAAAGGTTCATCACCTGCTAAAGCTAGTACACAAACGCAGCCCCGGCCCCCTCCCATCTGCCGACACCACACTGATAAAGTTACAATAAAGAGATACTGAAACAAAATCAATGTGGATGGAGGAGGGAGCCCGCCCTGTATGTGTGTGTGAGTGTGTGTGTGTGTGTGCGCAAGCACACCAAGAGAGGAAAAAACTGATTTCACGATGCACGCAGACATTCCGAGTACACACACGTGCGCACCAACACACAAGCGTCCGCCTGCCGCACGCCCCTCCCATTTCTCCGGCGGAGCAAGGCCCCAGTGTGCCCCTTGACGCCACGAGCACCCGGAAAATTTAATCTTCCCAAATACTCATCAGGGCTCTCCATCGTCCTGCCGTGACAGCGCTGGGGATAATTAATTATACAATTTCGATGGGAATATCGACTAAACAAAGCTATTAATCATAGCAAAAGTCAATAGGCATGGACACATTCAATCATGTCCCGGCCAATGATTACTCCTCTCAAAATACAATAATTATTTTCAAGAGCTGCCTCGAATTAAATTTCTGTCAAGCTGGTACAAGTCTTGCAGTTGATGAAGGATGCAATGGATTTTTTTTCCCTTGCCCCTTCCCCAGTGGAGGAGTGTGAGGAGGGACATTTATCCTTTTGGAAAGGTAGTTTGTTTTATAAGGATCATAACATGGTGTGTTTAACTAGACCATGACCATCAGATTATCTCTGATGCCCCCATTATGTCATCCATCTTGTCTGGCTTGGCGAGGAGGTGGAGAGGGAGCAGAGGAGGAGGAGGAAGAGGAGGAGGAGGAGGAGGGGGTGTGCCAGTCTTTTACAGCAACTGTTTCACATTCAGGATTCTGGATCAAACTCAGTGATGTCCAACAGTTCAGAGCGTAAGTTTGACAAAAGGTCTTTAAAATGATGTTTTTGCTCAAAGACTGTTTGACATGCTTTTTAATAAACATATTAAAAGTAAATCCGTCATTTTAATGAACTCCTAAGATTCATTAATGAACGAACGAACGAGTACTCTTGCCCCTTGAGTCCACATTTAGCTTTCCGTTAGTTATTAGGGTGTTCCACACACTTTTCGGGGCTGCACGTTCACGATGCGCGCTTCTGTAGTAAAGCTGAGAAGAGAAGCTCGGTACCCGGACAGCAAGAAAAACACAATTTGTGAAACTCTGAACTCATTCTTTCATTCATTCTACATACAGCGTTGATGAAATCAAGGAGTTTTGCTGCAGATAATGTCTTATACACACTCAAAAATAGAGGTACCAATTTGTACTTAAAAGGGTACAAAGCTTGTTGCTGGGGGGGTTCCTTTTTGAAAGACATTTCTGTACCTTCGTTCCTGGTCCATTTTTGTACCTTATCAAGCTGTATGAGTTAATAAAGTACAATTAAAACAATTAGACATGATGAATAAAAGTCAAGAAAATAGAGATTATGACAACAATCAAAGATGCTAATAATAAATGAATAATTATTATATAAATATTAGGCCAAACACATATATAATTATACATGTAATTACTACTATGATTACTATGAAAATCATAATATAATAACTATAATTATACTACTGTTTAGAAGTACTGCTATTTATAGTTATTGTACAAGATACGCACATTTTTCAATGCTGCAGGTACCCTTAGGGTTGAAATGGTACAAACTTGTACTTTATATTACTTCTGACCCTTTTTCATAGTATACAGGTACACTTCTGGCCTCGTAAAGACCAATATTGTACTTTTGAGAGAACATTTGTAAAAAAAAAAGTACCTACAGGTACAGAAATGTTCCTGTCTCGTACTCTATTTTTGAGTGTGTATAGAGACTGCCCCGTCTCTGCCATTTTACAGGATGTCCATCGAAGGGCAACTCGACGTAATACAGCACTTCTGAAGGACTCAAAGTGATGCAGAAACTTTACCTGTCAGTAAATGTAAGCATAAACTCCTAAAAACAAGGTCCAGGTTGAAAAAAAGAAAGTTATCCTTTAATATAATACAGAGCCACATAAACATAGAGGAGTTTAAAGGGTATTTTTTTTTGCTGCAGACACTCAGCCAACGTACATTTTGTCGTGTTTAAAAATGATTCTGCGCAAATTCGTCCATGATTTTGCTGATTTTCCCTTTTGTTTTCCTGCAACGTAAACTGTAAATTTTGGTTTCAAATGGACTTTGGTTCCACTAGAAGAGTGGTTCTGGTTGGCGCTGTCCTCCATGCAAGCTAAAAGATTGAAGACTGGCTCAGAAACAGGCCACAATCTGAACTCTTCAGCCAAAGTTGCTATATGTGAGGGCATTAGTCACAGTCTGCATGACTCAGGTTAGCAGCTACAAATGACTTGTTTGTTCACGGGCTTATTTTAGTCTCTCTTTATCTACTCAAAGCTATTAAAGCAAATTTTGTAACTTCAATGGATTTTTTTCATGTTCTCTTGTGCTTTGTCCATTTCACAGATAATCAATTTAAAGTGTTATAAAAATGCAGCTGCTGCTTTCAAACAGGAACGGCAGAGTGTAAGATGCTGATAGACGGAATTGAATTTGTGATGAACGACTACAAGAGGAGAGATGAGAGAGGAGATAAACATAAGAAGGGGTAGTGATGTAAAGAGGTGACTTACTGAGGTCCCATTGTTTTCCCGGAAAACGTCCTGGTTGACATAATTAAAAAGCTTCTTTTCAAGTTGAAGAACAACCTAAATCAAAGGAAAGAGGGAAACAGTGCTCTGATTAATAGCAATACTAATGAGAGGCGCGTTGAGTAATTAGAGAACTAATGAACAGCAGTGAGTGGCAGAAGCCCCCACTGTTACTCCTGACTCACCGTGGCCCCACACAGATTCATATTCATGAGTCATATTAGCCTGTTCTGTTTTAGAGAAGTTATATGATTACAAAACTGCAAGAAAAATCATTACAGACCACTTTGGTTTGAAAATGTCTGATTCAGATTTGTGTCGATTCACAGCTCCAGCTTGGAGCATACAGTACGGGGCAAAAGTTTAGACACCCTCCCATTACAGACGGAAAAAATCCACTGTCAGTAAAATGAGTTGAAATTGACAAAAGTAGAAATAAATGAAAATTTGGACAAAATCGTGACATTAATTTTGAATTGTGTTTCAACAGAAATATAAAAAACAAACAAACAAAAAATAAAACAAGCATGATGGGGCTCCTGGACTAAAATTTTGAGTAACCCTTTGAGAAGGTCACTGCAATCAAGTGTTTTCTGTAACGTCCAATCAGATTTCTGCACCTGTCGACAGGTATTTTAGTCCTCGGATCATGAGCAAAGTGCTATAATTTGGCAGTTTTTTAAAAAAATTATTAATTTTTAAAACCACAATTTAAAATCAATGTTTTGTTTTATTTTCATTTGTTATAATTTTTTTCCAGTTTCTTGTAATTTCAATTACTATTATGAATTTAGCCTTTTCTTTAATGGGAGGAGGGGGGGTGAAGGGGGTCTAAAACTCCGCCCGTATTATCCAATATCTTCACCTTCATCTCCAGCAAACTTTAATTATAATTACAAAACATGCTGAATTCACTGTGAGAAGGATATTTTTACCATTACATCATTCATGTTGCTTAAAAAAGTTTAGATTAGGCTCTTTTATCAGGTTTTTTTCTAATATTTTATATCCCGGCTAAGAAATCTGATTTCTAATAAAGAATGCGAAGTTACTTTTGTGAACACAGACTAAAAACTCCGACTCAAACTGGAGAAGCAGAATCTAAAATCTGTTTCTATTTATTGTTATCAATTTATAAACAGATCTGAAACTGCATATGAATAAATGCAAATTTAAATTAGTTTAAGGGTATATTACATATTAATTATCAATATAATGACCAAAGAAATCACTGACTCCATGAAATAAACATGTTTGACTGTATTTGTATTTGTTTGTTTAATCAGATTTTGAGGAAACAAAAACCTGACGTGGATTTTGTGGGGGATCACATTTTGGCACAACACCGACTTGTTAGCTAGCGGATTCAGCGGCGCAAATTAATAAAAGATTTGCCCGTTTTAAGTCAAACAAACAGATGTACCAGATGCAACACTTATTCTAACATTCTCTATTGTCTTCTTTTGCTGTTTTCTCCCTTTTTAGAAAATGGAAAATCAGCTTTCCTCCTGTCACTGAATACACCATGAGCATTGCCTCAATTACCATCATAAACTTGTTGAATGTGGAGCAAATTAGCACACATAAACAACAGTCCCTCACAGCTGGACTCCTTAAAACAAGAACTAAAAACAGTAATTAATGACTTTTGATTACAAAGTAATCATTATCTGGGAATAAAACTGTAAATTTAGTATTTTTCCTTCTGTTTGGTGTGTGCTAGTCTGAGCTGTCGGTGCTCGTTTTAGCTCTCAGGCTAATAATGACGTCTCACTTCAGACAAATATGTTTTATTAGAATGATTTGAAGTTTAAAATGTATCTTTAAGATGTTGTAGCTGTGAAAACTCACCTTTCGGTCATTATCGCTTTCTCTGAATATTAGCTTGTCGACTTCGTTGGTGTCAGCAGCTCTGACGGTCTGCATGGTGGCAGTAGAACAGAGACTCTGGAGGTGAGAATGAAGACAATGAGTGATTATCAAAATGGGGAAACAAAAGGGAAAAGTAATCATAAGAAACCAGCTGTTTATTTATACTCAACACTGTACTTGGTTATACTGCATTCAATTTTTTTTTTTTTTTTTGTCTTTCCATCAAAAAAACCATCCCCAAACCTACCCTCCTCTTTATCTGGCTCCATGTACTGACCCCCTGGACTGTGTGCATGGTTAAATTGTGCTTTGTGGACTCTCTTAACAATTAGTTAAACATTCGGCCATCTGTGTTTGAAGACAGTTGAATGAGGAAATCCCTGAGCCAGAGGTTCCCATACCACACAGCAGAGGCTCAGGGAGCTGATTGAAATTCAAAGCACAGATTAGATAATCGGGTCAAGCCAATATAGCGAGCAGAGAGGGCTCTTTAGACTCAAATGTCACAAATCAGTCCTGCTTCGGCCACGAAGAGACGCCGCACCAGATTAGAACAAACACCGTACCCTGAGAGAAAGTGGAACGACTCATTGCAGCCCCCCCTCTCCTCCATCTCAACCCTGTTTCTCCATGCCCCCATCCACCCATCCCAAAAGCAACTTTCTAAAGCCCTAACAAATCGCTCCATCTTTCACTCATTTAGGCTATCCAAATGCAGGGTCAATATGCTCCCCTGGCAGCCAAATGCTAATGCGCTTAAGTGTGCTTAAGCAGCTTTGTGCAATGAATAGGCCCGAGAAGGAGCTAGTGAGAAGGGCAAGGGAAGCTTTCGCAGTCAAAAAGTCATTGTAGCCACAGTTAGCAAAAACAATCACAGAAAGTCATTTTTGCTGTCCAACAAATGCACCAGAGCAGCTTTCCTTTCTGTTTTTGCCCCCCAATTTTGGGGAGCAAAATTCCCACCTTTTACATGTAGCTGGACGTAATGAGCTTCATATCTTTATTTGTTTGTTTTAAAATAACCCCTTTTTTTCTGGATTCTAGAAGCAGCCTGGTCCTGTAACTCTCCCAAGCGAATGCCCTTCTGTTGTTCACTTCACAGATCCAAAAGTCACTCGAACACAAATCTCAACGAAGCCAGTCACTCAAACAAGAAGCTGGCACCCCAAGCACGAATATGTGAAGGGTAGAAATAATCTTTTCATTCATGCTAAATAGGTCTGGGCAAGAAAAAAAAAAAAAAAAATCGATTGAATGAATTAATTCACATTTTTTTGCTGCAGGAAATTTAAAAAATAAGTAAATTACATTTTTATGTAACGATGCATTTTTGGCTCCCTGCAGCTTCCAAAAGCATTAGTTTTACAATGCAGTTTGGCAAGCGACATCATCATCATCATAGCACACATGAAACTGCAAGCGACAACATGGCTACTGGTGAGAGTACAAAGTACGACTTAAAACACAGCTAGGACTTTAATTCCAAGAGGTTTCATTTATTCGTTATTCATCCCAATAATGGGGGGGGGTCACATTAGTCTTGTTTTTGATTAATTAAAAGCAAACATCTTTTAAGTTGTCTGCCGTTTGTACTTATTGCTTTTCTTAATATGGAGGGGGGGGGAAATTGGGAAAAAAATCGTGAATAGGATTAAAAGGATAAAAAAAACTGAACGATTTTATTTTTAAGGCCACATCGCCCAGCCCTAATGCTTAAATGATTTAAAAATCCCACTAAACAAGTCTTGAAAGACAACCCAATAAACCTGCCGGTGATCACTGCAAAAACTTAAATCTTAGCAAGTATATTTTTTATAAATTCTACTCAAAATATCTCATCACACTCAAAATAAGACAAAATTACTTAAAAAGAAAAATTTTAGTGAGATATAAGAATCTGTTTTAAGGCAATGCATCTTATTTCAAGAAATCTGATCATTGGCAGAATTTTTTTGCTTGTTACAAGTAAAAAAGAATATATATATATATATATATAATTTTTTATAAGAGTTTTTTTTAATTATTTTAAGAGTGGACAAGATTTTTTCCCCATGTAAAAAGCAAAAATCAATAAATAAATCTGCTAATGGAAGAAGCAAAATTTTGATAAGATTTCTTGAAATAAGATGAATTTCCTAAAAACAAGATGTTATATCTTACTGAAATGTTTCTCTTTCAGCAATTTTGTCTTATTAAGAGTGTGATGAGATATTCTAACTAGAAATTAGAAAAATATACTTGCTAAGATTTGAGTTTTTGCAGTGCAGCCACATAAGTACCTGTTAGATGATGATAAAAGTAGCTTTCTATTTAGAGGTGACAAAGGTCTATCCCACAGCAAGGAAGGTTCAACAACGAACTAAAGTTGCCTTTTATGGTAGGAAAATGTTATTTCCTAGAATAATTAAACCGTGGATTCCAGGCCTGATTCAATTATCACAGCTTGAAGGAAATATTCCATTACGGCTGAAATAATAGCTGAGAGTTGGGGGGGGGGGGGGGGGGGGGGGTTAATAGAATTCTAAATAAATTAAACTTCAGCAGATCAGACAGTAAACTGTCCTTTTTGGTATGACCCATTGTACATTTGCACACTGATGGAGGCTGACAAGTAGGCGATTGATTCATTCATATGTTTATTGACTGAACAATCAGTGTGTCAGTACAGTTGTGGTGGGTGATTGCACCTGATTGATCACGGCTCCCCTGCTGTTCTCCATGAACACCACCCCACTCATCCAAACACGCTCCCGGAAAGCCTCTGAAAGCCTGATGCTGCTGTCATAAGATCCTCACAGCAAACACTGAGATGTGGAAAATGAGAACCCCATGCTGTCACTTAAGCCCATATCAGAGCAGTGATGTGTCCTTCCTTCTGCCAGCAGCGCCCAGGTGCATGTGCACAATCTCCGAACAGACAGCGCCCTTCAAAGCCGCTGCTCCTTAAGCACATTACATGTGGACACGGTCTCACTGATCAACGTAAATGACATTACCATAATTCATGTGGCTGCAATTGGCTCTTCATTTGATACAGCCCAATTAGCCTGCAGGAGGGAGGAGAAGGCAGGCAATGGGAAAATATTAACAGGCAGCTGTCAGGAGAGGCAGCTGTGGTGGAGAGGACAGTGGGGATGTCTTCACTTCGGTGGCCGCTTTAGCCGATCCCGCAGAGTGACTTGGCATTGCATCTCTGCATTATGGGTCACAGGTCAGCGCTGAGTGTTTGCAGAGGGCCAGAGGTCGCAGGGCTGGGACGAGAGGTTGCTGAGGAAGGCACTGGCTTTGTGCATCAATGGAGGATAATCTCATGACTGTGGAAGGAGGAAGCGGCTGTTTAAAGGAGCTCTCTATTCCAGCTGCTCTCCTTAGAGGAGAGGTTAAAGCAATCTGTCCCACTTCAAAGACCAAAGACACACACACACATACAGGCCTTCTGTCTATAGCCCTGCCAACAGATGGAGGCAATCCAGTGTGCCCAACTTAAACACTGAAGAGACCCACGCATAACACCACAGCACTGCTCACAAAGTGCTTCAGAAGTCAGTCAGAAATGGAAGAGTGAAGTAAGACCACCAGGGCTCCGCATTTTCAGAACACCCAGAAAGTGATTTAAAAGGTGCCTAAGCAGTGTGTGAAAAACAAAGTCCACCGCATGACTCTAGAGCTTGTAGGACCAATTGTTTCTGTATGAGTTTATTCGTTTCACATCTTTGTGGAGGAACTTGACGCACTCTTGACAAAGATGCTTCACATCATTGAAGATTTCAAGCATCATTTTCTGCACAGCTCTCCGAAGGTCCCATTTCACCAGGGATCACCAAATCCGGACCTCTTGGGCCAGTGTTCGGAAGGTTTTCAACATTTCCGTGCTCCAACACACCCGACTCAAGTTAAATGGGTCTGACAGCCAATGAAGTTCTGCACAATGACTCATTAATTTGGGTCAGGTGTGTTGGCACAGAGGTCCGGATGTGATGATCCCTGTGCTACACCATTTCAAACAGGTTGAAGTCCGGACTTTGACTGGACATTTGCAAATCCTTGATTCATTATGGTTTTTTTAGTCATTTTGTTGTAGACTTGCTGCTGGTTTTGGGATCAATGTCCAATTACAGCCAAGCTTTGTCAGACAGATGGCCTCTAAAAAACAGAGGAGTGGTTGACCTCATGACAGCAAGGTGTCCCGGCCCTGTGGCTGCAAAACAAGCTCACATCACCTCCTCTCCACCACCGTGCTGGACAACTGGCATGAAACTGTGTGATATGGTTTGCTGCTTTTGCTTTTTTCCAAACATGCTGCTATGCATTCTGGCAAAACCTCTCCACCCTGGTATCATCTATAACGGATTTACGGACTTAATCTGTGCTGCCACAAGAAGCAGCTTTCCTGTAGCAACCCCTCCAAGCAAAGCAATTCTTATTCAGTCTTCTTCTAATTTTACATTCACAAACTTTAAAAGCTAACATGCAAACGGAGGCCTGTAGAGTCTGACATGTGGCTCTTGGGTTTGCTTCAATTTCTCTGAGCATTGTATGGTCCAATATTGAAGTAATCTTTTCGGGACGTATACTCATATGAAAATTGGTGTTATGACGTGGCAGAGCTCAGCACTGTATTTTAATACCACAATTTAAATTCAGTCTGTGGTGCCAAAAGGAGAAAACATGTCGACTGGGATTGGTTTAATAAATAGACAATGGAACCATCAGCTAACCTGTGTGTTGGCACTCCAGCAGCAGTACTGTTGTTTTGGCTGCCCTGTCCTTCGCCTCAAAGGAGGGCAAAACCACTTCTTTGTTTTGAAAAAAATGGGACATTTGAATGAAAAGGTCTACTGGTTCACACACTGCTCATTAAAGTCCTCTCCAATGATCAGGAAACATCCCCTCTGTTGTCTCCAAGAAACTGGTTGACCCACACAATCAGCTAAAGCTCTTTTTTGAAACTGGAGATGCACCACCGACTACACATCTCACCTATGATTTGATAGTGATGCACACAGCTACCTCCACATATTGTTTCAATGAAACCAGTCCAGACATTTAGAGAAGATTATTCATTCTATGCTGCTTATCCCAATTCAGAGTTGCAGGGAGCTGGAGTCTATCCCAGGGGTTATCAGGCGAGAGGCAGGGAACACCCCGGAAAGGCTGAACAGTATCGCAGGGCCGCCAAAGAGAGACATATAGCCACTCACAGTCACTCCTACGGAGAATTTAGCGTGACCAATAGATCTAACATGCATGTCTTTGGACTGTGGGAGGCGGCCTGAGCACCCACAGTAAACCCATTAACATTAACATTAACTACACATAACTCGCAAATGCCCCTAATGAATTTTATAGATATGCTCACACTGATGATCAGTCAACCAAGTTTTTCTGATCATCTGGCTGCTACTTATCCTAATTTAACTTTTTGGAAGCAGTAAAGGTGTATTTAGTGGTTTTACACATTGCTTTTGGATTTATGCCACTATTGGAAAATAAGTCATAAAACAGTGCAATATGTGATGTACTGTACTTCTTTTGATGGTTTATTTACATACTTTTAATACCTGGTAAGGACCAAACTGTGCCCCAACAGTGAAAACCTGAAGACTCTCAGTATGTATACAGTATTTTCCAACCCTCCTCAACTAAATCATGCCATGAGACAAGCTTCTCACTAAACTGCCATTCCACCAACTTTGAGTGCTTTCAGAACTCAGTGATTAAACCTCAATTAGGCAGAAAGAAATGTGAGCCTGTGTGCAGAAACAGACAGGGGATAAGTGGACAATGAGCTAAGTATTCATTCTTCATTACCAGAGGCAGGAGAAGGGGCTACTCTGTGTCAGCCGGGGCAGCGGCATTGTCAGAATGCACCATTATTTGCTCGCTGCCATGCAAAGCAGAGCTGCCAGCAGATTTAAGGTGTTCCAGCAGAGCTGGCTGGTCCAGTGTGAACTGCTCAGCACTGCGATCACTTTTATTCAACTCACTATCGTTCATCACGCCAGTCTTGCACGCATGATTGCGACATCAACCTGGACGGGGAAGAAGGGGGCATCCTAAGTAGGCAACAACAAATTTGGCCTCCTGCTTTCCTGCCAGCTATTACACAGGAAAGCCAGTAAATCAGCCGTGACCCTCCCCACCCCATCTGACTGGACACAAGCCAGAGTTATCCACTCCTCTCTCCCTGTGGCTGGCTAATTTAATGCCTCCAAACACAGTGGATTTATCATTCACACACAGCAGGGTGGAGATTCAGAGTAGAGGAGAGGTGAGAGTGGACACATTATCACCCGCGAAGTTAGTGTGTGTGACCCACTGGTCAGCAGCTGACCCCAGTAAACCTGGCCTGTGTCCCCCCTGATAGCACACAATCTTTCACCCCTTCCCATGAACTCCCTGAGCCGTGTGAGAACTGACGATGAGGGTCGATGGCAGTGTGTGCGTCGTAGGAGGTCTCCTGACCAGCCACGCCTTCACCGAAAAGGAACTCGGCGAGGTAAGAGGGCGTGCGAGGTAGTGATAATGTCCCCTATTTATCTTGTGCATTATAACATCTGGGAAACTTCTCTAAAAACAATAGCGTGCATTGAGGGCTGCCATTCTGCCTTTACCTTCACAAACCCACCAAAAGCATTTGTCCCCTCGGAATGGATAATGGACAGGCCACAAATCATTCAGGACAAGAGGACGGAGGGATGCATGTGTGTGTGCGCGCGTGAGAGAAAGTGAATGTATGTGTATGTTTTGTGTTGGGGTGTGTGTTTCCCTTGGTATTTAACTCTTTTGCTGGCCCATTCTGCAAAGCCCTGCAGGACAAATTGCCCTCCATGGTCGTCTTTGAGAGGCAGTGCAGCGCGTAGAGAAAGGGACAGGGCTGAAACACAGGGAACAGGCCCATAAAAATTCATCACTTTGACCCCTGCGACCTCCCACTACTGTGGGGCTACACACACACACATGCACGCACGAGCATGCACCACCCACCAAAGTTCCAACTCAAAGCCTGGACAAACTATTTGGATTTTATCTTCAATCGTTTTATAATTAAAGTTTTATACAAAAAAAATTCAGCAGCTTAAACATAAAAAAGCTGGGCTACAGAAAAGTACAAGCCCTCCTGATTTCTTTATTTCTATTCCTCACATATGCCCTACTCAAGTTGTAGACACAATGGCTGAGGAAAAACCTTTCTGCACAGGAAAAGGCCACCAGATGCTTCTTTGTAGCCATGTCTCTGTGTAAAGAAGTAGCAGTAAAAGGAGGGTGGGCTCTCTAGAGGCATATTAGTCCCAGTAAGAAGAGGACATTGTCTCAGGAAAGGTTCTTGACACATTACTGCCACCTGTACAAAGAAAACCTAATGAGAGATTTAATCGGAGAAACCTCCCCTGCCACTTTTAGTCAGCACTTTGAAACCAAACGCGGCAGATGTCCACAAGACTGTTTAACGTACCGGCTTCTCTTAACCTCCTAATCTAAGCCTATGACTTGCTTAAATTGTTCAATAGCCTTTCATTTGAATGTTGTTAGCTGTGGTTGTGTCCAAATGGGCTCTTTGTGGCCTTAAAAAAAAGGCAGCCAGTAGCATTAAGGCGGCTTGTTTTTTCTTCTTGACGCCTCAGACTTACACGGAGCATTTATCCCGTTAATGAGAAAACAAATTCACATCCAACCGTGAAGCAATCTCTGTAACACATTTAAATATAGCCGCAAGCTGCGTAATTGATAGAGTATAAACACTTACTAAGCACCTGAAAACATTGCACTCTCATTTAATTTATCTATTCCACCGTAACTCTAAGTGGGAATCAATTAAAGGAAACACAAGGCGAGGCAATCTGTTGTTGCTGAGTCAATTATGGAGTATCGAAGCCCCCAGTCTGTGATTGGTGATTAGTGGTGGTCCAATAAGAGAGCAGAGTATGTAAGAGTTCATCATGCTGGTATTCAATAAATCTGAGAAATTAAAGTTGATTTCTTTGGGTTTTCAGAGACAAAAGTACAGTGGAAATTATTTTGTGTTCATTCTGTTTATGAAATACAAATAAGTGTAGAATTTGATGCCAGCAACACAATCAAATAATACAGAAGTATATTAAGTATGCTGTTACATCAACCCTCCTTTTAATGAAACCGAATTTAAGAGCCAAAGATGCAGAAATAACCACCCATCTTCAGAGAAAAGCTGTCACCTTTATGGTTGTACACACACACCTGCTACTTAATTAGGTACACCTGTTAATTGCTTGTTGACGCAAATAGCTAGTCAGCTAATCACATGACAGCAAACCAATGCATTTAGGTATGAAGACATGATCAAGATGAGTTGTTGAAGTTCAAATCAAGCATCTGAATGCGGAAGAAAGATTCAGATGATAGGGCCAGAATTTGGTGGAAACATGAAAACCTGGATCCATCCTGCCTTGAATCAATGTTTCAGGCTGCTGGTGTGTAATAATGTTGGCTTTTTGGGGGGGGGGGGGGGGGGGGGGCAGCTTTGGGATGTGGTGGAACGGGAGATTCTCTTCATGGATTCCTGACAAATCTTCAGCAACTGTGTGATACGTACTGTATATGGGACGTATATGTGTATACCCTTCCCCTTGGCCCTTGCCACTTAAAACGAAGTTACGAGGGTTTAAGGCTGAAAGTCAACCCCTTCAACAATCAAATACATCATCAGTGAACTGGCTTGTGTGTAAGCAGATGTGCGCTGAGCTGTCGGCGCAATTCTGGAGAAACTCGGCCGTCTACAGTTGTGGATTAACATTAAACAGCAAATTTGATTTGTGCATGGCATTCCTGTTTGTGTTATATCCCACGAAGGACCTCCACGTGAATGAAGACCAGTAGGAATGTTGCCGAAATTTTTATTGATCATCTATCACTGTAGATTATCTGGGCTGCCTACAGAGCACCGCTGGTTTTCAATCTGGTAGCATTCATGTAACTGAAGTGTCAATGTAGTATTTGTGATTTTTTTATGTGCATTTTGCAAAGAAAACTACCGTTAAACATTTAAATAGAGTTTAAAAATGTGTTAATGTTTTAAAATGGTTTTCATACTTTTTAAACTTCATCGATGGATAAAATATTTATATTTGTGGATGTTTTTGGACTCTGTAGCAGCCATCTTACCAGTGATTGTCATACCCCTCTGTTTGAAGTGTGCTCCTGAAAAATCTTTGTTTGAAGGGGTATATAGCCCTACCACTTAGCCCTTCCCCTCCATCCTAACAGGTACTGGGACGCCCCTACCCCTACACATGAACGTGCAAAACAGAGGGGAAGGGCTAAGGGGTGAAATGGGATTCACCCTAAGCCTTGCTGGATGCTCCTTTTATATCCAATCTTGGCATCCTTACGTGTCGCAAATAAATCTGGTCAGAGGCTCTTTCAGAATGATTTTAGGTATTAAACATAACGATATTCAGTAAGTTTGTACTTTTTTGTTCTTCCTAGTGTTTTGATTGAGCTGTTCGGATCAAATTCAAGATTTGTTTATATTCAAAGAAATATAAGAAATTCAAAAAGTGCAGAATATTATTTGTGTGGATTACATAAGGGTTTGAAACAACTCAAACAACATATTTCCCACCTTTTTTTGTCCCCCCCTTACTTGGCTTCATTTTTCCTGCTAGCCTTAACATACAAGTGATGACCCAGCATTTTGTTGTTGCTAAAGGAAATCTAAAGAAGTGTTAGGATTATTTAAACAACTTGGCCAACAAGTTTCCCAGTGTGAGCCCGCACTGTCAGGAGCAGAGTGATGTTCCTCCAGAATGGCTCATTGTAACAAAGCTGTAAAGTCAGTGTTGGCACCATTGGCTTTTAAACTACTCTGCCCACTGACATTAAAAGTCACTAGGCTCTATTCACACCCACACAAAAATATCCCATCATATTTAAGAGGGCCTATTAAGGGCCACATTGAGAATTCATGGGCCTCTCTCTTCGTCTCCATCGCGTGATTTATCTGTGACGACCATACTGCCGGGCCCTTTCAGAAGGAGTGGCTCCAGTTTTTGTCTTAGAGGAGGCCTGAAACAAAACCTTTCGGGCTCATTTCTCTGAGAGGGCCTCCTCTTTCAGGGGGCAGTGAGAGCCGGGGCTGGCCTAACATCTGTTTGTGTCCAGAGCCAGGCGGGACCGGAGCACAGTGTGCCTCGGTGGCCCCCTTCTCCTCTCCTTGGGGGTCTTTGTTCCCGATTTCATGCTATCAGAGCGGCAGCATGTTTTCCTGCGCAGAGCTGTCAGGGGCATAAAGGGCCCTGAGTGGGGTCACATCAAGAGGGATGGGCATGAAAAATTGGTAAAATGTATCACAAAGCCCACCCACTAGATGGTTGCCTAGCGCCCTGTGGTGGGGTGTCAAGACCCCTCCTCCCCCGCTGCACCTTCCTTTCCTCCCCCTCCACCTCTCCTTGGCTGAATTACACCTCTCTCTCTCTCTCTCACCCGGCTGGACAAGCACGTCATTTAGATGAAATGCTGTAAACAAATTAAACTCTGATTCTCCAAATGAATCAATGTTCTTTGTGTGGAAGGAGGATTTGGTGCCTCATCAGGTCTTTCTGGTGGTCCTAAACTAAAAACAAGACAGATAAAGCCCTCTTTTATACTTTCAATGGATGAAATATTCTAATTTAATTCATTTTTGTAGTAAAAACCAACCATTTCCTTGAGCATTTGTCTGCTTAATAAAGGTTTAAACCAATTAAACTACAGGTTTAAGTTGGGTCGGTAAATTGTTGCCCAATTTAAATTCAATCTGCGACTTATTTGTGCAGGCAGTGAATTCAGCCACGAGCAGGTCATTCTTTGCATATATATTAGCACAAACTATGATGATTAAAACAGCGGAAATAACTATGCACACAGCACGTGTTTGTGCACAATCCTCAGGGGCTACTTGGGTTAAGTGTATGTAGGCAACCGGTCCATCCTTCAGAGGGAGAAAGAAAAAAAAAACAATTATTGTGCTCTGTTTTTACAAAGACTGAGGACTGCATTAGTCAAAAATAGACTGACATCATACAAGCTGGACACTATGTACCAGGCACAAAGACATCCCTATCCTTCACAGTTTATGGCACATTTCATCTGGACTAAATAATAGCATCACTGTTAGCTGCCGCTGTCCCTCCCTGTGACTTCAAAGATGGGGTCCATCCTGAATAATAGAAGACGAAACAAACCGTCAGCCAAGAAAAGAGACTCAGAGACGGCGGCCAAAAGATTATTCATGATTTATATGAGGTAATACTTTGTTTGGAAAAAGTGGTACTTATTAGATTTTTATCAGTAATTACATTTGAGATATTTATACAGTGTGCCTGAAACTCAGCAACATCATGGGCACTATAGAGCTGTATAGAGCAAGTCTATAATAAATCTTCATTTTTGTTTTAAAGAAAAGCTACAAATTATTTCATTATCTTCTTTTCTTTCTGCAGATTTTACAGATAAGGCTGCAAAAATAAAAAAAATACTGCTGCTGAGACATTTAAAGATAAACCAATTAATGAAAAATGTAGTTGTTTGGCAACTTTCTAATTGTTGATTTTTCTCTTTTTGGAAACAAAATGAATAAATTAATGTTATTTTCAGTTATAGGAATCTTGATATAATTTGTTTCCATTATTCCAATATGATAATGAAGAAAACATCTATTTGGATGACCTAAATAAACAAATGGGCCTTTCAAATTGTGATCATTCTTTATTTCTAATATGAAAATGAAAGATTTATTGACTTATCTGCGTAAATCAGAAATGTCAAAGTCCGGTCCTTGAGGGCCACTATCCTGCAGATCTGAGATGTGTCTTGCTGCAACACAGCTGATCTTGATTAAAGGGGTTAGGGTAGTGCAGAACTTGGCAACAAACTCTTGTATCTGTTTCAGTTGAATCAGGTTAGTTGGAGCAGGGAAACATCTGAAACCTGTAGGATGGTGGCGATTGGGGACAAGATTTTGAGCTCTCTGTCAGCAGATGAAGCCCTGGGACGTTTTCAGATTGCTATGTTTTAACTTAGAGAAAATACAAAAGAAGATGCACTAATAAATAACAAATAACCTATCATATTAAGACACAAGAAATGCAACGAGAATATTGAGGCATTTTTCACTGTTAAAGTTTTTGGAGTTATTTTGGCATTTTTGGATGTAGTTTTCAGGAAAAGCATCATCTAATAATAAAAAATACCCAATCAAAAATGCATCACAACATCCTCCCTTTTTAATATAATTTGAGCTCATCCACCAGCCGGTTAACAGATTTAGTTTGGAGTAAAAAGAGACATCTCATCAGCAGCTCCAGCTGGACCTGAAGGCTAACTCGGGTTACGTCCCTGACCGGGACCAACCCCGGGGGCCTGCGAGGCAACGTTCCCTCACAGACCCTGCTGGTGCCAGGCTCTGCGCTCATCTTTGGCTTGGTTTGTCACGCCACCCCACCGTTGGCATGGTGTTCCTAGCTGCCAGTCACAGTACACCCCCCCCATCCCCCACCTCCCCAACTAGCTCCTCCGAGTACACAATGGCAGTAGCATGACTGGCGCCGGGCTCAAACGGCCTGTTGTTAATGAGCAGGACCAACAGAAGCCACTGCTTGTTCTTCATTTGCCAACGTTTTAATTATATGGACAGCGCGCCCATCAAAGCTGCATCGCTCAAGTTACGCCCTCATTGCTGAACTCTTTCTTTCCTCCGTGTCTCCAGAGCTGTATTCATTAGCATAGAAAGCAAACAGAGAGGAGAGAGAGAACAGCCACTGTTGTCTAGCGGGAATAGTCTCCCTCTATATCCAGATGGGTTATCAGTGATATAATGGGCCCTCATTGTGATAGATTGGACTCTTCTTGCCAGATAAAATGTCTTTATTGTATTGTGAGGAAATATCACCACAAGCGTCACCTGCCAGGCCATAAATAGGGCGTGGGTCAAATAGTAGGTGCTAATAACTCTGTTGCGACTTGCGTGGTGCAGTAAACGAATGAGGTTTTACTGCTTCGGGACAATTAAGACAATGTTAGGTGGGGTGTGTTTCACAGAAAAGAATATTGATTTAGTAGGCCAGTCACACTATATAAAAGGCATGTCAATACAATTTGATCAAGCAATAAAAATAGTCAAACAGAAAGCAGTTTGCCAGTAAGCGGCCAACAACGCTGTCCTGAAGGATTATGACAGAAAAAAATTCAAGTTTTTGTAGTTAAGTTAATTTTCTCAGTCAAAGTACGGGGAAACTGTGTGTACATATGCATGTGTGTAAATAAAGTGTATTTGGGAAGCTGGGGGCAAACAGGGAGGGTCACAGTCCCTGGTGTCAGGGGTTCCAGAGAACAGAGGCCCAATCAGTGCTGGCCCACTGGTTAATGGATGGATGGCCCCCAAAATTAATTAGCCTGACTAATGTAGTGTACACTTAATTACACCAGCCGCCTTTTGATTTATAGCTGGCCAGAAACACACATGCAAGTCAAAGTCGGCCTAAAAGGGGGTGGGGTAGTTTTCAGCTTTACTGGTGCAAATTATTTACCAAGACTGGGTTCAGCAGCCAGGACAATGGCCATCAACTACCTGATGAACTGTTGGTTTCAACGGCAGGTAACACGCGCTCTTTAGTTTCCCTCCATTATTTAAATAATGACATTTGAAGTGTGTTTCCTTAATTAGAAATAGATGGAAAATCACTTCATTCCCGACTGAGATGCAGCTCGTACAAGCTGGAAGAAGAAAACATTAAATTTATCTAATGCTTGCTTATATTTCTGCTCTCACTGTCATGTGTGTGTGTGTGTGTGTGTGTGTGTGTGTGTGTGAGTGTGTGCAGAGTAATTCCACAGTGAGGAAAAATGAATGATCCATCATGCTGGACTGTCATTACAAGGCATTTTACAGCATTCATTTAGAACAGGGACAGTCTCAGGCCCCACCTTTAATTTCATGCTGCTCAAGCGAGAGAAAGGACACAGGACAAAGGAAGGGAGATTGATGCCCGGTCGGGACCACCTCCTCCGCCTCCCCCTCCCCTGCACTTCCTGCTGATGCAGACAGGGGGTGCTGATTCCGCTGAGCGAGAGGCCACCGTGTCTAATGAAATCTGCCCGTGTAGGAGCGGATCAGCCTCAATTAAAACAGCCCCGCAGCATGTCTGGGCGACAGTAGATCAAGTCAGCAATTAACCCTCCGGCTGGCCTCTATCAATCCTTAAATTGGAGCAGGCCGGCCAGCAGCACACAATCTCTGCAGATATTAAATTTACATTCTATTAAGTTTAATTAGGAGGGATTTTAAATATACTGGGAGTTCAGGCACAGAGCCCTGAGCCTGTCATCCACACCGCTGATTCACGGCCACCTCGCCAGACACACACACACCTTACACCCCCTCTTATACATACATCACTGTACATTTTTTTAAAATCTTTAACTAACTAAGGCAGAAAGACTCTTTTCCATTTGTTTTTCATTAGATGTGAATGCAGCAGTATTGGTCAGGTGTTGCAGCTTCATGGCAAAGATCCTAACTTTGGGACAGAGTGACACTCTGACTGAGGAAGAGAGATCTGAGTTGACTTAAATGTGATAAATAATTTAAACAATCCATTAATTTTAGCTTTTCTATCCAACATAAGGCTGGACGATATAGAAAAAAAGATTATCGATAATAAAAAACCTGTATCGATCGATATAGATTTTTATCAAAAAAGAAAAAAAAGCCATTATCAAATTCAGAGCAATTTTAGGTGCAGCCCTGGCCATTTAAGCTTTTGCTGAATTACCTACTTATAACATAGTTCACACTAAAGCCATTTTCAGACTTGCATTGTCCCGGTACGCATGTCTGAATGCAGCGTATAAAGGACAGAATCCACGATATTACCGCTTTCCAGTGCAAGTCTGAAAGGGGCATAACAGGAATTCCAGTTCAGCCTTCCTGTCTGCGTTGTGATTGGTTTGGTGGAAGGAGGACTGTAGTATCATGCTACCCGAAAGGCTACAGCAGAAAACTGTGTTTCTATATTAACTTTTATTGACCCTCTTTTTTATATTGAAAAAATCTCTATCGAATATATTATATTGAATTATCGTCCAGCCCTAATCCAACACCCCTCCAATAATGAGGAAACTAGAAAAGACAAATTGTACAAGGGTTGTATATTATACAATGTATTCGGCCAAATATGGCAAAAAAAAAGCCATGTTGGGCCTTCAGTGGAGTGAGTTAAAAGAAAGGCTGAATAGTGGGGTATTACCCCATAACATGGGGCTAGGCAACTCCGGTCCTCGAGGGTCAGCATCCTGCAGGTATTTGGAGTTTCCCTGCAGCAACACTCCTTGTGACTTGTGCAGAGCTTGATATCAAGCATTCATTGATTGGAGTCAGGTGTGTTGGAGCAAAGAAACTCCTAATACCTGCAGGATGCCGGCCCTCAAGGACCGGAGTTGCATATCCCTGCAATAACACAATCAAACAAGGTGAAGTGATGCGGTGACCAGGCGCCTTCAGTAAAATGTCCGCAGTGTGGAGATATTTTCAAGTGCTTGATAGCGAGAAAAATATGAGTTTGCAACGAGTTTTCATCAAAACTATCCAGAGGGGTTTCCTCTGCAAAGACCTTTAGTACTTCTGCTTTCATTTGCCTATATTCAGCATTTGGTATTTGCCAGGGCATTTAAAGGTAGGGTCCGGAGTGCCCCCCTATTTCTGTTTGTGAGCCCCTCCCCTCAGGCTAATGGTCACATTGCTCTTCAGCCCCAAGCCTCTCCTTCAAACCTACAAAGCCAAACTAATATCAACCTGGTTTTCGAGCGTGCACTATATAAAGCTCTTTTTGCCGCAAAATACTTCCTTTTCTTAGCTGTATTCGCATTTTGTATCGAGAATTTGAGTGAAGGTGTCGGCTCCAGTTGACGTTTTAAAAAAAAGAACAAAAAAGTTTGCTCCAATTGGCGAGTTTATCCCAACAGAACGCTACACCCATAGCTCTGTCATTGGCTGGAGAAACACACAAATCTCCACCCAGAAACGCCCTGAATACACCAAAACAAAGGGAAAAGGTGAGTTGCAAACAAAACTCACCGGCACATGAAAGCAGAGGGCCAAAGGTGCGGATTAAGCTGGATTTCACTCACACAAGTCTAGCGTTTATTTTCAGGGGGGAAACTTTGGACTCTAAGTTCAAATTCAGCTTCAGCCACAAATTTGGTGTATCCCTACAATGGACTGTACTTATACAACACTTTTCCAATCACATGCTTACACTACGTGTCAGACGCATTCATAACCAAACAACACATTGGGAAGCATCATGGGGGTCAATGTCTTGCCCAAGGACACTTCAGCATGTAGCCAAGGGAAGCCTGGAATTGATCCACCGACCCTACAGGTGATAGACTGCTCTTCCACCTGAGCTACAATCAAAAATATCAACTGCGGAAAATGTAGTGGTTCAGCAACTTATTAATTGTTGATTTTCATCTTTTAGGACACAGATTAAATAACTGAATGTTGTTTTTCAGTTTTTGGAATCTTAGTTATCCGTTTCCATTATTTCCATATGATAATATCTATTTGGAAGACCTAAATAAACAAAAGGGCCTTTGGTGGTGATCAGTTTATCGTTTTTTCCATCATGAAAGTGAGAGATTTAATAACACTTCTGCCTAAATCAGGAATGTGGAACTCCGGTCCTGGAGGGCCACTATCCCGCAGGTTTGAGATGTGTCTTGCAACAGAGCTGATCTTGATTTAAGTGTCACTGTGTAAAACTTGGTTTAAAAAAACCCAAAACAAAAAAAAAAACCCTTTAGCATCCGTTTCATTTGAATCAGGTTAGTTGGAGCAGGGAAACATCTGAAACCTGAAGGACGGTGGCGATTGAGGATGAGTTTGAGCTCTCTGGCAGCGGATGAAGCCCTGGGAGGTTTTTCAGATTGCAGGGTTTTAGCACAGACAGAGAAAATACAAAAAATGATGGACTAATTAACAAGTAACATTTTATTAAGACATGCAAAATACATGGAGAATATTTAGAGGCTTTTTTTATTGGTTAAGCTGTAAAAAAAAAAAAAGGTTTTTGGTGTTGTTTTGGTATTTTGTTAAGCCAAACTTTGAGGCAATCACTGCAATCGAGGTTTTTTTTACAACGTCAAGACTTCTGCACCTGTTGACAGGTACGTTGATCCACTGTTTATGAGCAAAGGGCTTTCTGTGTCTGGAACAGTTTTGTTTGTTTTGTTTTTTTTTATTATACTTTGCTGCTACAATTCAAAACCAATATTTTCATTTCACGAGATTATAATTTAGTAAGCTTTTATTCATTATTACTTTTGTTAAGTTTCTTGTTATTTGAATTACTATTGTGAAATTTGCATGTCCTTTAATTGGAAAGTATGAATAACTGAGGACAACTGTAAGTCACAATAGGAATTTTTAGAAAAAAGTTGGTTTATTTAATGAATATTTGCACAAGTTTGGGGCCATTATCTTCACGTTTCTCTTCACTCATCATTTCCTCTCACACAGCACAGAAATGCCGAGTTTCTAGCCCTGCTTGTTCTCTGTTACAGCAGGTAAACACACCTAATGGCTGATATCATCCACCTGTTTAACAATTAATACTTCTGATTTCTTACCTTTTAACAAATAAATCCTGACATATTCATACTTCTTTTTCATATTTAATTTTGTTACATATCATCACAAACTTGTAAAAAACGCAGATTTTTTTGTTCACTTGCTCTTATAGATATATTTTGTATTAGATTATGTACAATACACAACTTTTGAATCGCGATAGAATTTTGCTACAATAACATAAAGCAAATAATTGTGATTGATTGCAATGTAAAAATATACAGGGTAACAAAACTGCATCTGGCAGTTCCCCTGACACCAACACAGTCATCTATATGTGGTCTTTACCAATTTTGGATGTATTTTGTGCTTGTGTAAAGCAATAGATTCAATAATGCTTGAGTTTTTATCAGTTTCAATTACCTTGTGATCAATATTCAGTAACTCTTATAGTTGAAGATGGGTCAAACAAGAGAGCACATCTCTCTAATTTGCATAAATCACCAGGAAAGCTTCCTTGAAAACTTCCATCAAACAGTGAGTGATAGACGGAATACGAATGCTCAATAACATCGGTAAAAAGCAACCTGTAGATCAATAACGACTCTGTGGTGCATCGCATTATCTTAGACAAAATCTCCAAATTTCCTCCTTTGTGCTGTTGTGTTTTATCAGCACCGATGCAGAGCATGATCAAGCCAAAGCAATGATAAGACCCATGGGAGAGGAAAGAGGAGGCTGGTGGGGCCTGGACCACCTCCAGGCTGCTCAGCCCCAGCATTAGTCTCCACGTGGCTGTGTCTTTTGTCTGCCAGTCAAAGGGCCACTGAATGGGGGTCAATTGAAACCAATTCCCTCTGTCGGATACAATTAATGGGGTTGCCCGGGCCGGGCAGAAGGGGGGTGGGCTGCAGGTCTGTGGTTACTGATCCTGCCGCATAAGCATGCCAGGAATTTGCCACCTGGAATTTGCCTTCTGACAATAACGAACCCACCTCCTTTTCCATGCGCACACACAGACACATCCCTAAACACCCCTGTCCTAGTGGTCGTCCACAGTCTGGTCACCCACAATGGAGCCCGGGCAGAGAAGAAGAGGAGTGGTGCAGCTGTACGGAAACATGCTACAATACTTTCTGATCCAGTGATTCTCAAAGTGAGGCCTCAGGAGCTCCATTTTTCTTCCCCTCAAGTCAGAAATCATTAGCAAACATTGCATTTACTCCCTCCTGGTCAAAAAAGGGGAGTTTTTTTTCTTCAAAAAACTGAATTGGAAACAGAAACAGCAGCGAAAGCAGTGAGAGAGCAAAGCCAACCTCCCCGAGTCGGAATCAATCTGTGGATAAGTATGGACGATCGATCCGCCGGCAGCCCATCTACAGTTAAGCACTCCAGTAGATGTGCACTAATTGTGCTGTTGACATTAATTGTCATTAAAGGGCTGAAAACGGCCTCCCAGCTGTGAGTTACATCCTGCGCCGAGGTTTCAGCCCATTTGTTTATCCGTGACATCGCGGCTCTCTCGTCCTGCTAACATGCAGGTCGCTGCTCGAATCGTTGCAGCTTGATCGCCACGCACACGTGTGTGTGTGTTGGGTTATTAACACATTTCACACAGATGACATCATCAGCTGTTTTGTTATCCCATTGACAATCCTTTACTAAAACAGAAAAATACCTGTATGTTTGTGTGTGTGTCTGTGTGTGTGTGTGTGTGGGGGGGCTCAGTCTTACTCTTAAATCCCAACCCCCTTGATTGCTGCCACACTGATTGGATAGCTAGATGGGAATGTGTAAGTGAATGGGGCCAAGGTGCATAAGAAAAGAGAGAGGGGGCAGCGATGGACACACACTGATGCAGGCCTAACACATCCTTGGAAAAGGGGTCGTGACCCTCGCTGCAGTCAAACAGCATTTCAGAGAGGTGGAGACACAGCGAGGGCGACGGCTTACCTACCACAGAGCGGCGAGGACAAGACGGCAGCGCCACCAGGATAAACACACATCGCCGCCAAATCATCTCATCTGACTTTGTTTTATTAGCTGATTTCTTTTTGGCTTAATGCATCCATAATCTATAAAAATGCAGTTTCCTCCAGCGAGCAGAACACAGCGTCTTTTATCCCAGCAGCGCAGATCACACATAAAACACTCTGTCATTGAAATAATATCAATGTGGCAACCCAAATGCGTGCCAGGTGACATATAATTGCACAACCCGACTTCTGAATAGCCTCAGTGTTTGCACATCTGCTGCTGCCGAGGCTGAACTTGCATTTATTATCTCCAAAGCAACGCATGTTCATATGACCAGCGGGGTCAATGTGATCCAATTACAGCACCAAAATCAAATGTACTGCACAAACTTTGAGGCAATTAATCAATGCCCCTGATAGATTGCTAAGTAAAAACATGTGATGTCCATCCTACTTAGCTGGCCCTGCTGGAGGAGGTGCCGATTTAGTTCTTCCACTAGCGGCCGGAAAACCGGCTGCCATGCAGAGTGAAGTGCTTCCTAAGTCATTTGAGCCTTGGAGCTCTCCATTCAGAGAGATTTCCCTCCTCTTCCCACTCCCCTGAATGGGGCTCCAGTTGACACCAACAATGCCCACACCTTGAACAGGCCCACTGATTCGAGGACCATTGTGCCGGAAAGGATTGTCCAACAAGTGTCTCTCCCACTCTGTTATCATAGGACATCACTGTCTGCGGTGGGCTTTTATGACTTGTTGTGCCTCTGACACCCCCTCGACTCCCCCTCATCTTCTCATGGACAATGCTGAATGACTGAACTGCCTTAGCTCTCCCTGGCCTCATTTGCACCAAGAGGAGGAGGAGAAGGCGGAGGAAAGAGGGGAAGGAGGGAGCTGTAGAGGAAGGGAAGGAGCAGTAAATGGCACCGTAACATAACAATGCATTCGGAGGCTCAGTTGGCAAACACAGCTGGTGCAGCAACAGTGTAGCGTTTAATGACTCATAACTCTGAGGAGACAGTGGACCACTAAAACCACTTTTACTATATCACCGTTGCTGTCTAATACACACAAACACACACTTTATATCGCTATGAATTCCACAGCACTTCATCACCTTTATATTTGAGCGTTAGCTTAGCTTACAGAAGATATTTCCTCCAAATCTGTAGAAAAGGTACAAAAGGAAAAGCACTCACCTCGATAACTTGCTTCGAGTCCAACCTGAAGTTAAAGTCCCCAAAGACGAAATACGGCAGCTTCTCATACCGCTGGTCTGTGATCCTGCAAAACAAGCGTAGCGACAATGATCCAGAGTTATTAGCAGAAAATAGACATCTTTTAAAAATCAACCATCATCAGGAGCTGTCAAAGACTTCTTAAGCTGCCCTGACCTGCAAGCATGAGGGAAACAGCTCCACCTGGTGGTCTGACCACTCTTTTATACATATATAATAGTAGTAGTAGTTCTTTAATTTTATTCAGTCATCATACAACAATACATAAAGATACATCAGTCTTCACATTCACGATCACAATGACTGAAATAGTATAGGTGGAAGCATGAACTTATATTCCCTATCCTACAACAAAACTCCTAACTTCATCCTCCAGGAAGGAAGAGAAAAAGTGAACTAAAAAGATAAAAAGAAAATAAGGTTTTATCCAGTGAAGATTTTTTTCCCACAATTCTTTTCTTTTACCGTATTTCCCCATTTTTTTTTTCTCCGACTTTGAAAACAAGACTCAACAACAATGTGCTTAAAAATTAACAATAGATTACATAAATGTAAACTCAAATTAGCCTTATTCCAAAATGTTACACCCAAACAGAAACACGTTTCCATTTAATTCCTGCCAAGTTTTGTTTTTTTGTGACACTTTCTGACATTTCATTCAATAAGATCTTGTATTTTAATGCCAGGATTAATCATTAATCAGAAAGCAAACATATAGAATGTCTTTTATGAGCAATTTTATGCAGGTTTAAAGGTGGATAACTACAAAATATCAATGTTATGGACAAATGGTGAATCGGGACTCAGATTAAAACCCATGTCACTGTAATTTGCTCCAGGAAAATAAGTCCAAATCAAATGACTGATACAGGCCAGGGATCATCTTTTACAGCACTCATGTCATCCCACGACACACTAATTCCATCCTCTGGGACTCGTCTGCGGTGCATTTCCCAGACATGCCAGGGGTTCGAGTCAACATGTAGTTCGTCCAAACTGTCAATTCTCAGCTGACACCACAATTAAATCACAATTAGATAAATAACTCTTGATAACTTCCTTTGAAAGACGGAAAATTCACTTTGCTGTGCTGATCAAAGGGAGAGGGAACGAGTCCCGACTCAGGTGGTTTCTACAGCACGGAAAGCTTGAAGGACAAAACACTTTTTTGGTTCGGTGTTTGTTTTAGTTTCCCATGAAAATATTCAAATCTTTATTCCAGTCCGTTTGAATCCTGTTGGTGCCACACAGTGAACTCCATTCATATCCTCTATGCCAGTGGTTCCCAAACTTGGGGTTGCAGGATGATTTCAGGGGGTCACCAGATCATTATAAAAAACACAAATAGAGACTACATTTATTAAATAAATTTGGGAATTTGGGGGCTATCAATATGAACACATTATTGCAAAGAGGTTAATCTGTGAAATTAACACATTAATTTCTTAATTATTTCATAAATAAGAAAGTTACTACTAATACCATGTTCAAAACCAAGTTTGGCATCATCTCAGCGAGAGAAGCTGATTTTAAGCATGCAGGTGTCTTGTTACAGCAGTGAACCGAATCCACCAGAAAATATTGATCCTCCTTATTTATGAAGTTTTTGATAGTTTTCAAACTTTACATGTAGATTTTTTTTTTTTTTTTTTTTTTTAGCATTGAGTGTCCAGAAACACAGTTATTACAGCTGCTTTTCTAAAAATCCACATTTGGCACCATTTTGGTGAGAAAAGCTGAATTTTGGCATTTGGCTGCTTTTACCACAGCTGTTAACATAACCCATCAAAATTCACTTTACCCTCCTTATTTATGAAGATTCTGACAGTTTACAGCCTCACATTAAAGGTACAGTGTGTAAGAACTACTGACATCTAGTGGTGAAGATGGGTTTAACAATAACTTCATACACCAAGCACTGTTGAGAATGTACAGTGGCCGTCAGTGGCCAAAATTCTCCCAGACATAAATTGGCTTTTATTTGATTTTAGGCACTTTTGAATTTTCTTTTTCTCAAAAATAAAATGTTGCTTAAAAATTGAATGTCACAATACCTTTCCACACCTACCTTACCTGAATTGTCATCCTTCTGCGAGTCAAAATCTAAATTTGTTGATATACATTAATTTAAGATTCTATTTAAAATGTTTTTTTTAGTCAGACATTCCATTAAAACGTCACCACAAGCGTGATGGTAATGACATGTGATGACATTTTACAGTTTTTAGCTTACTGTGCTAAAATGCTCGAGTTAGCATAAATAATATTTTAGCTAGATAGTGCTGTACAATGTTTTTATATCAATCTGAAGTTTCTACACAAAAAAATCTTTAAATATCTAAAAACTACAAGCTGTTTGGTAATGACACTAATAAGAACTTCATGCAACTTGTCAGTATACGTTAGGAAAAAAACTTGCTGTTCCAGCATTTAAAAGTCGTCAGTCGTCCGTCTGCCCGCAGGTACTTGAATGGGAGCACAAACTGACACAGGCAGTTAAGGAATCAGATTTCAAATGAACTTTGTGGATCTAAATAGTTTAACGTTGTGGTGATGACCACAATATTAAGGGACAGACATATTTCTTTTAAAAAATATTTAATGGATAAGACATTTTTGTCAGATATGATAAGAAATCACTAATTCTATTGTTTTTGAAGGAATTTATATGAAAAAAAACTGCACAATTTTATCATGTTTTTGTAAAAAGATAAAGCACTGCATATCTAAAACCTACTCTGGGGACAGAAGGAAAACAGTTAAACAGCTCCATAAAAATGCTAAAATAATGTTTAAAAAAATGCTTTAATGAATGTGAAGTTTCAGACAGACATGAGAAATCTTTTGTACCATCACCACTGGTTGTTAAAACATATATATACACATTAATATTTTTTCTTAAAATTCATCAGGGACACAAAAAGGCCTGAAATCAAATAAACACCCAAATATGTTTTCATCTGTGAGTGTCTGTCCAGTAACCTCAGGTGTAGCAATGACTGGACTACAGGCAACTACTTTTAATGCCTTTTAGGCGTAACTTATACGTACTCATGCCGGAGGATCACGAACACAAATGTATGTTATCTTGGGGGTTGTGTTTAAAGTTTGGGAACCACTGCTCTAATGTTTTAATGGACCACACACCCTGCAATCACTGCAATCTTTAACCTATAAGCATAGATACATGGACGACTTCCAAATCTCTATAAGTTAAACACAGCACCAGCATTCCAGAGCTTAAAAAAAAGCACCTAAGCGACATATAATGAACTCCTATGCCTCATCACCTACTTAAAAGTGACTCTTGTTCAGAGCAGAGATTGGAAATTAAGGTGGATGTAGTGCTGGCTCTTGTGTAATTAATGATTCAGGATGCTTGGCTCGCCATCTCCACTAATCGTGCGGATAAATCTAACCGTGGACTTCCCAGGCACAGATAACAATATATTTATGAGGCCGTAAAGAGAGAAAGAGCTTTTCTTAGCTGTGGGTCTCAGTCTGGGACGGCTGTTGTAAAGCACAACTACTTCTTCTCTGCAGGCGGCAGTACAGCTTTTATGTGCAAGGGAGAGGTTGTCGGTTGACATTCCCTTTTATTAAACACAAACTAGACCACATTTCTATCCCATTCTTTTAAAAATGGATCGATACGATGATGGGAACACCATAATCTTCTTTTTATTTATTTTTTCTTAAGTCTAACGTTATAAATACCCTTTGGTGCAAATTTGGCTGCAACCAATTACTCAGGGAAAAATAGACGTCTCTAAAACAGCTTATTTGTGAGGATCTACAACTAGTGCAAGCTAGAAAATAACACAGATGTTATAACAATATTGCCATGACAACATCAGCTGATTTTAGTGTGTGTTTAATAAACAGATATTCACGAAGCATTTAAGAAAACAAACAAACAGTGAGAACGTAAAATTCAATAACTCGGTGCTGTTTACACTAGAAACGTGTGAACAGAAAATATCTTATATAGAAGTTTAATAAACAACAATAGTACTGGACGAGCCATCTTTAAATCTGCAATTTCAGAGTCCTCTGCAAATTATGAGCTCACAGCTCAGAAAAACGAGTTCATGACGCCACTTCTGCTCAAAGTTACCTCGGAAAAAATGAGTTGTGAGACAAATGGAACGCACCATTAGCTCAACAGCATTTTACGCTGAAGTTAAGGTAAATGTTTGGTCATTTGTTTGAAGGTTAACGACAACTTTTTCATTAAAACTATGATTTAAAAAAAAAAAAAAGTATATTTTAGAAGGCTGCAGTATAAAAGTATTCATTTAATTTAGCACAAACAATTGTTTTGTCAATTTTGATGGGTCTAAAAAGTGAAAATTAACACTGCCAACATTGAGATTCTTCACCATTAGCATTAGCTCCACAGTTGCTAGCTTAATTGCTATGTGTTAGCATCTTCCTGGTCTTTCATATCTTAAATTTAAGCGGACAAAGAATGAAGCAGGATGAGAGTGAAGATGGCAATGAGGCTTAAAAGCCCCATAGAGGTTATTGCTTTCCTCCTTGACATATAAGCTAAACATCTGCCAATGCTAATTAATGGTTAGCCGGTTCTGTAATGTTAGCGTGCAATGTACTGGCGGGGAGGATTTAAAGGGACACTGTGTAATCGGGAGCAGCTCCCTCGTACTTTTCATACTGCGTTCGCGTGAAACCGGGCAGACCGACGACAGCCGCTGCATGTAAAGTTATCACCAGCCTCTATGTGAAGACGTGGTCCGTCAGTTACAGTGACATCAGTCCACATCTGTTCGGTTGTCATGGCGATGTCGTATTGTTTTCCCTGACCCATGTTTTACCGTCTTTCGCTCGGCTTTATTGATTGAAATAACATCTGGTTTGTTACTAACGGCCATCTGCCCGACTGCACGTGAACCCAGCATCAGTGAGACGCTGGTTTCTCCCCTCTGCAGCGCGGTGACTTTTCAAAGGCATTACCTCGAACTGAGCTGAAAACTCCGGTGTGTCCGGTGAGTTTCTGTGTTTTCCTACCGTCACGCTTCTCCCGAACGCAAAAACATGGCGATACGACATGGCAGCCTCCACCGAGCCGACCCGCTCGATGTGTAAATGAATGATACAAACGGCAAATTTAGAACTTAGAGGAGCACTTCAGTTTGTTGATGGGAGTGATTACTGATTAATGAAAAAACACTTTTGAACCAAATTATCAGTTTTTGTGGATAAAACACAGGAGAACTTACACAATATCCATTTAAACTTGCAATCATCTTTAAATGACGTTTGTCTGACGTAATACTGAAATTTAAGTTTTTTTTTATGTCAATTGCAATTTTGTATTTATGTACAACTCTGGTTGGGTTTACAGCACAATGTGATGCGTTCAGTCTTCATTTAATGCAACATAATACGAATGATAAAAACCAAAATAGGGTTTTTGACAAATAACTTTTCTGTTTGAACAAAACCAATGCGACAAGAGGTCGATGCCTTTTAGTCATCAGTGTGCAATAGGTTGTAAAATAAAAAGACAGCATTTATTCACAGATGGATGGTCTTGTTCATTCATTTTCGCTGCTCCAGTATAATTTATGTCTCAATCAGCTAAAATATGCTATTCTGCTAAAATGCAACTGGAAGTCAAAGTTAGATAAATGTTTTTCTTTTGTTTCTGCATTCTCTACTCAGGTTGTCAAGAAATGTTCAAAAACCTCCTGGATCTACGTACAGGTGCTGTAGTCTGTTTTCTGTGAGAAAAATCTACAGTTGATATAAGGGATGTTAAAAATTATTGGCAGAGCTACAGAGCAGCTGCTGCTGCTACAGACTGACTCGCTTTAAAGCTGCTGATAATATGCCTGGTTTTAAGTTGTTGGTTAAGTTGCCAAGTTGTCAGAAACATTAGAATTAGCCACATGTTGGCTAATACCTGCTAGTATCTGATATCTGGCAGCCAGATGTCCAAAATGAACTCCTCTGGCTGAGTTAAGGATGTTTTTGGGATCTTTGCTCTCGGAGCAGAAAATAGTTGTATTTCTCAAAATATGTGTGATACAACCTCACAGTTATCAGATATTGGATATCGGTAAAAAAAAGGCCAGTATCTGACATCCCTAGTTAACATGTATTGTTTACAGAACAGAGGGGATTTAGTTGGAATCATTTTCTGGTGAGATTGAGCTCAGTGACCTGACAGGTAACTCTGGATCCACCACACTGCAAAACTCAAATCTTAGCAAGTGTATTTTTCTTATTTCTAGAGTAAATATCTCATCACAGATGGCAGACCTTTCCTTTTCTTTTCTTTGCTTATTACAAGCAAAAAATCTCTCCCCCCCCGCCCCCCACTTATTTTAAGAGTTGCCAAGATTTTTTTTATTTTTTTTGCTTGCAATAAGCATAACGGTTCTGCCAATAGAACAAGCAAAATTCTCTTGAAATAAGAAACGTTTCTCTTTAGGTAATTTTGTCTTATATGAAATGAAATGAAATGAAAAATACTTTATTCATCCCCGAAGGGAAATTCAGTATTGTAAAAGCTCACTTTTTTTTTTTTTTTTTTTATAAATAAACAAAAAGTCAGTTAGTCTTGTTCTTTAGGGTGATGGTTGCTGGCAGGAATGAATTCCTGTATCTCTCCGTCCTACAGCGAACTTGACGCAGCCTCCCACTGAACACACTCTGTTGATTCTTCACCGTGTTGTGGAGAGGATGGGAAGTGTCCTCCATTATCTTCATCAGCTTGTGAAGCATTCTTTTTTGAACGATCAGCTCCAGCGGCTCCAGAGTTATCCCCAGCACAGAACCAGCTTTCTTGATCAGCTTGTTTAGTTTCTTCAAGTCTCTGGTTCTGATGCTGGGTGTGATGAGATATTTTGACTCGGAATTAGAAAAATTTACTTGGTAAGATTTGAGTTTTAGCAGTGTGAGACAAACCCTAGAGGTAAAATGTATTGTTAACAGAACAGAGGGGATTTCGGTGGAATCATTTTCTGGCGAGACTGTCCTCAGTAACCTGAAAGGTAACTCTGGATCCACTACATCCTCTTCAAATCAGACAAGAGAACTGTACCCTCTTTTCAAACGGTTATATTACAACTCTAAAACTCCAGCAGGTTGTTGGTTTGTGGCAGCAAAAGCTTTCAAACCCTCTGGAAACATTTCATATCACCATTCTTGTGATATTAGCTCAGGTTAAGCATGCCTGTGTACGATTCTATGCATGTGTACCGGAGCTCATTAGTAAATTTGACCTGGGATTGACGTCATTAATGACCTGACACTCTGGTGCTAAAAGACTTCTCTGCATTGAAACACTTTATTCTGCTGGGCCAAGCTGAGGGGGCAGTAAAAAAGCTGCTTCAAGATGCTAAAAGAGTATCTTAAGACTGCCAGAAGTAAACAAAATAGATAGTTTATTAACAAATGTCAACTGGAGAATCATTACAAAGCAATAAAAGGCTAAAAAGATGAGTGCGAGGCCATCACTCATGACAGGATAGATGAAGTTGGAAAGGAGGCCAGGGAGTATGGGAGTGTGTTCCTCCCGAGCCGAAGCCTTTCTGCCGCTAACAGCCGTGTCTAATACCCGCAGCCCGGCCGTTTTTGTCTGCGGCTCCAAGGTATCAGGCACAGGTCAGAAGGTAACGCTCTGTTTACACGATCGTTTCCTGAAGCACTCGTGGTGACCTGCTGGTGTGAACGTTGACTTTTTCCGTGGCCTTTGTGGAGTAGCGAAGAATTGCAACATTAGCTACAGCTACTGGGCGTGAAAGGGGCCTGAGGGTGGGGGGTCCGGAGCTTTTTAGGAGGAGGAGGAGGAGGGAGGGGCTTCTCTTGCTGACCCTCACCCTGGGCGGGGGCCCCATTAGCCTCGTCATCATAGTTCATTCAGGCAAACTGTAACAGTGTCAGTGACATTCTCCCACAAAGACGCACTCTTTTACACAGTCTATAAACATGCTTTCTCCTGGACAATTCACTGCGCGGTGACACCCCTGAAAGAGCCTCTTCACATGGGACGTTCTCACTGGGGTTTGGGCTGGGGCCTTCATCAGGTCTTACAAGCGGGGGGGCTACACAAAGACAGGGGTCAGACGCTAATTTATTACACGGCCCCGGACTCTGCTCCCAGGCTCCTTAAACCACCAAACACAAAGCAGCAAGCGGACATTCTCTTTCTGATCCAGCTACCGTCTCACATGCAAACACGCCGTCATGGAAGCGAACAAACATGTTAAAAACATATTTAAGCTTCTCAATCATGGTAAAAAACCTGAATCTTTCTCTTCAACCGCTCATCGCCTCCTCATCAGATTATATGCTGTGACTGACAGCTAAACTGAGCCATAAGGGTCCGTCTACGTGGGATTAGAGGGTGCAGCCGGGGGCTATGTCATGACTACATTGACAAGCTGACTTCCCATAAGCTGGCCAGTCAGGTTCGACTTTGCACACAATAGCCGGGCAGAGCATCGTCATCCATTGTAAGCAAATGTGGAGAATTTGGGCGAATGTTAACATTGTGAAGAATCTGCTGGTGACGTTTTTCTGAATAGGCCGAGGGTGGCCCCTGACGGGACCTTTGACACTGCAGGACAAGCTTACCACCGTCCCGCTGTTAGCCACCCATCTCCTTAGTAACGCCCACCCCAATAAGAACTGCGTGCTGGAAAGATACGCTGCTGGGGGGGGGTGCAGGAGTGTTACAGCGGTCACTCAGAGGTTAGGGAAGAAGACTGATCGGGCCAATAGTTCTGTAATAGATCACAGAAAATGTGGAGAAATCTACAAAGCGTGGTCACGATATACAGTCGTCCTCAAAATCATTCATACCCCCCCAATTAAAGAAAAGGATAAATTTATTAGTTATTCAAATAACAAGAAACTAAAGAAACTAATAATAAATAAAAATTTACAAAATTATAATTTAGTGAAATAAAATGTTGCTTTTGAACTGTGGTTGGAAATAATAATAATAATAAAAAAATAAAAACAAAACTGTCCGAGACACATTAGAGATCCTTTCCCATGAACAGTGGACCAACATACCTGTCAACAGGTGCAGACGTCTTTTTTGAACATTAGAGTAAACACCTGATTGCAGTGATTGTCTCAAAATATTGCTAATAAAATTTTTGTTTCGGAGCCCCCATCATGCTTGTTTACTTGTTCAATTTTTTTGTGTGTTTTTTTTTATTTCTTTTGAAGCACAATACAAAACTAATGCAACGGTTTTCATAGAATTTTTATTTATTATTAAATTTGTCATTTTAAACTTATTTCACTGATAACAGATTTTTTTCCTAATTTAATTGGAGGGTATGAATAATTTTACGGACTGTACCTTTTTAAAGTTGTGTATACATATATTTATGATGGCTTCCTTGAGCAGAGTGAATTTATTTTGAGTATAATGAGTTTCAATTCAAAGTCAGTTAAGAAGCAGAGTACATGTAACAGTAGCTCAAGTTTATTTCTCTGCAGAATATTTCCGTCTGCTGAATAAAAAAAAAAAAATCTTCACTCAGGAAATATTAAAGCAGGATCACTCAGATCTGCGATTAGGAATTAATTTATTTCTTTTAAAAAGTCAAAATACTGCTGGGAAATATTTGTCTTAATACCTTCATTGATTTACAATGATGGTGTTTTTACACAATATGGGCAAAACTGTTTATTTCTTAAAATAAAAGTGGACTGGATCAGATGTAATAAGCTGACTTAAAAGTTTAAGATCAATTTAATATTAGTTATTGTTATAACCTCTTTTATGGGCATTTGACTGTTGTGTGTGTTTATCTGTGTGTGACAGTAAACAAGTTCACTAAATGAAGTGAAACGGAAATCTTTTAAGATCTGTACCTGCTGGAAGGAAGCAGAATCAACATACCTTAAGAAGCATGCAGTCAACATGAAAACACACACAAAACAGTAAACTCCAACAAAAATAGACTTTTTTGTGAAGTTCATACATGTATAGATATAAAGAAAAGGCATGGGGAGTAGGTAGCGTAGCGGTAACGTTGCGGGCTTTAGCATGGCAGACCCGGGTTCGAGTCCCCGACACGGAACTCACGTGAACCACTGTGGACCCTTGAGCAAGGTCCTAACCCCCCCACCAACTGCTCACTGGGCGCTTTAAATAGCAGCCTACTGCTCTCAGGTTCAACCTGAGATGGGTGATAATGCAAAAAAATGAATTTTAATTGGCTCACTAATTGGGATTAATAAAGTATATAAAAAATATAACCTCAGCAAATGATCAGACACACCTGGATTAATCAGTTCATCCAATCGTGAAAGACAGGAAACAAAGGTGCAGTACTAAGTTCAGGAGCTACTGGAGCGGCACATAAAGCCCATTATATGTCGGCACGATTTAATAATGCGTGACCACGGATAACATTGTACAGTATGACTGCGCCTTCGTATCAACAGCTGCATCACCACATCAGTCAGGAACTGGTGCCGATAAAAGTGGAATACAAGATCAAGAAATGACATCCACAATCCAGAAGTTGATCCTGAGGGGTTTTTAATTCGTGTTACGTTTCGGGCGTCTGTCCTGGAAGTCCCCACGGGTGTTTTTCCTGCTGATGTGATCAGAGGCTCCGTACATACAGACTTCACCTCTGAATCATCATCCGCTGCTTTTGTCTCCTGATGAGCAGCAGCTCTAAAACTCAACATGTTTCTATCTCCATCCTCCTCAAAGTGGAGTCTCGCTGGACAGGATTTTACCAGATTTACGGCTTAAACCATTCAGTGGAAACACCTACATATCCCAATTTTACTTTTTTGAAATTGAAGAAATATCACTTTTATTTTTTGAAAAAGTGTAATGGAAACCCAGCTATCGTTACTGTGCTACTTCTATTCGTCTGTATTTGTTTCTCTTCCTAACTTTTGTAGATTGGGTTGCTCACATCAAGCTGTTGATTGGTTTCTTAGTATTCTGCAAAGTTCAGACAGATGAACAAATCACAGACTCGGGATGTATATCATTATGATTTGATCGATACCGATACTTATATTTTTCGCTACTCTTATTGATACCATAACATAATTTAGGGTACACAACAAAGACATTACAAGTTGTTACAATATGTTTAACACTTGTTCAGACAGCACTGGGGGGCCTGGACATAAAGGTAGGTGAAGGACAGCTGTATGAATATGGAAGTATGTCTGTCTTACTCCATCACCATGATTACGTGACGGTTTGGTAGACATTCAAAAAGTATGAATAACAGTATCATTTGTCCAGAATCTTAACTGCACCCTGGTATCGTTAAGATTAGGAACCGGTACCAAACGATACCGGTACTCGGTATACATCCCTATCACAGACTTCCATTTTTGTAATCTTTTTTAAATGTCCATTTTTCATACGGACACTGCTCAGCAACTCATTAGAAAAAAATTATTTGTTTTATATATGTCATGACACGGAGTCTGCATGGGAGACACGATTAGCATAATGCTTGCATTGACACGGACACTTAGATAAATTCCCTGCGATTATCCAGTCCTCCCTCTTGCAGCTCAACATGTCTATTGGCTGGAGACGAGCCGGCCTCTCTCTGCTCTTTCAGCCCGTTGTTCTGGGAAAAAGCCTAAAGGGAAACATTTAGATTGGAGGGCTCTTTGAGACGCTCTGACAGTTGACTGATGACCCTCCATAAAATGACAAAGCATCGCTGTGTGGTGGCCAGTGCGGCCCACTGCCTCCCCATGGGAAACTAATTGCTTTGAATTGTTAACGGCAACATTATTTTTCTGCCAATCATTGCTTTTCAATGCCCCGAAAATGAGCATGAAACAAGTCTTTTCAGCGAACAAAACAGTTAAATGTCCCCAATGTTGATCAAATTAACTTCAGCATGGTGACAATGGACTATATTTGTGTGAAAATAATGGCACGTCACAAAGGACGCCTTTATGCCAGGATTTCACAGTTGTAATGTAAAACTGTTCTCCCCTGAACCGGGCCAGCCATCCTGAATGGAGGCAGGAAAAAGAAACAAACTCCAATGCACAAAAGGGATTTCTTTAGGCAAGATAGGGGGGAAAAAAAGCTGTTGGTTTTATCTCATGCCATCATTTTAGTCTCATTTACAAACTGGGTTTACTATCGTGTTGATATATCCAGAGAGTGTGAAGGAAATTAAACATGAATAAACTCAGTGTGATGCAGCCTGGCTCACGTGTGCACTTTCAAAAGGACAGAAAAACAAGCGAAGGGATGCATTTCAAGCAGCGTGAAGGAGGCCCACACATCAGCATGGCCTGCAGAGCGGTGCTTTTTTGATACGACTCAATGGTGAGGTCGGGCTGGCTAAACGCTGTTCCTCCTCAGCATTGTTCCCCCGAGGCCTCCGAGCACTTTGGAGATAAACGGTGTTTAGCGGTTAAAAGAGCCACAGAGGAAAAGGCTTATCAGATGTGTTCTCAATGGGCTGGAAGCTGGATTATTAAGGTAACAGGCTGGAGCTTGATGCCCAGGAGCAGAGCTCTCTCTCCCCCCCAGCACTCCTCTGCTGGCTGCCTCATGGATCTCAGCTGCTGCGATGCCTCTACGGGAGATTAGACCTCAGCGATGGAGAGAGAGTGGAGAGGGAGAGGAGGAGGAGGGGCTGGCTTTAGGTATTCCCCCTGCCCCTTTTCCTGCTTTGCTTCTGGGGGTAGGAGTCAGAGTTAGGACAATAGCCAAAAAGATGGTTCCCAACCGGCCGCTGAATGGGAACACTGTTGGTGGTAGCGCTTCATTCAAAGCCCGGCCCGAGCACATTGTCCTCCCAGATCGGCTCAGGAGAATGGAGTTTGCTGGTGGCTGCCAAAAGGTTAGCAGCCTCTGTGAAAGGACCGAGCCATTATTCACTGCCCTTTACAGAGCCCGAGCACCCTTTGTGCTCTTCCTCTCTTCCCTCTGCACCACCAGCTTTTTCTCACTCCGGTGCTCCGGATCTGCGCCTGACAGCTTCCCAAAAACCAGGCGAGCGGGGCGCCATTCCCCCACCGGCCCTCCTCTACACCCTTTATAAGTAATAACCAAGATATATGGAGCATACCAACCCGACTCATGTTCACCCACGTCACCCAAAAAACTTCTTAACGATCTAACCAACAACAGGGTACCCACTCTTTTCTTGAAGTTGTTTTCCAGGACTTTTCCAGGACATTTTCAGGACTTTTCCAGCTGCTACAGTATATGTCAAGTTATCACAACACAGACTAATAAACTGCACCCCAAGCTTTTGGAGAAGTGTTCTACAATTGTAGCTTATATTTTTACAGTGATGAAGTAGTGATGAAACAGAGACAAAGCTGAGACGAAGCAGACACGAAGCGGAGTCAAAGCTGAGACGAAGCCGAGATGAAGCCAGGACGAGGCCGGGCACGAAGCTGAAAAGAAGCTGTGACGAACCAGAGACGAAGTGGACCTGAAGCTGGGACGAAGCAGAGATGAAGCGGAGCCGAAGCAGAGTCGAAGCAGGGATGAAGCAGAGACGAAGCGTTGATGAAGTAGCAAAAAAGCAAAGTCGAAGCCGCGACGAAGCCACGATGAAGCGAAGTCAAAGCAGGGACAAAGCAGAGGGAGGAAAAATCATTTTCCAGGAGAACTCAAGCTTTTCCAGGACATTTTACTCTTTTTCTCATTTTTGATGTGTTTTTCATGACTGGAAAAATGTTCTATCATTTTCCAGGTTTTCCAGGATGTGTGGGAACCCTGCAACAAGGAAATCATGTGTAAACTACCAAAAATATTCTAATCAATACCCTCAACCTCTCATATGAGGCTTTCAGGTGCATTAACAGGAGGCATCATTCAAAATAAATCAAGTGGAAAACAGTGTGATGAAGGCAGACGAATTCTAATGAAAACACTTAAACGCGAGCAACAACAAGCTCCTCCAAGTTTCATTATGTCAGTAAATCCATGTAAGTTACAATGCAATAAAAATGGAAAAAGCCTCTATATTCTTAAACCGCTCCAGCTTCCCTGTCCATTACAGGCACAGCATTTTTTCATCAAATTAACCATGAAGAACAGGTAAAATATGACCTGGAAAAGGTGGCTTCACAGAGCCGCCTCGTAATTCAGGCGGATCCGAGAGCTGCTGATGTATTCCACCCATATATGCATGTACAATAAGTAGTTATTCAAAGTGGAGGCGGCGGCGAGTCGTGTCATGCATTCTTTGAATGGGAGGTGACCTGCAGCGAGTCTGGTACTAGGGTTTTATTCTGTGTTAGCACGGCCAGGTAGGGATCAGGGGTTACACTGCACACTCTATCATCCCGCTCCGCTGCAAATGGATATCCCATAAATCACATTAGCAAGGCATAAGAATAGATTGTATGTCATGTTAGAATATAGGCTGGCTTTACTCAGCACCGGGAGCAGGAACTCATATCCAGCATGCAGAGTTTACAAAGAGATCTTATGAAAAGGGTCCGACTCTGTGGAGCACAGAGGTGCTTAGTCACGATTGAGTTAATTAAATTAGGATTCAGTCATTAAGGGGACATCATCAACGGTAATTAAATGTTATTCAAACCACCGTGAAGCAGATATTATCTGGGGATGCCAGACAATGCGTGTCATGGCTGCTTGGATGGCTATTTTAAATAAATTGCCTTGAAGCAAAGCATTTGGTTGAACATAAACAGCCGTCCTCAAAATTATTCATACCCTTCCATTAAAGAAAAAGCTAAATTCACAATAGTAATTCAAATAACAAGAAACTAAAGAAACTAAGAATTAAGGATGTTTGATATTGGCTTTTTTACTGACATCCAATTATGACCAACTCTTAATTACCAGTATCTGGTTTTTTAACTATACTAATTTATAGAGACAACTGTGAGGCTGTTTCTCTCATATTTTGAGAAATACAACTCTATTTTGCTCCGAGCGCAAAGATCCCAAAAACTCAACCAGAGGAGTTCATTTTGGACGTCAGGCTGCCAAATATCAGATACTAGCAGGTATTAGGTACTACCATGTATCAGATACTAGCAGGTATTAGATACTACCATGTATCAGATACTAGCAGGTATTAGATACTACCATATATCAGATACTAGCAGGTATTAGCCAACATGTGGCTAATTATAATGTTTCTGACAACTTGGTAACTTAACCAACAACTTAAAACCAGACATATTATCAGCAGCTTCAAAGTAAGTCAGTCTGTAGCAGCAGCAGCTGCATCGTAGTCACATGACTCTGAAAGGAATGCTGGGAAATGAAGTTCTTCCACAATAACAGGGATTTTTCAACATGCTGGAGCAGTGCTGATGGAATGAAATCTCGCAAGATCTTATTGTTCAGTTACAAAATGTTGCTAGATTTCATCAGGAGAAGTGTCGGTCCGATACCGATATACCCGATATCAAATTTTAATGCCAATATCAGCCAATAATATCAGTAGGCTGATAATATCGTACATCCATACTAATAATAAATGAAAATTTACAAAATTATAATATAGTCAAATAAAATGTTGCTTTCGAATAGTGGTTGAAAATAATAATAATAAAACAAACAAACAAACAAAACTGTCCCAGGCACATCTGAACACATTTCCCATGAACAATGGACCAACATACCTGTCAGCAGGTGTAGACGTCTTTTGAAAATTACAGAAACACATGATTGCAGTGATTGCCTCAAAATGTTGCTCAATAAAAATTTAGTTTCAGGCCCCATCATGCTTGTTTATGTGTTTTATTTTTTGTGTGTTTGTTTTTTTAAATATCTTTAGAACCACAATTCAAACTTAATGTAATGATTTTCATAGAATTTTTATTTATTCTTACTTTTGTCAATTTCAGCTTATTTCACTGACAGCTGATTTTTCCCTTCTTTAATTTGAGGGTATAAATCATTTTGATGACGACTGCACACGACAGTCTGGCAAGCCAAGCATACTGTATGTTTGTTTTTATTTGTCAAGGTGAGGAAAATAAATACATTTGTGGACACTTTTTTAAAGTATTTGGAAAGAGTTTGAATACAAACTAAATTTAATACCTCATAAAATAGCAATTAAGGCTGTAATACTCTTTAAGACCCTGCAGACAACCAGAGAGAAGATGTGGAAGCAAATAGACTTCCTGTTTATTGATTCTTCTCAATCAATCAACAAAAATGCCGGTAAACCACTTGTTGTTTCCATCTTGCAGAGCCAGAAGTTTTTTTTTAAAGTGCGAGTTTGCTGTTGTGCCCCCTAGTGGTGTCCTGTAACAGGTGTAGTGAACAATTACGTCAACAATGGAGCTCAAAGTCCAGCTGATCCCTTCACAAATGCATTTTCCTTTTCCCTGTCGGAGTTGGGACAATAACACAGAAGAATAAAGGATTATTCCACAAAAAAATGTTTGAAAGCAGGAAAGAGGGATGGAGAAGAAGACAGATGAAAGAGACTTGGGAGTTCACAGACCGTGTAGTGAGTAAGACCCCCTGCTTCTCCAGACAGATGTAATCCCACTGGCCTAGAACTGAATCCATCACAAACCTCCTCTGCTGCACCTCTCCTGCTCTAAGCCTGCATTACAATACCAATACAGGTTTTTCATGCTAGAGAGAACTGGGATTTGAGGCTGGAAGAGGGAAAAAAAAACAGCTTTTTACTTAATATTCTTTGTATTTTTGCTTCTTTCTGCTTCTTTTTGTTCAAACCAATTTTATCTGACACTCAGTGAACGAATGAAACAACCGAAGCGGATTCGAGAATGAAATATTACATATAGAATAAATGTGCAGGGACAGGGAGGAAACTGGTGTCCGGGATGTGAGGTACCTGTCTAAAACGTATCCCAGGGCCTTCTGTCTGGTCCCAGAATAGACCGAAGGACTTCTCTCCCAGGCCACAAGGTTGGAAGCATCGTGGAAAAGGTGAATGTTGACCAGATCAAAGGCACTGAGGAAGAAAGAGCGCTTTGTGAGTGAACTTCAACAGCATTAATCTCATCATCATCACTTAAAAACAAGGTAATATCTGAGCTCCAACTTCATGACAATTGCCAGCCTTCCAGTTTGTCCCATTAGAGCGAAGCGAGACAGCTCAATGTACAGTGATGGACACCTCCCTGCTGATCCTATCAGTCTTGGGGGGCTGTTGGCACGGTGCTCGATGGGGCCACCCGGAGGAATTGATCTTATCTCACTTTTTTTTTTTTTTTCTGCACTGACATCCTGAACAAATGAAAACATGCAGAGCTCAGAGTATCCATGTCCCCCCCCCATCTCCTTTTCTTCCTCAGCCACGCTCTCTCCACCGCTCTTGTCAAACGTCATGCCCCTATTAAATGCTTACCGTTTCAGCTCTTTAGTTCTCATGTCATCCCTCTATTAGATTACAATCCCCGTCTTGCACCCCCCCCCCCCCCCCATCCCCAGCTCTGCATGCTGGAAGCAGCGTTTCTATTTATCCCATACAGGTTCAATTGCATCTAATGTTTTATGTCATCTGTCATATGCAGCTGCTTGACTAATGTGATTACTTCTAATCAGATGGCTGCCCGCGGCCGTGGCGCGCGGCCGTGGCGCGCGGCGCGCGGCGGGTGGAGCCCTGCACGTCGCTCCGCGCCGTCAGCGATAACCGGCAGCTTCTGGGAGAAGCTCGACATGACTGACGTGGTTACCTCTCCGTCTCTAATCACTCTGATTCAGCTGCGATGATTCAAGGTTGAACAGTGATGAGGTGGGATGTGTCGCTGCGGGGGCCTGTTAATAAAACTCACCAGTCAGCCAGGGCCCATCGAGTTCTGATGAATCCTTTTCTGGACCACTTGCACTGCAGAACAGAGAGACTTCATTTAGCTCGACAATTGGAGAAACTCATATCAAAAGAAAAAAGGAAAGAAAAAAAAAAAAGGAACATGGAAACTGTGTTGTCAAATGTTTCACCGTCATCTGGACACAGGATGTGGGGTTTAAATTTTCACTGCCATATAATAACATTTGATTTTAATTTAAGTCCAAAATAAAATTATATCAAGTTAGAATCGTTTATCTAAGTAACATTTCTAACGTTTTAACTGGAAACAGGCTCTGTGACAGAGACAGTGGAGGGAAGTAGGAATATTTACACTTTTACTATGAACCTTCAGTAGTAAAAACTCAAGATTCAAGTTATTAAGATCAAATTGTTCATTCAATTGTTCAAATATTTAAAATTAATAAATAAAATTAATTAATTAAAAAATTTTGCACCGAAGAAGGCCAACTGCATCATAAATGTGTTTGGATAGTAGTTGTAATGAAAAAGTTGCAACGTTCATCAGAAATTACAGAGGCATGTCGCATTCACTTGTAAAAATAAATAAATAAATAAATAAAATAAATCATTATCAAAATAGTACAGGACAGTCCTTCCGCGGCACTGGACTCTGCTTACCTGCTACTACCTACAATGACCGTTTTAGCCATGTTTCTGCAGCAGCTGCTCTTTTAAAAGACCCAAAACGTAACATTTCAACCTTAAAAATCTGCGTTTTTGACTCGTTTTGATGGCGCACCAACATTCATTTTACGCATTTCTCGAGCCGTCCCGAGGCTCAGTAACCCCATTATGCTATTTCTCCTTCAGGGACGCGGCCGTGATGCACTGCGTTGAGTGCTAGCAAACAGATTAGAGCTGGGAGGACACAAATAGGCAAAAAATACATTGACACAAAATATGAGTGGTGATGAGTCTTCAGACCAAAATAACGATGGCGGTGCCATCTCTAACGCAAGTGGCTCCTCTGAGTTTCCAAAGTGGTGCGTTCAGACCGAACGCGTTGTTAGCGGCAAAAACGCGCTTAAAAATAAGACATTGCTAAAGAAAAAATTGCTAAAGGTTTCGTTGTGCGTCTTCCCTCAGTAACTCATATGTAAGGTTGGGATTCTCTTAGTACATAGCATGATCTCTATTAGTCTTATTCTTATTATTCATACTTCTATGAGGCATCTGCACTTAAAAATGAATCCAGCCCTGAATCAGCAGCTTCCAGCACAGCAAACACCCCACACTCATCACAGTGGATGTTCAAGGAGTTTTCTTTTAGATGAAATGATCTTGTTAATTAAAGAAAATGTAACATATTTCTCTTAGAAAACAAATCTCAAGGTGGAATAAACAACAACAGCTATGGGAATCAGTGTCTTCTTTAGGAAATCGTATATCTGGGAAGATGTGGGTCGGCCACGTGAGATTATCAGTGGCAGAACCTCAAACAAGACACAGCTGGTGAGTCACGTCATTTTAATCTCTGCCCAATCGGATAAGATTCCCTGATTTGTTTTTAATTACCCCTGATGTGCATCATATTTGTTAGAAACAGACTTTTTCTTTATCTAAAAAAGAAAAAAAAAAAAAATCAAATGTAACTTTTCTCATTTCCACCTTAAAAATGCTCATTGAAAAACAGCATTGGAAGCCAAACTGAGTGTTTTATAACTTCCTCTAATGAGGTAAAGGATGGCAGTTTTTCCTACAGCGGATATTTCATTTCACAGTTGCTTGACAACTATTTTCCCGTCTGAGCAGTCATTTAGACTTTTTTGACGCTGAAAATGAGAAGTCAGTCCAATTCCACATTGTTAGCAGAGAGCAATGGTTGCTTTGTTTCAATGGATCGCTCAAAAACTAGCCCCCTTTTCCGCTGCAGGAACATTTCCCGTTAAATCAAAATTTTAAAGGGGTTATGATAAGAAACTTCACTTTTCTGGGGTTTTGGGGGTAAGATATGATGTGCACTGATGAGGCCATGTGAATGTCAGGAGTGAGTATCAAAGTCCCTGTTAATGGGCGGTCAGTTTTGTGTCTTTGTTCAAAAACGCTTGAGTCAGACAGCAGCGTTTCATTCTGTTTAGACTGCTTTCAACATATATTCTCCAATTAAAGCATACCATCAAGCAAACAGCCCCCCTCCTCTCTCCTTCTCCTTCTATCCACAGCTGATACATCACCGTGAGCTGAGCTGCATTCCTGAAAATGGGTGAATTCTAGTCAGGGTTTTCTAACAAATGGATTTAAAAAAAAAAAAAAACTTCTGTAGCAACACTGAAGGAGGCAACCACAACGTTGTCATTACCTCTAAGTTTATCTATTTTCTAAATGATGTCTTTTCTGATAAACGTACGTTCATTGTCTTAAGTGTCCATAATGCTAACAGATAACCTCGTTAGCAAACAAATGCCAGCAACCAACAGGTTGACCTAGTTTTTCCAAATAAGGTTGTAGCCAATCAAAAATTAAGTCAACTTGGTCTCCGGGCAGATCATATCATTACTGTACTCAACCCTTTTACTGATGAGGGAAAACTGGTGGGCCATAACAAACCCGCCCCATGAAAAAAGGGACATTTCTTTGGAGAATTGACATATGCAGCAATATCAACTACAAGAAATAGTTTATACTAGCATGTCATCACACCTTTAAAAAAACTTTCCACTGATATTAGCAGGAAGAACTTCCTGACATCCCCAAACTTTCTCTGAAAAAAGCACCCAATAGATAAGCAGAGATTTTCAGATTCCCGGGAATTCTTAAGGGGTGGGGCTGTATGATGAGGAACTCTGATTGGTGGAAAATACCTGCAGCGACCCACATTTCTGTTCACTGAATGTTCAAGCAGGTGGGTCGCAACAAACATGTTTATTTTACTCCCACTAACCCAACTTCATGTTTTGTAAGGATAGCTGGCAGAGTTGAATATAGGACACACAAAAGAACAAACTGGGGAAAAGTTAAAGAAACTGAACCATTATTATAAGAAGCTGAAGGATCATAACAGGCAAAGTGAGCCCGACCACAGTATCAACAAGTGATATCAGCCATTAAATTAAATTTTCCTGAACTGTGCAGTGTGGTGGAAATGCAAACCACACAGCTTCAAGGAATTCTTTTACCCTGGGTAGTAAAAATTCCTGGAAATGTTGGTGCAACTCGCCTCCATTACTAACGTCAAGATCCGAGAATCAAACGTTATTTTCGACACTTTAAACATTTGACTGAAATTCCTTTGTTGGCTTCTTTGTTTGATTATTAATGGAAAGAGGTGGAACAATGCATTGATCTACATCAGGACGTTGCATCAGTGGTGAACTAGCCAATAACATTGATTCAAATTACAAATATTGATCAAACACTGACACAGTAATCATTAGGAATTTACGTTTGCTTTGTTCAAACAGCAGAAGTGTCCGATTAAATGTCTACACAGAGAAATTAATTCTCAGTTTTCTTTTACATGATGTAAACTAGAATCTTGTTTGTTATCTCAACTAGCTTAAGTTACATATTTACAGTTGTGTGAAAAAGTGTTTGCCCCCTTCCAGATTTCTTATGTTTTTGCATGTTTGTCACACTTATATGTTTCAGATCATCAAACAAATTTAAATATTAGACAAAGATAATACAAGTAAACACCAAATGCAGTTTTTAAATGATGATTTTTATTAGTAAGGAGGGGAAATCCAAACTTCCATAGCCTGTGGGAAAAAGTGATGGCCTGCATGGCAGAGTTCCAAGACCAAAACCGCTGCTGAGCAAAAAGAACATAAAGGCTCGTCTCAGTTTTGCCAGAAAGCATCTTGATGACCCCCAAGACTTTTGGAAAAATACTCTAAGGACTGACGAGACAAAAGTGGAACTTTCTGGAAGGTGGAGGTCCCATTACATCTGGCGTAAAAGAAAAATGACATTTCAAAAAAGGAACATCATAGCAACAGTAAAATATGGTGGTGGTAGTGTGATGGTCTGGGGCTTTTTGCTGCTTCAGGACCTGGAAGACTTGCTGTGGTAAATGGAACCATGAATTCTGCTTCTACTAAAAAATCCTGAAGGAGAATGTCCGGCCATCTGTTGGTGACCTCAAGCTGAAGCCCACTTGGGTTCTGCAGCAGGACAATGATCCAGAACACACCAGCAAGTCCACCTCTGAATGGCTTAAGAAAAACAAAATGAAGACTTTGGAGTGCCCTAGTCAAAGTCCCGACCTGAATCCGATTGAGATGCTGTGGCATGACCTTAAAAAGGAGGTTTATGCTGGAAAAGCCTCCAATGTGGCTGAATTACAACAATTCTGCAAAGACAAGTGGAACAAAATTCCTCCACAGCGCTGTAGAAGACTCACTGCCAGTTATCGCAAACGTTTGATTGCAGTTGTTGCTGCTAAAGGGTGGAACAACCAGTTATTCAGAATCCCTCTTTCACACAGGGCCATAGAGGTTTGGATTTTTGTCCCCCCTTACTAATAAAAATCTTAATTTAAAAAACGCATATTGTGTTTTCTTGCGTTATCTTTGTCTAATATTTAAATTTGTTTGATGATCTGATACAGAAGTGTGACAAACATGCAAAAAAAAAAAAAGAAATCAGGAACGGGGCAAACACTCTTCACACAACTGTATGTTGGACCTGACAAGGAACAAAAGGAAGGGAGGAGACAACGATACAGCAGATAGAAAGCAACGGCTGTAAAGCTAAAACAGAAAAACCAGACAACCAGCTCTGCAGCTGTGAAGAAATCTAACAGAAAACCTTGAACATCCTCAGACGTTCATCCTCAAAATTCAATATACAGAATGTAATACAGTCTACTTTTGTTCAAAGAACAGATTGTTTTCCACTTTAATGTCAGACAGCTCATGCATCTTAAATACGTGATCTATATTTTAGTTGCATTTGTAATCAGAACTATGATTTAGTCACCAAGTGATACTGTGTCGTACTGACCGCTGGATCCTGAATCAATATTAAGTGTTATCTTATTGTGGCAGAATTTGTGGTTACAGCAAACATCAGATCACTGTCCACAGAATCTTTGAAAAACTCAGCATCAAAATTGTGATTTACTTCCAGAATAATGAAATGAAATGCAGAGGATGCTTTGGGTTTCACACTGAAACAAAAGGAAACAAAACATGTTCATAGAGTAAAACAGAAAAACAAATTAAACTAAAGATATGACTGAAGCTTTTCTTGCATTTAAAACTGTACACAAAACTCGTACGCCCCTAAAATCCATCTGAGCCCCTCAGGTGCCACATATATAACAAACAATTCAATTCTAACAAATATAAAGTGTAAACTGACTTTACTTGGGTAGCCCTCAGATGTCCTACTACAAGTAAATGCAGCACATAATGTACTCAGAGCTCTTCTGTTGTCAGGTGCACAAAATGCAGTAGAGGACATGAAGTGTCTTTATATATACAGACCGTTGTGGACCTAGAATCTATAACCTATGAAGGTTTAACCTTTTGACTGGAATTATGGAAAATCAACAACTTTCTCATGATATTCTAACTTTTTAGAAAGGATCCATATGCTATATAGCATACAGATCCTTTCTAAAAAGTTAGAATATCATGGGAAAGTTGTTGATATATATATATATATATATATATATATAAAATGTTAACACAAACAAATATGTAATCAGGTAAAATGAAGTTCGATTTGAGTGCATGACATTTAATGATATGGAATATTATGATATACTGAGTAGACCGATGAATATGACACTGCTGGAGTTTAGCCAGAGTGAAAGAAAATGCTTGTAGTAACTGTGAACCAAACTAGCAAGATGAAAAAGACGAGGGGCTGTTCATCCGGATGCATGATCCCGTCCTGTCAGTATCACCATGCCAACATTTTATCTGGATTTTTTCCCCATAAAGCCCTTTACACACCTACTCTGAACACTTCATTTGAAAGATTTGCATGGCAATGTTTTTAATCAAATTAGTTTGAAGTCAAAAGGAATGCTTACATCAATGATGAAATTCCACCTCACGATTTTGCAACATTTATTTTTTTCAAACTAGAATAGAACAGAACTTTGTAGTTGATTTGTTTGTTTGTTTTTATAATAATTATTTTCAGCCAAAATTGAACAGAAACACTTTATTTCACTAGAGCATAATTTTGTAAATTTTTATTTATTAATAGTTTCTTTAGTTTCTTGTTATTTGAATAACCATTGTGAATTTAGCCTTTTCTTTAATTGGAGGGTATGAATCATTTTGAAGACTGTGCACGTGTGGTTTGTTAAATTGCTGTTGCTAGGAAAGGTGGAGGGGGCAAAGTCGGGTAGAAGCCTGGGTTTGTGACATAACAAACCTGAGGCTGCCTTTGGGCCTGCGATTGGTTCATGAAATACTCAGAAATGCAATTTTGAGTTTAGTTTTCTCTGCTTCTGCCCTCTACCCTAAGAAACATGTCACAAGAACACGTAAACAACATGAAAAACATGATTTTCATCAGAGTGGGTCGTTAAAGCTTCCAAGAAATACATCAGTTGTTTGTGGGAACTCAGAAGTTTCACCCGGTTCAGGTTTGATATCAATCACCTCCATTATGACCCGTCTGACCAACAGAAAACCGAGCAGCAACGCTCATCACGTCTCGTAACATTCGCATTAGTTGTATTTGCATCGCTGGACTGAACAACGGCAGGTCCAGCTCTGTGATTACATGCTTGTCTAGAGAAAAGCAGACTGACATGCGACCCCGAGCCTGGTCGACGACCTGGCCTGATCCCAGCTCGATCGGCTGAGACCTGATCAAACAGCTGCATCTCTCTCAAACAGCACATGATCAAACAGCACATGATCGCTCTCCAACCAGCACATGATTCACCGTGAAGTTGGTTATTAAATGAGAGACAAATTGATGCTGCGAGTGTTCTCATTCTGAATGAAAATAAATAAGTCTTTTTCCCGCAACCTCTTTCTTTTTCTGTCTATCTCCCTCTGATTCTCCTAATGGGGAGTTAACTGCAGTGATAAATAAACTAATTATGGGCCAGGTCACATAATTACAAATTGACTAATTTCATTTAAAAAACTCAGATGCAAATTAAAGGGCTAAGAGGTATTTGATTGCGCCTCACATCCTTCAATCTGCATTAGTACAAGATTAACTGTATCAAATTGAATTACATTAGCATACTTGAATTAATCCATACTGCCTCGGCTCAGGATGTATGGGCCCAATTATAACTCTCTGGCCCAATATTGTGATTTTGAAAGGAGCAAATGGAATTAGATATGAGTGTCACACTGCAGCAAAAACAGATTGAGCTTACACGCAGGAGGCGGATACGTTACAAAGACAAACATAAGCAACAGAGACGGTAAATGAGTTTGTTAATCACAGACAAAATGGAGCGCATGAGGAACGTGCTGCAGTTCGGGCATGGAAAAGTCTGAAGAGTATGAGAGGAAGACGAGGGACAAGATGAAGAGTGAGAGTTTGTTTGGGGGGGGGGGGGGGGGACTTGCTCCGTACCCATATGAGATCTGACTGCCGCCAGAGATGTTTAATCTCGATTTAATTTAAAGAGCCATTAACTACAATCACAGCATTAAAATCCATCACTTCCTTGACACCTGGCCCCTGATTACCCCATTTCCTCCACGTATGACTGATCGACCCCCCCGTTTCACAGCATGATCATAAACACACACACACACCACGGGGCAAACACACCGAGCCGTATGTGTAAGAAACAAAGAAAAAGGCATCTTCTGCCATTTATTTGGCTCCATCTGAAGCGGCTGGTTTTGTGACAGCAGCTGTTAAGACGATTACCCCCCCGCATTAATCACACACTCCGAGACCAAGAGCGTCCCGCGCTGCTGGCTGACATGATGACATCATGATTTGCTTGCTACGGCTGATGCGGGAGCAGGGATGATGACACAGAAGCTGTCCACCCCCATTTAATCTCCCGCTGAGACATCATCATCATCATCCTCATAATCCTCCCTTAAAAAGCAAAACTGCTTAAATTTAAGAGTTCGATCGAAGAAGTTGAAAACAAGCTTCTTTTCTGTAAATGAATGAAAACAGATTCCCATCTCTGAAGGGGGGGGGGGTGCTAGGGTTAGTTTTCAGGCTCAGGGTGACATTGGCTGAACCTCCACAGGTCACAGACGGCGTCCCTGGCCGTGACAGTGATGGACGGTGGCTGCAGAGGAGAGGGAGGGGTTCAGGTCCATGGATGTCGGGCAATATGAGGATGACTGTGATGCATGCCGAGACACGGGGGGGGGGGGCAGCAGAAAGAGCAGATGATTGCTTATTGGAAATATCAGATTTATTTAAACTACAGAATAAAAGTCCACTTTTAACAGCATTTGACGATGCTGTTACACGATACACCCCCTCTGTAGATTTTACAGACAAGCATCGATGTATACATACATATATATATATATATATATATATATATATTTTAGGGATTCATCATAACCTTTTTTAAAAACCAATTTGCTGACCGATAAATTTCGGCTCCTAAAGGCTGATAACTGTGAACCGATATCGTGTTTAGGTATGTATGTGTGTCATCAATACTGTTAACAAAACCAAAAAGACTTTTCATTCTTTAAATGAAGACATTTTTTTTCCAGTGAAAAACTATCAGTAAGCCTTTCAAACATTCTCCAAAAAATAATGTTCAAAAATGTTCAATATCTCAAATGCACATCAGCTAAAATAAAGTGCATTTTTTAACTGTTTCAAAAATAAAACTCTTTGAACTGATGCAAACACATACATCTGGATTTTAAACTGAAAAAGTGCAATCAAAAAGTAAAAAAATAAAAAATAAAAAATTATGCTGACAAGTTAGATTCAAACATTTATTGTATGTTAACAAATCTGACAAAAAATATTTGTAAACGATAATAATGACTGGCAGGTTGGACTTGTTTAGGTAGTGAACTGTGTCTCTTTTATATAATAGTTTTCAAAATGTATTTTCATTGTGTCCTTCATTAGATTCATTATAGGGGTGCATGAAATTCAGTATTTTACAATACTGAATTTCCCTTCGGGGATGAATAAAGTATTTTTCATTTCATTTTCATTTGATGAGATTGATTATGTCATTCCAATAACTCCGATATGATGACGACTTATCCCAATGAGAACATATATATGATTTTTGTCAGTACAACAGTGCTGTAATGTACTATTTACATCGACACGTCTGACCTGTGAGTCATTATTATTGCTTGAAAATAAACTTTTTCTGATTGTGTAAACATGAATTTAACTTGTCAGTGCATCATTTTTTATGGTTTTTAACTTCTCAAATGCACTTTTTCAGTTTGTTATCCAGATGCATGTTTCTGCATCAGCTCAAGGAGCCTTTATTTTGCATCAGTAAGCAATGCAGCTTATTGAAGCTGATGTGCATTTGAGATATTGAAAGAGTGTTGATGTCTTTTAGAAAATGTTTGAGAGGCTTGCTGATAGTTTTTCACCGGAAAAAATTAAATTTTCTTCATTTAAAGAGTAAAAAGTATTCTAGGTTTTGTTAATAGTATTGATGTCATGATTAGGTACAGTATGTACTACAGGAGCTGAAATTTATCGGTATTGTTTTTTTTGTTTTTAAAAAGGTTATCGTGCATCCCTCATTCATTTTGGGGTCAAATACAGTATCGGCCCCAAATATTGGTTGCATTGGCTATTAGCCGAAGAGAAAATATCGGTATCGGCCCGAAAAACATCTGTATCGGTCGATCCCGACTCAGAACACCTCCTGCCATTGTTTCACCCTCCATCCCGCTTGACCTTCCATATATTTCAGCTCAACGTCCGACCCCCATAAATAATATTATGGCAGGGTGATGCTCACCAAGAGTGAAAGGGGGGAGGGGGGGGGGGGGTGATAGAAAAGTGCAGGACATGCAGCCGGAGGAGGGAGGAGGGAGGGAGGGGGGGGGGGGGGTTATACAAAAGCCACTGTGACAAAATGCACTGTGAGTAATAAGTAATACACACAAACACTGATTGATTTGAGCCCCAGCAGACAGTCACATTTATCTTTATTCCATCATCTGCAGGGTGAGAGGTGGCGCTCGGGGATGGGGGGGGGGGGGGGTAAACACTGGGTTTAAATGACCCCCACAACCAGAAAAAGATCTCTGTCCTGCAGCTGATTTCAGCTGCACTCTACATGCTACATAAAAACAGCCTTCATTTAGCTTTCATCTCAACATTAGCCTCCCGTTTATGAGCTGCTGGCAGTCTCATGGATCACGGCTGTCACGCCGAACAGCATCTGTGTCACAGGTGTCTTGTCTGGTGATAAATGCAGAGAGCATTTTACAAGCAATGCCAGTTTAAATGACTTCATCTCCTTAACGCACGCGTCGCTTCTATGAATCACGTGTGGCGTTAAATCAGAGCAGGAAAACACGGTGGAAGTTAACTTTCATCGAGGGCGCAACTTGAGAGTAATCGCGCCGGCGTTACGGAACTTACTCCACAGGGTGGGGGTGGGGGGTACTAAAAGGGTATGAAAAGTCAATGCTTTTATGGGCACGCTCATGGTGCCAAACAAACACAAACTGCTTGTCTTTTTCTTTTTTTGGTCCTTCGCTTGTGTAAAACAATCAATACCAAGGGCGCATTAAGGTCCGGGTCGTATACTTTATTTATATTAGGCAATGACAAATCCTTATGATGCAATGGGCTTTTTGGAGGCGCGCAGCCCCACGCCAAACAAATAAATGTATTAATTCCCACTGGGAAGGTGGAGAGATTGACGGAACAACGGGGAACGACAAGAAGCCAAATCCATCACCGCGACCTTTCAAAATATTTTGTCCCCTTCCTTCTTATTCAGCATTTCAATTACCGTCCTTGCTTCTCACCTCATTTCACTCGCAGCCGTAAGTCAAGGCAGGAAAGATGGAAAGAACTCATGTTTTGCATAAGGAGAGCTCATCGCTTAAATTAGAATCAAACCAGGAGGGAAAAGAAGAGAGAATGTGACTGAAATAGTTTGTTTTTTAAGTGAAAGTTGTTCCTGTAACATCTGGAACGGACAACTGGAACTTTCTGGGAGAGAATCAACCATTTTTTCTTAAAAGTTGACAGATCACAGTAATAACTTCAGGATAACGTGTCTGAACTGACGGCATTTAGGTTCATGAGCGGGGATACATGAGCATTGGAGATTCCAGCTGCAGCCGTCTGATCCGAACCCGAGCAAAGCGCCCGGTTTCAGACTCCTGTGTGACACCTTGTCCGGTCCAAGATCCCCGAGTAATAGTATTTCCTCAAAGCTGCAGATGGATGGCAAATCTAGGCGGTTTCATCTACTAAAAGAGGGCATAAATCAGGAGCAGAGGAAGCGGGGACGAGGCAGGGGTTATCACCAGTCTGCCTCCCTCATGAGAGCTTTGCATTAAAGCATTAGTGAAATTAATTCATCTTTCATAAGAGGTTTGAGCAGTATCTGTGATCTATGATAACAACCAATTTCTCACTACAGAGGAGGGAGGGGGGAGGGAGGGAGGCAGGAGGAAAAAAAAATACTCTGCGACCCTGATAGACTACACAAATCTGCTCTTTTTAAATGGGCTAACATTATCTGGAGTGCTGCTCTCTGGAGCATCATCCCAGATTCATACCCCGGCCGGGAAGGAGGCATATATCACCGGGCAAAACTTTTTCTCATCTGCTCGGCCCCGTGCACACCTCCTTCCTCCCTCCATCCCTCTCGCCGTGCCAGGTTTGTTGTGGTTTTTTTTCGTGTTCTTGTTAAATGCAGAACAAAGCTTCGCTGCAAATCGTTTTAATCAGTGTAATTGGTTTTAGATCATCTGTGGGGAGAGTTGGGAAATCTGAGGCTGTTTGTGTGGATGATGTCCCAGGGAGGAGGAAAAGTGGGGGTGGGGGGGGCAGAAACTGGTGGGGGGAAAGTGTGTGAAGGGGCCGTATCCATCTGTTTTGCATATATTTGCGGAGGCGGCCGTCGGAGCATGGTTGACAGATGAGTGGGGAGTGCGAGGATGACACACGGGCGGTCGTGCTCTTTATTACTATATCAGCGCGGCTACGCTCGGCGCGCAGCTTCCCCCGTATGATGGCACGCCGCCGCCAAACCAGGAAGCCGAACACGCCGGGATGAGCAGGAGATGCAAAGGGGGGGGGACTTTCACTTTCATGATTCTAATCTTTTGGGCTGATTTGTCCTCAGATCGAGCATGCATCAGCTGGAAAAGAAAACGTCTTTATCAAAGAAAAAAGAAAAAAACTGAGTTTCTGTTTTTCATTTAAGGTGATCAATAATGTCCTGTCGATCATTTAAGTGTGTTAACTACAAAACCCACCTCAGGAAAGTAGTCCTGTGGAAACTTCTCCTTCTCCAGTGAGGGTGTGCTTTCTAGTGTCTCTGAGCAGGTCTCCTTTCCCACCACCTTCTTGAATTTCTTGGCTGGAGAAGAGAATGAAGAAAGGCAGACGATGACAGAGAGAGAGAGAGAGAGAGAGGAAGAGAAGGGGAGGAAGTGGAGAACAAAGCAGAGTTCATTCTTGGAGTCTGAATCTTCTAATTGCACTGACAGCTGAAGTGACGGCGGCTCCCCTCAGACAACTGCACCACCTGCTGGTCAGAATGAGGCGCTGCAGCCAGAGTGGGACGTGGAGAGGTACGATCCTCAAAATTATTCATAAAAAGGACAAATTCACAAAAGTAATTTAAATAACTAAAAAACTAATAATAAATAAAAATTTACAAAATTACAATTTAGTGAAAGAAAATATTGCCTCTGAATTATGTTTGGAAATTGTAATTTAAAAAAAAACAAAAAACTTTCGCAGATTAGAGCCCTTTTCCTGTGAACAGTGGACCAACGTACCTGTCAACAGGTGCAAAAATCTTTTTAAACATTAGAGAAAACACTTGATTGCAGTGATTGTCTCAAAGTGTTGCTCAACATCATTGTAGCTTCAATGATGACCCATCATGCTTATTTACTTGTTTTATTTTTTATGTGTTTGTTTTTAATATTTTTTTCAAACCACAATTCAAAATCAATGTCATGATTTTCATAGATTTTTATCTATTACTAACTTTTGTCAATTTCATCTTATTTCACTGACAGATGATTTTTTCCTTCTTTAATTGGAGGGTATGAATCATTTTGAGGACTGTAAAAGATGCTGCAGACGGGGAGACAAACCTCAACAGGAATCATTTCACAAGGGTTTCATGTTATAACTTCTGTAAAATGTGACTGATCAGTGTGAATATAAAGTTGATGAAAAGCACCGACACATGAAAGCTGTATCACACTATTTCTGTCTTCAGTTTAGATTTATAAGTTTCTGAAATACCTTAAAGATCTAACAGCGAGTAATGAAAGTGTCTTTGAATTCAGCCATTTTAGAAATAGAAATTTGTGCAGTGGACAAGACCAATAATGAGAAAACGTCCACAAAGTGGAAAGTGTGAGTGCAGACATTTATGCACCGATTTTAATCTCTTTCTATAAAGTTCTATTAAGTACAGAAAAAATAGGTGCAAATGGAGATGCAAATACAGCAACTGAAGTAAAAACAGAGTTTGAACAAATTAGAGTTGATATTTGGTCGTCACTTCCAATGCGATACCAATACCAAAGGTCAAGTATTGGCCCATGCCCGATATTTAGCTGTGTTTTGTGCCAACGATGATGTAGGTATTGGTGTGGTAATTAACTTTATACTTGGTTTCTGTTAGGTATGTCTGTTCTGCGGAATGTCACCTGGTTTAACAGGTTAATGAAATAAGTTTATAACAGTAAGTATGAGGACAGACTGACCCGTTTATCATCTACCAGTGGGTATTAGGGATGCACCGAAAATTCGGCCACTGAAAGTTTTTGGCCGAAAATTACCCAATAGTGCATTTTCGGTTTTCAGCCACAAGACAGAAATTTCTGAAACAACACGGCTGAAACTTGTGATGACGCTGCAAACAGCGCATCAAGCATGCGACTTTGTGTTTTTATGTGAGAACATAATTAATTTCAGTCGTTCAGCAGCCAGTCAGTTATAAGCCTGGATATTAGTATTTGTTGTAGTAGTACTACAGAGAAAAATTTAAAAGGCATAATGTAATGTACACGAGTGGGGTCAAACTAAATATTTTATTTGGAATTTTAGTTTATTGTGCATTGCTGTAATGTCAGTGGTAAATAAATATTTTGATACTTTGATTTATTGCGATGCCGTGATTTTACTGAGGCTAGTACACGTCAGACAAAAATGCTGCGGTTCTAATAATTTACATAATAATTTCTTTTGGCGTTTTGGTTTTTGGCCTTGGTTTGCTCATTTTTTGTTTTCGGTTTCGGTCAAGAATTTTCATTTCAGTGGATCCCTAGTGGGTATGATAAATCTTAAACTTAGAAACATGATAATAGATAAAATAATTACAAATAAATGAAGACCCAGTCAGGATGACGTGCTTAAAATGAAAAGCTGGAATGGATTTTGTGTATTTGCGCGCCTGGATCGGCAAATATTGAGACATTCCAATCCGATCCATGTTTTTAATCCAATATTGGCCCAATATCCGATACTGGTATCAGATCAGGACAGTCCTGCCCCTCTTAGACAAGTTTTCGTTCATTTTCTTCAAATAATCCTCAGAAATAGTTCTCCAGGCTTTATGAACGTCTTTTCTGGATGTTGGCAGCTTTTCATGAGGTCGTCTGTCAAGATGATCCCACATGGGCTCTGCTGAGGATCCATCATACCAGTTACTGCTCAGTTTCAGTCCAGCTCCAGTAAATTCTAAGCTCTTAAAGGACCTTTTTTTTTTCCAACCTGGACCTTATTTCTAGGAGTATATACGTGCATTTACTAACCAGTGAAGTTTCTGCATCACTTTCACTTCTTGGGAAGATATTATGTTGAGTCGCCCTTTGGTGCTTTAAGTAGAATGAACGAATGAACGAGTACTATTGTCCTGTGAGTTCAGAGTTTTGCAAATTGTGTTTTTTTGTTGTCTGGGTAGCAGCTGCTCTTCTCAGTTTTACAATGGAAACGCGCATCGTGAACACCAACCCTGAAAAGTGTGTAGAACTCCCTGGTAACTAACGGAAAGCTAAACCTGAACTCACGAGACATTAGTACTTGTTTGTTTGTTCATTCTACTGAAAGTATTGGTGAAAATCAAGGAGTTTTACTGCAGATAATGTCTTTTATAGTAGCTTCCCCGTCTCCGCCATACTGGATGTACACCGAAGGGCGACTCAACATAATATCTACCAAAGGACTCAAAGTGTTGCAGAAATTTTACCGGTGAGTAAATGCACGTATGAACTCCAAGAAATAAGGTCAGGCTGAAAAAAAAGAAACTTGTCCTTTAAGACACTAAACTAAAAAACAATAATAAAAACCTTTGTCGTACTGCTCTGAAATCTTTGAAATTTTAAACTCTGCATGGTCTAGCTCAGGGATCACCAAATCCGGACTTCTTGGGCCATGTGTCCGCAAGCTTTTCAACATTTCCCTGCTCCAGCACCCCTGACTCAAATTAAATGGATCCAACAGCCAATGAAGCTCTGCTCAGTGACTCATTAATCTGAGTCAGGTGTGTTGGCGCTAGACCACGGTCAGAACCTTGCGGACACTGGCCCAAGAGGTCCGGATTTGGTCTAGCTCTGCTATCCCTGAACCAATACATTCAACTATGAACTACTGCAAAGTATACATCACATACCACAGGGGCAGTTAGTAGAGGTGACTATGTAGTATCATTAAAAAAAAAAAAAAACTTTAGTAGAGACACACTGTCTGTCTGGGGCAGCTTGTTGTGGGATAGTTTACCTCCTTCAGTCAAAGGACGCAAGAAAAAAAGCTTTTTTAGGTCCAATCGGGTTAAATGATCCATTAGTAACACACTACTACTGCATATTACTGTATAGTACTTATGTATTTTATTCACTAGTTTAACACACTTTATAATGGAGAAAGTGCAGTAATGAGTTCCTCCAGGATCAAGTTTACATCATGTTATTTTATAAACTGATCTGCTTTTTTATTATTAACCTACTGAGAGACAACAGACGGACACGAACCAAATGGCAGAAATCTGACACATTTACTCATCAGTGTTCATGTAGACGGTACCCGTTTCAATAAACAAAGTAAATTTGGGATTCCTCAGGCTTTTCTGACTGAGAAAGACGTGAGAGCAGCATTCACGCTGATCATCTCTGAAAAGGCTTCAGCCAACATCTCACAGGCGTCGAGTTTTTACTGGATTTATTTATCCTAAATGAGTCCCTTCCTGATGTTCATCTGCTGAGAGCTTTTTAGATGTGATGCTTCTTCTTCTGTCCAGAACATGTCCAGTTTTCCATGAGCAGAACCTGGACGTCATGCTGACATCTGCCAGGTTTGCAGCTACTACTGTAGCTCTGTGAGAGTCCTGCTGTGGGTGCAAATACAATTTCACGTCTGTCAAACTGCTGTTTTACATCGATGTGACTAAATAAGTAGAACAAATGATGTTGTCATAGCAACATGTTGCTACTATAGCAGCAAAGGAAATGGTTAAAATTGGTTCTTTGTTAAGTTTTCTTAGCGATGCACAATAACCTTTTATAAAACTGATACCTATAACCGATACCGATAACTGATAAAAACTAACACACATACAAACCGAATCATACCAGATCAAAACTTCCAACTGTATGGGGTAGATAGTGTCTAAAATAAGAAGGGAAAGTTGTCTGGAAGCAGCTTGGGGTCTCCTTTCTTTCCCCAATCGCAATATCTCAGCAAGAAAAGCTTAAAACTGGGACTTTCAACTTCTGCATCTCCGATCTTAAAAAGAAAGAACGAAAAAAGCTTTCTTTCGGGGTAAAAGCCCAAACTACACAAAAATAACTTATTGAGTTTAAATCATTTGGCCCCCCAAGTTTAAAAATCCCACCTGCACCCCTGAATGTACAGTTGTCCTCAAAATTATTCATATCCTCAAACTGAAGAAGGAAAACAACTCAGCTCAGTGAAATAAGATAATAGTTATAATAAATAAAAATTCTATGAAAGTGATGACGTTGATTTTGAATTGTGGTTTCAAAGATTTATTAAAAACAAACACACAAAAAATAAAAAGTAAACAAACATGATGGGGGTCTGAAGCTAAAATTTTGAGACAGTCACTCCAATCAGGTGTTTTCCTTAAAGTTCAGAAAAAACTTCTGCACATGTTGACAGGTATGTTGGTCCATTGTTCATGTCAAAGGTGCTCTAATGTGTCTAGAACAGTTTTTTTATTATTATTATTATTTTCAACCACAAATCAAAAGCAACATTTTATTTCACTAAACTATAATTTTCTAAATTTTTATTTATTATTGGTTTCTTTACTTTCTTTTTATGCGAATTACTATTTTAAATTTCGCCTTTTCTTTAATTGGAGGGTAGGAATAATTTTGAGGATGACTGTTTATCGGGGCAAGTCACCTTGATATTGGACTCATTGGAATGATGTAATAATTTTCTGTCATCGGCCCGATAATTATCGTGCACCCCTAAGTTTTCTGCTCTTTGTTGACACAATACCATTTAACTAGTTGCTTAACTGGTTTAGAAATCAACTTAGAATGTAAAAAAAACCAGATTCCTCTGGAAATGATGGGGTAGAACTGGACTGAAAATGAGCAAAACAGCAGCAAATGTCCAACAAAATCCAAAGAAATGTGAGGTGGACTTTTAGAAATATGTATGTATGTGTGTGTGAGTGTGTGTAGAGTGTTTTTTTTTTTTTTTTTTTTTTTTTGCTGTGGTCCTCTCTCTTCGGTCTCCCCCCCCCGCCTTTTTTGTGTTGTCCCCCCCCCCGCTCCCCCTCCCCCGCCCCCCGCCCCGCCCACCCCCCCCCCCAAACCCCCCCCAAAATAAAAGCAAAAAACACCAAAAAACAGATTGTAAAAAAAAAAGTCGTCTCCCCTCTCGACCCCTCCCCTTGCCTTCGTCCTGTCCTTCAACTGCTGCTAATGCTGACTAGCTGTCTAATAGGAGACGAGGCGCCTCCACATCTATATCCCTTCTTTAATTAGCGCGGTCGCCGGGCCCCGGGGCCCCCTGACACCGCAGGCTGATGAGACGGCTGTAACTGTCCAATAACCTGCCGCACACCATTACTGTAAGCCCGAAATCACATGAATTAACTCCTAATATTAATAAGCATTACCATTCTCTGCGGCTGCCGCTACATTATCTCCACAGCCAATCTCAGCTCACTGGTTCTGATGGAATCGCCTCCAGATGGATGTGTGCGTCTGTGTGTGTGTGTTTGATATGCAGGAGTGGGATAAGTCAGGATTTAATCTGAGGATGGTGCTGATGATGTGTGCTGGAAAGGAGGGGGGGGTCTCACCTTTGAAATCAAACTGGTGGATGTTTTTCAAAGACTCGTGGATAAAGTAGAAACTTCCCAGAGCCTGCAAGAAGAAAAGAGTTTTTAGTGACATTTTCCATGAAGGCAGAACCTCCACAAGCTCCACAAACAGCTTTCAAACGAGCAACCTGGCGTGACTTATAAACTGGCCTCGCCACAGAGCCGGGCTCTTTCAGACACTCCACAAACACTACACACCAGCTACACAACAACAGGTGCAGCATGCTCTCCGTACAGTACCCTTTTACCCCGACTCCTCTCATGTGACGAGTCAACAATTTAAGCTTTCAAAGGACACATTCAGATGGACTTTTCAATGAGCAAAGATCGACTTCAATAGGCTTAAAATCTTAATTTTCCCTGCGAACAATCAGGAAACTTTCCCAGTCGGTGGACGAGCCAATCAAAGTGTGTGGGAAGAAGTGAGAGTGGAGCAGAGGGGGATTTGATGCGGTTCACAGTCCGCTACACTGCTTTCTGCTGGCCTCTTTACATTTAGGGCAAATGGAGGCAAAGCTCGAGCTCAATCCTCTGCGTCTTTGAGACAGCAGACCTTTGGCTCGGGATAAATCTCCCAGAAGAGCGACGCAGACCAGGGGTGCCCACAGAGGTTTATTTTAGGGGTGGCCACAGGGGGGCCAGAGAAAATAGCAGGGTGGCCAAGAGTTATCAAAGGATAACTTTCGTTTCTTTCAACCTGGACCTTATTTCTGGATTTCATATGTGCATTTACTCATCAGTAACATTTCTGGATCACTCTGACCCTATTTAGATTAGTCGTAGATCCACATAATGGCAGTGAAGGGGGCAGAATGAATGGGCCTCTATATAAGACATTATCTGCAGCAAATGTCCTTAATTTTACCAATAAACTGCAAAAACTCAAATCTTACCAAGTATATTTTTCCCATTCTAATCAAAATATCTCATCACACTCAAAATAAGACAAAATTACCTACAGAGAAACATTTCAGTGGGATATAGGAACTTGTTTTAAGAAAAATGCATTTTAAGCCCCGTTTCCACCAGCAGGTCTGGGTCTGAGTCGGGCCGGATTGGTCCATGATTTTTTTGCGACTCCACAGATAAAAACTGGGATGGGTACCCTCCTAATATCCGACACGACCTACTTTTTTGGTTCCCTTCGGTAGGGGTACTGATCTAACCGATCCGGACCAAAGAGGCGGAGCTGATACACAGCAACCTGTTGATTCATTAAGAAATCTGTCAGTTCCCGCGTGACCCGGCGTAAAAGCAAACTCTGTTTCTGTCTCGTGTGGTGTGGCGCTTTGGTTAAAAGCCGTTGTACTGCAATGATGTCACGCGTCATGTGGCGGCGCTATCCGGTTAATTCTCCGCCTACAAGGTAAGGGGACAGTTTGCTGTGGAGACGCAACGTGAAATCAACATATCTGTACCAAAACCAACCCGACCCGGCCTGACCTGACCCGCGGGTGGAAACGGGGCTTTGTTTCAAGAAATCTTATAAGAAAATTTCACTTGCTCCATTGGCAGATTTTTTTTTTTTTTTTGCTTATTACAAGCAAAATAAAAAAAATATATATTCTTTTTAAAACTCATTTCAAGAGTGGTCAAGATTTTTTTGCCTCTAATAAACAGTTCAGTGTGTGTCGCAAAAAAAAGACTTCACAAAACTTCACTATGACCTCATTCAGTCTGAAAACCAGAGCTGAAGACGCCTCAGTTGTGATGTGAACAAACTAAACGGGGGTGGTGAGGTGTCGGCCCAATGAGGGCTGGGCTACGTAGGTGCTGATGTGAAAGGGACATTAGAAACTGGTTGGGGCGGTTCTGGGTGGCACCTTCCTGGATGAATTTCCATAAGAAACACTGAGTTATTTAGGCAGGACAGAACTACGGGGGACTACGGCAAAAGAGCAATGGCAGAAAATGGTCGTCTACTGAAAGATTTTTATCTATTTTAATTTTATAGCTATAAAGATTTTGACATTCAAATATAAGCAAAGTATGCTGACCCGGGTTAATAATACATAAAATCTGATATAAATTTAAAAAATATCCTTTTTGCTGGGGTGGCCACCTTTTTATTCAGGGGGGCGCTGGCCACCCCTTGGGGGCGTCCTTGACGCAGCCGCTCTGGAGGAACTTCTCCTGTAAGGAGCGGAGAAGCGAACGTGCAGCTCAGGTGCAGAGATGTAAACAGGAAAATGCCGGATTTCATCTTTTTCTCTGCCTCTCCTGTCCGAGGCGGGGGGGGGGCGAGCCTGGACCGGCCGCTGCATTATTTATGAGCGCCGGCGCATCTTGAGATTAAACATTTGCTGATTTGTCAAAAGCACAAACATGAGGTCCTGCCCATCTCCTTGACATATAAGTTCAGCCGACAGAAAACACTGTCGCACATCTAATTGATGAGAGCTGCGACTGGTGACCCCCGCCACCCCCGCCACCTCCTGCAGAGCCACCCTCCCCTCCGTCGCTCCTTCTCCCACTCTGGCAAGAGAGAGAGAGAGAGAGGGGGGGGGGTACACGTGAACGGGGATGGCGTTGGGCGAACGCAGGACTCAAGGTCACAGCTTCCCCATATGGGGAGGACGGGTTCCAGGAAGCCCCCCCCCCCACCATGTTTATCTGTGCTCATTTCTCTTTATGTTGTCTTTCACCTTAAAGTGCCAACAGCAGACCTGGAGATAAATAGGAAAACAGGGCCGGGGAGCGAAAACGCTGCTATTCGTCAAAAAGGAGTCGCTGTGCTAACTGCTGCTGTTTATGTGAATATTTCAGAGGGTAGTGAAGTAAAAATGACCGCTTTGAAATATTATTGGAGATACGGAGGACATATTTCTTTCAATAACAAATTAAATTGCAGTCTGCAATTTTTCTGCCGAGTCAAAGCTGGACTACTCTTTGATCAACATGAGGTGAATACACTTTACGCAGGATGAATGGATTCAATCTGAAGTTTACTGAAGATTCATGAGTTCCAACTTCTGTTGGATGATTTTTAACCATCTTAAAATAATAACAAAATTAGTGATGTCAAAGGATTTCTACCGATACCAATTACCGATAATTTTCTGCTTCTCGTGACCGATACCAATACCAACAACCGCTAAGTTCATTGTTTCAAATTCAATATAATCTTCATATATTCTGCAGTTTGTGCTGGATGCAGTGATGAAAAACTGATATTTAAGTAGCTCTGGCTCATCTGTAACAGCAAACAAAAAAAATTGGGCTATTTAAATGTTCTTTTATCAAGTAATCACAAAAACAAAGCACATCTCTTAAATAACTGCACATACCAATGGTATCGGTATGTGCAGTTATTCAAATGTCCCAAATCAAATGTTTCTAAAATACAAAATGATATTTCAATCTTGTATAATTTTGATCCAACCACTAAGCTGTTAATCTTAGCATGCTAAGGGCCATGTGAAATCTGCTTTACTTAATGATGCACGATTTGAAAACCAAACAGCACCTGGTATATATCGGTTAATTATACTGATAACTGTTTTAATTACAATTTAATATTTCTGTATTTCCTCATTTCAGGAAGTCTTAAGATCTGGAAAACTAGCCTTTTGGCTAAATCTGGCATATTTCGAGGTTTTTCTTTGTTTCCCTGTCAAATTAACAAATAAAATGAGAAAAGAATCGGGTGATATTGGGTCGATATCAGGCCGATATCAGGAGTGTAAATCCCCAGTTTGATCACGATACAATATTATATTGATACAGTGGATAGGCGATTTGATGTCTGCCGATATTAGTGCTGCTCGATTATGGAAAAAATCATCACGATTATTTTGGTCAATATTGAAATCCCAATTATTCTTTTTAAAATTTTATTCAGCATTTCTCTCTGTCCAAAAACATTTAGTTATTGATAATTTCCTCAAAACATAACACACCTCCTTCACTCTTCAGCTTCGTGAATGTGGGTTGTAGCAGGGCAGTGAAGAATGTAAATTGCGTAAAGAAAAATGGCACATAAATTGTTTCAGCTTGGTTATATGAGTTTGGAGATTGTTTGACATGAAAATTGAAATCATGGTTAAATTTTGATCAATTGCACAGCCCAAGCCAACATCTCAAATTCAGTCACTATTCGATTTGATTTGATTTAGAAACCACCAATCGATATAGAACGATATAAAACAATATTACAAGTAATAAACAAGGTTATTGTTTCTTGAAATAACTGTAAGCTTTGCAGAACAATCTGTCATATATGCATTGCACAACTATAAACATGTATGAGGTTGTGAAAATACTGTCACAGGACCTTTAAAATAAAGTCATTTTCATAATAAAAGTGGGTTTGACATCGATTCTTAGTTGATATTGGGGTTTTTGGAGCAATCTGTGATCGATACATCGATCTGTATCAATGTATTGTTACACCCCTGTCCGATATTGATATTCAATTTTAAAGCCATTATCGGCCGCTGCCAATATCGGACCAATATTTCTGTGCATCATTAAATAGACTTATAATAAAAACATTAAATAGTCAATGTTGCTTCTTTTCCTAAAAGATATACAAAAATGAAAATATGTAAAAATAATTAACAATGAAAAAACAATACTAATAGTATCTTTAAATAAATAAATACAATTTTAAATAACCACTGGGAATCCTCTGTAGACCCTCTGCCAAACTTTGAAAAAAATAATATAATCAATACCCTCAAACAACTCCTCATGAATCGGTTATCAAATAAATGATAAACAGCCGTGCCTAAGTGGCTACCCGTGTAATCGCAAAAATCTACTTAACCCTCAACCCTAATAAATATTCATCTGACACAGAGCCTCACCTCTCCCTCTCCCCTGCCTCCCTCCTGCACTCTTCATGAAGAAGCTATTATATTAGCGGGGCACAATTAATCCATTTGTCTCTTTACATGACAGGCTCAAAATATTCATTAGGGCCGGGCCGCGCTGACAGGCCGTGCTTATCTTTTACCAGCGGCTTTACAATGGCCTGTGTCAAACGTATGTTTGTCACGTCCCTCTTTATTGATTAGCTGCCAGATTCACTTGAAATAATTAAAAGTATATTTTACATATTTATAAACCCCTCTGCCACAGCGGCTACTTAATTTTCCATTAGTAAAATGCAGTCTATTAAGTGCACGGTGAGGGCCGCGGGGTAGGTACGGGGGAAATGAGTAATCACTGTAATTGTAGACAGAAAGACAATAACCGCGCCATAAAAGCTGGGGTTTTATGACTCGTTCTGGCAATGCTATCTCTTATCACGGCTCGTATCGGCTCGCCGCTCTCAGATAAGGGCACGCTGACACAACCGGCCGTGCTCGCTCGCCGCGTGCACGTGTGTGTAGTTGACATTTCCAAAAGCCCCAGCAGATACAGGCTGAACAAGTCCCAATAGACTGGCTGCTGGAAAATAGAGACTTGAGAGCTGCAGTACATAGCCTGCATACTTTGCTCCGCTGAATGCTTTATCAATACGAAGGGCTGCAGAGATGAGTCCCGACCGAGGCGGGGAAGCAGGAATTCTCTGACCCCTGCATGGATTTTTCCAAGTTTAATGTGAAAAATGAGCCATAAAGCAAACATAAAAGTAATAATTTTTCTTCAAGGTCTCACCTCCAATCTGTGCTAAAGGGAAAGTGGTCAGTCCCAGGAGGGCTGACACACACACACTGCAGTGTCATCACCGTGTCAGTGTGCAACTTCAGAGGGTAATGTTCTGCAGTCCTCTGGATATCCTTATGGGTTTGTGGAGCGTAGCCATGGGAACACGCACCCAGAGGCTTTAAATACTGCACTGGTCAATTTAATTATTACTGCAGCAACAGAAGTTAGTATCTTACCCAGAGCTGGCCATTTTATGGAGCTCGGGTGGAGACTGCTACCATACCTGTATTTGTAAATTCAATTTATGTGTTTGCATGCACAGATAACATCTGGAGGAATCAGATCTGCATGTCTGTGAGGGCACGCCAGTTCCCCAACTCTGTAAACATAAGACATCAACATAATTAGCTGAAAATAAGGATGCAGCAGACGGCTATCTGCTACTTTTCCACAGGACGAGGTGTTAAAGGCGGAAAGAGTTCAGAACGTACTGATAAGCTGAGCAAGAATACTGATAAATTAATCTTGCTCACCTGTTTGATTAAGCTGATAAAAACATATTTCCACATGCTGACTGACTGCATGCTGTACACCCTCTTCATGACATCATCAAGATGCATGACTGTCCCCTGTTGTGGACATGTCCAATCTGTAATATTTACTTGAAAAAAGCATAGATTAATATATTTTACATACATACAGTCATCCTCAAAATGATTCAAACCCTCCAATTAAAGAAAATGCTGAATTCACAATAGTAATTCAAATAACAAGAAACTTAAAGAAAAATTTACAAAATTATAATTTGGAGAAAGAAAATATTGCTTTTGAATTGTAGTTAAAAAGAACATTAAAAAAAAAAACTGTCCCTGACAAATTAGAGCACCTTGTTCATGAACAGTGGGCCAAAATACCTGTCAACAGGTGCAGACGTCTGATTGGACGTTACAGAAAACACCTGATAGCAGTGATTCAAAGTGTTGCTCAACAAAATTTTAATTTCTTAGCCCCATCGTGCTTGTTTACCTGATTTAATTTTTTGTTTGTTTTTATTCATTTATCACTACCTTTGTTCAGGGCTGTCAGGCGATTAAAAGAATCAGTCCGATTAATTACAGGATTTGTAATTAATCACATTTTAATCTCATATCTGCTAAAGCAGTCGTAGGGAACAATGGTCCTCAAGGGCCGCAGTCCTTCAAGTTTTCCTTCTAACCCTGCTCCAACAGCCTATGAAGTTCTGTAAAGTGACTCATTGACATGTTTTCTTCTTCTACTACTACTACTACTACTTCTTCTTCTGGTGTTTACTGGCGGTTGGCAAACAGCTTTAGGTGCATTACCGCCACCAACTGCCCGGATCATTCAGTGGGCCGAATTTAAAATGCCCGCGCATTGAATTAGCACTGTGAATTAATCCCCATTATGTTGTTAAAGCATTAATTTGCAGTGTAATTAATTAATCTAATTAATGCATTAATCTGACAGCCCTATCTTTCCCCCCCCCCAAATTTCAACTTATCTCAGCTGTTTTCCCCCCCCCCCCCCCTTATTTAAAGGAGATGTATGAATAATTTTGAGGACAGCTGTAAGTTACCTGTTTGTTCTTTACTTTAATGAAATGTTCTTTAAAATTTTAAATCTTTACGATTAAGGTAAACAACTGATTTATAACAAGACTGAAACACCAACAACACCAAAAAGTGGACAGAAGCACATTATCACAAATAACTGGTAAAAGTCTTGCTTTTTTATCTTGCAGGTTGAATTTTTGCTTCCAGATTTGCTTCACAGATTGTATTATTTAAGTTGCAGAATTGACTTAATTAGATTTTTACACATTAATTTGTGCCAATTGTGCAGATCTTATCTTTATATGCAGAGAGCTATATCTAATTTGCACTTTATAAAAGTTACTTAATTAACTGCTTACTGTAGCTGCATAAAAATTATACATAAACACAATTATTTTTTACAAACTGGAATTTATATCCTAGTACCACTGTGATGCTGTGTCATTTACATCAACTTTATAGTTGCTGTTACTTGAGATTATAGATTTTTTCTAATTAATGTAGGTTTTACAGTCGTCAAAATTATTCATACCCTCCAATTAAATAGAGAAAAAAACCAGCTGCCACTGAAATAAGTTGAAATTGACAAAAGTAATAAATAAAAATTCTATGAAATTCATGACATTGATTTTGAATTGTGGTTCAACAGTAAAATTAAAATTAAACCAAAAATAAAACACGTAAACAAGCATGATGGGGCTTTGAAGCTAAAATTTTGTTGAGCAACACTTTGAGACAATCACTGCAATCAGGTGTTTTCTGTAACGTCCAATCAGACGTCTGCACCTGTTGACAGGTATGTTGGTCCATGTTCACGCAAAAGTGCTCTATTGTGTCTGGGACAGTTTTCTTTATTTGTATTTTTTATTATTATTATTTCCAACCACACTTCAAAAGCAACATCTTATTTCACTAAACTATAATTTTGTAAATATTTATTTATTATTGGTTTCTTTAGCTTTTTCTTTAATTGGAGGGTATGAATAATTTTGAGGACAAATGTATATTTAAATCCTGTTTTATCTCAAAAGTAAAACACTTCAATCACCTTTTTAACTGTAAAGCATTATATACCTTGAAAAGTTTACTATCTTTTGGCGTAGTGGGGAAAATGTGTCCAAACTTTTGACCAAAAGTGTAAATAAATGTTGATTTATGATCAATAAAAATGGTAGGATGCATCGCAATAGAAAGAAAAATCCTTCAGTTTCTATTTAATGAAATTCTTCTGGTGAACACAGTTTATTGCCAACATCTAAGCACAGCTGTGGATTTCTATATTTGGTGAATTTGAAAAGAGTTTCTAAACTAATGATAATAGAAAAAAATCAAATCTGGGAAAATTACGAGAGATTGTTGAGAGAAGCTGTGAACAGGCAAGATGTTAAAATCATGGCTCTGACCTCTCACTGCATCCTTAATTCAAATATCTCCACCTCCTTAAACACAACTCTCAACTCTTTTTAAATTAAAACTTAGAGTCCAGTTTGCCTTTCCCGTCTGTGGAGGGGGGCCACCAACATCGTATCTGGCATTGTTTTGGACAGCAAAGAAAAACTAGGCTGTTTTCCCGTTTATATCATTGCTCGGAAATCCCTGGAGCCTCTCCATCCGTCAAATGGCGAGTTACGCCACGCTCCAACATAAACCTACACAGAAACATAACCGCAGAAAAACAACTCACAAATGTACACACACAGTCTTATCAGAAAGGTCAATCAGATATGCTGTCATGAAGAAATGGTGTTGCAATCCATCACACACACATGCGACGTCAAAGCAGCCGAGAGAAGCAGGCGCAGATCAGATCAGACTAATCGCCACATAATGTCGTCATTAGTCACTAAAGATCCAAATATCTTTACAATCAAAGTGGAGAAAGGTGAGACAAGAGCACAGCGAGGAACCCGCAGATCTATTTCAGGACCGGCCCTCCGTGTCCCACCGAGGGACCCATTGATATGCAGGATCTGGGTCTAAAAGAGCACCTTGACGGGGGCCTTTCAACACAAATCTCCAATACTGCACAAACAGCCCGTTTGTCATCCGCAGCAAGGAAAACAGCGGCACAAAAGTGAGCGGCATCAATAGAGACGCCTTGCTTTTCCTTTCCCCCCCTCTCTCAGCCCAGAGATAGACGAAGAAGCTTTAGTATTTCCTACCCTTCCTGAGCCCACCAGCCACCCCGGGCTGCCATATGTGTTTGCCAAGGCCCCCCTCCCAGTGCCGTTGATTGAGTATTCAGCGTATTGAGCCACAGTGTCTATTATTCATCGGCTGCCTGGAAGGCCTGACTGGATACACAGACAAAACTCTCATTAAAACTTCCTCTGTCACTTCCTGCGATTTGAAAGCAGCCCCGAGTATTGGAGCCATCCGTCACGTCCTGAAACGGCCCTTGTCTCTGGGGTGTGTGTGCTTTTGGGGGGTTTTGGTGGGGGGCTTTAGATAGGGGGGGCACACAGGAAAAGAATTAGACTTTAATAGGGAATATGTTAACGTAAATTTACTGCTTATATAGTAATTAATTCTTACTCTCCTAATGCTCTTCCACCGTGAGGGAGCTCATGTTCAAACCTTGATAGAATATTAGTTTACATGTGAAAGCAGGACGAACATTAATCCCCTGCAACTGATTAAGAAAGAACTTAAAGGAAAAGAAAAAACCTCCGGTATAATCCTGACAAAACCATCTGAAGCTTAGACCTTCAGTATGTGCTAATGGACATACAAGTGGTTTGTAATACTGTATAATAAAAAGCAGGAAAATTATCAAATTTTACTAAAGTACTGGACTAGATCACATTTTCATCTGAGAATAGAAGTTTATTAATGTCTGAAAATATTTCACAAACATCAACCAGCTGGTGTTTCTGAAGGAAAAATGCAGCAGATCACCAAATACCAGGCAAAACTTTTACAGCAAAATACATAAAAACCTACATTTCGAACAAATCTCACGGTGGAGAGACAGAAAATTAACAGGATATCTTTGTCAACTTCAAACTCAAAGTGCTGCTCATACATAATGCAATCAGATCTTGCAACAAAAAGCAACATGATCTGAGAAAATAAGCCCAAAACAGGCAATCGGGTTGTGAAAAATGAAGCAGAAAATCATGTGACCTCATCAAGCATTAACGAAAACAGTAAATTGTTCACCTATAAAAAGCAAAAGTTGACCAACAAAAACATTTTGTTCAAGCATCTTCATTAGATAGCTCAACTAATTACTGTAACTAGGAAGTTTTAACCATTTGCAGTTTATATTTTGGGTTTTGGTAGTTCCAGGCTGATTGTAGCAGTTGCTGCCAACACTTTCTATAAAGTTTATTCAACATTTTGAGATATTTTTCTTTTAAAATCACTTCTGTTTTATGATTTTTTTTTAAATTAGAAAAAGTTTAGAAGGATTATTTGGGTTACATTACTCGTTTTATCATCTACATCTAGAGCATACTGAGTATATGTTCATCTAATTCATATGCGATTTTTTTTCAATCGTTGCTCACAGCCGCAACTCAAATTGTGTGAATCAGTTCAAAAGTTCACAGCTTGCCATGTTTGTCCTCATACTGTACGAACCGATGCTCGGATGCGATCTGACTACTACACTGTACGTCCTCAACGACAGGACAGGGTCTTGAACAATCCTGACATGCAATCCAATAAATACAGCTAGTAGTAGAAGAATAAGAAGACAACAATAATAAATCCTTCCTTTTAGACTATGTTTGAAAGCTCGGTGTGAAGAAAGTTACTGTTTTTCTCCAGCAGAGGGCGAAATGTTTTTCATTTGACTGTCCAATAACCCGACATTATAAACAGAAGCAGAGAACGGAAGACAACTTGGTATGGCGTTAAAAATCTAAACTAAAAATCACAAAAGCCGGCAATATTGAAGAATCACGGTTAAATTGAATCTTCACTCCAAAAATCATTAAGAATCGAACTGGGAAAAAAAGCATATCGTCCCAGCCCAATTCCATATGATCAAAGTAGAGTAAATTAAGTGACAAACCAATATCAGAGCCCTTCAGCTTATTTTTTCATATGTGTAAGTAACTTTTGAAAATAAATAAATAAATAGCGAATAAAAAAAAACAAACACAAACTCAAAAATAAATACAATTACTACAGTATAATAAGCTGGCAACGATGGCATCAAAAAATGCAAATGGCTCAAGAAAGTGAATTTGGAGTGCATGTGCAGCTATATTGACTTTTTTTTAACCAGTTTTGCTGGTGTTTCCTTCACTGGCCATGCACCGGGCTTTCTCAGCCACCACACACGACTCATCCTCTGACCTGTGGGAGCTTGTATATGAAATTTCATGGCAATTCAATTGTAAAGATATTTCAGTCTGGTCTCATTTCCCAAACCCAAACTCTATCGAGCCATTTATTGATTGTCTATTTCAAGTAAATCCCCGCCGCTGCATGGATCACTTACGATACCTGTATTTTAGCTTCGTTGACTTTCAAGGCTTTTGGCAGAGTGTTTCCGGGCTTTCACTCCATTATTCTAAAATCTCCCAGAATGCAGAGCGACACATGCTCATGATTGATCTCAAAACCCCTGATTTTATTTTCTTTTGAGGAAAATATTATGGATGGGTCTAAACAAGGCATAATTGGCCAAACCCACGGCAGCGCCTGACCTGCCAACAATCCAGACCCACTCCCAAGGTTGGCTGCCTCCCTGGGAAATATTGTGCATTAATTTCATTTAGTCTCCCCTCCAACATTCAATGGTAGAAGTTAATTAAATTGCTTGTCCATTGTGTTCATCCACTTACAAAGTTAATGATATTGTGCCGGGGAATTAAAGAGCGTTTTATAAAGCGCACGGGATGGGAGCTGGCAGGCACTACATTGCCCAGTTGAACCCTGTCAGTCGGCGGGCTTCTGGACCCCCTAATTAGCGGTGAAATGGATGCTTCCATCTGCCAATTTCCTGCCACGCTCATCAGTCGTGCAGTCGCTCCTCTAACCTGCCCAGCAGAGGGGTCTAAAGCAATAAAACCATCACAGCAATGACATTCAACGGAGAAAAAAAGGGAAAGCTAGAAAGTGAATACGCGTGTACATGATATGACTCAGACTTTAAAGGAGCTTCTATATAATGCTGCTTTTTTTTCCACTAGACCACATCATTGGCCTCTTCAGCATAATTGTGATGGAGGAGTTTGATAACTTTGTTAAAAATGTTCGATACATACAGTAATAGCACCTCGTTTGCGTTTCCAGAGAGAGTGGTTTGAATAAATGTCGTCTGATAAAGCAATAAGAATGAAAAGTGGTGCTGCAAATTCTAATGTAATCCATGCTGTATAAAACTCTTGTAACAATTAATGGGGGGAAAAAAAGTCTCAATTCATTGCAAAGAATCGTTCCTGCCCTGTAATTTCCAGAAAGGTAGCCGTGTCCTGTTCACATGAGAGAATGATTGATGTTCGTACTTATTCCAGCTGCATATTTACTAATACCACGCTGCTACTTCAGCAGCTTTTAACGAGGCCATAAAAACAGGATCAAAGTAAATGGGATTACACCTGTGGGGCCGGTGCCACTGTTAACCTTTTAATGAGGCTGGGCAAAGTCATCTTTTGCACGGCAGTGTGGTGTTTATAAACTCATGGTTAAAATGAATTGAAGGGAGGTGGTGGGGGGTGGGGGGCACTTTCCCCAACGATGGCACAGGTGCACCTCATTTATAAACCTGCAGATGCAAACAAACAAACAAATGAGATGTTCAACAAAGGTCACACATGTATTTGTTTTATATCTTTGAGTGATGTCCCTCCGGACAATTTCAATTCAGAGTTTAGAGTTCAGCCTTTGAGGACAGTTGTGCAGGTGGTGTTTACTGTTTGCACGGCTGAACACCTCATCTGGGCTATCTGTCAAGAACGAGACATGAAAAATCTACCATACGTAATCTGCGTTATAAACTGCAAATTTGGAGTTAGAGAGATGCGGTGGTGAGGTACATTTGAGTTAAAGGCACTCAGGTGAACCACTATAGGCACTTGAGCAAGGTCCTTAACCCCCACCAACTGCTCCCCAGGTGCTGTAATTGGCAGCCCATTGCTCTCAGTTTAAACTTGAGATGGTTTAAAGGGAATAGAGGCGAGATTAAGAAATGAGACTTGCAAGAGACTTGCAAGACTGGTGCTGCGGGTAAAAGTAGCCACCAGCCAAGCCGGCACGGGGGCGCGCAAATACTGAAGCTATAACGTCGTTTACTTGACCGATAGTCTTTTTCTTCGTGTGCCACTTTTTAGTGGCGTTTCAGTTGATCTGGATCGTTTGCTGATGGCAGAGGAATCCATAACTATCCTTTGCAGTGTTTGAATTCACCGAGACCGTCTTCTTCCTGTATCAAACCAGTTGGGGACGCGTATGCAGCGTCAAATGACGTCACAACCAAAGGGCCGCGCGGGAAATTTGGCCACCGAATCACAGCGCATCATGCAGCACACAGCCTGTTCAAGGCAACGGAGAGGGGGCTCGTTCTTTTTGTTTTTTAACGCTTCGTCACCCATTAGCATTAAAAAACTGGACATGCATGTTTATTCTTTCACAATTCACAATCCCGGGAACAAACAGGGAGGGGGGTGGGGTTTATCATGCTTCACGTTACAACTTCAGTGTGAGCGATGGCGGTGGCACGGTGCCCAGACCCACCTCCGGAGTTGGTCTGCAACAGCTGGTTGGTTCAGAATGATTGTGTAATTCACCCTCGTGAAGCCCTGCACCCGCTGACATATGTGTACCGCTGACGTATGCATACTGCACCTGCTCCCCTTTGAGCAAGTCAGAAAACCCAAGAAGAGAAACAACTTGGTTTCAAAAGGATCCGTTGGTCTGATACAGAGACTGAGTCTCTCATAGAAAGTTGGTCAGACGAATGCATCCACAACATGTTAAACTGGACTAGAGATGTAACGATATGAAAATTTCATATCACAGTTATTGTAACCAAAATGATCATGGTTATCATTTTTATTACTGTATTATAGAAATACCCCCCCCCCCAGAATCTTTAAAAATATCCAAAATGGGGCTAAATGTCTACTTTGTCCTGTTTAAAGTGGGAAAAATCTCAAGAGGTATGTCCACATTGTTGCCTCCGTTGCCTTCTGCCATGTTTTCATAAATAAAACATTGCAATCTCTGACAACTGCTGTTTTCCAGCCAATGAGCAGCATCACTGGGAGTTTTTCAAAGTGGAGTAATCAGTCACGGTTTTAACGATAATTAAAATTTGAAACAGTATTACTAATCGTTGGGAATTTTATCACGGTACATCCCTAAACTGGAAATACAAGAAAACTGTAGTTTAAGAAAGTTGCTGCTTACTTGGATGAGAGAGGCTTTAACAACACAAATGGCTGTTAGTGCCACCCACTGGACTGGACTGGTGACGTGGCATGATGTGGTGGCATAGTGGTGCATCTCTAACTTTGCAAATGCGACCTGAGGCCATTTGTCCTAGTCTTTTGACACCCGGTGAGTAGAAACGGGATTAAACCAAGCGTGCCAAGCGTGACCCTGCCCAAAGAGTGGGGTGGGGAAAAGACTGGCGTTGTAAGAGCGTTTGCTATTTGCATCTACTGCATTTGCATCACGACACGATGAAGGTTTCATGTTCAAAATGTTTCAGAAAACAACCATGAGACCGAGCGGAGTTGTCGGACCCCTGCAGTGAGAATCCAGATGGTTCAAGTCTAGTTTGTTTGAGAAAACCCATGAGACTGTGCCCTTATATTATGGGGAGTAAAGACTCTGTATGGGAGATAAAAGCCAAAATATCTCAACCTATGCTACTTTAACGTTGACAAGTCTGTCTCTTAGTCTGACTCCGAATTCATACTTTTAAGAAAAAAACTACTCACTAAACCTGGAGTCTCTATTTTTCTTCCAAGAAAAAGATTTCCAGACAAAACAAGCTTTAACTCTTGAATGATAGTGCCCACAACAACTCTCACCTTTAAAAAAAAAAGGCTGCTTTCTACTGTATATGTATGGGTGATGATGGTGTATGCAAAATAGGCCACTTTAATGAACACTAACCAGTCACCCAATAAACTGCGTCTCATTGCTGAACTGTATGATAACATTTTTATTAGAATAGCAAAAAATAAACTAAATAAAAAGCCAAATAAGATTAAAAAATAAAGAGAAGCGTCACTGCACATCTGCAGAAGTATTGTATGTGAAAAAAATTGTGGCACTGTTTTTTATAATTGATTGAACAGAGGGTTCATCTAATCTAATCTAAAAATTAAACTAAAAGGGTCAAAACAGATCAAAAATAATTAAATAATAGCAATAATGCTCTTCCTAACCCATAAAAGTCACAACCTGTTATTAGGTTTAAACAAGTTTAGCTTTGATTCAGAACTTTGTTGCCAAGGTTTCATTTTTTTAAGGCCCACGTCACAACGTTCATTTCCATCCAGAGTTGCTTTCACTTTTTCCCTCAAAAACTTTGACAGAAAAGTTGGACTGTTGTGAGAAGTTCTGGTGTAGTTTTAGTCTTTTTTGAAAAACAATTGCAGTGCATTCAGGGAGATGGAAACCCAAATCAGTTAAGGTCCAACAGACATGTTAAACATGACGTTGCATCTGAGTTGAACCAATGCTGGCAAACAAAAAAGCAAAGAACAGAAAAGGGGAAAAGAAATTGTGCAGATTTGTCTATTATTTTTCCTATATGACCAAAGGAATAGTTTTGTCTACTGCTATTTCTTTGTGATTAATAACAACTCCTTTGTGCAACTGCAACCTGTTGACAAATTACACAACCCAAGTCATTCACTTCTTTTAATGGAGCATATTTTCACATTTTTCTAGAAAATCATTTCCCCAGTGGATGGAAACCCAGCTACTACAGTTGTCCTCAAAATTATTCATATCCTCTGATAAAAGAAGGAAAAAAATCAGTTTAAAGTGAAATAAGTTGAAATTCCCAAAAGTAATAATTAAAAAAGAAATCTATGAAAATCATGACATTGATTTTGAATTGTGGTTCAAAAGAAATATCAAAAACAAACACACACAAAAAAGCAAACAAGCATAATAGTGTGTTTTCTGTGATGTTCAAAAAGACTTCTACACTTGTTGACATGTATTTTGACCTATTGTTCATGAGCAGGGTGCTCCAATTAGACTGGGACAGTTTTGATTGTTTGTTTATTTTTATATGTATATATTATTGTCAAACAAAATTCAAAAGTAATTTTGATTTCCCTAAATTATAATTTTGTACATTTTTATTTATTATTAGTTTTTTAAGTTTCTTGTTGTTTGAATAAGCATTGTGAATTCAGCCTTTACCTAAATGAGAGGCCATGAATAATTTTGAGGACGACTAAACGTGGTGATAAGTAGGTAAAACCTGATCTTTTAGGGTCAGAGATGCTGAGATGATATACATGCAGGGTTTGCATTTATTCTGGCAGCTGGCATGTGTTTTCTGATTAGATTGTCTCAAATCTTTAAACCTGGAATGTGACTTTCCAAGAAAAGAAAATGCAGATATGCATTTAGAATTGAAAATGAAAAAAGAAAGCAGGAAAATAACATGATAGTTACTATATTAAATGACCCAAGCCCTTACATGCATATCATAAAATGTGGTATTTTATCACAGAGTAATATAAGAGAGTGTGCTTTAATATGATTAAAGAACAATGTCACAGACCACAGATTGGTGAATTGCTGCTGTTGATTAGATAAGTTTAACAAAGCTAGCAGAGCCCCTCTTGGGTCACTCACCTCATGATTAAGACAATGCTATAATAAGATTGTTCTGTAACTTTATGACTTTAATAAAGCTCAGGTCAAAATGCAGCAGTCCACAATTTAATTATGATGCATGCACAGCTACTAAAGCAGGATTAAACATTCATTCATTGACAAACAGTAAAGAGCTATATGAGAGACAATTAGAGTTCTAAGGAAAGAAATTTCCAATGCCTGTGCCTGCTAACAAGGTCAACTTTTCAACACTAAGTGTATCAGACATCAGCAATTGAGCATGAAAAGAGCCTTCTTCCTTCTTCACAGAAAAAGACCCTTCTGAAAGCAATCTTCAAATGACCCGCTGATCTTGGAGGCTCGCATAAATAGTCACTTTCTTTAAATAACGATGCTCTTGGCTTGAAAAAAAAAAATCATCATTTTAAAAGGGGGATATGAGGCTGATGAATATTTGCTTTATTAGATTGTTCCTAAGATGAAAAATCAAAGCCTGAACAATTGAGGTATCCATTAGTAATTAAAGTGACATTACCTCCTCTCTATTTGCTCTTCCACTGCTTGGTTGCCAGAGCCATTATTCAATCATTTCAGATGTCGGGGGATACAAAGTCTTTAATATACTTATGCTCATTAATGTAAATCATATTTGGCTATGGATGTCCAATAATCAAAAAGAATATTTCAACTTGTAATTCCCTGCCTATAAAAGCATTCCCATTAGGGGAGGAGGCCGATGGAAATGACAGGTCCTTGAGCTCATTGATTTTTTTTTTTTTTTTTCCTTTTCTGTTTTTTTTTTATGCCCCGCATCTCAGAAAGGCTGCTAATGTTGTCATGGGCTGTTCATCAATCTATATTTTTATCTGATTCAATAATGTGCCTATTCATGCGGCCTCATTTGTGAAAGAACTGATTAAATTAGGATCATACAGGCTGTAAGGAGACTGGAAGCAATATCATTTTAACCGATCACTGGAGTTAAATAAAGGAGTTTGAGAAGTTTACCGGTCAAATGCACAACTTGTTTACTTGCCTTTAATGAATGTTTTTGAGGCGCATCTTTTGGAATAAAGGAGTCGAGTTCTGGTGACACAAGCCCCCTTTTTCAGGTAAAATAATCATCTGAGGGCAAAGTCTCCCTGAGGACGGCGGGTTAGCTGTCAGAGCTGTGATGTCAGCTTCAAAAGTAATCAGTCAGCCTGATTCCGCCTCTGTCCCACGCTGCCTGTGGCTCGCTCATGTGGCCTTGTAATGACAGAGTAGCATCCTTGGCTGCCCGGTGAGAAACAGCTCTATAGCTGGACCACATAATGAAATATATTAGTTTGTTGCATCTTAGCGGCATTACTTTGTCACAAGTGAGAAGAACTTATCAAGAAGGTTCCCATTTCTCTGCATCAAGAGCCCTTCCTCCTCCCTCAGCAAGAACACAACTCTTTCTAAATGAGGGCAACATCGTCTAGATCATGAGCCATCCCATGAAACATCTATAAAATATGACAGCCTTCGCGGCGCGGCGACGATCGATGGCGGCCGACCGTTTCTCCGCGGGCGCTGAGATTTTTTAAGAGTGCTTATCTGAAGCTCAGGCCGTGCAGTCACCCCGTCAGAGAGGGTTCAGTTTTGAGGTTGTGTTCAGAAAAATCATTTTTCCCCCCCCTGGGATGTATTAAAAAAAATAAGCAGCTTTCGGTCTGCGTGCTGTCTGGGTATGAGCAGAGGCGTTCTTGGAGCACAACAGTGACCACAGGACCGTGAAGCTTTAGAAGAGTCTGCAGAAACACACGCAGCGGCTTGTCTCAGACTAATACGCCCGTCCGGTGCCTCTTTGTGGCCCTCTTTGTCTTTATGTAAAAACCAATGCTCTCCAATGATGTGTTATGTAAAATTCCCAGAGGCTTGATTTAAATGGTTGGATATCCTCCATGCTAGCTTAGTTATACTCCAGTGCATCGCCCCTAAGAGCACATGGACGCTGCATAAAAAGCAAATGTAAATGCAGCCTCAGCTTCTTAGATAACAAGAAATTATGTCATGGCTTTTTTTTAAACTCTTATTGTATTATTATAATAATAAATAAAAAGAGGACTTTTCTGGCGCAGATGTTTCTTTTTTATCCGTACAATCGCAGCATCCGGCCTCTCCCGCTGCCCTGCTTAGCAGACAGCTTTAAAGGAGTGAAGGAGCAGAGGTCCGGTGCCAGGACCCGGAGTGGCAGCAGACCCACGTCTGCTCTCCTGTAAATATCACACCCACAGAAATGTGGGAAGAAAAGAGGATTTGGAGGGGGCCCATGTGGGTCTGTGGCAAGTCTCCCGGGCCGCCCCTTTGAGGGCTCCACAGATGACCAGGTGGTACTGTTCTGTTTATCATGTGGACACTGAGCATAATATGCATTTTTAAATGCATCTTTTACATTCAAGTGATTGTTTTTTGTTCCTGCAGAAACAATAGAATCACATAGAAATAATCAAATAATATAATGTCATTAATTGATCCAGGAAACTGTAAATTTGCTGGTTATTGAATTAGTGTTTGGGATTTCCATCCCATGGAGTTAAATGTTTTAATAGCTCTACTTAAAGGTGAATTCTGCAAGTTTAAATGTTAAATACTATTCTTTTCTTTCCTCCACGTGCTATTACAGTTGCCATTCGTGTAAAATGAGCTGATCTCTCTACACTGTGGTTGTCTCTATAGTACTGTTTCTGCATGCTCAATAAAGAGTTTCGGTCCAAATGCTCAAGGGGGCGCATGTGGGGGAGACAAGCTGCGCCGGTGTCCGCCACCACAGGTGCGCGCACATCAAAACAACACCGCCTGCTGCTATAAGATGGAGAACAGGTGCCTCTCAAACTTCATCTCAGACTCCAGTAAGACAAAGAAGAAAAGTTTTGTCTTGTGAGACGAAGAGAACCAAAGTGGAGTCTGACCGGCGCCGGAGTGAGACGGGAGTAAACAACAGAGCAGCTTTTTTTCTTTTTTCTTTTTTTAATTGGAGGGAGCTCCGATCTAGTCTGGGGATAAAACTGGACCCACAGTTGGCTTTCTTCTTGCTTAGCAAGGCAAATGTGATGTATGATGGAAATAAGGATGCATACTATTGCATAAATTTAAAAAAAAAAAGGCTTTTAGCATGTAAATGCGGCAGTATGACAGCCATATGACTGTTCCTGGGGAAGAGATACACTCTACCTACTTGTTAAATTTAGTTGATGCAGAAATTTTACAAGGTGATCGTGGTCTCAGCCTCTGAATTTGGATATTTGAACTACAAGCCAGCATTAGCCTGTTGCTACCGTTAGCATACAGTCCGTCAGTTTACTCAACGATCAAACCGTAAACAACTTGCAGATTTATAACTATTACTTCAGGAGACATACTCTTAACTCTGGGCTCAGACTTGATGCAGTGCGGTAAAGACCAACGCAGTCCAAGCAGCTCATGCATGTGCAGGACATTAGTGTCTTTTCCGCTTGTCACCAGAGGGGGCGCGTTTCTAGAAAAAGCTGGAGCTTGCGCTGTACTCCTTTAAACCTTTGGTTAAGGTAGAGTCTAAAGTCCCCCCACCGTTTCGGTTTGCAAACAGCAGCATTCAAACTGAGCCCCTCCCTCTCAGGCTAATGGCCGCCTCGTTCTTCAGCCTATTCAGCTTCAAGCCTCCTTCACAGCTCAGAAGCAGGTAAAAGCCAAACCAATATTAACCCTGGTTTTCCAACGTGCATCTAAAGCTCTTACCTTTTCTTCGGTGCATCCACCGTTTTTCTTTCTTTTTTTCCCTTCGAGAGTTCGAGTGACTGGCGTCTGCCTCAGCCCCCCTCTCCCCTCTTTTCTTTCCCTTTTTTTTTTTTTCGGTACCATTATATCTGACCCAACCCGTCCTACTTTTTGGGTACCCTTCCGTAGGGGTACTGATCTAACCGATCCGGACCAAAAAGGTGAAGCTTAACACACTGCAATCCATTGATTGGTTGAAAAAATGTGTCACTTATCACGTGACCCAGCATAAAAACAAAGCAGGAATGGCCCCTTTGTTTGTGTCTCATGTGGTGCTTTGGTTAAAAGGTGTTACACTGCAATAATGTCACACGATAACTTAGCAGCGCTATCCGGTTAATGCTCTGCCTCCAGGGATGCAATGTGAAATCAACATATCTGTACCAAAACCCACCCAACAGGAAGTCAGCGGGAAGTGTGTTTATTTCTACAGGGATCCTGTCATCACCAATAACAGTGGACAACTCCACTGTTGGCTTTTTCCTTCCAGAATTTTCCTAAAATGCACAGAGGAAGTTTAATCTTCTGCAGTGGATTGTGACAGAGGAGGTAAACTAAGTAGCAAACAGGCTAACAAAGTGCTAGCTTGAAAAGTCTGTCATAGTGGTCTGAAACTAAAATAATTAAATAAAGCATCCAGAAATTAGTTTACATCTCTCACACAAGTAGATGTGAGATGCAAAGAGGACTGTCATCTTAAAGGAGCCGTTTCATGAAAAATGGACTTTTAAGAGCTTTTCAGCATGTTACTTTGTCATTTCCTCACAAAAAACTTCTTAAGTCATTTTTTTTCTTTATTTGTGCATATTTGAGTGATATAGCTTCCTTAACATGACTGACTGACCACCAATGTACATAAAAAGGTGGAACCAATCATGGAGCGACAAATACGCATATGCAGCATTGTAGCAATACACCCAATTTGTTCAACAGACACTCAAGAAGAATCCTAATCTATCCACACTCTCTGAGGAAGAAACAAGGAAGATTTCCTCAGAGACAAGCAGCCATCAGCTAACAGACGTTTGCTTCAGAGTTCAGAAGCTTTTTTTTTTTTTTTTTTAAGCTCTAGAGGACGGCAAGTTGGGAAAATGTGGTTGTGTTCAGCGTGGGACTTTATTTGTTGTACTGGACAAATCGACTTGCCAGAAGTGGTTGGATTTTATCTTCATGAGCAGAAAAAAACCCTCAACTTTGTGTGTGAACTTCACTTCTGACAACTTTATGAATCTGAGGCAGTAAAGGTTTTTTTTTTTCTTTAAAATATAACTTCTATAAAAACACCTCACGGACAGACAACAACACTGGTGAGAGAAAATGTCTCCCAGCTCAATGCTAACTGTTAGCCGATGATTTGTTAGCTTATTTACTTACTTGTCAGGGTCTCTGTGGTACTGCGTGTACTTTAAACTCTCTATCAGACTCTGGGTCGAGCGAATACAGCTCCGTAACAGGCTGCTCCATTTTATTCTGTCAATCTGTGTTTGATTATCCATCAATGTTTACAAATAACATCCATGTGAGTGACAAGCCAGTGCTAAAAACAATTCTGTGACCCTTCACAATCTATGTCTCTTCCGGGGCGACGTCATAAAATGGGCGTAAAACATGTTGAGATTGGTCGAGAGCTTCAGTAGTTCAGTACAGTCAGCCATCTTACTTCCATGTTGGAAATTGTACACATAAAAAAAACTAATATTTAACACCAAATAAGTTTCTATAGTGGCAATGGGAACATATTTAGCTTATAAATGCCTGTAGCTGACTTTTGGAACGTTTGAGAAGCTGATACAGCTCCTTTAACACAGCTTTCATGTCACATGCAAATTTCACCAGCTGTTTGATGACGCAGTCCTCATCAAAGCCATTACAGCTGGTCTGGTGTATACACAGCAGAAGGGGACATGCACTTTCTTGCAGTGCATCCTACAGTAGCTATCAAGGTTTTCAATTTTCCCTCAAAGTTCAAACATCTAAAAATCTGAACATCAGTTTCCTGTTCAAATTTTAAAAATCCACTCCAGTACTTCAGACCATAGGTTGAACAGACAGATACATCAGATCATTAGTAGTTTACTTACCTTAGATCCACAACAGTTAGGTGCTGTTGTGCAAATTTCAACAGATGCAAACCCTGGTCACTTCTCAAAATATTTAAATACTTTCATGTTCATTTCAAATTCATTTAAATGTGATTATTGCGAAAAGGACTTTTACTTGTTAACTGGATGTTTGGGCTCATTTAAACAGATGCAATGACAATCTGTAGAGATATTTACAAAAAAGAAAAACAGCTTGATTTTCAACACACCTTTTGTCCTCAGGAAACAGGAACAATATCCTCAAAGTAAAGTAAGGTAGTGGCAGCATCATGGTGTGATGGTGTTTAGTCTGTAGGAAAAATTTTGTCACTGCACAACTAGTTTGGACTGCTGAGTCCCTTGTCATAAAAAAAAGAGTTATATCTAAGGGGGCATTCACACCAGGATAGTCTGGAGGACTCTGATTGTAAGGGGTCTCTGCCCAGTCTGGTTCTTTGGTCCACATCAGAATCCGGTTGGTTGTTCAGACTACACCAAACGAATTGTACTATTTACGGAAGTGGACTACAGTCTGTTCAGCGTAGACCGTAACATCGTCAATGTGAACTTGCCTTTATTCTTAAGTAAATGTTTTCATGTTTGTGTACTTATTTAATTCCCTTCCTTGGATCAAACCTTTTTTTGGCTGTAAATACTATATCAACCCAAAACAACTAGTTATAAACACGGTAAAATCTTCAGTTGTATTCCAAAAAGAGGATTACTTGATTTCAAGTCAAAAGTTCTGCACATAAAGGCGAGAATATTTCTATATCAGCTGGAATCAGGCAATCAAATCACATGTACGATTACCCATGCATTACTATTAACTCATTCCACAAATTTATCCTCCTAATTCTCAAATCTACAGACTCAATAAACCAGGAGGACAACATTCAGATCTCTGCAGCATTCTGAGAATTGCCTCATTTCCACTTGGCCAAAGACCGCTTTGAAAAGTGTTTTTTTTCTCTTCAGAAATGTAATTAAGCTGTTAAAATTAAGAGCTTGAATTTAACTGAAAGAGCATAACATCCAATCTAATTAGAGAGCTCTTTAATGAGCTGGTAATTAGCTACAGCACGGTGCACACAGGGTGCCATTGTAGCTTGAACTTGTGCAGGGACCCCTCTGACTGGGGCACCCTTTGTGTTAGATTAGTTCCCACTTGGGAGACATTATTGACTGAAATATGGTTATGTTTTGCTTTATACCTTTATAAGACACCACTTGGATATGTTCTGGAGGTCAGACAGAGGTTTGAACTGTTCTTCTAGGTGATTGTGTAACTTTCAGGAAAAGAAATGTCTGAACTGATTATAGTGTAAAGTGTTACGTGTAGTGAAGGGTTCTGTTGATCCCCTGAAGCAACTTGCCAGGTTAAGAATAAACTTTAAACAGAACCCTCATTAAATGTAAATGAATCTTTGCTCTCAAAGTGCTGTAAAAACAACAAACACAATCAGGTACGGCATAAAACAAGGCCAACGAAGCAAAGAAACATCCGAGTGAGCGGGCGTAGTAAATAAATCAGTTTGCTTGGACAATCGTAAGTCGACATTTTAGTTTGTGTATGAGACCATACATCATAAGCGACTGTGTGATCCGCCCTCAGATGAATGCACGGTAAGTTTCATCAGGCAGATTCCGTTGTCTTTCCGTTTGCCCAACACCGCCCCTCATCTGCTGAAGCCCGTCTACCTCTGACCTGCTGAACCTTACAGCAACTGCATTAATTTTCCAAACAAAAATCAATCGGTGGAGGAACGGGGACAAGGAGAGAGGCCCTCGTCGCTAACGCCGAGCAGGACACACCCTCTGACTGAAAGTGTACGGCTCATTTTATAGGTTATGGTTTTACAGAGGGTGGTGGCTGTAGGGGACAAAGGGATTGTTCATTTCCTTGGACCCCCCCCCCCCTCCTTGGATGAGTCATTCCAAATAATCTAACACATGCAATATTTAATATCATTAGAAAATCAGGCCTTAAGCAAAGCTTGGGGGGTTATCTGATATAAAATTGCCCTCTGTTGATCATAAGGAGGGAAGCATATGAGAGCAATTTGTTTGAAAAGATGGCACAGGAGTGTTGAGGTTTTGAAAAGGAGCATAATGCATTCAGTCAAGGGCAAAAGAGGGCATATGACTGCAAATTCCTACCCATTTGGCTGTTTTCATTTTTGTTTGTCTATTTATAAGCTGGCTAGATGAACAGACTGGCAAACATTCCCCAAAATCAGATTAGGAAATTATGAGCCCTATAATTAACCGGCTGTTTCACTTGAGAGCTTTGGGTTTCCTATTTCCTAATAAAGAGCAAGTAAAAAATGATTTAATAATGCAACAAATGTGCTTTATGAGCTATTAATATGTAGTACATAACATAAACATGACAACAATATTGGCTGGACATTTAAAGAGGAGAGTAAAGCCCTCAAAGTGGGCAGAGTATAGAGTAATGACAGTTAAAGAGGAGAGGCGCTCGCTGCATGTGGAGCCATTACTCTGACAACAAGCCGGGGGATCATGAGTCCGAGGTGGGAGGTGGAGTGACTGAGTGCGTGTGTTTAAAATGGTCTATGTGTTTAAAATGTGCTGCACAATACCTGCTAATTCTATTAAGTGCTCTTGCGGTGTGGCTGTGCGGTTATGGGTTGATGTAAATGGACGGCTGGTTGACTAAACAATGCAACAGCATTAGAATAAGGTGATTGGATGACAGAGTGGAGGAGAAGGCCCGAGCCCAGCTACCTTCAGGCCTTGCCAAGTCCATTACGTGTATTGGAGGCATCTTGATATCCGTCATAGGTAGTCAGCCGAGAGAGTGGAGAGGTTGTTGTTTTTGTTCAGCCTCCATCGTCAAGATGGCTTCCACCTCCCGACATCCAGGTGTGGGTAATGCAATCAATTACGGACCTCACAAACAGTCCCCCTTTCTGTCAGTCTGCAGCAGGAGGCTGTTTTAGAAAATACTCATAGTCAACTGGCTCAAGGGCAAGCATACATCTCGGTTCAACTTTCCCTTTGCCACAAAGGCGTCGCTGTCTGCTCCGGGTTCCAGAAAACAGAACATCAGCTTTCAAAATGGCAAAAGGAGTGACGCACAGCTGCAGCACCAAACCATTGCTACAGTCTAGGAGGGCAAACATCGTTCACATGGCAAGTCTGGTAGAACTTGAGTAAAAGAGTTTGAGATATTATTAGGGACATATTTAAGTTTTTCTTCCCCTCCTTTGCTGTTCATTTTTAAAACTTACCCATCCATTTTGTCCAAACGGCTCCTTATTTATGACAATAACCAAGGTAAACATGAGGAAGAATACTCAATACTTTCATATGAGGCTTGTCATTAAAGGGACATTGTGTAATCGGGAGCAGCTCCCTTGTACTTTTCATGCTGCATTCGCGTGAAACCAGGCAGACCGACGACAGCCGATGCATGAAAAGTTATCACCGGCCTCTATGTGAAGATGTGGTCTGTCAGTTACAGTGACATCAGTCCACATCTGATTTGTTGTCATGGCGATGTCGTATTGTTTTCCCTGACCCATGTTTTACCGTCTTTTGCTCGGCTTCATTGATTAAAATGACATCTGGTTTGTTACCAACGGCCGTCTGCCCGACTGCACGTGAACGCAGCATCAGTGAGACGCTGGTTTCTCCCCACTGCAGCGCGGTGACTTTTCAAAGACATTACCTCGAACTGAGCTGAAAACTCCGGTGTGTCCGGTGAGTTTCTGTGTTTTCCTGCTGTCACGCTTCTCCCGAACGCAAAAACATGGCGATACGACATGGCAGCCTCCACCGAGCCGCCCCGCTGGATGTGTAAATGAATGATACGAACAGCAAATTTAGAACTTAGAGGAGCACTTCAGTTTGTTGATGGGAGTGATTACTGATTAATGAAAAAACACTTTTGAACCAAATAATCAGTTTTTGTGAATAAAACACAGGAGAACTTACACAATATCCCTTTAAACCAACACAAAAAAGCTCCTTAAACCTCGTTTCAACCAGCGGGTCTGGGTCGGGTCGGGCCACAGATAAAAACTGGGATGGGTACCCTTATATCCAACCCGACCTAATTTTTAGGCACCCCTCCATAGGGGTACTGATCTAACCGATCCGGACCAAAGAGGTGGAGCTTAACACACTGCAATCCGTTGATTGGTTGAAAGAGCATGTCACTTCCCGTGCAACCCAAACCTGACTCCACTAGTCAGGTTAGGGTTGCACGGTTACTCTAACGGAGTCATCTGTTAGAGTAGTTTTGGGAAGGGGCGAAAATACTGGTTAGCTGATTGGATAAGGCATCTGTCTATCACCACCTATGTTGGTGATAGACGGGACAAATCAACCAATCAGATCAACGAAGCATATGACGTACTAACAGAGCGACGACGAAAACACAACCATAAGCCAGGCTACTCTTGCAGCTGCCGGCAACGGCTCCCTAGCTTATCAAACAAGAAACATGTCGGCAGTAATTCCGCTAAAACTTGAGCGATAGCCACGCTGACGCTAGTTTCATCTGCTAAAGCCGCCATGTTGTTAGACTGAACTATCGCTTCCCGTTGCGTCACACCTCAACCCGCCTCAAAGCCAACGCTGATTGGACGTTTGTTTGGTGAACTTCTCCAAATTCTCTTCAACGGAAAGTAGCCAGACTGATCTGCGAGTGAAAACCTGAAGCTCGCCGGATCAGGATGGTCTCACGAGGCTGGTGCAACCCAACATAAAAACAAAGCAGGGATGTCTCCTTTGTTTCTGTCACATGTGATGTGGCGCTTTGGTTAAAAGGCGTTGCACAGCGATGATGTCATGCGATCACGTAGCAGCGCTATCCGGTTAATACTCCGTCTCCAGGGTAAGGGTACAGTTTGCTGTGGGGACGCAACATGAAATCGACACATCTGTACCAAAAACCCACCCGACCCAGCCCGGCCTGACCCAACCCAGACACGCGGGTGGAAACGGGGCTTTACTCACTCACTGTGGCACCATTTGCCTACATGAAAAATCCAATAATTTGTAAGCATCGCCTCATAAAGTCCAGCATCATAACATACATGTTTGTTGACACTGAACATCGGGAATAGAGTTGTCACAATAGCAAATTTCTGATTCGATACAGACACCATTTTGTATTTCGATACTTTTCTGTATTTTTCTATACTTTTTTAAAAAGGTAAACCAAACTCAATATTTCTTTTATTTGTGTTATTGTTCTTAAGGTCTTTATTTTAAAATAATCAAATAAAGAAGTAAAATCTTCAATTTAAAACACAGAGAACCAGTAATATAAAGCAATGCCAAATTAAAATCAAAATCATTCTATACATGACTTCATTATAACATCAGTCAAGTTGTATTAATAATTATAATATATATAAAATAATTGAACATATCAATCAGTTCATTTCTGTCACCATTTTTAAACTTATTTAAACATTTTAAGGATGTAATAACTTTGAAGAAAATTAAAAATGTATTTATTAACCGTTTATGTGTCGTATGTAGGCTTCTGTAGGTTTCTACTGGGCTGGAAGAGGTTTTGTGCTTTTTACTTTGACATAACTGAACAACATCAGCACCAGTTGTTCCTGACTGAAGTCACTAAGTCCGCGTAGTTTTCCTTTAGAGGAAAAAAGAAAAGACGACGGCTTTGGAAAAGCCCGTGTTGATAAAGTAGGGGCTCAAAGTACAGTTTGGAAGTATTACGGATTCAAAGTCAATGATGAAGGCGAGCCACTGAACACTGAAGTACCGCACTGAAAGCGATGCTACAAAGTCTGTCTTGCTAACGGAGGCAACACTTCAAACTACAGGACTCCACGGCAGCGTCCACTCGCCATGAACCAGCCTGTCTGCTACCTGACATCTCCTCCTCCTCCTCCTCCTCCTAAGTGAAGGTGCTTCACTAAGAGCCGCATCATTAACTACGTCACACTCACTGCTGGCCTCGCTGCTCTTAAAGAGACAGGCTCCAATTTACCTGCATTTTTTTTTTCTTTTTAAAGTACTGTGTCTTTTTAAATGCTGGTATAGTACCGTTTTAAACGCTTTAGTATTACCGTACTATACTGGTACCGGTAAACCGTGCAACCCTAATCGGGAACACTGTAAATGTGCTGAAAAACTACTCAGACTACTTGCTTTATTCTTATTGGACCCTTCTGACGAAGAGCAAGTCATTAAAAGCACTTGATTGTTTGTGCTGAATGGAGACAGGTGTCAAGATGTCGTCTCTTCTGCCTTAATTACCCTGCAGCACCGAGTTTACCCCCGGAGCCACGGGCTTTTCTTTCGGCTGGGGAGGAATTGCTTGGATTTAATGTTCCGATTTTCCCTCTGATATTAACCAGCTGTGCGTGACACCAGGCTCAAGTGAGGAGATCAATTCCCCGTCTTCTTCGACAGGCCGGTGAGCCACGATGAGAGGGAGAATCACGAACCGGCACTTCCACCGCTGCGGGGGGATGTTTGGATTAGAGGCCGGCGGCTCGCTGCAGATGTCTCCCACCCACTTCTGCAGCGCCTCCCTCCGTACATGATACCTGTTATGGGGCAAGGTGATCCCAGAGGAGGGGAGGGAACATATATATACACTTAGGCAGGAGAAAGGTCAGGCGGGCTGAATGTGGCAGGCAAACAGGCAGCGGGGGTCTGTGGGCCTGGGGATGAATCACAGGAGAATTGGTGCATGGCAGTGAATGAATAACCCGCCATGGCTCCCCAAACCCCATTATTTCCCTCCTTCTCCAGCGGGGCCTGAAATTCATGTCTGCGCATGCTGCCAGTTCATTAGGGGGAGGATGTCATTCCTCTTCTGGCTGCGGCAGGACAGGCCAGGCGGGCCCCAGGAGGACCCGGCCCTGTTTAATTCCACATCAACCGCTCCACTGAGGGCCTTAATCTCTGCTTGTGTGATCAATACTATATCAGTGTAAATTAAAATGACAATTTTAAAGTAATTAAGCCTGTTAATGCTCGATTCAAATGTCATTATTTGCCCAAGGAGAGGCAGAGGGTGGAGGGATGTGTATAATATATGTGCATGAGATTTTTTTCCCCTCTTTCTTTTGAGAGAGGAGGAGCAGGGGCTAAATTATGAGCCACGTCCACAGTGGCAGGTAAACCGCTTTAACTGGCAGAGCCCAACGTTCCCGCCGCATCAACCAAAAAATATATAAAAAAGAAGAGCTTAACAAAAGCAGATTAACTCCCCACCCATGCCAGCCCAGAGACCTCTCCAATTTCAGAGGAGGATAACCCAATTGTTCAAATCTGATTTGTACGAGCAAACCCAATTATGGCCATATTAGATGAGAAGTGGCAGGGAGAGAACGCTTGCTGTGGGAGGCAGGGAAAATAGAGCGGGTGGACGGGGTGGGAGAGGGTGCAAAGGAAAAAGAAACGTTACACAATAAAAACGCACTTAACTATAGAATCAAGCCCAGCAGTAATTGCCTGATTGGATTATTTCTGTCTCCCTCCTCACTCCCTTTTGAAAGGCTATTTAGAGTCATTGTTAGAATGAAATAAATGGGACCCAACGCTAACCTTCTCCCTGTGTGTTTGTGTGTGTTTTTACGTGTGTCCATCTCACGTGAAGCGAGGTGATGTGTAAGTGAAAAGGAAATGAAATGATCACATTGTTGGTGGTTATTATGACAGGCTCACAGCCCTTAGCCGCCAATTCTCCTCCTCTCTGAGAGCAGATTCAGCAATTACACCCAATCATGGTGGTTAGGGGCCACCGGGCCCCAAGCACCACACTTCCGCCTGCTTTGCCGAGACGGGCCCTAACACTATCAAACCTAAGGGCTTTTGTTTCATGGTTTCCCCTCTTTCTAATGATAATAAAACCCGTACACTGCCACTGGTGGCGCCCGGTGGAAGCTGCGAAGCGATGAGACGCTCTAATGAAGTGGCTAACAGAATTTCCCTCTGCGGAAAATGCCCATATCTCTTAATTAGCGGCTAACAAGCCACATGTTGACAAAACAAGGGTCAGTGTGGTGATTAAAAGGAAGCCTGGAGCACAGGGCCGTAGATTAGTCATGGATGAGCCCGTCACTGTTGATTCGGCGGAAAAGAAAAAACAAACAGCTGTCACAAGACAGAGTGATTCTGTGACACGGCTGTCACTGTTGTTGAACCAGCGCGGTGACTGGAAGCCGCTCGAAGTTGAAGTTTTTTGGCAGCATGGTAGCAAATGTCCCACACCGGCGTGATTACTCACTATGAATCATAACAGTTGTCTCACAGCTACATGAGATGATTGTAAGGTGGAGGTATGAGCTTAGAGGCATTTAATTAACACCATGAAAACTGAGACTGACTTTGATGAAAAACAGCACAGCATCAGGGGTGCGGCTCCGTGAATTATTAAATACATGCCGATAAAGATCAGGTAAGGCAGCGTTCTGGCTGAAAAACAAAGGCAGGCTTTGAGTATTTAATTAGCGGGGTAGGTGTTACGATGAATCCCTGATGGTGCAGGGGGGGAAGGACACTTGGGGGCTTGCTGGAAAAATAGCTTGGCAATGTGTTGGTTTGCATCCAAGCTGTCCGATCCATCACGCTGTCCGTTCGCTGGTGCTTGCAGAGCCAGCTCGTATTAATTATCAGCTCATTTGGAGGAGAGGGGGTGTCAAGGGTTGGAGGGTGGGTGGTAGGTGGTTGGTCGTCTTTGATCAATGTAAGTGATCGCTGCAGGAGAACTCCACTGAGGGTGATTAAGATCAGTCTGACTGGGCTCGCTTGATGTTTCTTCTGTGAAAGGATGAGTTGGTGTCACTGGGATGGTTATTTGAGGGTTTAGTGTGATGGCTGATGTGTAATGGAGGCTGGTTTTCGGCCGAAAACACAGAGCAAAAGCATTTTAGTTTAGTTAGGGGTGTGCTGTAATTATCGGCCTGATAACAGGAAATCATTACATCATGCCGATATCATGACTTATCCCAAAAACATATTTTTGTCAGCATGAAAGTGCTCTGCTCACATTATGAGATGGGAATTATTCTTGTTTTAAAATTTGCTCTGTTTACATTGTCAAGTCTGATCTGTCAGTTATAATTTTATTGTTTAAAAATTAACTTTTTCAGGAGCCGTGCATCATACAGTTTTAATGCACGACGTGGAGTCTATAACACCACGACATGCAGCGGCCAATACTTTACCTGTGGTATTGGTATCAGAAATGAAGAAGTATTGTCTCCTAATAAAAATATATAGATTATTATAGGAATCAGAATCAAACAGCATCAAGTGGACTGCTGATCAGCTGAAATCAGCATAAACAGAAAGTGGACAGAATTTAAACATAGTTAAACTACTAATTAATTATTACTATGTAACATGGTGGTAAACATGCCTCTGTCAAAACTTTTTGAGGGACTATTTTCTTTAGTATTTGTATTTGTTGAAAAAAAAAAAGTTTAATCAAAAAGTTAATGATTTTTTGAATATTTAAGGGTTTATATATTACAGGTAGGGATGAAACTATATGAAAATTTCATAGTTTGGTTACTGTGACCAAAATGATCACGGTTATTGTGGTATTATTGAAACACCCTTCAAGCATCATTAAAAATATCCAAAATAAGTCTAAATGTCTACTTTGTCCTTTTCAAAGGGGGAAAAATCTCCACAGTACTGTCCATGTGGCTGCCTTCTTTGCCTTCGCCAAGTTTTCACAAATAAACATTGCAAACTGGGACTGCAGCTGCTTTTGCAGGCAATGAGCAGCATCATTGTGAGTTTTTCAAAGTGCAGTAATCAATCACGGTTTTTACAGTGATTAAAATTTGACACGGTTTTACTAATCGTTGGGAATTTCTATCACGGTTAATCGTTACATCCCTAATCACAGGATAAACGTCCCTAAGAGAAGTTAATATGTGAAAATCTCACAAACCATCCACAATAATGTAAACCCTCACCCTTGCATTGCTACTTTATCTTCTATAAATGTGAATAATAGGGATGCACCGAAAATTCGGCCACCGAAAATTTTCGGCAGAAAATGACCCAAAAGTGCATTTTCGGTTGTCAGGCAAAAGACAAATAACCAAAACAACACTGATGCAAACAGTGGATCCAGCACACGACTTATGCACTTAGTGTTTTTATGTGAGAACATATTTAAAGTGGACATTTGTTTTTTTAATCTAGACCTATTTTCTAGCATGAATTACGCTCATTTACTCACCCAGACAGTTTTGGTGTAACTTGAGTTGCGATGGTGTCGCATAACTGTGATGTCATCAAAGCCGCCGCAGTAAAAATGTCTGTAAATAAGGACGAATCACCACAAAAAGAGCCACTTCATGCCACTCCAAGCTCACAGGGGGGTCCGAATAATGTTTAATAACAAAACATTGGTGAAATGAAGGAGTTTGCGGCAGATAATGCCTTATTCAGAGGCTGCGCGCGGTTGCCTGCATCACTTCCATAATATTAGACATACGCTGATCTGGAGTGGATCTAAATATCTCCTGAAGGAATTTAAGATACATCAAAACTGTCTGGGTGAGAAAATGAACGTATTTCATACTAGAAAATAGATCCAGGTTGAAATTAATTTCAGTCTTTCAGCAGATCAGTCAGTTATAAGCCTGTATATTATTTGTCGTAATAGTTCTACAGAGAAAAGTTTAAAAAGCATTATGTAATGAACATGAGTGGGGTCAAACCAAATATTTTATTTTGAATTTTAATTCATATTGTGCATTGCTGTAATGTCAGTGGTAAATAAGTGTTCTGATATTTTTGTAATCTAGTTATTGCAATGCCTTGATTTTAGTGAGGTTAGTTAACGTCATAGCCAAAAATGCAATGGTTCTGATAACTGACATATTTCTTTCAGCTTTCGGCCTTGGTTAGCTCATTTTTTGTTTTCGGTTTCGGTCAAGAACTTTCATTTCGGTGCATCCATACATCAATAACTATAGAAACTATAACAGTGTGCATTGCAGTGATTAAATTGAATATGCATATGGAAGCCTGGGAGTATTATGCATGTAACCATGCAGATTTTTGAAGACTGAAGTCTGTGTGTGTGTCTGGGGCGGGTGGGGGTGGAGTTGGGGGGCTGTGGGAGCTGGTTCGGGCTCTCAATAGACAGAGGATTATGGAAATCAAAGCTGAGAGATTAGCTAATGGGAATATAATGGCCACTGACTGGCTGGGTCAGCTGGCCCATGCAAAAGAGGGAGAATCGATATGTATGGATAACGTGCTGCTGGGAGATGGCCCTGCATCAGTGCCGCCCCCGCAGACACGTATGTGTTTGTGCAGAGAGGCAGAGAAACGCACACATAAACAGAACGAGGGCTTGAAGCCAGCAGACAGAAGTGAGCTTTCAGCACGAGGACCCGGCTCAAGTGGGGAAGAGGAGATATCGCCAGCTCCGGCCCCGCTCCCTCTCACTGATGTCAACAGGCTGCATGTGATTGGCCCCGACGCCTGGCTCTCATCCCCACTGACACAGCACCGGGATGCAGACCCGCGTCCGGCCCCACTCTCCACGCTGCATCAAATATCTATTCATCCCACCTCGGACCCAAAAGACACAAGCAACGTCCTTGTGGACAATCAATAGAGCCGCGACCAGGACGGCCAAGTATTACGACAGCATTTAGACACACTAAGTAGTTTATTTTCCTGCAGCCTCTGGACAATCTGACATCCAGCGTTTAGGGTGCGCGGATATTAACCTTCCTCAGACGTACGAGCTAAAGTGGGTGTCGTAAAATGCAATTGAGTGGGACACATGACGGCTTTCATCATCGAACTAAATGGAACATCTCCGCTCTTATATATCAGAATACCAATTCTGAGCGTGTCAGAAAAATTTCAATTTCAGGTGGGAAGCGGCAGGACGCCGGCTTCCCGCGGCTGGCCTCTCCCCTCTCATTTTCATTCCTGCCCGCTCCGCGCGGCCATTCATCAGGACCTGGGCAGAGGACAGCTCCCGCCTGCTCGCAAATGCATGGAGCAAGCAATAAAATTAACCTTGTGGCAATTGTTTTCCCACCCGTTTGATGGCCCCGTGTCAGCTCATCCGTTACGGCGGGAAGGGATAAAAAAGTCAGGCTTGGATGTGCAAAAAATTATGACTTGTTGGGGAAAGTGGGGGGTGGTACCTGAACGGAGCTGAGCTAATGCCAGATTATGGAGTCAAAGCCCGATCAATCAGCGTTAGAGAGTATCTGAAAACATGCTTGCTTGCTGATTTGTGTGTGGGAACAATGCGGAGCGCCGAGTCTTCTCCGAGGAGACGGTGTGTTTTTACTAATCCCTGACCCGCTGCTTCCACCGGACGAGTAGCAGAGAGGAGGGGGGGAAAAGGTGGGGAAGGAGGGATAAAAATCTTTCAGGGGGTGTTTATTTGCTCTCAACACCTCCTGAGCGATCAATATTTTTAATTTGGGTCCGAGTTATTATTTTTCACATCACCGCGCCGGGGAGCAGAGTAAAGTGGCTCATATTTTAGCACTAAAAAGATCGATATGACAGGCTCACCTTCACTCTGCCCCCTCGGTGGCTGGGGGCCACACATCATAATGGACGGTGGCGAGGTACACCCGGCCCGACTCGTGCTGGAATCACATCATTATCTGAGGCCGGAGACACCCCCCCCCCCTCTACAGCAACACCTCCACCTTCAACACAGCTGATTTACTCTCCCCGGCTAGATTCCACCCAAACACACACAAGGAAACACTTTATCAGAGCTGTTTATGTGCGCTTGTGTGCGAGTGCTGATGATCCGAGCGGGGCAAAGGCTCAGATCTGACTCCTTGTCATAAATGCATCAATTCCTCCACCTCTTTACACAATCCATTAATTACAAACATTTTAAGTCCAACTATTTTCACGGAGGGAATGCCCACTCTCTCTGCCTCATAACTCACCTCTGATGGCAGATTCATTGATTGTCGTTCAACACATGTCCAGAGTGTGGGTGTGTTTTTCTCTCTGTGTTTATTCCACTTCATCCCTATGTGTGTGTGTGTGTGTGTGTGTGAGCGTACACGTTATGACTGATGGCGAAGGAGAGTTATGCCCCTGCCATATTACCGAGCTGACATTTACTCCATTCAAGTGGCCTCGGCGGGTGCCGCGCTCCTCGCCATATTGAAATAAGAGCTCTCTTAGATTTAGTTTGCAATATCTTAACCTGTTTATGTGCCGGCTGGAGGAAGAGGAGGAGTGTAAAATCAACAGAGACCCCCCTCTCCATGTGACCCCACTCTCTCTGTAAAGTAGAATCTCTATATGCAACCTGGTTTTGTTTCACCATAAAACGGCAGAGCAGAGGGGTGATATAAGGTGCAGGTTAAGGAGAGAGAGGGAAAAAAGCGGGGGGGGGTGATAAATGCGAGTGACACGCATTCTGGGCAATACCGTAAACATGCTGGCGCTGAGGCCCCTGTCAGCACGGAGGGACACTAAGTGTTCATAAATTCCTGGCCGAGCAGAGCGGCACTGATTACTGCATTACAGCGCGCCGCCCGGAGACGAATTAAGGACTCACCTTTGGAGCAGAGCTGCGAGACGGGATCAGGACTCGCCTCCAGCAGGATGAGGGTTCAGATTAAAGATAGCTACTTCGCCCAAATTATGTCTTTTGGGCCTCAAACCGAAAAATCTTTTCTTAACATCAAATGAAATCCTATTAATGAATTTATGTCTTGTCCATTTGAAACGACTTATTGCTATGTACTGGGAAAGCACATCTTGTACCCCCCATTGGTCGCTGGTTTAATGAATTGTCATGTTTCGCTTTAGAGAAACTAAATAGGTAAAGACAAAAACTTGTTGGGGTGTTTCCCTGAACTTTCTTGAACATAAGATATAATATCTCCCCATACACTTCTTAAATCTGTGTTGTGGAATGACGTAGCATCTGTCTGTGATATAAATCTTTTTGCTTTTGGTTGTCTGACAATCATGTTCATGTTTCCTAATTACTTATTTCATATAGTTCCACGAGAAATGTTGTTTCGTAGTGTGTATTCATTTAATTTTTTCATTTTTATTTATTTCTTTATTAAATTGATCTATATTCAATTAATTTTCAACAATTATTCACCTTGCATTTACTTACACAAGTATCAATTTATGCTTGCAAACGTGTAGATGTGTAATAAAATACATGTATGTGAAGGTATTTGAATATGCATACTCATTTTTTTTTCGTTTTTTTTTTTTGTTTAATATGCGTTTGTTTTGTTTTGTTTGTTTTTTTCTCTTTTGCTTTACGTTTTTCTGTACCTTTGTAAACCTTGATAGATGAGATGTGGGATGGGTTGGGAAGGGGGGGGTTATGTAGTGTTCTGTCTTTGCTTTTTTTGCACTTATGTACTGTGATATAATCTTAAATATTTCAATAAATATATGTATAAGTAAAAAAATTAAAGCCATATGGTTAAAATGTAATATTTAAGGGGAATTCTTCATTTTTTACAAGAAAAGCCTTTAGGTGGAATTTCTCTTAGAGATGCACAATAGCCTTTTTAAAAACCAACACAGATGCCGATAAATTTCAATTCCTAAAGGCTGATACCACTAACTGATAACACACATACATACCTAATCATGACATCATTACTATTGACAAAACTAAGAATATCCGACATCAACCAATACCAAAATATATAGACAACTGTGAGGTACAACTTAGAGAAATACAACTATGTTCTGCTCTGAGAGCAAAAATCCCAAAATATCCTTAACTCAGCCAGAGGAGTTCATTTTGGACATCCGGCTGCCAGATATCAGATACTACCAGGTATCAGATACTACCATATATCAGATACTAGCAGGTACTAGATACTACCATATATCAGATACTAGCAGGTACTAGATACTACCATATATCAGATACCACCATATATCAGATACTAGCAGGTATTAGCCAACATGTGGCTAATTATAATGTTTCTAACTTGGTAACTTAACCAACAACTTAAACCAGACATGTTATCATCAGCTTCAAAGCAAGTCAGTCTGTAGCAGCAGCAGCTGCACCGTAGTCACATGCCTCTGAAAGGAATGCTGGGAAATTAAGTTCTTCCACAATAACAGGAACTTTTCTACAAGCTAGTCTGATGCTGATGAAACTGTTTTAATTACATCTCACGAGTTAGTTAAAAAATCTTACAAGATTTTGTAAAATAAATATATCAGTCCAAAAAAATTATACCGATTTTTTAATGCCAATATCACCTGATAATATCGGTAGGGCAATAATATCAGACATCCCTGGACAAAAACCAAAGCACTTTTCAATCTTTAAATGAATTTTTTTTCCCGTGAAAAACTATAAGCAAGTCTCTCAAACATTTTCTAGAAGATCAAGCAAAACTGTTCAATATCTCAAATGCACATCAACTTAAAAAATGTGCATTGCTTACTGATGCAGACACATGCATCGGGATTACAAACTGAAAAAGTGCAACCGAGAAGTTAAAAAAAAGATAGAAATGATGCAGACAAATCAGATTCCAACCTTTTTTTGTATGTTAACACAATCTTAAAAGTTAATTTTTAGACAATAATGAGGGACAGGTCAGACTCATAAATAACATAGCTCTGCTCATAATGTGAGTGAAGCACTGTCATGCTAAATAAAATAATATATAGTCGTCCTCAAAATTATTCATACCCCCATCAAAGATGGAAAAAACATAAGCTGTCATTGAAATAAGTTTAAATTGAAAAAAGTTAGTTCTATGAAAATCAAGAAATTAATTCTGAATTGTGGTTGAAAAGAAATATTTAAAAACAAAAAAAAAAAACTAAAGCATGAGGGGGCTTCTAAGCTAAAATGTTGAGCAATACTTCATGAGCAAGGTGCTCTAAATGGTCTGGGAAAGATTTGTTTATTTTTATAAATGAGCATTTTTAAACACAATTCAAAAGCAACATACTATTTCACTAAAGAATATTTTTGTAAATTTTTATTTGTTATTAGTTTATTTAGTTTCTTGTTATTTGAATTACTATCGTGAATTTAGCCTTTTCTTTAATGGGAGGTATGAATAATTTTAAGGGAGGACTGTATATGTTATTGGGGCAAGTTGTCATGATATCGGTCTTAACGGAATGATGTATCGTGCACCCATAATTTCTCTGCCTTCCTCCTGCTCAGACTTGCAGACTGTTTTTTCTTTCAGTGTTTACTTTGTCTGCATGAACCTGTTTTACTGCCGTTTTTATAACACTTTTTAAATGATTATCCACTTTCATGACCAGCATCTATCTGCACCGGAGAGCTTCCTCCAGACACGATGCAACTGAAACAGCCCGTCCGCTGACCAACACCTCAAAGACAGTAAACATATTTACAACATAAAACCCAAATCCTGCGGTGGTGCCAAACTGTAGAACTTTCTCAGAGTTGGCCTTCGCAGTGATGATGTTCACATATCATCCTGTGATCTGACCGAGGTTTAAAGCGACAGATGTTCATCCTGAAAGTGTTTTTCTTTTTTTTTTAAGGCAAACCTGAAACTTTTTTTTTTTTAAATCTGTAGTGCCATCTTCATTTCTTCTCAAACAGTAACACATACACTGATATTCACACGTCTTAACAAATCTAACACTCCTAAAGTATTCAAATAGACCTTGTGGTTGCAGAGAAACACTCTTATTTAAGCCGGGGTCTAAGAAGTAGACACATGGCTCAAATGATTACTATTATTACTTCTTAGTCCCTTTTTCATTTCTATGCTTAAGGCAAGACATTTATAGGAAGCTGACATATTGACATAATGTCTAAAAGACAGCACCAGCCCCCCTCAGGTAGAGCAAACAAAATCAAGAGGGAAACGGCTCTAAAATGAACATGTTTGTGTGAAAATGTGAAACAAATTCAACACTAAAAGCAGAAAGAAATGAACCAAACCAAAGTTTATTGACAGTAAAAGTATGTGTTTGTTGGTTTTTATTTATTTATTTCAGAAAAAAGGTGGCCTCAATGTGTCTTAATGATGCGAAATATAATGGAAACTATCCAGTCCAATCTCAGCTGCTTGGGATTCGTCTGCTGTTAATCCCATCAGAGGGTGAAACTTCCAGCAGTCTGGACAAGACAAAGTCCTTCGGTACACACACATGCATGCATGCACACACACACACATGCACGGGGTAAAAAGGAGAGAGCAGTGTCCTGTCAAAGCACGGCGGCTGATTTATCCTCTGTCAGCGCTCTCGTTCCTGTCCTGCAGACCACAGACATGAGGGATGCCTTTAATTTCCCATTAAAATGCCCTGGAACAACTGAGTGCAGAGGAGTGTGTGTCACCCACCGAGTGTGTGGACAGCTTGATTAGACTTTGTGACACCACTTAGGTGTGTGTGTTTGTGGATCAGAGCGCGCGCACGTGCTGGAAGCCCACGTCACTCCGGACGGGACGAGCCGCAGCTCCAGGGCCGAGCCCACCATAAATATGAATGAGCAGGAGCCAGTGGATTGGGAGTTGAGTGATCAGGGTGGGCCTTCCTAATTGACATTTTACCTGCTGTATACCTTAACGGGGCTGTAAAACAGCAGGTCCGGGATCAGCCGTGAGGGCGGGGAACGTGTCAGTCAAGATCTTCCCCGTCCTTTCCTCTGGGAGGAGGAGAGGAGGAGCTCCTGCATCTACACATCACCGCTTCCTCACGGCGCCACACTTCACTAAAATCAAAGTTTAGAGGGAAAACTCTTCTTTTATAGAAGGTAATTTAAGAATATCACTAACTTTAAAAAGTAACTTTAACCAACAAATCAGATACAAAGTCAGAAAAAGTACTTAAAAAGAAAAAAAACTAATTAAAAATGTGTGTTTTGTTCAACGGAAATGTGGTTTATTTTGAATTTTGGGTGTAAAGATCAACTAAAATATCGAATTAGTTGACTAATAAGAAGATAAATAACATCTTACATAATCTCACACTGAACAAGGTAACGGCCGATACAGATTTTTATTTAGGGCCAATACTGATAGTTTCTCATCAGCCTACGCTGAAGGCCGATACAACCTGCCGATATTTGGGGCCGAAACTGCAACAAAGGACACAATGAAAACTCAATTCGGAAACTCTTTTAAGAATTAAAAAAAAAAAAAAAAAGAAGCAAAGCACTCAAAATAAATATTAGGGGTGGGACTCGATCCCAAAAATTAATCTAATTAATTAGACGCTTTGTAATTAATTCGTCTCAATTAAATTGGCCCAAAAAGTGATATTTTCTTTATTATCTTTATAGATTTTTGAGGAAAACTGAACCAAATAACAGAAACAGACAATATTATTGCATACTCCAGCTATATCATCAAATGCATTTAATAGTATTTCAACTTTTTAAAATAGTAGAAAAAGAAAAAAATTATCCCTAACTGAACAGTCCTAAAGTTTGACTTTACCATATTAGATACTTTAACTATTAAACTGTCTGGTTTCTGATTAAGCGTCTGCACCAGGTTAAGAGTACTTTTTAAAATGTTTCTGTCCACATTCTTCATTAAGAGGCATTAATATCTGATAAGTGGCAGCTTTAAGTTTCATTTCTGGTTCTTGGAGGAAACCAGGTGTTGTCTCCTTTCGTGTGTGTTTGAGACGGGGGAGGGGCCTGGGGTAGCACCCCCTGCTAACAGCGGCAAGTAAACCACACATTCTTTCAAGAAGGTCTCACGATATTTTTTGCTAGCTGCTTTATATAAAAAAAAGTAATCCGAGGGGTCTGAAAACTCTAAATATAGCAACAAAGCCTGTGTCCGAATGTCCACCCTATTCCCTACATAGGACCCTATATAGGGATCGCGCCATATCGTAGGGGTGTCCAAATCTCCAGAAAGAAAAAAGTAGTGCACTCAAAATGACCCACAATGCATCTTGAAAACTAGTGAGCTTTGATGGTTCCTATACAGGTTAATATAGACCACAATGCATTGCGGCCAGGAGTGCTGAATGGCGTGAGACATCGCGCTAAGAGAGAAAAAACAACAGAAAAGGGATTAAACACAATTTAACTAAATAAAATACTTAAAATTACAGATCTGATTTGGAATGACATCTTTTCCGTTGTCATGGTGACAGCTGGTAATCACGTGATTTGCGGCGAAGAAAAAGTAGTCGGCTTCGTGTCCGAATCACAGGCAGAATGAGGGCACGAGATAGTCTGCTGCACAGTGCAGCCCTGTGTGGTGAATGAGGGGTTCGGTAGTACGGAGGACATTCGGACACAGCAGTCAGAGTTTTGCCGTGTCCTTCGGTGTAATCGGGTGTACCAGAAAATAGGCCCTGACAAAGGTTCCGCTTTGCCTCTAATACAAACTGCAATTAAATGCATCAAAATTTTTAATGTGTTAATTTTCTCAATGTGTTTAAGTCCCACCCCTAAAATGGGAAACAGGGCACTTGTAAAAATATCAAAAAGAAACATTAAACCTGTAATATATATATATAGTATATTTATATTTATATGTAAACTGGTGCCTGTGTAGATGCCTGTCTGTATATTATGTCGAGATCGGCCAACACACCTTATGTATCAGCCAATGCCGATACCAGCAAAAATTATGCACAATATTGGAACTTTGGCCGATATCCAATATGCCGATATTTCAAAACTCATGTGGACGAAAACCAATGTTGATACAGATATTAAAGCTGAAAAATAAATTATGTAATATTAATTTCTTGTGCAAAATTAGAAAAATACCTCAACTTGTGTTACGTCTAACAAGTCAAACTTAATGACAGTTGTTCAAACAAAACCAATAGGATCTGTCCGTTATATCCTAGAATGACGAGGACTTTCTTCTCCCTGAGAAAAAAAAAAATGCCCAAAAACAGGAGATATTTGGTTATTTACACAAATGAGCGTTCACACAGAACATCCTAAAAGAAGCTGCCTTTAGAAGTTTTAAGGTCTTTAGAAACAGCGGCCTGATCGGTTAAATATCGGTTAAATATCGGTGGGGTGGCCGATGTCCGATACAGGCCGGTACCGATAGGGGGCCGATTATATTGTGCATCCCTACAAAAAATACAAATGCTGGCCTAAAATATCAACCTGCCGAAGTATCGGTCTATCCTTACACTGGACTGGGGCCGCCACAATTAGTCGATTAATCGATTTATTGACTAATCGTCAACTATCACAACAGTCTGCGACTAATTCAATAATTGATCATCGTCGTTTGTTGTTTATAAGCTTTGTTTTTCCTCTCAAAATTGCCGCTGTTCCTTCCACTGCCTTGTCTTTCTGTTAATTCAGCTTTTCTTGAATTGTGTATCAACATACGTTTTTCCATTAGACCTAATGAGAAAGTGTCCAAACTTTTGACTGCTACTGTAAATATGCTACAATTCACGTATGATCTGATTCGTTGATTAATCGCCAAAATTATTGGTGACTAGTTGATTATCAAAAGAATCATTTGTTGCAGCTCTACACATGAAAACAAATTTCCCGAGATTCCCACTCGTCCAAAACACAAAAAAACACACAACAGCAAACTTGTTTAAAGAGAAATCTAAACCCAGAAAATCTCCCCACTTAGATTATCTGAAAATTGACAGGTGGGGCAGACAACAAACATTATCCCCGGAGCATGTCGGGTACGTGGGGGGGGGTGAAAAAAAATCGAAGATTGAGAAAACAAATATGAGTGATGTCATCAAAGCTAAATGGCAAGCCCCAGTGTGAGAAAGACTGAGTCTATTCATATTTACAGTTGCCAGGATTTCGATATCAACATCATAGAAAGCACATCAGATGTTTCTCTTTCCACTGACTGATTCACAAAGACTGCCATCTCTGTTTGACGGAAATGAAAGCACAACTAAAAAGGTTAATCTATAGACAAACACCACCGAATAAACAGCCGCTGATGCAGGAGATATTAGCCGAGCTCATGTGAAATGGCAGATCATTACGTCTCCGAAAGGCCGATGTTTGGAATATTTCTCTTTTAAAAGAGCAAACGCGTCCCGCCGCCTGCTGTGATTTATGAGCGTTTGTGGAGGTGCAGTGAAGCGTGGTGATGACACTGAAAACATTCAAAAGGAAGCAAGACGGACACAACTCTGCAATCACCGCCAACAAAGTGAGGTTGCAGTCCATATAGGGGCCGCATCGATTTGTTATTGGAAGCTCCTTCCATGTAATCTCCCGGGAGCGGAGGGATGATTACCTGACATACCTGGGGTGTGTTGATTGAGTATCAGACATAAAAGCACATCTAAACACATGTTTCCTTGTAATCCACAGCAGAGTTAGACAAAACGGGACTCAGGTCCTCTGCGTCTGGGTTAGGTCTGAGCATCTGGCTCCACCAAGAGGCCACGTACGAAAACAGCCACCGATCAGACTGCATGGATAAAAAGGGTCATTCGCTGGAGCCAGCTCATGGTGTTGATTCAAAGTATAAAACCTGCATGAAACTGGACACAGATCCATCTACCCAGCCACACACACAATGTGTAAGTTTATTTTTTATTCATCCATCCTGACAAGCATGAATAAATCTGAAAAACTGGTCAGATTTAACCTCAGCTCTGAAACACACTTATCTGCTGATATCTGCTGCCACCTGGTGGCCATCTGCTGCAACAGCAGCAGTGCATGAATTCAGATTCAGATCTACTTATTTATTCCTTTAGTTGGTACCTCTGGGTCATTGTTTATCTAGAAACAGCAACACAACACTAACAGTCACACATACGGCACTCTAAAAAAAAAAAAAAAAAATCAGTAAAAAAACAAGGAAATGAAGGGAAAAATAAGGCAGCAGCACAGTGTAAAAAGTAGTTATAATAATAATAGTGCAAATAATACTACTAATAATCAGAATAATAGTAATCAGAATAAACGTATAAGTAATAATAATAATAATAATAATAATAACAATAATAATAGTATGCTGTATAACAGTTTATTTCTAGGTCAAATATTTGAGTATATAACATATATAAGGTGTATATATTATAAATAATATAAATAAAGTATATAGAACATAAATAAATATGTATATAAATAAATATAGACAGACAGACAATGATGGATGGATGGATGGATGGATAGATGGATAGATAGATAGATAGATAGATAGATAGATAGATAGATAGATAGATAGATAGATAGATAGATAGATAGATAGATAGATAGATAGATAGATAGATAGATAGATAGATAGATAGATAGATAGATAGATAGATAGATAGATAGATAGATAGATAGATAGATAGATAGATAGATAGATAGAGCAGACAGATAGATAGACAGATAGATAGACAGATAGATAGACAGACACACACACTCAGTTGTCCTCAAATTCATACCCTCCAATTAAAGAAAAGGCTAAATTCACAATTCTATTTCAAATAACAAGAAACGAAAGAAACAAATAATAAATAAAAATATACAAAATTATAATTTAGTGATATAAAAATTTTGCTTTTGAATTGTGGTTGGAATTTTTTTTTTTTTAATAAAACAAACCAAAGACTTTCTCAGACACATAAGAGCGTCTTTCCCATGAACAATGGACCAACATACCTGTCAACAGGTGTAAAAGTCTTTATGAAAATGAGAGAAAACGCCTGATTGTAGTGATAAAAGTGTTGCTCAACAAAATTTTAGCTTCAGATAAATTACACACAAATTATTATTTGTGTGTCTGCTTTTAATATTTCTTTCAAACCACAATTCAAAATCAATGTCAGGATTTTCATAGAATTTTTATTTATTATTACTTTTGTCAATTTCACCTTGTTTCACTGACAGCTGATTTTTTTACTTGTTTAATTTGAGGGTATGAATAATTTTGAAGACTATACAGTATGTATATACACAACAGTCTCAGGCAGTCATGGCACATGGGTTGTAGAGCATGATGCTCTAATTCCACCAAGCAGAGCTGGGCTGTGCCCCCGGAGCCTCGATTGTAGTTGTGAACCAACTTTGGTCGTGGGTTTGTGCGGCTGCAGTTTAAGTGGAAAAACTCCCTGTTGCAGGATCACCTGACGTTTCATTCATACACATTTCAAACCATTTAAACTAAACACAACATCCCTCCATTCATTTTCTGCACTCGCTCGCTCCAGTGCAGAATCATGGGGGGGGCTGGAGCCCACCCCAGCGGACATTACTGGTATTCATTGTCCAATAAGATGAGGGTTGGTGGTTCAAATCCCAGTAAATCCACTTCACCCTTCCAGCCTCTGGCGTCTGGTGTGTAAATATAGTTTACCATCACCAAGTATGCAGCAGGAAAGAAGAACGGATTCATTGGAAAGCCCTTTGAATGCCTTAAAAAGGATACAATATAGTTAATTATTATTATTATCATTACGGTTACTGGTCCAGAGGCCGAGGACACCTCAGACATGTCGCCCTTCATCTCAACCCAGACATGACAGTTTACAGGAATTATGAATGTTCACAGTTTTTTATGTAAACGGAAAAATATCTATGCAACATCAGCCACTGACCTCAGTGCTGCTATTAACCACCTGCAACTACATCACCTGATCACGTGGGACCACCATGACGGACGTCAGGTGAACGACAGTATTGAACGGAAGGAAAAATTAGCAACTGTGACTGTTTTTACTGGTTTTCCCAACTTTTTAAGGATGTGGTCACGGCTGCTTTCAGAGCAAGTCAAGGACATCTGGGGCTCACAGCGGTTTAAACAGAAGTTAACAGCTTAGAAACCGATCTGGACCTTTACCTCCTGCTGTGTTTGTTGATCTGCATCACCAACTTTGCCTGATTCTGTGAAACCCATCATTTATACCATTATGTCATAAACAGTGTCTCCTTACACTGGAGGAGACTTAAAAGCCTAAAAAAGTCTGGATGCTGACCAGTTTGTTGTCTCTATCTGGATCACCAGGACAAGATGCTACGCTAACATCGCTGTCTTCGATGGTTTACATCCTCATCCGCAGCACGCAATCACCAACAGCGAAGAAATGAGACAACCGACTGTCTGGTTTTCAAGCGCTGTTTTGACGTCTGTCATGGTGACATCATGTCATCCCCATCTAAGAGCTGTGATCAGAAATGAACTGCCATATTCCCTCTGATAGTGATGTTCAAGTCTGCTTGCAGTAGCAGGTACTGCTACTACAATACAAAACTACAATTATTTCAGGCAAGTGTGCAGTCAAAGCTTTTATGGCACCATAATGACACACTAACTTCAGGATATCGTTCAAAATCTGTTATTTTCCTCCTCAGGTTTGTGTTGAAATCCCCCCATAAGGAGACAGAAGGTGTATGAAAGCGCTTACTGTGAAATGCTCCTGGGATTTGTAGTTCTCATCGAGGTAGACGCGGGCTCTGCCGTACTCCTTCATGGTGTCGCTGGACAGCAGCTCTCTGATGGACACAACATTCATTAGATTCATCTTCTACAAAAAACTATTAAAAAAAAAAAGAGTGTAAATATCCACAGAAGAAAATAGGGCCAATAAAAACATGCGGCACTGAGGCAGAGCTTTGATGTGGCCAATGGGGGGAGTCGTCCGCTCAGTTTCCAGCAGGGGATCATCACCAGCCATGAACTGCTCTCCTTTCCACACAAATCAGAGCAATTACAGCAAATTAAACACACGAAACTTACTTCACAAAACTGTCCACATGTGACATGGATGCCTCGTAGTTCTTCCCGCCGACCTCTTGACAGTGCACTGCCAGGAAGTGAGGCTTGTGTGATTGTACTGTCTGCAAAAGAGGAGAGAGGAAAACAAACGGGTCAAAAACAGGATCAAAACAAAGACACCTTCATCAATTACTGCCGGGACACCATTTCCTCAGAGTGGAGAAGATCAGAGTGAACTGCTAAAGCAGATCCGGCAGCAGTTTGGCTGCTGGACCTCCTCGTTTCTCTCTTAAGTCAACTCTGCAACACGCCACCGTATTTACACAAGACAGAGTGGCTCACTAATGCAGGCGGAGGGCACTTAGCACGAGCAGAACATGGCCCCGCTTCATCTACTACAGAGGGGGGGGGATTACCATTAGTGTAGCCCCCCCACCCCGTAACAATGATGCTGTTCCAGGATGTCAGGATGCTTATCAACCATGTCAGAATCCTTACATATACAAAGTAGAAGTGGTAGTATCTAGGGATCAACCAACAGACTTTTTAGGGCCGATACCGATGCAGATATTTTCTCATCAGCCTCAGCAGATACAACCTGATATTTGGGGGGGGTTGATACTGCATTTTACCCCAAAATTAATATAATGAACACAATGAAAACTACTCTTTTAAGATAAAGAAGAAGAAACAAAGTGCTTCAAATAAACATAAAAAAGAGACTTGTAACAAAATCAAAAGAAAGATTAAACATATATATATATATATATATATATATATATATATATATATATATATACACACACACAAACATACACAAAACTGCTGCTGAGGGTGGGGTATTGGCCAACACACCTGATGTATTAGCCGATGCAGATACCGGAAAAAACGTGCAAATATCGGCCTAAAATATCAGCACAGCTACAGTATACAGTACAGTCGTCCTCATATCCTCCAATTAAAGAAGGAAAAAAAAAATCAGCTGTCAGTGAAATAAGATGAAATTGACAAAATTAATAATAAATAAAAATTTTATGAAAATCATGACATTGATTTTGAGTTGTGGTTTTCGAATAAATATGTAAAACACACAAAAAATAAAACAAATAAGCACAATGGGGTTCCGAAGCTAAAATGTTGTTAAGCAACATGTATGTCTGGGACAGTTTTTTTAAAAAATATTATTTCCATCCAAAATTCAAAAGCAATATCTTATTTCACTAAATCTTACTTTTGTAAATTTTTATTTATTATTAGTTTCTTTAGTTTCTTAGCATTTGCATTACTATTGTGAATTTAGCCTTTTCTGTAACTGGAGGGAATGAGTAATTTTGAGGACGACTGTACTTCCCCGGTCACATGACCCCGTGCTTCCTTCCTTTAACCTCTCACACGTGGTGAGGCGTTTGTGAGCGCCCCGTCACAGGTGCTCTGAGTGGAAAATCAATACGGCAGAGTGATGTACGGCACTCACAAGCACTCACAGGGTCTGACCTGTGGACTGCAGGCTGAGGCTGTGCATCAATGCCGCTGGAAGTGGAGGGGGATGTCTGCACATGCTCTCCTGCTCCTGGATGGAGCCCAGCAGCTACTTCACCCGACGACCACCTCAGACTTGCCTTACGCTCACTGCAGCCCCGATCAAATAAATGTAATGTATGGTGGTAATGCTATGGATTTTCCATCAACCTATGGCTTGTCACTTAGCTGGATGACCCAGGAGCGAAAACCGAGCTGCTCAAAGTCGGAGTGATTAGAGCTGCTATCACGTCGCGGCAGAAAAGGTCACACACACTCAAGGAGCTTGCGACTGATGTCAGGCTTGGAAGTGATGTGGGGGGCATACACGTGGGTGTGTGGATGCGGTTTATCTTTCCAGGCTGTAAATGCAAGTCTGTGTTGACAGATGCAATCCAGGAGCTCATTTCTGTCTAAACCAGTCAGCATTTTCCAGCAATCTCGCTTTACTTTGGCGTGCAAAGAGCCTTTAACTAGCATCTGATTACATGGGTGATGTTTACGCGCCTCAGTAGTGACTGACATATTGATATGCCAAATCCTGCAGCCTTTAAAGCTGACGTGATGATGCGTAACAGCGGAGGAGGACTCTGAACAACCCTCGGACAGTGACAGCTGGACTAGCAGACGGAGCACGGCCGTATGTAATCTTGTGTCAGCCTCACAAGGATGTGGATGTTTGATATGGAGGTGTGTCCTCTCATCCGTTCCTTCTGCCTCTGTGACCTGATTCTCGGGAACGGTTGAATTCTGAGGAGGTTCCCATTTGTCTAAATAATGAATCTGTCAAACTGCGAAGGAGGTCGAGGAGGCCTGTGCTGCCCTAATAAGTCTGAACAAAGTTTTAATGTTCTACAGTCACAACTCAAAGCTAGGGAATAAAATATATATATCAACATTAGGTCACTAAATATCTTATGTAATTAGTTTTTAAAGAATCTGAAATTTTTTAGAATCAGACCGCATTTCAAAACACTGGACCTGGAAGTTACCTGAATGATCATAGTCTCTCTCCTGTTGGTCCTAATCGTCTTTTTTGCAGAGGTGACTTAGATGCTCATTTTTCTTGGTTAACTAAGGAGCGGTGGTTATTAGGACTGGGGTGTTTTTCTCCCAATTTGATTCTTAATGATTTTTTTGGGTGTCGATTCGATTTAAATTGCGATTATTCAGTTTTGCCATTTCTGTGATTTTCATTTAGTTTTTTTTTTTTTTTTTTTGACACCACACCAGGTTGTCCGCCATCCTCCATCTTCTGTTTATGTTTGTAATATGTAATTAGACAATTGCAGAAAAAGATTTCGCTCTCTGCTGGAGAAAAACTGGAACATGCAGCAACTTAGAAACTAGTGTTGTGTGCAATTCATCGATCCGGCGATGCATCACGATGGGTCATGTGACGATTTGGCATCAAATAATTTGCCATGATGCTTTTCCACGGAAAACAAAACCATAAAAAAAGTAGAAGGAACCATGACGCGCTCCCCGCCCCCGCCCGGACAGTTTAATGAGTGACACACAACAACAAGAATGGCTACCCCAGCTCAGTGCTCCAGCTGAAGACCCTGCAATAGCTCCTCCACCTGGGTACGGCTCACACGTTTGGAAGTCGTTTTGGTTTTAGGAAAACTCGAACAAAACTCTGGACAAGACATTAAAATGAAGTACCTTCGTAATACAACGAACATGCTACAGCACCTCAGGCGCTTCCATTCCGAGTCGGAGAATGCACCACCGCCTGTCCCAGCCAACAGAGGACCATCTTTGATACGATCACTAAACTTCCCAGGAATTCGGACAAAGCCCGTCGGATCATGCATGCAATAGGCCGATTCACTGGCACGGATTAGCAGCCTTGTTCAGCGGTGAACAACAAGGCTTTCCGTAAAACACTGAGCTGCGGGGTCATGTTACAAATGCCCGCATCGCACCCGTTTTGCAACGAAGGACGTCCCAAAAATCTACAACAAAGCTGAAGAGAGGGTAAATATTTGTTGGCTATTTGTTTGTGCAAGTTTGGTCTCTGTTATCTCGTCATTATGTCGTGAAGAGTTCTGTACTTAGAGGGTCTGTGTCAGTTGAACATAGTTGAAAAGCAAAGCCACCATTGTTATTTTCCTAACTTTGTTTTTAATATACTGTACAACGTAATGTACATAGTCACTTCAACTACAAGCTTTTATAGACTAAACTGGGCAAACGCCGTCAGTAGACCGCCGTTGCTTAGGGTGACATTTCTGTACATGTGTAATTAGAACAGATTAAATTCAGGCTATTTTCTTAATAATATCGATGAAATCTGGAAAGATGTGCACATTTCCGGGTTGTTGGAACAGCAGTGGAAAACTTTGGTGGAGGTACCGTGTGTCCTTGAATTAATAATCTAGTTTATTTACAAATGTAGCATGAAATGCAAAAAAGCATTAAAAATCGCAATAATCGAATCGAAACATTATAAATCGGCATAATCCAAAAATTGTGGGTCCCACAATCATAATCGAATCGTGACCAACATGAAGGATTTAAATTTGACCCCCCCCCCCCCCCAAATATGTTTCAAACATATTTGAATGAAAAGTCCAATTTTAAAAATCATAAAAAGAATTTCCCCACCCCTTCTGGTTATTTATGCAACCCTTTATTAAAGACTAGGGCTGTCACAAACAATTATTTTGATAATCAATTAGCCACCAGTTTTTTGTTTTTTTTGATTAGCCGACTAATCGGATCATGCAAAAACTGCAGCATGTTTACAGAACCAGTCAAAAGTTTTCTTCTGACTGGTTCTCATTGAAGGGGAGCTAGTCAGATCGTAGTCAATAAGCTTTCTCGTTGCACCTTTGTTCATCATCAGAATGGACGAAAATAATCGGGTGGTTTTCTGGCACAGATGGAACGTAGACGACGTGAATTTGTGGCTGAATCAAGAGTTGTTTTGGTACGAGAGTTGGTGATTTTAACCAGCATCATTTGCAGAGTTGTTTGATGCGAGTCGGTGAGCTTTTCCCTCTGCCACTAAAACCCATAATGGAGTGTTTTGGCCAATGAGAGAGGTAAAGGAATAGTATAATTGTCCTGAAACAAAATACATCATTAAGAAATGCTCTGCTGACCTTCAGCGCCGAGTTTGTACAAGTCACAGATGGTGAGACTGGATGTGGGAAACCGACACAGCCACGGGCCTTTGAAAGTCCAGGGAAGTTTCCGATGCAAATTGGCTGAAGAGTTATTGAATTCACCGCAGTGCAATGCAAAGCATTGTTTATACTACTGCAGCAGTGGTGGTGGAATCCCATTTAGCCCAGTCCACTGCACACAAGTGGGGCAGGCAAATGATCCTGTTTTGAATATGTGTAAATCACATCATGAACTGCAGAATCCTGAGTGGAGACGAGCGCGATTGGGAGGTTTGATTCAGTGGTAAGAGAAGGAAAAATGAGAAGCAGAGAATTCAACTGCACATCTCAGCTCACATAACAGTTTTAGTCTCTCATTATACGAAGATGTTAAAAAAACAAAATCCAAATCCAGATTTTAACCTGCGGATTATCAGCTTCTTCCAGTAATCTACAACCTCTTACTGTCACAGAAGCTGATTGGCTCCATTCATCAAAGCAAGCGTAAATGAGTAAGCGCTGGTTGCATTACATAAGCGTCTCTAAACCTGTTACACAGTTCTCAGGAGTTTCCCTTAAACTGCACGCAACCCATTCTTACGTCTCTCACTAAAACAAAGACGATACAGAACATTCACACACTTCTCATTTGCCACCTGCTCAAACACACCAAGTAAAACAAGCCAATGCCTCAGATTTATCCCGAACAGATATGGTTTTAAACATGACCTTCGTTAATGTTCAGATAGTGACACAGAAAGCTTGAGAATAAACTCCTCCTGCGAGCCTTTGAGCTTCTACCAAGGCGTGCCACAAATAAATCATTTTATTTCCTCAAGTAATTCCCTCCAGGAAGTAAAACAACCGCCAAGCTGCCGACTGTGACTGCTCTGTTCAACACGGTGAATCAATGAGAGGGAATTCTTCACTCTAGTTTCTGTAACTTTTCGCCGCACCATGAGCGGTCCATGTGACAGACGTGACAATGCTGATTTAGTGTGAAAGTTGAGTTTTTCCTGTGTGAAAAAGCTTTTGGATTCATGCCAAGGCAACCCAGCGCAGATGACACATCACTACGCCCTGCTACACATACAATTCGCTACTGTTTATCATATCAAATGAGCTTTATTCGGAGGGGGGGGGGCATCAGAGTTCATAGTGGAACCGGCTAATCGATGGGCTGTAATACACAGAGTGTTCTGTGCTGGCAGAGTCAGCGCAGAGGTAACTTAATGATCTGGCTCAGCGTGGCTGATTGCAGTTAACTCCAGTCGTCACTGCTGCATGTCGCAGCCACGCGGAGTTCAGAGTCTGGTGCTTCTTTCCATGACGTCAGCAGCACCAGAACAGAGCTGGCATGAAGCTACAAGCCTGCCTGCCTCACACGGGGGCACACCTCTCCGTCTGCATGCTTGGACGTGATACCTTCCTCTAAAACACACAGGCCTGCTGCCCAGCGCAAACAGAATTCCTCTACAAGCAGGACATGCGTGTCTACACACACACACTTTATGCTCATGATATCCAATAGCATGAGTGTTAAACAAACACCAAAGCCAGAAATCACTTGGCAAACAGCGTGTTTTGGCATGCAAGTGACAGTAATAATTACAGGGGGGTGTGGAGCAGAGCTAAGAGACTCAGACGCCAGCAGCAGCTGTGCAGATGAGCGGGCGTTTATCTGGCTTTTATGACTTCTGAGATCTGCTGCATGGTCTCCTGTAGAAGGAAAAAACCTCTGACAGATACACTCCCATGTGGAAGTGCCAACTGTATTCTAGAAGGTCTGTAAGTAGGCGCAGACAGATGCTGCGTGGTTCATCGTTCAGACCAAAAAACGTTTTTCTTTTTAATAAAATTACAAAAATTATTTAATTATAAAAGATCCATGTTCGAGTCCTCAGACTAACAACAAAGGTGGAAAATGGACGCTCCAAAGCACGGCCCCCAATCCCCATAATGTGGCAGCTCACTGCACCTACAGCGTTACTCAGATGGATTAAACCAGGGGTGGCCGAGTCCAGTCCTCCAGAGCCACAATCCTGCAACCATTAGATGCGTCCCTTCTCCAACTCACCTGAATCAAATGGATGGCTCGTTAACAGGCGTCTGCAGAACTGAATGACAGACACATGAGGTAATTCAGGTGTGTTGGAGAAGGGGTGGATGTAAAGCTTGCAGGATTGTGGCTCTCCAGGACTGAACTTGCCCCCCCCAGGGTGAAATGCAGAATACTCATTACAGTTTTATAAAATGAATTTGTCTCACTCTCCAAACCGTGGGGGTTGTGTATGGCGATACAATATGTATCACAATACAAGAGCAGCTGTACAATATATTACGATATACTGCAATAGTGTTGTCATGGTACTCGGTACTTCAGAACCAAGTCAGTACCAGCATTACTGTTGTACTGTCTGTACTATTTCATGGTACCGGAGGGACCGAGCGCGGTCTTCGTCCACCAAACAGTTCAGTGAAGATGTCTACTCAGAGCGTAGCGGGGCAGCTGCTTCGCCTCATCTCCTTCATCTCCAAGTGTCCTTGGGCAAGACACTTAACCCTCCCTGCCTCCAGTGGGGGCACCACTGGTGTACGAATGTGTGTGAATGTTCCGGTGGTGGTCGGAGGGGCCGTAGGCGCGAAATGGCTGCCACACTTCCGTCAGTCTGCCCCAGGGAAGCTGTGGCTACATACGTAACGTACCATCACCACGTATGAATGAGGAGTGAATGAATAATGGACCTACTGTGAGCGCTTTGAGTGCCTTGAAAGGCGCGATATGCACAACTCACAAAAAGTTAGGGATATTCAACTTTTGTTTTTTTGGAGAACAGCATGATGTGCAATAGATATTTAACCATTGAACAGTGTTCATGTGCATTGAAAAGTGTAGAGAAAGTCTAATTCAGTTCACCGGGAAAGGTTGTAGTGGATTTTAGGTTCATTCTGACATCATACGAAAACCCAAATATCCCTAACTTTTTGTGAGTAGTGTAAATCTAATCAATTATAATCCATCTCGCTGGCAAAAACAAGCAACAAGGAGCCATAAATGTTTCCTCCACAATCATTCAGGCGTGGCGGCCCCCCATTCCTAATCCCATGTATGCGGCCGCACTCCGGCCACGTAGCGCTCCGCTCCAACCTCCACGCGCATCATCCCACACCCGCTGTCAGACATCCCCACATCTTTGCATGCTGAGAACACGTGAGTCGCCGAGTTTGAAACAAAACTGCGGCGCAACTGGAATTCAATGCGCTTGAATCGGTAATAAGGCTTTGAAGATAATAAATTAAACTTTATAAATAGTATTTTTGGAGGGTGATCCATCATCATTATGCCCATGAATCAATACAGTCTAAAACTGCTTCACTCCAAGTGTGTGTGCTCACACACGTGTGTTATCTTTTATCACTTCCAGCAGTTTGTTGAAACTGTTATTACATAAAAATGTTCAGATCTGGGGCTGCTGGCATTTCCAGGGCTGATGGAAGCAGTGAACACAATGTTTTCTTTCAAATACATGAAGGCTTCATACCATAACAGCCCTGTTTTATTATTGTATTCATGTTGTTTTCTATTCATTTGTTCATGATTGATGAAACTTTATTCATTATAGTAAATAATCTAATAAAGGTGGATGTATTGCAGAATTTGTTTGTTTCTTTTGTTGTTTTTCTTGGGGGGGGGGGGGGGGGTATCAAATTTGGTATCAAGTACTGTGGAAAGATACTGGTATTGGTATCAACTACTGAATTTCTGGTATCCTGACAACACTATACTGCGATATGTAAGCAAGACCATAGTTGCAATATTATGTTCACATCAGAGTTCATTCATTCATTCATAAATATGTGGAATTGCACTTCATTTCATCAAAGCAATCAGTTTTCAAAAGCACATCAAGCATCAAACATGCTCTACGTAGGTTACGTAGAGCATGAACTCACAAACATGCAAATAGGAAGTACAATGTTCAACTATTTAGGCTATAAAGATAAATTTCATTTAGTAAATTATGGACGCAGTAAGGAGGAATATTGCCAAGTTTTTGTGGACTTTTATGGACCTTTTTGTTTCAAGTATCAGTGAACTCCATTATATGAAACTTGGGGGAAAACTAAAACGTCTCCGATCTCCAGCTGCATTTGAGATATTAAGAAAAATCTTGCTATGCTACGCTACGTATTAGTCCAGGTGTGTCTGATCTCAGTAACTGGCCAGACACACCTGGATTAATCAGTTCGTCCAGTAATGAAAGACAGGAAGCAAAGGAGCTACCTTAAGTTCAGGAAGTAGTGGAGTCACGCATAGAGCCCATTGCCTTAAATTAAGTTCTTATATCTCACTGAAATGTTTCTCTTTAAGTAATTTGGTCTTATTTTGAGTGTAATGAGATATTTTGACTAGAAATTAGAAAAAAATACTACTAAGATTTCAGTTTTTGCAGTGTTCTTCTGCCAGTTTATGCAGCCCGCCTGTATTTCCAAGGCATTTCTGTATTTGCATCATATTTCTGTTTTTACAAGTTTTTTCAGTTCTCTTCTGTACTTGCAGCTTTTCACGCCTGCATTTCTGTTCATATATGAAGCATTTTTCTATATGAAGCCTGTTTGCACCTGTCAGCCACCGTTGTGATGGGATACAGAGTAAGAAGAAAATGATCTGGAGCCAAGTTTTGGTTTCTTGTAAATGCTGTGGAATAAAAAGCACCAGTTAAATCTCATTGCTGCTGTGGACATCATGAGGTTTGACATTACATTTGATTTCTGAGTAGCATCACTGCTGCCGATTTGAGACCACATAAAGAGGGGTCTTATTGGTTCAGCAATTACCAGGAAATCAAATCATGAATATCAGCATTCACTTGTGGAGCATTAGTTCTGCATTATATTCAGTCCTTTTGTGTGTATTTGTGTGGGGGTTGGGTTGGTGGGGTTAACTTGTTTATTAAAAGGAAATCCATTGCAGACATGACAGAAACAAAAAAACAACAACTCTGCAATGCAGTTACACATTATGATCCCACTTTAAACATCTCAATAAGCTGCATTTATGCATCATCTACTGATCTTCTTAAGGCTCGATCATTAACAGTTACTGTACGTGCAATTGAATATGAATATACGACACAGTACTCCTACTTAAAAATGAAAGCCAACTGAGTGTGAGTGTGTGTGTTTAGGGTGAGCCAGGAATATTTTTAGCCAAAATCAACAGATCAGTGATTCCTCGGAATGGTAAATAAGTTAGTCAGTTGGCAACTCCCAATGTACACAAACATAGTGGAAGCACAAGAAAAAGGAGATGCTGTGTTTGGTTAAATCGAGTTGGCACAACAACACACACACACACACACACACACACACACATTCAGGTCCAGTTCCTCAAAACACTACATTATAAATGAAGAAAAGAAAAAAGACGCCGGTGCAGCATCCAACAATAGAAACGCCCACAGTCGGTGAGTCCTTAATTCACTGGCTCTCTTACAGATGGGAAGACTGGTTTGCAGTGTTCTAACGCAAAAATAATAAAATTCAAACTGTTCTTTACTACATACATTATTAACAGTCAGTACAATTACATGCCATCAAAATTCGGGTTAAGGTCAATATTCCGGTTTCTCAAAGATTAGGAATAAGCCGTTTACATGCGTGAGCAGACAGAGTTACTCCTGTATACATGATAAGTGAAATCAATTGGAATATCCCGATCCAAACCGCGACGCATGGAAAACGTCATGATGATGGTGGATAATGAAGCATCCAGAGCCACTGCAGTCAAGCCAGCAAAGTTTCAGCGTTATAGCCGAAATAACGCCGGTTGTCTTGACCGCGGATCCGCGAGAGGCGGCTTGACTGCAGTCCGGGGTGCTGGTTCTGACCCACCAGCAGTAGCTACTTAACGGGACATAGAAGGAGAACACATGTGCTGGAAATGCAGCTCGGAGCTGGAGCTGTGCACATCCATGCTTTCCGTTTTCCCCAGTCCCCCGGACAGATGAAGGTCTCAGCCAGGACTGGTGGGAACGGTTGGAATGATAAAGTTCACTGACTCCTGCTGGAGTCAGTGAACTTTTCTGTCACATCTTCACCAAACTTTTCCAGATGAGTGATGGAGCCCCGCGATGTAACTGTTTGCTCCTCTCGGGATGCGTGTTGCCATGGTGATATATAAACTAGCAAGCTGTGCAGAGCACTGACAGATCGCTGATTCAAAATACTCACTGTAGTTTATTTAAAACATCAAAAATACTTGCAGATAGAGCATGCGCAGAACACAATTAAATATTCCTTTCAATGAAGATATTCCAATAAGCGTTTACATGACCAAATATTCCGGTTAGAAAAGGAGTAACCCAGGGGTAATATTCGGGTTTTTAAAAACCCGAAAATGAGCATATTCGGGTTTTTGCCAGTGTTTACATGGCTGTGTGCAACCGGGTTATTGCTAATATTCCGGTTATGAAAGAGTTATGAAAGAGTTATTGGCTGCATGTAAACGCAGTGAATGGCTGTAACTGTGTGCATTTGTGTCAAACAGATCGGTACGCTACTCTCGGTTCGGCTGTACCGAACTGTTGGGCGCAGGATTTGTTTATTTAGCTCTTTGTTTCATAAAGTTTTTGCGTGCCAACGGACATAACTGAATGTCTGACCGGTGAAACTTTGCCTCCACTTGGCGCAGCTGCTTACCATCCTGTTTCTAACGACTCCTAACAGCATGGCATGGGAGCTCGTTGGGCTAGTGGAAGCACCGTTAAGTCCTCCGTCTGGGGGCACCTCTGTTTTGACTGAGAGTGAGGAGACAAAAAAAAAAATGACAAACAAAAGCAGCGTGCCGACTCGACTTGTATGTACACTTCCAACATGTCAACGCATCAGCGATACCACACACGTTTGAATGTTACTGGTGCAACTAGAAATAAGTGTAAAAACAGCAGTATGTTACTTATTCATGCATTTTTCTTTTTTTTTATTCAGGCAGTCTGACCAAGGAGGAACCTGCTGTGAGGTTAAGTTTTTTAATGAAGATGATTGAAATGAAAGTAGAGCTGTTTCTGTTAAATGCTGCTCTTAAAAAACTCAGAAGGTGTCACTTTAGACGTGAAACAAGCGTCAACCTCCGGTGGCCAACTATGAAGCTACCTGGAAGAATTAAATATTTGTAGTTCTCCCTTTATTCGCTAGTGGCTGCAAAACAGAGCAAATCCCCACAGACTCCCATGTTAAAAACGCCAACTTCACAGCAAAAAAACATGTTTACAGCAAAATAAACATGTTTACAGCAAAATAAACATGTTTAAAGCAGAAATAAACATGTTTACAGCCTGGTTCAAACAATCATTTTAGGTTTAATAGGTCAAGTTTACCTTCATGACAACAGTGAGGGGGTGATTTTTTTTTTATCACTCATCCATAAAGATGTTATCTCGAAATTACACATAATTAAGGGCGTGTCCTTTTGATTGACAGGCAGCAGGAGGCTCCCAGTTAGCTCCTTTTTTGCTCTCCGTAAGGTCTCAGGCTGTATCAGAGTAGCACAACGGCGGGTTTTAGTCGGCTATAGCAAGTCTATGCATGTCTTACCTTTAGCCCAACGCTTATGTGCTTTTCTGAATTACAGGAAATGATGAAATAATTTAAATTTGAATTTTGAATGAATGCATCCAAAACTCTTTCCAAACAGATAACTGATTTTTAGTTATTTGTGTGCATCTTAAATCACTAATATGTGCACTGAGGAAGATGTGAAACACCTTAAAGCTGGTTTATCATTAAAGTAACATATACACTTCTTACAAAAAAAGTTAGGGATATTCAACTTTTGGTTATAATTTAATGAAAGTGTAAAATTTTCACACCTTATTATTAAATCGTGAATGTTGGACATTTAACCGGAATTATGAGGTGGTAATTCCTCCATCTCAAACAATTTATTGAAAGAAACGCTAACAACAATGGTGGGTATACCACGACAAGAAATGACAATTGTCCAATAACTTGTCGTGTTCGGTGTCGTCTTAGTCTGATGACGTCTAAATGTGAACGGGAATGATGAAGAGGATGTTTAAGAACAACACGTTATTTAACCAGAACATTTAACCAGAACATAGACACTACTTTTGTATTTTTTTTGTGGTTAATCAACTTTTTAAAAAACAACATGATGTGCACTAAATATTTAACCATTGAACAATGTACATGTGCAATGAAAGGTTTAGAAAAAGGTCTAATTCATCACCTGGAAAGGTTGTAGTGGATTTTCGGTTCATTCTGACATACACAAAGTCAAATATGCTTTGGGAGAAGCGTACAGGGAAACACAACCAAATGCTTTTGGACTAACAAACGCATTGCTGCTTCCAAACTTGCAGATAGTCCAGTTCCAGATCATTTTTCAGCCCAGCGCCGCATACCTGATGGGTACAACCTTCTGCAAGGGTAACAACTGAGGAAAAAAATCTAAACTGACATCTCATCGCTCAAGACATGAAGCTCAAGGTGGAAGTACAAGTGTGAATGAATGATCTGGAAAGGGGTGTCAATAAAGGTTGGAAAATGATGATTTCCATGCGTCTGTGCACATACCAGGGCAGACTTAGCAGGGAGTCTGACTTTTTTATAGAAACAACCAAGCCACGCCTAAAAAACTGATATGATATGAATTATTATTACTTCCTCATTAGCAGAAGTACAGCTGGAGGTTAGGAAAATAAAATATAAGTTAGGAAGAAACGACTGAGAGAATGAAGGAGAAACGGGCTGAGACTTTGCCCTCTAACATGATTGAACCTGTAGCAGGTCGTATTCTAGCAACAGCCACTGAAAACCACAACTTTACAACAAGTCGATACCACATACAACACATACGGGGCACTTCAGGGGCCACCCACTGTTATAAATCAAAATAAACTGTTTAGAAGAAAAACTGAGAAAACTTAAAAAGTAGTTGTCATGGGAGTTGTAGTTTAATCATCACGTGCAGTACCAACACTCATATTGTAGCTATCTGAGGCGCTTAGAAAGACAGAATCAGCAGCTGATTGCTGCGTTTTATTCAGCATATTCTTCGTTGCAAACCTTTCTTGGAAATGAATAAAACTAAAAAAAAAAAAAAAGACTTGTCTAAATCAAATTTGAGACCTTGGATGAAAAAATGGCTGTTTTTAAGACATCTTAAGGCCTTAAATTTAACAATTGGAATTTTAAATGGTAAATGGTAAATGGACTGTACTTATATAGCGCTTTTCCAGTCATACTAACCGCTCAAAGCGCTTTACACTACATATCACATTCACCCAGTCACACACACATTCATACCCCGATAGGCACATCGGGAGAGCAACTTGGGGTTCAGTGTCTTGCCCAAGGACACTTCGGCATGTAGTCTGGGGAAGCCTGGAATCGATCCCACAACCCTCCGGTTGAAAGACGACTGCTCTTCCACCTGAGCTACAGCCGCCCATTTTAGACATTTTAAGACCCTGCAAGGACCCCGTTTATTAATTAAATTCAAGACCAACACAATGCATTACCAGAGATATTCAAATGGTCCCAGAAATGCAAAACCTTTTTAAAATTAATTTAGTAATCAAACAACAAAAATAGATCAAAGAGACACAAAATCAATTCAGAACTAAAACTGATATCAAAACTGTACCTAACCAAAGTAACACTAACATCTGTTTATATCCAGCTGAGACTCTGAGGCTGTCAGCACAACTGTAGAACATGATCAGACTTTTATAAGAAGAACTAAGAGAAAAAAAACTTTACACCATGAAAACAAGTTGATTAAAGTTTACATTCTACCATACACACATGTGTGATTGTGATCGTGCCCACTCATAGCCACAAAGTGGGACATTTCGTGCCAGTAGTCATCACAAGATTTGTAGTTTAATCACCATGTACCAACACTTGTAGCCATCTGAGCCGCTTGGAAAGACGAACGGATTCAACTTCTGAATGCAGCAGTTTATTCAGAGTAATGAGGTCAACGCTTCTCAGGAATGACTAAAGGTAAAAGATTAAGACTAAGGCTGTTTTAAGACACCCAAAAATGATGTGCCTTCATCTTCTCCTCACCCTCGTGCTGAGCAAGACTCTGGAGCACTTCTTTAATATCTCAAAGGGGTTTTTGTTATCCGCTGACATAAAATGGGATTCACCGGTGCTTCAAACAAAAAGGTCCATAAATTCCACAAAAACTTGGCAATATTCCTCCATACTGCTCGTCCAATATAATCCAAGTGTCCTGAGTGGGTAGCGTCCATAATTTACGTGAAACAAAATCATTTAGTATATTTTTCTGGTCTAAACAGTAGTACATTGCACTTCGGCGATGCACGTTCATGCGAGTTCGCGACACTACGGAAGCCGTGACAGACCAAACCAGACGAGATTGCGGGCACTTTCTTTTTTTCTAATCAACAGCCAACCCCTCTTGTGTTTGTCTGCAGCTCGTTCGCCCTTAGCACAATGTAAACAGAGAATTTCTTCTTCTACGCTTGGATTATCGGCAGAGTAGACGCTGAACGCCAAGGCTTCCATAGTGCCATGAACTCAAATATGTGCATCACGGAAGATGATGTTCTACCATTTAGGCTATAAAAATCTACTAAATGATGTAGTTTTGAGTTAATTATGGACGGTACCCACTCAGGACACTTGGATTACATTGGACTAGGGATGTAACGATTACTGATAAAATGATTAACCATGATAAAATTCCCAAAAATTAGTAATACCGTTTCAAATTTTAATTATCGTTAAAACCGTGACTGATTCCTGCACTTTGAAAAACTGCCAGTGATGCTGCTCATTGGCTGGAAAAGCAGCAGCAGTCCCAGTTTGCAATGTTTAATTTATGAAAACATGGTGGAAGCCAAAGAAGGCGCCCATGTGGACTGTCCTCTGGAGATTTTTCCCACTTTAAAAAGCGCAAAGTAGACGTCTAGACCCATTTTGAATTTTTTTAATGATACTGGGGGGTGATTTCAATAATACCGTGATAATTTTTGTCACAATAATCGTGATGTGAAATTTTCATATCGTTACATCTCTACATCGGACGAGCAGTATGGAGGAATATTGCCAAGTTTTTGTGGAATTTATGGACCTTTTTGTTTGAAGCACTGGTGAACCCCATTATATGTCAGCGGATAACGAAACCCCTTTGAGATATGAAAGAAGTGCTCCAGAGTCTTGCTCAGCATGAGGGTGAGTAGAAAATGAAGGCACATCATCCTGTGGGTGTTTTATCCCTTTAAAGCTCAGAATTTTAGACATTTTTAGATTTTTCAAGGTTCCAGCAAGAACCCTATGTTTTGCAGTCATAACATTTTCCGACAAATGTTCACCATTCTGACCAGATGTCTTTGGGGGAAAGAAAAACAGAGAATTTACCTCCTTTACTAAAACACAAAAGTCATAATAATGAGGAAAATCTTCTACATATAGTAATTATATTACGGTACACATGTTATGGGTAAATATTTCACACAGAACTGCATTTTAAAAGTCACCAAAATCTCTCTTACTCTTTTTATTCGCAAGTAATCATTACAGTGTCGAGTTTCTTTTACCAAAAAGTTCACAAGTCATGCCTGGAAAATGAAGGTCCATTCATAGTCATTCTGGTCCACTTTAACACTAAAACTATCAAACCGGATGAGAAAACCATGCTGACTAACCTCACATCCAGCAAATATAGCTGATGTTTGTGCTGTACACGTGTTTGACCTGAACATTGCCAAGGGTGGGTCCTCTTCCTGTTTGAACTGCAGAGTCATGTTTCTGAAGGCCATCATCTCTGACACACAGATCAATACCGGCCTTTTTAACAAGCAACGTTGAGAAATATGGTTGCTCAATCAGAGCAGACTTTCTGATGAACATGTGGGCTGGTTTACTCAATTCTCAGCATCTTCCAGCGCACTTCTCCTCAAATGTGTTTTCATTTTGTGTCATCTTTACTTCCTCACTCTTCTTTTTCTCATCACAGCTACTCATTTATCAAATGCAGAATCTGACCGATTTCTGGTGTATGAATGGAAATGTATCGACACATACAGCACCATAAAGGCCAAACAAAAAACCTTAATGAAACGTATTACCAACAGAACTTTGTAGAAATAACACACACATCAACAGGAGCCAAGCCTTTTCTCATCTGAATATCATTCTCTCAAGTCTTGGCTTTCAGGGGAAAAAATATTGGCATTGGAACAAACACACAACAGAAACTATTTATGTTTTGTCTTCCAGGTGGTTTTTACTAGTAACAGATATTTATGCTACTATACCTGCTATCCTCACAAAACCAACTCCAACTCAGCTGGTTTCTTGCACAACATGCATCAAAAATATTTCCTTGTCCCCGTTCCAGCCATATAGGACCACTATTATTCTTTTCAGACGGACAAAGATTTCTACTCACTCACTGGTTGGTCCTGATTGGGCATCACCATCAATTTAAGCTAACCGTTTGGTCAAAAATTCAACAAAAAGTGGCTTATTCATCATTTCTGGGTCAAAATAGAAGTACCTTAGCATCATAGTAGTGATAGTGATCAGTTTTTAATCACAAAAATGTGCTGAATATGCAGAAGTGATTCTTGGATCAGAGGATTAGGGGTGCTGAGCACCCAGATAGCTCAGCAGATCCACCAAAACCCACTTTTTCCTCCTTATTTACAAAGTTTCTGGTCATTTTCATGCCTTGGATTTAAGTTTTTATCATCCAGGGTCCAGAAACAAAGTTATTATGCTGCTATTCAAAAATCCCAATTCAAGTTTATCAGGATGAGAGAAGCTTATTTTGGGGATGTATGTGTTGTGTCTAAGCAGTGAACCAGAATCATCACAACCCCATTTATCCTCCTTGTTTATGGAGATTCTGACAGTTTTCCAAAATTGCATTTACATTGATTTTTACATTTTCGATTAATCTATTTTTCATTTATCATAAAAACAAAGTTAGGCTATTACTGCTGCAATCTGAAATATGCCAGGTGGGCGGGATAAAACCATGTTTGAGGGGTCGAGTTTGCTGGATTTTTGATGTGAAAATATAACATTTTCAATTAAGTGCAGTACGCTTTGTTATACTTTTCACATACAGTTAGGCATGAGCATATCCCTTCCCTGGAGTCAATACTTTGATACCAGCCAGACAAAATATAATATCAAAACTTATGATTATCGCGATACCACAGTACGGATACAAAACATGCAATTTGTCTCCACTTGAGAGTTTAAAGCAACAAAATGATGTGAAAGCAGCCAGATTCTAGGTTCTGTGTCACGTGATGGTGGTAGCCTATCAGATTCTAGCTATGCATCACGTGATGGTGGTAGCCTATCAGATTCTAGCTATGCATCACGTGATGGTGGTAGCCTATCAGATTCTAGCTATGCATCACGTGATGGTGGTAGCCTATCAGATTCTAGCTTCTGCATCACGTGATGGTGGTAGCCTATCAGATTCTAGCTTCTGCATCACGTGATGGTGGTAGCCTATTAGATTCTAGCATCTGTGTCAAATGATGGTGGTAGCCTATCAGATTCTAGCTTCTGCATCACGTGATGGTGGTAGCCTATTAGATTCTAGCTTCTGTATCACGTGATGGTGGTAGCCTATCAGATTCTAGCTTCTGTATCATGTGATGGTGGCAGCCTATCAGATTCTAGCTTCTGCATCACGTGATGGTGGTAGCCTATTAGATTCTAGCTTCTGTATCACGTGATGGTGGTAGCCTATCAGATTCTAGCTTCTGTATCACGTGATGGTGGTAGCCTATTAGATTCTAGCTTCTGTATCACGTGATGGTGGTAGCCTATTAGATTCTAGCATCTGTGTCAAATGATGGTGGCAGCCTATTAGATTCTAGCTTCTGTATCACGTGATGGTGGTAGCCTATCAGATGTCATGATGATGCTGCTACTGTTAGTGATAATTATCTGTAACCTGTACTTAAGTTATTTGATAATTGAAAGAGGTTTAATTGTATTTTTGTTTAATTTACTCAACAATACAATTTATTGTTTTAAAAGCATCTCTTTCCAGTTCATCTGTTCTCAAGTTTTACTTATATTTAATATTGCCCTTACATTCAACAAATTAATGCAAACTGTAAAATTGTTGTTTTCCTTTTCAGAAAAAAAATATTGGTATAAATGACAAAGTGCCATAAACTACTGGTATCGTATTGACATTTTCTATTTTTTATATTGCCCGTACCTATATTATATATAGTACATATATACATATACAGTTGTCCTCAAAATTATTCATACCCTCCAATTAAGGAAGGAAAAAAATTAGCTGTCAGTTAAATAAGTTGGAATTGACAAAATTAATAAATAAAAATGACATAAAAAATCATGACACTGATTCTGAATTGTGGTTCAAGAGAAATATTAAAAACAAACATACAAAAAAGAAAAAAAAGCAAACAAGCATTATGGGGCTCCGAAGCTAAACTATTGTTGAGCAACACTCTGAGACAATCACTGCAATCAGGTGTTTTCTGTAATGTTCATAAAGACGTCTGCACCTGTTGACAGGGATGTTGGTCCATGTTCATGGGAAAGATGCTCTAATGTGTCTGGGGCAGTTTTGATTAATTATTATTATTACTATTATTATCAGTGTTGTTTCCAAATACAATTTAAGCAATATTTTATTGCTACCAAATTATAATTTCGTAAATTTCAGTTTGTTATTAGTTTCTCTCATTTCTTGTTATTTAAAATAATATTGCGAATTTAGCCTTTTCTTTAATTGGAGGGTATGAATAAGTTTGAGGACAACTGTATATGAAAAAAAAGGGCTAAAATAGACTGCGGTAAAATCATGAATTACTCAATATGGATTCACCTGAGTGTCAGAATAAGCTTCACATTATCCTGCTGGATTGTAAACTTCTTAGACGGGAGATAAATGCCCTGAAAACTTCTGCGGATCACCTTGGGGTAAACTATTCATAACAATTTACCCCACAAAGTTACACTCTACCGTCCTGAGATGCTGTTCACTGCATAAGCAGGAGCACTCTGTGGTTTCTACAATCTGAAGGAGTTTTAAGGGTTAAATAAATGATGCTGTAGCAAGATATTTCCTTTCTTTTCAAAGGAGGAGCAGTTTCTGGAAGCATCACTCAGCTAAATGTCACTTTAAGCCACAGAGGTGTTTACAGATTCAGTGCTACGTGTAACAGTGCAATGAAACAGTCCAAGCTAAATACAGACTTGCAGCATTTTCAGATACTTTTTGGCAAAGCTAAAGTTTTAACACAAGGTGTCAAAATATGATTTCCTCTGGGACAACGTTGAAGGAAAAGGTGAAGTTTAAGTTTAAATCTTCCCTCCTCTCTGCTGCCTGTTCACATTTTCAAACTCAGCGTGCCCCCCTCCCTCTCCCTTCTCGTCACTTTCAGCAGCACTTTCTGACAACAGTTAGGACGTCTCGCTGCTTCACTTCCTTACCCCAGTGGAAAGAGTTGTGGTTAGTCTGGGGTTCCTCTGTAGATGAAACGGTATGATATGAAACACGATTGAGTTCAACAGCCTGTGTTTTTTTTTTTTTTCGTTTTTTAAAATGCTAGGTGAAAAAAAGGTGACTAAGAAGATCACCGATATCAGTCTGCTTAAAATACAAGCATATAAACTATCAGCAGAAGTCATTCAGATGCATCTATCAGACGCAAATGCCTCCCATCTTCTTTGTCTATGGAAAAGAAAATTACACAGACTTTCTTGAGCATTTCTATGGTAACAGCTAAAGCTATAGAAAGCAATATAAACCCAGCAGTATATGTTCACATATCTACTGCTACAGCAGAATGAAAAGGGACGATGCAGAAAGAGTCGATTATTCTTCTGATAACATTTGCAGTAAAGGTTAAAGCTGTTGTGTAATATGGTGCACGATAACTTTAAGTTGGTTTTGTTCCAGAAAAAAAAACATCCTAAGACTATATTTAATTACATTTAGTAAATAGTCATAGGCAGTAATTATGATTCATAGATACGAACAAAGCTGGTTTCTTTCATGACAGACAGCAGCTGAAGCTTCGCTCCAACTCTACGTGCACGCACGGTGCTCCACTGTCGGACATGCAAGGAGATTTGTGAGCACTAAGCTGACCGCGAGGAGCATCACGAGACTTGCAGGCTTGTAGTTCAGCCAGCAGCCTCGTCTGCTGCTCCGGTGTTGGAATGAATGTCAGACTACAGTAATTGTGTTCACAGCAAGGCGCCACTTACCTGGTAAAACTCTCTCAGCCATGTTTTCTGTAAGTTTTCAGGCTGAAAAGACAGAAAAAGAAAAAAAGACAAGCTATTAGGGAAACTGTTAAGAATGAAAAGACAAATCAACAGAGAGAGATTTGTACCAGAAGCCACTCTGCTTTGATTCTGGCTCCCGTCCTGCACAATAGTGGACTTCAAGTTTTACAGAAAGCAACTTTCTTTTCCAGTTTTTTATGTCTGCAGTTGCTTCTACAGATAAATATTTCATTTCAACTACCTTTTACCTCAGGGAGTACGATAAAAAATATAAATACAAATGCACCATTATTTAGGGATGCACGATATTGGAATTTTGGTCAATATCCGATATCGCGATATTTTCATATGTTGATATCATATTGATATGTAAAAATGTGGTATCAATCTGTTTTACTAATGAAATCTCGCGAGATTTAGTTGTTCAGTCAAGAAATCTCGCGAGATTTCACCGTTATCTCACAAAATCTCGCGAGATTTCACTGTTACAAAATCTCGCGAGATTTCGTTGGTAAAATAGATCAATATTGCATATCTCTTTATGAAATCTGCATATGAAAATATCGCGATATTTCAGTGTATCGATTTTTTTCCCAGCCCTAATTACTGCACTTTGAAAATCTCTCAGTGATGCTGCATATTGGCTGAAAAAGCAGCAGCAGTCCCAGTTTGCAATGTTTAATGTATGAAAACATGGTGGAAGGCAGTGAAGGCGCCCACATCGACGGTAGTCTGGAGATTTTTCCCCCTTTAAAAAGGACAAAGTAGACATCTAGACCGATTTTCATATTCTTACTGATACTGGGGGGTGATTTCAATATAACAATAACAGTGATCATTTTGGTCACAATAACCGTGATATGAAGTTCTCATCTCCTTACATCCTTACTGAAAGTAGCTCAGAAGTACACATAAGTAATTACTGGATACTTGTAATTAGATGTATCATCTGCTGAACTTCATCACACATCACACTCGACACAAACAGTCTTTTAAAAACACATTGACAGAGGACATCTAAGGGACATGGATATGTCCCACCTCATCACATATGCATGTACTGACAGGAAGGTGCTTCACTTCAGTCACATCATGTCTGAAGGTGACAGTCTCCGTCTCCAGGAGTCCTCTCAATCTCTCTTCATTTTTCCACCATCTTTCTCTCCGCCTGCATCAGAGATCCCCTCGCTCCCCGTCCTACGCTTTAAAAGGCTATTCCCAAACCTGGACTTGATTTAGCCCGTGCAGTGGAAACAGACGCAGGGCTCTGGGTAGTCTACCATTTAAGGAGAGATCTCCCCATGTCGATAACTAGGTCTGATGCATGAGTGTGTGTGTAGAGTTTGTCCTAACAAGACTAGTCTATAATAAGAACACACACAGGGGATCTGCAGGCTGTGTTGGTATTTGTAACTAAGTCCAAATATATTACAGAAGTAGGTGCTGTACTCGTGGATGGCAGCAGGATGCAAAGAACACAAAAAAAAATCAGAATTACGTCATCAGCTGGTAAAATAACTTAATGTCAGTGTTTATTAAACTGATAAAATGCTGAACCACCTTCTAGAAACGACAAATGACAAAATGAAAGCAAATAAAATCAGAGCAGTGGATGGAAATCACATGTCAAACATGTGAAAACAGAATAATTCAACTACAAAGCCATGTTGTCATAATACGTGCAGGACGTGCTTTTGCATTGACCCTGACCCCGTCATGCGCTGCAGTCTGAATAAGGACTCTGTGCTTTTTATTTAGGTTTCAGGGTCCTTTGGTCCAGATTCTGGTTCCTAGATTCTGGCTCTGACTAATACTGGGCTTACAACAAATGATTTCCACTGTCCCAGACTAAAAACTGAAGGTCTTTAGAAAATCTAAATCTAAGGTTCATTTCATCAATACTTTAAGTAGAATGCACAAACGAACGAGTACTATTGTCCTGAGAGTTAAGAGTTAACGCTCCGTTAGTTATTGGGGGGTATATCTGCACTCTACAGGCCTCTGCGTGCTCCCAATGTGCGCCACTGCAGTACTAGTGAGAAAAGCAGCTCGCTACCTTGACACCAATAACCTTCAATCCACGAAACTCCGAGCTCACAGGACAATAGTACTCATTCATTTGTACATTCTCCTTAAAGCATTGATGAAATGAAGCAGTTTTGCTGCAGATAATGTCTTATATAGAGGCTGCCCCCCCCCATCTCTCCCATTATATGGATGCACGCTGAAGGGCGACTCAATAAAATATCTTCCAAAGAAGTCAAAGTGATGCAGAAATATTACCGGTGAGTAAATGCACGTATAAACTCTTAGTAATAAGGTCCAGGTTGGAAAAAAGAAAGTTATCCTTTAAGGTGGTAATCTGTGTTGTTTTATATCCTCGTCTTGGGCTTGTGATGATATCCAACGTGTTTAACATCACTGCAAGTCGCAGCGATGCAACACAATCAACAACCAACAGCTGGATGAGCTCTGGCAGCAACGGGAACAGGTGACAACCTCCAGAGCCGTCAATACGCAGAGTTGCATAATACGTTGACCAGAGTCATCAAAACAGGGGTGGTCATGCGTTGAGTTCGCTGTTAAAGCGGTCACATGAGTCATATAAACAGATAAACAAAGGTAGGTACTGTATGCTGCACGTTTGTCACTGAATGAGACATGATGGCAACAGAATCTAGTTGTTGTCTTGTAAATAATGATCCTGCAAGATTCACAGTCTTTGTAAAATCTGGGTCTGAGACTACACACTGTCTTTAAAGGCACATGCCACCCCTGGGTTAAACTGAGCCCCCCCCCCCCGCAGTCCCCTGAGTTGGACAAGTGGACAGAAGCGTTTTCTAACTGACCCAGTCATTCTCTGAATCTGGCAGCACTGACTTTAGCTTAGCTTAGCGTAGTTGCTGTAATCTGGTGTTTCCAACAAGCACCACTTTGGAAAAAAAATGTTGAGTTAATTAGTTCAGTTTTCCAATTACATTTTGTGACCTGCACATTCTGATCGAGTACAAATGACAAGCCGATTTCACATCAAAGGACTGACTAGGAGGCATTCAATAGGGGAGCTATATGCCGTGGAAGTACAGGCCAATCACAGGCGAAGCACCGCGGATAGTAGCAACCCTGTTTATGGAAGTTGGGGGTGCTGTTTGCTGCCTTTGCTGCTATCCACGGTGCTTCGCCTGTCCAAGTTTAATCAATGGGACATGGATAAATTGAATTTCATTGATTTTGACTCACTTTGTTGTTTCAGTCACTCGATGTATGTTCATAGGTACAACTTTTATTTCAAGCTGCATTTTAAATCATATTGCAGTGTCACGATTAGGGCTGCAACTTAATTGACTAATCGTCAACTATCAAAAAAGTCTGTGACTAATTTCATAATCGACTAATCGTTTGTTATAAGCTTTGTTTTTCCTCTCAAAATTACCACTGTACCTTCCACTGCCTTGTCTGTCTTTCTGCGTGCTCAGCTTTTCTTGACATAAATAAAACACCAGTCAATAGTTTTCCCATTAGATTCAATGAGAAAGTGTCCAAAATTTTGACTGGTACTGTAAATATGCTGCAATTTTCGCACAATCCGATTAGTCGGCTAATCGCCAACATAATCAGTGACTAATGATTATCAAAATAGTCATTTGTGACAGCCCCAGTCACAATACCGCAATATTGTATCATATCGTGACCCACATATCATGATACACATCGTATCGTGAAGTCCTTGCTAATATCCACCCCTAACCATGATAATCATATCAAACTATATCCAAAACTACCCTTTTCAAATCAAGCAAGCAATAATTTCTGGAAAATTATTTCAGAGAAAAAAGCACATCAGTCCCATAAATGTCCAAAACTTCCACAGGTTTAGCAGCCAACAGCATTTTAATTAATGGGCTACAGAGTTTATGCTTAATGTAAGCCTACATTACCCGAGGGCACCCAAATATCTGGGGACCTCACCAGTGTGTGTGTGTGTGTGCACCATCGTCCCAGCATCAGCCAGATCAGACAGAGCATAGGTCTATATAAGGAAATGAGCAGTGGACCTTGTCATTAGTCACATGAATGGAGGAAGAGAAAAAGAGTGAGACAGATAAAAGCAGAGGGAGGAACGGAGAAGTTTGAAGCAGAGAGATGCCACCTGGATGCCGTGGCAATGTTGTAAACAACCGAACAATGAATATCTACATGTCAAGTTTAGATGCTAATCTTTTATGCTCCGATATCCCAGTGATGAATCATGCCGTAACATGACAACCCCTGACAAATCATCTGGGTATTTTTAGCCTTTTCCTTTGCTTGTTTCTCCCAGGATCGCTGTAAGCCGTGCTCTCTGCAGTTTCAAAACTTTCCGTGCCCACACTCAAATCACACGCACTCAGCAGCAGCAGCTAATCTCTCAGAACACTCTGAGTGTAAGAGGGGTCTTCACTTAAAATAAAAAAGAAAAAACTTGACGAGAGTGTGACCGTAGTAATGAGGCAATAAAACCATCACGTTGACAGTTTTCTAAACAAGTCTAAGTATCATCTCATCATGGGAATCCGTGTCCTAGATCACGGTGATGCGGAGAAGAGACTTGAAAGGAAACAGCTCCAGCTGTCGGCTCATGACAACCATCCAGAGCTTTTCTAGACTGCTCCAAATCCGGCTCCAGCTCTGATGTGCAGCAAAGATGGGAGACGAATCTGGGGGAGCAGATGTTGGCCTTGGCCGGGGAGGCCCAGAGGACTGCCGGTGGACCCTCAGAGACCCCAGCCTTGGAGAGAAAGTGGGCTAATAGAAGGAAGGAAGGACAAACCACGTCTATATCCATAGCCGCGGCTCTTCGCCGCCCACTCTGAACCTCTCAAGTTAATTTGCAGTTAATTAGAAAGTGGGGCTATACGGGCAGAGAAGTAAAAATAAAACCCACGCCCTCCCCAGCCTCCTGTCTATGTACACCTCCTCTTCCTCCGGTGGAACTTCCAGTCTCTCAGAGCTCTCCACCTCCTCGCATGCCGGTGCTTTCTTAGTTGATGGCCTACTTTTCAGACAGTGTGGGGAGCGAAGACACTGCTGCACTGATCTATTTAACATCAAAACCATCAAAAAAGGTCCTTGCACTCTTAAAAGACTCATCTGCAAATAATCTAATTATAAAATCCTCCCAGCGTGCATTAAAACATGCTAAAGTCAGAACCAAAAAGAAACCATATACCCTTGTCCTCATGACCTCAGCCCTACCAGCTAAACTACACTCAAAAAAAGATACTTCGAATCAACTTAAATAAATTACTATAATTTGTTACATCTAAATTTATTAGTTTTTATCCAATTAAATTTATGATGTGGTTGAAACCATAAATTCCCACTGGAAGTAGGAAATATATCTTTTACTTTAAGACAAATAAAGAAATTGCATTCATACAAAGTAAAAATACTAGGGCTGTCAAAAAATGAATCCTAAATTTATCCTATTGTCAAACAAGAGATGTCCTTTTTAATTACTACTGCTATATGCAGAAAATACATTAACTTTTGTTGTACAACTTAAAGGCTAAAACCAAGCTACACATCCGGGAGTAGTCCAGGACTCAGACCTGAATTTCAGCCTCACATTAGGACAGTTGTGAAGTCAGCGTGTGAGGACGTATCAGCAACATTCTGGACTAAACTGCAGCTGTCTGAAGGAATATAGGGAGACATGTAAGGACAAGGTTTCAGTACTTTAGTCAACTAAAGATAAATTCAGAATTCCTGGTGATACACCTTTAACCCTAAATGTGTTCTAGAAGTAAAAAAAGCAATGTAATTAATAAGGATTAATTTTTTTGACAGCCCTAAAAAATACACTATATTGCTAAAAGTATTCACTCATCCATTCCAAATCATGGGAATCAAGTGTTCCATCACTTCCATGTCCACAGGTGTATAAATGAAGCAGCTCGGCATGCAGACTGTTTCTACAAACATTTGTGAAAGAATGTGTCGCTCTCAGGAATCAGTGAATTCCAGCGTGGAACTGTGATAGGATGCTGCCTGTGCAACAATCCAGTCGTGAAATTTCCTTGCTCCTAAATATTCCACAGTCAACTGTCAGCTGTATTATAAGAAAACTGAAGTGTTTGGGAACGACAGCAACTCAGCCACAAAGTGGTCGGCCACATAAACTGATGGAGCGGGTCAGCGGATACTGAAGCTCATAGTGAGAAGAGGTGGCCAACTTTCTGCAGTGAATCACTACAGACCTCCAAACTTCATGTGGCCTTCAGATCAGCTCAAGAACAGCGACAGAGAGCTTCACGGAATGGGTTTCCATGGCGATCAGCTGCATCCATCCATACATCACCAAGTGCGATGCAAAGCGTCAGATGAGTGGTGTAAAGCAGCCGCCACTGGACTCTAGAGCAGTGGAGGCGTTCTCTGGAGGACCAATCACGCTTCTCCATCTGGGAATCTGATGGAAGAGTCTGGGCAGTTGCCAAGTACTGTTGCCAGGACAAGTGTAAAGTTTGGTGGAGGGGGTATTATGGTGTGGGGTTGTTTTTCAGGAGCTGGGCTTGGCTCCTTGGTTCCAGTGAAAGGAACTCTGAATGCTTCAGCAGACCAAGACATTTTGGACAATTCCATGCTCCCAACTTTGTGGGACCAGTTTGGAGCTGGCCCCTTCCTCTTCCAACATGACTGTGCACCACAAAGCAGGTCCATAAAGACCTGGATGCAGAGTCTGGTGTGGAGGAACTGGACTGGCCTGCACAGAGTCCTGACCTCAGCCCCATAAAACACCTTTGGGATGAATTAGAGCGGAGACTGAGAGCCAGGCCTTCTGGTCCAACATCAGCGTGACCTCACAAATGTGCTTCTGGAAGATGGTCAAAGATTCCCAGAAACACTCCTAAACATTGTGGACAGCCTTCCCAGAAGATGAAGCTGTTCTAGCTGCAAAGGTGGACCAACATCATAGTGACACCTATGGATCAGGAATGGGATGTTACTGAAGCTCATGTGAGTCAAGGCAGGTGAACGAACACTTTTGGCAATATAGTGCATAATTCATAACAAAGGCCGTAAACAATTTTTGTCCTTTGTTACAATTTAATTTTCAATTTTGGAATAAACTAATTGAATTGCTGTAATTCTGTTGCATGCATTTTTTTCCACAATTTTTCTCAAGTTACACTTCTAATTCAGTTCAAAGTATAATTTTAATTTAACCACATTCAATTCATTATACTTAGTACCAAGCTGAAGTGGTACTTAAACAATGAGTTTGTGACTGAACAGTTACATAAACAGTAAATATGTCGTGTTGGTTCTGTGGCACACACTGAATGACGCGACACATATGGTGGTGAGTTCATCTCCTTACTGTCCTTCACACTCATGGTACCAACTTTAACATGCAAACTGAACAAAATTTCTCCACAGCTTCCTCTGAATGTGAACATAAATGTAGTTAAGCACATAATTCAAATTTAAAGGATAGCAATCATAAAAGGTTACTTTCCTGCTGCATTTCCCATGAGCCTTTGTGGTCCAGATCTGTTGAGTTTTGAAAATAACCCCGCCCTCTTTGTTGTTCATGCATGCTTTGAGAGAAAGTAAAAACTTTTTTTTAAATAGATAGTGATTTTTAAGTTAATTTGACTCAAAAAACATAAGATTTCATCACCAAACCAAAGTAATTAAGTTCAATCAATGTCAATAAGTCTTTCATTTTAACTACAGCCCAGATAGTCTTTACAGTGTAGGTTAACTTCTCACTCCTTTCTAATAGGAATGACCTTCTTCGGACAAGATATTTACCACTTGCAAATATATAATCACTGAATTGAGCAAATATGATGCAAAGCACTCCAACAGAGCCTGCAGTGAGGATAAAAAAATAAAATGTGCCCTGCTGAAACCCTGGCAGGCCTGTAATTGATTATTCAAAGCACTAAAGTTGCTCCGGAGAATTCTCTCTCACGTCAGCAATGCATTTGTTTTCAGCTTTCTTTTTCTTTCTTCCTCTTTTGGAACTACTTTCCACTGCATGACTCAGCGACATCTTCTTATCACCTCACATCTAAAAAGGACAAAACAGGATGGAACATTGTAAATTTCCCAATCGTGATGAAATCAAATGCATGATCAAGTTCTGTCAAACGTGTGCAGTCGCAGATCTGAATGAAGTAACGAGAGAAAGCGAAGCTGCAAAAACAAAAACTGCTGGCTCGTTACTCATTTAAAACATGCATGCTTTAGTTTTGGAAATGCATGTCAATCCTCACTAGCTTATGCTTGCGTTACTTTTTAGACAAGAGCAAGATCAGCTGGTGGGTAAGCTGGCTTACTGCTTGAAGATGTTAGGTGTGTAATATGTACGTTCAGTTTGGGGAAACCCACTTTTTCAGTTTATCAGATGCAAAGGCTGCTAAGGCAAGGCTACACATGTTTCTCCAGGTGCACAAATGCGGCAAACTGGAGATTTCCCGTATGAAATTACTGATAAAATGGTCCTTTTTTCCTTAAACTAGCGGCTGTGGGGTATATCAGGTTGGTTAAAGGTTTAAAAAAAAAAACTGCTAGATGGAAGCTTCACTGTAATCCTAATAAATGGGGTGTTGGTTGGTCATTTGTACTGGTGGTCAAGCTCCTACTGGTAGCTACAGTCGTCATCAAGATTATTCATACCCTACAATTAAAGTAGTAATTACAATAGTAATTCAAATAACAACAAATCAAAAAAATAATAAATAAAAGTTTAGAAAATTAAAATTTAATGAAATTAAGTATTGTTTTTGAATTGTAGTTGAAAATAAAACAAACAAACAAACAAAGAAAACTGTCCCACACCAATCAGAGCACATTGCTCATGAACAGTGGACCAAAATACCTGTCAACAGGTAGGGCTGGGACAAATCATATCAAATCATATATTGGCAATTGGAAGGTTGCCAGGCAATTTGCCGTTTATCAAGGCAATTTTTAAAGAAAAAAACGGTGCTCTTCTGTGCATTTAGAGATGTTTCTGGAGGAAATACATGACTGTTAGAGAAGCCCCGTTTACAAACAGACCTACAATCCACATCCTCTCTCCTCAGTGCAGGAACACTGTCAGCAGCCCTGTGACGGTGACAGGACGCATCTCTTCGATTCGAACTAACGCAGCCTGTTTGCTTCTGCTTCAGGGTCGTTCAGCAGAGTAGGCTAATTGCAAATAAATATTGTTTTAATGTGTAACTACTGAAATGTTCACAGAAGGGCTTTAATAAAAGAGATTTCATGAACACATCATGCAGCAAAGCTGATTTTAAGGTTGTTAATGTAGTCTAGCCTGGAAGGAAGTTAAAATATTAAAGTATTATACAATTACATATTATTATTATACACATTATTAGTAATATGTACATATACAATACATGTAATAAGTATAATAGTACTTATTACAAAGCCAGGTCACAGGGGTTACAGCTCACACATGGAGTCAAATTGGGATTATTCACGCAGCCATGCTGACTGGTTGCAATCAACATAGATTGCCAAATTAAATATTTATTGGCAATCTAGAGCAATGACAATCTACGATTTGAAATTCAGAGGCAATCGTACAGCACTATCAACAGGTAGAAAAGTCGTTCTGAATATTACAGAAAAACACCTGATTGCAGTATTGACTAAAGTGTTGCTCAAGCCCAAGATTGTAGTCCAGGAGCCCCATCATGCTTGTTTACTTGTTTTATTTTTTGTTTATTTGTTTTTATTATTCCTGTAAACCCTTCTTTTTTTCCTCAACCTCCTTATCACCATTTTTTTTTCCTTATTTAATGAGAGGGTAAAAATAATTTTGAGGACAACTGTAGTTTGCAAAGTTTGGCAATCATTTAAATTTTGCAGTTTTAGAGTTACTTATGTTTTGGAAACACTGACTGTTTTTATTGCTTCACATCCAGAATTAAACAGATGGTCAGTTTACTTCAAGTAGGAATCTTTAGAGGTCACAAGATTAAATTTGATTATGATTAAAGTAACACTACACAACTTTCTGACCTTAAAACTCTTGTGTTTCTGTCTCATTTTGATGCGACATTAACATTATTTAATTACATTCCTGGAACCATCTTACCTCTGCAGTGTCCCAAGACTGAGAATGTTTTCACTTATTTAGTCTGATCATTTAAAATGACATGAACCCTCCTGAATTTTGGTTAAATGATCACATTCTTCCTTATCTTGTGGACTGCATAAGCATCTAAACTCCGAAGCCATGCCACTGTAGTGCAGGTCTCCACCTTCAGTCCTCCACAGGAGGTCATGACCTAATGCATATGCTGTTTTTTCCCTTGCAACTCCTCAGTCAGGCATTCTTTCGCCTCAACATTCCCAAACCCTGCTTCATAGTGCAGCAGGCCGTATAAACGAGAGCGGTGGGTGGAAGTTACGTCAAGCCCAGTCCCATTAAAGACCCCCATGGCGATCTGCTGGGAACACATGGCCACCACATGAGCTTCCTCCCACCTACTCCTCACACTACTCCTCCCGCGGTTTTCTCTTGGCCTCAATTTCAGCTGCAAAGTTGTTATTTTTGTTAAACAGCAAGCTTGTGCATGCTCCCGTTTCTGGCTGGTGTCCTGCTTATGCTCATCGACGGCTCCCAATTCCCAAGAAGGGCTCGCTTTATTGGAACGGGCTTGGTGAGGTGTGAGAGAAATACTAAAAAAAAAAAAAAAACCTGCTGTGTCCTACAGCTTGCAGCCTTTATAATTGAAAATAAGAGAGTGGAGATGAGGCATCTTTAAAAAGCAACGGTTGCTTAGTTACACCTGACACTAATATCAGACACGCAGAGAGAAAAAAAAAGAATAAAAAGCTATGCTTGAGGTCCAGCCTGCAAAAAGAGGTGCAGCACAATGTGGTTGCCTGTTTCCATCTCTGTCTCTGCTGGTTTTATCGCGTCTGAATCTGACCACTGTGGAAAATTACATAACAATTTTACTGGGTCAAAGTTAGTTACCAGGTCGGGACGTTCGAGGCAGAGATACAACCGACCTCCTCAGCCATGTTTACATGGGAAAAATTAGGATACACTTCCCATCTAATTACTGACAGGTAACCAGTTTTCCCCAACACTGACTCACGCCGGGCTGCCCCGGCTATGTTGTTGGAAAAAAAAATGATTCTGAGCCTTGCTGCAAGTCTATTTTAAGTCATCACCCCCAACGTCCTCAAAAGACAAAAAAAAAAACCATGTTTTCCTGACAAATTCTCATAAAAATGTATGTTTTTCAGCCCTTTATGGAAAATGTCAATGTCTAACATGTATGTAGAAAACTTCCTTAATTCATAAGCTTCTATTTGAGCCCAAGATGAGCTTCCTACCAGCTACAGGAAAACTACAGGGGGCTCCACACAATGCAACCTGCAATTTCTGAAGTAGGATATACTCCTCAGTCAAACTTATTAATGGTTTACTTTATGTGTAGTCTCATCCACCCTGGGGAAGTCCGTTGTAAATATTACAGGCAGTATGCACCAGTGGCCACCGCTAATTAACAATTTACTTGCAAATTGTGTTGTCAATCCTGCATTCAAGTTGCGATAACGTGGCAGTGGTGACCTTGTTTACTGTCCCTCTCACTCATGGTGCCACCTGAACAATTCAAACACATCAGAGCATCCCAACATTGACTAAATGTTAACATTAGCACATGGAGTAATGCGCATAACTCAAATTTATAGCATTCAGTAAAGTTAAATTCCTGCTGAATCTGCATTTCCCACAAGCCTTTGTGGTCCAGACATGTTGAGTTTAGAGAATAGCCCCGCCCCCTCCGACAGAAACGCTTGTTCAGTTATCTTTGCTAACCATTATTATCACAACAAAATGACATTATTACCTCTTAAAAAAAAAAATAAATAAAAGTTTAGTGTACCTGAAGCACGCCGCACACTGCATGAGATGAGAACCATGTAGACTCAATCACAAAAACACAGATACATAGGTCAAAATAATGACGCTGCTCAATGTTATTTATGAAATCTGCAATTTTTTAAATAATTACTCTCTTCTCCAACTCTGAAAACCCTAATGCATCAGCATTTTCTGGACTGATTGATCACTGATCAGTGATTGAGCAACGGTGTAATAAAACAAAGTTCATTCATGTAGTGTACGTCTTGAAGCTATGTCATAAATTTCATTATGTGGCGGTAATAAAACCTCCTACCAGCGGGGGGCGATGTAGCCTAAAGACCGCAGAGAAAGCCGCCTGTGAGCTGCCGTCCTCCCCGTCAAAGTAGCCGACAGAAAGCTCGTGTAAACATGAAGCGAGCACGGCGAAGTCTGGTGTGGGACCATTTTTCGTAAGAAAATGACACCTGCGACACGTTTTATAAATACAACTCAACATCTCCCATGATGCACCATTTAAAAACGGTGATCCGACAGAGGTTAAAGGTAAAGAATCCTCCGTTCAACCCAACATTGCCTCAGTCTGAAGCCGGAGGAGCTGTGATGCAAAGCGGGCAGACAAGTTACGAGGGGAATTTGTAAAATGATTTTAGTGGACATGTTGCCCAGAAGTGTCGTCGATGGGAAAGGTTTCCCAGATGTGATGAATTTACTCAAACCAGTCCATCAATTTCCTTCACAGCGCAACATTTACAGGCTCACTGAAACACGAGAAGCAAAAGCAGGAGCTGCTAAACAAGTTAGCCACAGCAGCTAGCGTTGCCATAACAACAGACTGTTGGACCGCTTTAACAGCAGAGAGCTACGTCACCATCACGTACCACGACCCGCTCACCGAGATGATGATTGAGGCTGTAGAGCAGTGGGGTGTTTAAATAAATACGTATTTGAAAAAAAAGTCTGCCTGTAGTCTGTGGAATCATTTTTTAACATGAATTTCTTCATGATTAAATCAATAATTGATCGTTAATTCTCCCGACGATCAATCAAAAAGATGTTCACAAATGCCCGTCCCTACATATGACATTGGCAAGTGAAAGAAGAAGTACAATGCATGCGATTAAGTTAGTTTCCATGGTGTAGTGATAGAAAATATGAAAATAAATATAAATATGAAAATAAAATTCAGCTTGAGAATCAGGGAATAAGGGGCGGGTAAAAATACTGATGCATCACAACATTTCCCCGCGCAATTCAACATTGATTCAGGAAATCGCCTGAAACAGTTCACTTCCTGACTCATTGGACCACCTTTCATTTTCCGATGTTTTAGGCGACATGTTCACATGGGCAAGAAAATAAATATTTCAAATTGACAAGAGAAATTCTTTCGTGCATTTCTACTTCTAACTGAATCGACACTGAACCATTTAAATCAATACTAAATTAAATTTCAACCCAAAGAATCAAAGTTTTATTGAATCGTGACGTTCTAAATACCCATCTCTAGCAGGGAAAGAGTCAACATTTCAGGATCAATCCACACAGAACTCTAATGTTCTCATATAAATGTTTTTGAGCTACGTGATTATTCAATCAATTTGATTATGTACACAGCAAAAACATACAGCCATGCGTACAGCTAAAGTAACAGCAAATACAACCCAAATTTCAGAATACATGTTTTCATGCACACCCATACTGATCAAAATAAAATTTTGATCCAAATTAACGTGACGGGATCAGAATCTTCCAATTAATATGTTTATATGAAGCTTTTTTATTCTGATCAAGTTTTTAATCCGAATACTCGTGTCTACGTACACATGTTGAGGGTTTCCAGGGTTTTACATAACCAGGAAGGGTCTGAAATATAAACAGCCATCAAAGCATGGCTTTCAATTTTAGTTCATCTCTTTATTTTCGACGTAGCTGCCCCCCAGTACCAGTCAGCTGTCCGCATCTGCAACGGCAGTCCTCGTCCCGCTCTGAGCTGGAGGGCCAGTCCAAGCAAAACCAGTGGTCCCTGCGCTGCAAGCCACGCTCAGCAAAGCTGCAGGACAGAACCAGGACGAGTGTCGCCAGCTGGAGTCTATATCTGGGAAAAACTCACGCCACACATGCATGCTGAGAAGCAACTTTTATTAAATATTAATAAGTTACTCTTAGAAATTCGGTTGATTTGACCAGTTTACAAATAAATCGAGTACATCGAGCATTTAGACGAGCAGTGACTGATGCACGATGAGAAGCGGACCTACTTTTTTAGATGACCATTTAATTTGCCATGCAAAGTGAGACCATAAATCTGGGACTACTTTTACTACCAGGAAGGTGTCTGTAAACTAACACAGCTCAGAAAAATGTTTTCTGAGAGAATCCCTCCACAGCTGTAGAGTTGTGATTAAAAGAGGCCTTTCGTGTCTGACATGTTTCTGGGGGTCTTTTTCGGGTGGAGTGGCTCCTTGTGCGTGGAAAGCTCGTGTGCGTGTTGACGGGCTGTTTGAAAAGAGGTTATTGGCTTTCAGGGGAGCAAGCAGCAGACTAAAAATACCCTGGCTGGATGGAGATGGAGGCCTGCAGCCGAGGGAGGGGATCAGAGGAAGAGGAACGGGTTGATTGGCTGGCCTCGTGTCCTTCAACAGGTTGCTTTTGAAAACCCCCCTCCCTCACCGCCGCTCTCAGAGGCCAGATGACGCAGAGGTATGTCCCCTCTGTGTTTTATGCAATGCCACATCAAAGAGGCTCATTAAAGAATTAATTAGAGCAAACCCCGCTCTGAAACTCTGAATTAGACCGAGGCTGGCTCCTCAGAGATGTCTTCATCCTTCAAGAGGACAAGGTGTGGAGGAGGTGTAGGGGGACATGAACGCGTCCGGGACGCCTCAAACAAAGATGCTGGTGTATCATCAAGTGATGCCTCCGAACTCTCTTTGCACTCATATTTCAAACGTATCGAGAGCATTTTTACCTCACAGGATCCGACGCAGGATTTGACCTTCTTAAAGTTTATTGTTCTTCACTAAATCACAGTCACTGGAATATAAACTAGAGCTGGACCAAAAATCATACCCTGATATATTTAGGCTGAATATCGATATAGAATATATATCCTGATATTTTTATAAGAAAGTGAGAACAAATGTTTAGTCACAGTCAAAGCTAAATATGACATGTAGACAAGTAGTTTAATTTAAAACAGGCCAGATGAAACAATAAAATGTAAACATTAGTACTGTATAACAAATACACGGATGCAAATAACGAACATTACAAAAGAATGAAATATGACAAAGAGAAGTTTTAATAAAGACAAAACAAACATTGAACCACGTATATCGATATCTGCGATATGATCCAATTCCATATCTCATTTAAAATGTATGATATATCGATATATCATCCAGCCCCAATGCAAACAGAGAGTAAAGCACGGATTATTTTTAACACATTTTTGCTTTAGACAAGGTCATGGTCCATTTATCATCCGGATGCACCATGAATTTTAGGACTGGTTGAGATTTTATTCAAGAAACTATGCCTATCATGGCCAAATATTTGGGCAGTTTAATGTTTAGGAAATGATTTCATTATCAAACGCATCTGTTGGAGAGCTGGAGCTGTTTTTCTGAATGGCTGCAGAGCAGCAGCATTAATGGTCATTTTTGCCCCCTTTATGTACATAAATGGGTATATCCATTTCAAATATCACTGCCTTCACACGTTCATGTCTCACTTTCATTAGCATGGTTATTAGCCAATGCAATCACAGTAACAGAAGGCCCATTTGTACACTATGATGTGACCTACTCCACAATTACAACAAGAAATAAAAAAATAGCTCCAAGGTTAGCATATTAGAACATGTCATTGTAAGCAATGTCGTCATTCATCAGGCTGCCAACCTACCAGTGTTTGACTGGTAATCCTCACAGCAGCAGCCTGCTGCAATGCAGCAGGTGTCATCATCTTAAAGTCTACATACTATGGAAGGGAACAAATTCTGATTTCTGAATAGGGATGGGTACCTTTCACATTTGAATCGATACGGTACCAACTTTCGGTACCTGCGAATCGGTACCGGTACCAAACGGTACCAGTTTTCGGTACTTTTCTGTGTGTTTATATGGCAATAACAGATTTATTTCTCATTCTCAACATAGAATTTTTTAATAATATATTAAAGCAAAATCCAGCTGTTTCTCTATGATGTCAGAGCGTCTGGTAACAGGGAAACTTAATGGCAAGGCAAGTTTTTTATACAGCACATTTCATGTAGCCTACAGGAAAATTCAAAGTGCTTTAGATAAACCATAAGCATTGCAGCGGGATGTAAAAGGGAAAATGATTAAGAACAAAAAAGTAGAAGTATGATTTTAAAATGATAAACATTAAAAATATTTAAGATTGAAAAGAGAGGGCATAGAGCCGTGCAGATTTAAACTTTAGAGTAAAATCTATGTGAATGCAGCTGAGAACAAGTGTTTCAGCTGATCTGAGACTTTCTGGGAGTTTGTTCCAGACGAAATAATAATGATGACAGAATAATTTAATGAGAAAAAAGACGGAATATTCTCCGACACTAAACTGATTTTGTGACGGCGTTTTGCGCAGGTCTGGAGGCTGTGATCCTGCTGCAGGGATCAGGTTACTAACTTGATGCAGACATTTCTGCCGTGCTGGTTAAACCATACAAGCTGTTTCAGAGACGCAGACTCTTATTTATCAGATGTAAGTATGGCGGCTGGTGCACACGCGTGCGGAAACTCCGCTGTGATGAAGAGTTTAATAAAGATGTGGGACGCGACAGAGGGAGGGAGGGAGAGAGAGACATGCGCGTCAGCCCAGAACTGGTTTACTGTCTTGGTTGATGCTGAACTCAGTAAATATTCACATCGTATTAAGTTCTTGAACGGCAGTTTGTGAACCTGCTGGTTATTATCTGCCCCCGATTACATCTGTTCAGCCGCCGAGGCGCTGACGGACTTCTCCCTCTTTTTTCTGCGGGCTGCGGATGACGCGACGGGAACGGAGCTTTGAAAAGAATATTGCGTTAAATCTGCTGCTTCCTCAGATCAGACGTGTTCCCGCCGCTGGCATCACAAATAATGCAGCGAACTTGATGTTTTAGAGAAGTGAAGCAGGAAAGCTTCTGACTGAACACGCGGCCGCTGCTGCTGATGTCATGCTGCGATGCAACGTTCACGTGCGGCACAGAAAAAACAAACTCTTCCACTACCTCACATTAAAAAGGATGCATTTAGGTACCGAAACATGGTACCGTTTGATTTTACGTGAATCGGTACCCGGTAGTACCGACGGAGTTCGGTAGGTACCAATAAAAGTACCGATTTCGGTACCCATCCCTATTTCTGAATAGATTTTCTATTGTTAGAAATTGAATAGTTTGTGATTCTCATATCAATATGTGACCATGTTGTTTAAACCACCACCTGTTAGTGATGCATTATCGTCGCAGCAACGTAGCATCAACTTGCCAAGCTGTGAACAACCTGACAAGAGCAGACTGCTTCACTATTTCTACGTTTTGTTATAAATGTGTGTGGCCCTGTGAGATTTGATGCTAATGGAGGACATACAGGAAATATGCAGCTCCAAAGATAAATGGAAAATGAGCTGCAACAAAAATGAGGTCTGCCCGGTAAAGCTAGCATACCATAAGTTTACCATGAGTATGAACAGCCATTAGAGAGCGAAGCATCCAACAGAAGGTTCATACTAGGACTGGGCGACATGGCCTCAAATCTATACGGCGTTATAGAAGTAAAGTATGTGTGGTAACGATATATACTGCAATATATTATTTTCTTTTGTATATATACACACACACACACACACACAGGTACTACCCAAAAAATTAGAATATCCGGAAAAAGTTAATTTATTTCTGTAATTCAACTTAAAAGGTGCAATTTACATATTGTAGAAATAACATGCAAATCAATATATTTCAAGTTTTTATTTGTGGGGATGTTGCTGATTAGGACTTGCAGCTTAAGAAAACCTCAAATTCAAAAACTCAAAAAATTTGAAGATTGCATGAAATCAATTATAAAAGGATTTTAAAAGCAAAAAAGCCAGGCCTCCTCAAACAAAATCTAGCATCTGTATTTAATACTTGGTTTGGCCCCTTTTGCTTGAATGACTGCCTTAACCCGGCGTGGCATGGATGCTAGCAGCTTCTGGCATATCTCAGCATGCTTCCATCACAGCCTTGAGGAGTCAAAGTGATGCAGAAACTTTACTGGTGAATAAATGCACGTATACAGGATACTCCTAGAAATAAGGTCCAGGTTAAAAAACAACAACTTATGCTTTAAATAACCTGGTTAAATAAAAGCAATGAATGAATGAAGTCAATGAAGTGAACACAGAGTTTTGCTGCATCTCTCTACAGAGTCATGGACCGAGTTTCAGTTGAGTTGTACGTCCCCGTCATGTCATGAGCCACTCAAACTGGAAACTGCACTTTGCTGTTGTGCAGATCAAAGCCACACCATGAATGACTTTCCCACTGGTATGTGAAGAATAATGAAATAATCATTGTGATTTTACGTTGCATTTTTGCTTGATATGCTCGTTTCTAACATACATCAAACTCGACACCAGAAGCAAAGTTCTTCAGATGTCTGTTGTGGTAGTTGTGGTAGTCAGTGCAAGTTGGGACAGATTTTAGTCCACCTCAAGAGGAAAGAAGCCAGAGTAGAACATGGAGATCTTTGACTCTGATGTTTCAGGCTTTTCTGCAACGCTGTAAAATTTTCAGTAGGAAGCATCTTTTTACGCTTAATGACAGAGGAACTAGATCAGAGGACTGACCCTTGTGGGAGTTGTTGTAAATGTATAATATTAACACAAATGTGCGCGTACACACCCATTTTTTTAGTGTGATTCAAATCTACAATCAGCTGGGATTTGTGCAGATCATGTGTCACCAGAAGACAGGAAATTACAGCACTCAGAGCGACCACAGCTGTGTGGTTCGAAAGCTCTTTCCTCACAGCATGAAACACACTTACAATACCACTGAAAAGCTCACACGCCTGCGTGGATAGGTTGTGTATCTGTAGAGGGAGACTGCACGATGAGAACCAAGGCGTTGCAGTGGAAAGCTCTGCAGTGCGACTAAACCGTATGCTTTACAAGCAGATATCAATTATTCAAACATGCATTTCACGTAAAATCACCGGGACTACTGCATCAAACCTCAGTTTATTATTCTGATTTACAGCAGATTGGGAAAATCTTCATCTGACATTGGTTTTCTATGAATAAAACACAGTACTGGAAAGTGCTGCATTGTGTGAAACACACCAGGCCTTTAGGGAGCTCTACAACTGATCGATGTGAGCTCCCACTCACACCTCTGCCATGTGTTACCCAACACAGACTCTCACAGCTACTGCACCACACACAAATAATTCTTTAGTGTGAAAGTCAAAAAAAGGAACCCTGAATAAAGGTGATCAGAAAAGGTGCAACTGAACATGCGTGTCACTGGGCACGCACGCAGACGTATGGAAAGAGCTGCAAGATATTCCCAGTTTATAGCCAAATCCGACGACCGTTTCGTGTGTTATGCCAACTTGCAGTGTCGTTATTTTTTAAGGTGGCCAGTCCTAGTTACCTCATCTCTGCTGACACGGGCAGCAGCACGAATATCTGGGCCTACAACGATACACAACGGGCTGCAGTAATTGATAACCTGATGAATTCTCATTCTGTCATATCAGTACATTAATGTTAGGGATGCACTGATCCGCCTTTTTTGGGCACCGATCTGATACCGATATTTGATGTTTCAGTATCTCCCAATACTGATCCGATACCGATACAGAAAAAGGAGGAAAAAACAGCATGGTATTTTTTGACGGCACACCTTGTTGCGTGGAAACAGACTGGGATCATTCTTTTGTGCAAGCAAACATCAGACTTGGCTTTAAAAAATGTTCACCTAGTTTTTAAAAACAGATAAATGTACTGAATTACTTATTTAACAACTGTGCACACACACAGCAATCTTAAATTAACTTTAAGAATCTAAATGCAGCTTCACAAGCTTGGTTTCAGATGTAAAAATATAACAAAACTTCCCCTGGTTGAGTTAGTGCGGTTAATAAATGTAAAATAATAAAAGTCTGAAACTGAGGGGAAAAACAACAGCCTGACCTCCTCAGTCACACATGTCAAAATAAACAGCAACAACACTTCTTTAACAAAACTTCTGCAGTCAGTGCAATTAGAAATTTAAAATCCAATTTAAAATAAATGGCCTAATAAAGGAGCTGAAATTAAGAAAAAAAAAAATATCTCCACTAGCTTGACTGGTACATGTATTCAAAAAATAAAATCCTCTTTTTGAAATGGTTTCGTACTAGCAGCCGGCTAGTGGCTAGCAGCTAGCAGCTAGCAGCTAGCAGCAGCGGCGACTCTGGCCTTTGTAAACAAACATAACAGCTTCCATGTGCTGCGTCGGCAGCACGTGATGTCACTCAAAGCGTGCAGCATAGAAATACACTGAATAGATCTGCACCTACGGATCGGCTCATTGTACCGATCCCCAATCTAGGATTTTGTTTCTATATCGGAGCCGATCCCGATCTGATCGGATCAGATCAGAATGGTTTTTCGTCTCTCTGTGTTGGCCCGGAATGTCGCCTGATAATAGCTGGGATAGGCTCCAGCAACCCCCGCAACCATGAACTGGATGAGTGGTACGGAAAATGAATGAATGGTAAAGAAATTGCTTAAAACTTCTGCAAGGGCTGTTCATTTTCTCAGTCAGATATTTGGTTTAAGTTAGTTATCACTAGTTTAGGCTGCAGGACACGTGTATGTGAGGTGTGATTTCTTTTTTCCCAAATTTTTCACATTGCTCTTACATGCCATCTTCATTTATCCTTCACCAGCAAGATGCATCAATATCTACACATCTTATTTTGAAGCAGGGCTCCAGACTGCGACCAAATGGTCGCATTTTGCAACTAAAACGTGAGTAAATTTTTCATTTACTCGCGCATGTGTGACCAATAAATTTGCCTTCTTTGTTTTTATATTTTCAGTCTACTAAACACATTTAGTTGCTGACAGAATTACTGGTCAGTAAAGGCAACACCGGTTTTGTGTGCGGCGCCGCCTCCAGAGCTAAACACGACCGTTTTAGTCGACGGTTTACTTCTAGGCTTTACACAATCAGGATTTTTGGGGCCGATCACCGATCCCCGATCCGATCATGTGAGGAAGCAAATATATCTCTTTAAACAGCTTGTTTACCTGTATTTATACAGTTTACTGAGTATCACAAAAAGGATTTTTGTTTCCATTTTTTGCCCTGAACTGACTGAGATGAAAAGGTTAAACATCAATAACCTCTAACGGGCATTCAGGTTTAATCAGGACAAACCAAAATAATCTGAGCCAGTGGCACAAATAACAGCCCAACTTAAACTGTCATATCTGAAATTATTTACAGTCACAGTGCAGATGAAGGCAGTAATGCTGCTTCAGACGTTGGGGCTCACATCTGATGATGTCATATCAGTGGTCAAACTAATCGAGTGACTGTTTCCTCGGAAGAACCTCGACGTGAGAATGAACAACCTGCTGCAGCTCACGTAGTCCGATATCGCCACAGTAGGCTGGAATATATTTGCTGTGGACGCATGCGTCAGCGTCAGGACCGTTTGCGTACATACCTGCTGCAGCACGCGGCGGCCGAAGCGCTCGACACTGGAGGTCTCCGCGGTCTGGAGTCCTGTTATTGACAGTCTCTGATGGAGACACGGAGACAAACACTTGTGCTGCAACAGTTTAAGGTAAACTGTTGTTTGCGGAAATGCAGGAAATGCGCTGTGTCCTTTCAGTCTAAGAGCTGACATGTTTGCAACCGGCGTCGCCATCCTTTACGTGTGGCGTATTTGGGATTGTAAAAACTTTATTGTCCAGCACATAGTGACAGAACTCACGACAAAAACGCCACAAAGACATAAAACACATACTAGTGAGACGCGTCTATTCTGCTTTGTTTGCTTACTTGTTTTCTAAGTTTAAATGGTGTAAATGAGAGTTTTACCAGAGCAGATTCAAAATGACAATGACGTTGAGTTGAATGATTTTCATAGGAAAAATACTTAAACAAATAAATAAATAATTAGAGGGGTTAATTTGTCTTGTCCTTTTTCTCTTTTGCTGATCTAAGAACTGATCCATAAGCCATAAACTGATCTAAACAGAGTTCATTGATCCATTGTACCACCCACAACATGCCAGGAACACAAATTTGCTGATAAAACTGAAACCAACAACTAAAACATGACACTTTCCAAACAGAGCCATTTGAAACGTGAATGTGCCATGACCTGTGAACATTATAGTTTTTGCATTTATTGTTCAGGTATTTATCAGTAATACAGTGAAAATGAGAGATTTCGGTGTGTGCTCCTAAAAATTTAAATTCGGGTGAAAAAAGTTAGTCTGGAGCCCTGTGAAGTATTTGTTGCTTTGTTTTAGCAAAATTCAAGATTGCCACTGCATGTGCCACACTTTTCTAAGATTGTGCAGTCCTGATGTGGACTGACATGTTATTCAACTATTAATCTGCATGTTTTACACGTGTAAAATAAACATGTCTATTTAAGCATCGGCCATGTGCATCACAGAAATGGGGAGAAAATGTCAGATCATGTCTCCACAAGAAGCCTAAAACAATCCAGCAAGGGCGTGTCGAGCCCTCGGGATGTGCTACGAAGAATTACTCTGTCAAACACTCATCCACTAGTGTGAAATATGTGTGTAGTTTTCAGTAAGTCTCCACTTTAAAGGGTTTAAAACAACGTTGTCAGAGTTCAATGATTCATTAGGATAAAAACCACAGAGCCAATGAGGCCTAAATGGTGATACGGTCATCAGCATTAAGCTAATTGCCTTCTAATGAAGGTCCTCCTCAACAAACACATCCTACCTGTCAGACAAATGGAGCATTCAATAAGCTTGTTACCAACCCAAAGTAATGTGTTAGAGCATTTCAGCTGAGTGCATAAGCCGTTAATTCTTTCCACAGTGATCTCGCCAACACAAGGGAATCGATGAATCACCAAATGTGTTCCAGGAAAGCCCTGTTTCTATGCGAGTCTGTATGAGACGATGAGCTGAAGCCTAGCAGGGAAATACTGTACACCATGACAGAGAGGAAGGGTGAGTGCGTGGGGGGGGTGTATGCTTCAGATGCCACCCAGACCACCACACTATAATTACAAGTCACAAATCAGGCAAAGATAAAGATGACGCAGCCTGAAGCCCCGCTGTGTCTGCAGCTCGGTGCACTCCGAGGATCCTTCACATTCAGCTGCCTTCCATTAGACGGCTGAGAGCTGCTGTCATCGCAGCGCTGATGTACAACACCATCAACAAGCTCCATACGCCGTCCGAGGATTCATTCCTCCGCTGTCCTAATCGTGGGTGGTGTTCTTTATTTCTTATTATGGATCGAACATAAAAATAGATCAAAACTTCTGTTAGTCACGGAGATGAGAGGCTCGTTTACATCAGATCGTCACCGAGGACCGGCTGGTTCAGTGCGAAAGTTTAAAGTGGATTCTGGGGGAAATCCTGGTGCTTAATCAATTCTGATTCTTTCCTAATTCAGATTTTCCCCTTTTTTTTCCCTCCGCTGAATTTTGGGTTTTACCTGACACCAGTCAAACATGAAAACTAAATTTATCAGGGTCTAGTGGACAGACATTTGACGTCCGTTATCAGTTGCTTATCAGGTAATTATAAGTTATCAGTGTCTGTCAAGTAACGGATGAGATGTGTGCAGCGATATCAGTATTAATCTGACTGGAATTAAACTGAACTGCTTCATAATCCGTCCCAGGGGGAAATTAGGGATGCAGGATACTGGATTTTAGATATGCAGTTCATTTTTCTAGTTATATTCATAAAATGTTTCAAGTATACTTTTAAAAACACAAACCTTCAACAAACTTGCATTCAAATTATTGTGCTTTACCTGATAACAAAAAGTTTAGAAAAGTAGTTATGGAAAATTTAATCTGATTCGATTACATAATTTTCCCCATGGCTGATACGGATACCGATACTGATATTAAAGTTGAAAATGATGTGATATTCATTACATATTCATTCCAAATGAGAAAACTACTTCTGCTACATCTGCTGCAGACCCAGCAGTTGTTGCCAGGAACGACATAACGTTGCACGGTGGAAGAGGCCTTATGCTGTTCCCATGTTCCCAGGGTTAAAAAAAACTGAATTCTGCCGGTTTATCACCAAACAGCACCTGTTTTATATCGGTTAATTAAATTGATAACCGTTTAATGACAACAGAGATGCACCGATCCAACACCGAGATCCGATATCGGATGAACGCAACCGATCCAGTCCTTTCTTCTTTTTTTTTTTTAAATATCATACACAGCAATAGAGTTACAGTGATGCAACAAACATCACACAGAGCAGAGACGTGTTATTTCTTTTTGCTGCTAATGTACTCTTTTTTTTTTTTTTTGTTTACAGATTGTATTAAATACATTTACAGTCGTCCTCAAAATGATTCATACCCCCCATTAAAGAAAAGGCTAAATTCCCAATAGTAATTCAACTAACAAGAAGCTAAAGAAACTAACAATAAATGACAATTTACAAAAATACAATTTAGTGGAATAGTACATCGCTTTTAAATTGTCTGAAAATGATAATAAAACAAATAAAAAATAAAACAGTTTCAGACTCATTAAAGCACTTTGCTCTTGAACAGTGGACCAAAATACCCGTCAACAGGTGCAAAAGTCTCATTGAACATTACAGAAAACACCTGATTACTTAGTTTTTTTATATGCCATGTCCCTGTCAAATAAAAAAATACATGTTTAAAAAAAATATATATCAGCTGATATAGAGTCAATATCAATATTCAGTTTTAAAGCCAATATCGGCCGATAAAATCGTCCATCACTATTGAAAATTACTGACATACAAAATGATTTTGTATCAAAACAGAAATTTGGTATCGTGACAATCCTTTGATTCCAGTGTAATTAAATGATAACTGTCATCTTTCTGTTTGTAAGTGATCTGCTGTCACACTTCCAGGGAAGCGGCTCATTAGCCCTGGGCCAATGAGGTTGTGCCATGACACATCCACATCAGAGGGAATGAAACCACTCTGGAAAAGAAAATAATAACTAAACTCTTACAAGCAACAGACACTTTCCTGGAAAAAATCAAACAATGTTCCACATGACATCAGTAATTGAAAGATGTAATAAAATGCTGCGCAGGCCTGGTTAGTGTCAGCAATAGGAATAACTGCACTAAAACAATAATACACCCCCCCCCCCCAAAATGGCTGCATTATGTATTGTTGGAAAAAGCGCACACAGCTGAGTGTTTCCCAGCAAACATGAGCAGATCAGTGGAGCAGCAGCTAAAGAAAAAACCTGGGAGGATTTCTTATTGTTTGGAGCAGAAAATGCTTTCCATCTGAGATTTAAAAGCTGTCACATGCAGCGCAGTCAAGGTTAATCCTAATGTTTACTTCGCTCCCATCTGAGCGATTGGACAGAGGGAAAAGGCGGGACAGGGATGCTCCAGAGTTATCAGGGAACCCGACAAAAAAATACGGTGTCAGCAAAATATTTAAGATGCCAAGAGTCTGACAGGGTTTCTAAAAACCACTTTTAATGAGAGCTCGTGCACAGACATTACTCAGTTCATTCGCTGCAGAATATGTTTTCTTCACCAAACATAGCTGTGTTAAATCACTGTTCACCTCAGTTCAGCATCATTAGTCAACAGCCACTGGTCCCCGTGCTTCTAAATACTCCACATCAGCTAATAAAAACCAGCATCGGTTTATTTGTCCTTATGGGAAGATGGGCCTGGAACCATACTGTAGTTTCTGCATAGCTCATCTCTCTAGGAAAGCAGGAATTTATGTTCTGAATTTATATTTCAAAAATTAGTTTGTGCATTTAAAGTAATTAGGCTGCCACAAACGATTATTTTCATAATCAAATAGTCCCTGATTATTTTGGCAATTAGTCGACTAATCGGATCATATGGAAATTGCAGCATATTTACAGTTCCAGTCAAAAGTTTGGACAATTTCTCATTGAATCTAATCGAAAAAAACGTGTCCAAATGTTCGACTGGTAGCATCTGTGTTTATTTATGTCAATAAACAATTCAAGAAAAGCCGACCCCGATAGCTACGACTACGTACGCGGGTCAACGACAGAAAGGCAGACAAGGCAGCGGAAGGTACAGTGGAAATTTTGAGGAAAAACAAAGCTTATAAACAAGAAACGACTAGTTGATTATGAGATTAGTTGTCGACTATTTTGATAGTCGACGATTAGTTGATTAATTGACTAATCGTGGCAGTTCTAAAAGTGATTATCAAGCCGTTATTTAAAGGAACCAGCTTAGAGAAAGACAGGGTGACCTGCAGCATAGGCTCCAAACCCGAGGGCGGGACTGGAGCCTATGCCAGCAGTATAGAGGAGCAGCAGTCTCTGTATATGACCCGATATTTAGTTGTGTGTTTGTGGGTTTTTGTTTTTTTTGACAGAAAGACAAGAAAAAACAATTCTACTATCAATAGTTTCATTGACAACAACAGATTTTCCCCCTGGATCTTCTTCAGGACAGCTTCCAGGTGCAGCTCAAACATTTGGGGTGAGTTTAATGGAGGCTGCTCTCACTTTCTTTTTCTTTTTCTTAATGCTCTGGTTTTCTGGCGACGTTCCTTGGTTGCCAGCCAGTATATTCTTGGCTTAATCCTTCACTAGAAAGAGGTGCAGCCTTTTCATTTTCTGAGTTTCCTCATTTTTGGGGCAACTTCCCTGTTGCTGATAGCCACTGCTGAATGTCTGGGGGAGAAAATGTCCTCAAAGACGATGTCACACAGACGGCTTTTCCTCTTAATTTAGCGCTGGTATCATGAAAACCTCTTAAACCTACAGTTTCATTGTCAAATTCAGCCATTTAATCCTTGTTCACCGCATCATGGTACAGGCCCTAGGCCGGGATTCAAACCTATGTCAGCTGTAGCCTCTGTTCAGGGGGCAGCTGCTCTAACAGGTCAACGATTGTGAATATTTAATCACAGCAGAACCATTGTCTGTTTTCTTTCATCTGTTCTTTCTGCTCCTGCAGTGCAGCATTTTTGTGACAGCTTTGTAAGTGACTCCTCATCATGTTGGTAGATCTGTCGTAAGCTAGCATCATCCTACAATAATGAGCATTTGACTTTGTTCAACTTATCAATGAGTCACGCAAATGTTTAATAAAAACATTGAAACTCAAATTTTTAAAGCTGCAGTGGCTGGTTCATCAGCTCTTTCTGCAACAAAAATAAAATAAAGACAGAGATTTTGTGGGTTGTTTGCTTTTCTCCCAATTTAATCTTTGGCGTTTAGAAATTTGACGACTTCTTTGGCAGCTTTGGGATGCTGACAGACATCTTTAAACTGAGGGTGGGAATTTAAAGGGACTTGAGGCAGGAATTTATGAAAAAACCAAACATAAATGTCCTTTTTTTTTATGCGAATGGGTGATGAAGCGCTAAATACCAAAAATAACATTTCCACCCATGTTTCTCTCCGTTACCTTGAACAGGCTGTGTGCTGCAAAATGTGCTGCAATCCGGTGTCCGAATTTCCCGTGCTGCCCTGCGGACGTGACGTCAAATGACGCTACATCCGCAGTTTTGATGCAGGAAAAAGACGGTCACGTTAAATAAAAACACTGTATGCGATAGTTATGGATTATTCTGCCGTCAGAAAACGATCCAGATCAACTGAAAGACACTAAAAAGTGTAACTACGAAGAAAAAGGTGAGTAAACAACATTGTAGCTTCAGTTTGTGCACGCTCCCGTGACAGCTTGGCTCGTGGCTGCAGTCACCTAAAGCGCCAGTCGCGGCAGTCGCGAGTTTCGTTTCTTAATCTTGCCTCAAGTCCCTTTAATACATTAATTACGATTGATTAATCATGAGAAAATTAGCGCATTAAATAAACGCATTTAATCGCAGTTTGCAATAGAAGCAAAGCAGAACCTTTGTTAGGGACGACATTCTGGTACAACCAATTATGCTAACGGCCATGGCAAAACTCAACGACTTTGTTGCTATATTAAGCAATTTTTCAGACCCCTCTGGTAACTTCTTTTTTTTTAGTCCAATCCTTTGGCTCATGGACGATCACAAAGTAACTACTTTAGTGCTGGTTAAAGCCCACCTATATATAATGTAGGGCTGAAACAATTAATCGAATTATTTGAATTAATCGATTAGAAAAAATAATCAATTAATATTTTAGTAATCGATGCTTCGTTTAACTTTTAAAGTCCTGCTTCATGCATTGCTTCTGGTCTGTATAAACTATTTCCGGACTCTCCCTACTAGTAGGTGGCAGTAATGCACCTACTTGTTGCGTGTCAACCAGAGTCTTTGGTGCCAATTTGGACTCATTATTACTCCATTGCATCTCAGTCACATCTTAAAAAACATAGAAAGAGCTTATCCGATTAATCGATCGATTACTCGACTATTAAAATAATCGCTAGCTGCAGCTCTAATATAATGGAATGAAGCCTTCATCGTCGATCCTCTCTTTCACTTAAATAATTGAGACCATGACATAATTTTGATCGATTTCAATTTAAAAAAAATTTTAAAAATCAAAATCATGACGCCCCTCATGGAAATTAATCAATTCAAGACAGAAAGAATTTTTAAAAATCACTATGTGAAGAACCAGATGTGTAATTTCATCCGGAGTATAGCATGACGTCACACACCGTCCCTCTGTGCTGATCTCCAGCTGCTTGCTTACAAGCCGGTCCGACCGCACGTTCGTGTACATTCATGTGAAAATCCAACTCTTCTCTCCTCGAAGCCCTTGTTCTACCGCCCTATAAAACGCCACTACCAGTGAGCAATGACAGCCCATATCATAGCAGTGAAATGGAGGACAGCCTAATGAAAGCAAACTGGGGGGGAAGGGTAGTTCTTATAACTAAACTCCAGGGTCCAGTTGTTCAAAACTCTGTTATTTTTTAACCAGCCATAAAATACATTTAACCAACTGTTAACTTTAACAGTCCAGTTATCTTGTTGTTCAAAACTCAGTTAACTTTAACCATGTGTTATCTTACTCACTTTTTGCAATACCAGAAGTAAACAAAATGAGGAACTTTGTGGGATACATTGGTGCTAACTAGTGACACTACCCACATGGTTAACTTTGACTGTGCCGTTAGCTGACATCATGACTAACCATGCTTTGAACAACACATTTTAATGGTTGATAAGCTGACGGCCGGTTAAGGGTTTAACCGGCCGTTAGGGGTTGACCAGTGGTTAAAGTAACTAAGAATTGAACAACCAGGCCCAGACGGGTAGTTATAGGAACTGCGTTCCTAAAACCTCTCTGTCCGAATGTGCCTAATGTCACTATTGTAGCGTGGGTTACCCCGGCTTTACATTGGGTCCGTCAGCGCAGCGCCACCCAGCTCAACGGCTTTGCTCCGACCTTCACAGCACGAGCATTTACACCAAACCCGGAGCGCCCGCCAGTGCACCAGCTGTTGCTAGATCTGTGACATCACGGAATCATGGGAGGGGTTGCAAGATCACATGTGATTCTCATCCTAACGGTTAATTTTGTCCACGTTTGTGTCTCATTGTGTCTCATTTCTCGGAAACATTGTGTCCACAGAGATGATGTCATGTTCAGATAGTTCAGCAGTTGGAAATCTGCATGGTGACTTTTGTTTAAGAAGTTACCGGATGTTTTTCACTGAATCCCGTGTTGGATTTCCTGTCTGGTCCGATCTGAACTACTGAAATCTATGTGGTGTTGGTGCGTGCACGGTCAAAAATAGAGCTGGCACGTATTTTAAGCGCAGCGGCACGACATGCCAGAGCAACGACGGACCGCTCACACACTGCAGTGTGCTCAAAATAAATCAAACCATTGACAACAATAGGCACGATATGGCGCAGCGCTGCACTCACAGACCCGGTGTAAAGCAGGGGTTAATGGTTAATGCCCAGAGCTTCAGTTGTAAGTGGCTCAGTCCCAGCTGTCCAGTTGTGTGACTGTTGAGTCGCTGTTGTGTTAAGCAAGTTGTCCAGCAGCCCAGCTAACATTTGCAATAAGCGCTGTAAAATTAGCCTTGGAAGCAGCTTGGTGGGTTTGCAGGCTGCCCGCCAGGCTAAAATATCATTCTCACTAATTGTAAAGAGTCAGAGCATTAGCGATAGCTCCCTATGTTAGCACTAGCCGGCGATCCGGCGTCAGCTCCAGCCAAGTTGGCTGGAATCGGCTCCTGGAGGAACTTACAGCTACGGAGCTCAACATGTTCCACATAAACAGTGATGTTTTTTTCAGCGCGTTTGCTCGTTGCAGATATTTGTTGGCAGACATGGTGAGTGGGGTGTGAAGCGGAGGCAGAGGGAGGTGTGGCTCATGACACGCTTTGTTTTGGACGACAGGTAAGGCTCAACAGCAGACCTCACAGTGAAACAATTCTATTTTAACCTTTAACATTGTGCAAGACCACAACACTGACCGAGTTCTCAGAAAGAACTGCACATATCGATAAGAATCTCATTTCTACACAGCTTATCAAACTCAAAGTGTCTTTATAATTTTAACAGCTGGTGATGGGTTAAGTGCTCTGACAGACACCACTAACCTGCTTCTGCTCATTCTTTCAAGAAGAGGAGTCAATCTCCAAAACGGACACACTTAGAAACGTATGCATAATTTAGGAATGGAAGAAAAAGAGTCAAAGAAATAGGCTGTGGCAGATGCAACATAAAAAGCTGCTCTACTTTGCTCAGGCTTTGAAAAGTCAGTGGGATGATTTCCATCTCCCAAGGCATCTGCACAAAACCTTTAATGAGCACATAAAGGGCTTTTCTTTTCTTATTTTTTCCTCTCAACTTTTAAAAGTCTAGCATCAATTCTGATATTGATTCTGGAGTTTGGGTGTCGGGCGCCATAAGCTGCATCGATTCAGCTGAATCAAACAAAAGAGAGAATTCTGGTGTTGATCTTTGAGAGCTACCAAAATAGACAAATGTCAGAGCAGCAGCAAAGCACAAACAGCCTTTGGTCTATTCACACAATATTATTGGAATAATCAAGCATTTCCTGTAAGGGCAGTAATTCCCCCGTTTACTACAATACAGTATCGCACGGCAGACAGTACTTCACTGAATGTTGATTCTGAGTATGAAAACTGCATGCAATTCAGACTTAAACTGAATATTTATAAGTGTGACTTTCTAATCAGGAAAAATTCACTGACCGGCTGCTTTGTTAGTTACACCTGTTCAGCAGCTTGTTAACGCAAAATCGGCCAAATCTAATCAGTCAATCACATGGCAGCAACACAATCCCTCTAATCACGCAGACATGGGCAAGGCGACTTGCTGGAGTTCAAACTGAGCATCGGAATGAGGAAGAAAGGGGATCTAAGTGACTTTGAATGTGACATGGTTGTTGGCAGGGCTGGGAAACATATCAGGATTTGGTTCATATTTTCCAGCTTGTTGGTCTGAGGATTTCAGAAACTGCCATCTACTGGGATTTTCACAAACAGTCATCTCTAGGTTTCCAGACAATGGTCTGAAAAAGAGAAAATATCCAGTGAGCAGCAGTTGTCTGGACCAGAATGTCTGGTTGACGTCAGAGGAGACTGGGCAGACTGGTTGGAGATGGTACAAAAGGCACAGGTTCCAACCAAGGTCTGCAGAATTTGATTTAGATTCTTTGGGTTGCGATTCAATATTAATTTAAATACTTCAATATTGAATCAGTAAGAAGTGGGAACTCCTTTGTAGATTTTTTAATATTCATTTTCATGCCCCTGTGAACAGATGCGGTGAGTCTGATGTGTCTCCATTTCAGCTCCACATTCAGATGCTAGACACAGAGTTTGCTGGAAACATCATGAAAGCATGGATCCATCCTGCCTTGTATCAACAGTTCAGGCTGGTGGTGGTGGTATAATGGTGTGGGGGAGATTTTCTTGGCCCACTTTGGGCCCCTTAGTGGCGGTTTAACCACCACAGCCTACCTGAGTATTGTTGCTGAGCATGTCCATGCCTTTATGACCACAGTGGAGCATCTTCTGATGCTGCTTCCAGCAGGATAATGCATCATGTCACAAAGCTCACATCATCTCCAACTGCTTTCTGGAACATGACCATGAGTTCACTGGCCTCCAACGGCCTCCACAGTTACTAGATCTCAGTCCAACAGAGCATCATAGATGTGCAGCTGACTAATCCGCAGCATCTATGTGATGCCGCCATGTCAATATGGAGCAAAAATCTCTAAGGAATGTTTCCAACACCTTGTTGTTGACACCGAGAATTATATATCTAATAAAGAGGTCAGTTACTGTAATTAAAGGTGATTTGTCAGGTAGTGTTTCACTTTTGTTTTTAAAACCTACCAAAACTGCCCATTTTTGCCAATTCTGAGAAACTTTTCGAGGTTTTAGGTGTTGGAAACAGAAAGCCCCTGCTGTAAATTACAGTTTATTTCTGTAACTCTTGCTCCAGAGGTGACATGACCCACATTTCAGTCCTCAATTAGAACCATAATGGCACCATTACAGACAAAATGAGCACAGCTCAGTGAAATGTCCTTATAACATCCAGCTTAGAAAAAGGCGCGTGCATCTGCAGCCTGCTTCTTTGTGAGAATACCATGTGACGGCAATAAGAACAGAAACATCTCTGTTTATGTCTTCAGTCTTTATCCTACTCTGGAAGTATCACATCGCTCAAGCTTGGATTTCTTCCTTTAAAAAAACCTCCTTTCTATAGAGGAAATGGTTAAGAGTAGGTGGAGGAGGAGAGATGAGACCGCGTCTACACTACATGTAGCGCTTCCTTCAGGTGGCGGCGTGTACAGTTCGACTTCCTGTTAAAGATTTGCACTCCTCTATTGATACTGTAGCTACTGCTGCTCTTTTTTGTCTCTGATGAGGTCATCAGATCATCTCTGCATCATCAGTCTTGGCTGTTTTTTCCTCTCTTTGTCCAAACTGTCCTCAGCCTCCTTGGCTATCGTGGGTTTTAGTCATTTGCTCTTGCAGCGTAGTCTGTTGTTATCTTATGGCGCTCTCCTGCATGCAGCATCCTGTTTGCGCTGGGGCAAGACAAACATTGTCTCTGTGTGACGCTGAAGACATTTCACAGGCTATCACGTTTTCAGCATGGGCCTGATATGTTCTTCCTGAAGTGGGAGAGAAAGAGAGAGAGCACAAAAAAATAGAAAATAGAGGAGGACAAAAGGGGAACTGGTGGGCGAGGAAGGGTCAGTTTCCATTTTTCCACCAGGACCCCATGAAAATATCCCTGAGAGGCGCACAAACCGCTGTGTACTCTGTAGATCCATGTTGTACAGGAAAATAGGTTAAACCAGTTCACCAGGCAAGTCCAAAACGGGACAAAGCAGACTCTCTCCTGCCCCTCCGAACGTCCAAAGCATGTCCAAATCAAGAAAACTCCCAAGAAGTCTTTTTATTTAAACACTTCCCCTCAGCAGTGACCTCCACTGAGTGCCAGAAAAGCAGACTTCCAAAACAAATAGCAGAGAGGGAGCAGAGTTTCCACAACACGCTGCCTACGCCCAGACCTCGACCAGAGCCGGGAGCCGCACTTCAGACCAAAACCGTCTGCGGTGGTTTAAACCCCGGCCACGCAAAGATGGCCGATACCAGACCACGTGATAACGTAGAACCCATCGTATATCTGTAACCTGCAGGGTCTGGATGGAGGGGGACTCCTGCGCTTTGTCATCTTCCTCCTTTTTTGGGGTAATTTGTGCTCATCCTTTTCATGACACACTTGAATAATTTCACAGTAAGTTTTGCAACTTTCATCTGAAGAGACACTACTGAGCAGCAGTTGGGAAAGAGATGATGCAAGCCCACATTTCAGAGCGCTTGTAAGTGTGTCATGCAGCGCATTTGGCAACAGAAGGACTTCACAAGTTATCAGAGTTAGAGACATCTAGGCCAACATTTTCTAAACTAGAGGTCCTGACCTTAACGGGGATCCCAAGAATTTCAGGGGGTTGCCAGAGCATTGTAAAAAAAAAAAAGGAAAAAAAAAGATTACAGTTTAGAGTTAAGACATTTCAAGAGATATGGACGCCTGTACTTCTGGAGATAGAGAAAAGATGGCTACCTTGGAGCTGGGGGGGGACACCTTACGTTATATTCTGAGTTTTAAGACTGCTGTTTTGTTGCTACTGATCATTATGGTGATCACTATTAAGGCTTTTTTATTTATTTGTATATTTATATCTGGTCTGTTCATGAGCAAGGTGCTTTAATTGGTCAAGGACAGTTTTGTTTCTTTTGTTTTGTTTTTTAAATTACTTTCTCAAAAAAAAATTCAAAATCAATATTTTTTGTTAATCAAATTATAATTTAATAAATTTTTGTTTATTATTACTTTTTTCAGTTTTGTTTTATTTGAATTACTATTGTTAATTTAGCCTTTTCTTTAATGTGAGGGGATGCAATATTCTTTTAAGTAAATTAATCTAATACATTTTTAGTGAATGTAAGTGTATGCCCATAAACTGAGCTTAAACTTAGTTTCACACCATTTCATTAAAAATTTGTCTTCCATATACCGACATGGTTTGACCCAACCTATAACAAGCCAAATGACACCAAACATCAATCACTGTCACCTTGATAATGCAAACAATGGAGCCGTGGTTTACACATATAAGAAATCTCACTGAAAAGAAAGGCCAAAGGGTTAAAGACCCACAACACAACTTTTAGACCTTAAAATTATGTTTTTCTGAACCATTTTGATGCCACACCAACATTCATTATGCACATTTTCGAACCGTCACTGCCCGGGGGCGTCCTGAGGCTCAGAAAATACGCGCTATGTAACTTCTGTATCCGGGACGAAGCCATGATGTTGTAGCTGACTATAGGTTGCACACCGCTTCACGCACTAGCAAAGGGATATGAACCAGATATGAACACAGCGGGTGTTTTTAATGCGCATCATGTTGGATTCTGCAAAGAAACGCAAGGAAACATTACGGGAGGAAGAGAGGAAAAGAAAGAGAGGAAGCGACAGAACAAGAGTCAAGATAAACTGTCTTTTACTGGCTGGAGTGGATCACAGTGCAGGTACGACGAAGATGGACGCTAGTTTAGCCTTCGATAGGGGGCGTGGCACTGAAACTGCTAAAAAGTTCCGTTGAGGACCTTTAAAGAAGGTAAAATTGCAGCTTTTTTGCATTGTTCCTGTCTAATAAACCAGACAAGAATGATAAAGTGCGGTTTCTCTCTTCTTCTTTTTTTTTTTTTTTAATCAATCTTTTTTCCCAACCAAAAATACATCATGGAAGATGGGGGGTACTAGGCTAAAAATATATTCCACATGGGGTACTTTGCAGGGCTGTCAACGAATACTCTAAATGTGAATATATATTCGAATATTAATAAAAACCTGAGATCCAGATGTAAAAATTAATATTCATATATTAAATAAATAGTGGGGAAAATAGCCTATTACATCAGGCCTAAACGTGCTACACTGGTTTGATTACAGGCAGACTGTTTCAAGTTGTTCTGTTTATTAAAGCTTGCTCGGCGCATTCAATGTTCGTTAATTGGGGCATTGTTAAAGATCTTAATAATGAAATAAAAATAAAAAATACCTTTACAAGTAGTTATGTCTCCGATTAGTTTGTCCTCCTGCTGGCATAATGCTCAAATGGATATTTGAATATATTTGATTTATGTGTTAATTGCAGAGCAAATATTCGAGCAATTTTGACCGCCCCAGTACTTTGTACAATAAATTTTGGGAAGCACCGATGTCGATCATTTAAACTAGAGTGTGGAGTACCTGTATGGACATGTTACTCTAATGATGAAGGAAAGTCCAACTAGATATAAAGATGGTCATGTGTTGCTCAATTCAGCGATTCATAGTCGAGTCACAAACAGCTTTATTGATCTCCCCTCAGAGTGCATGAAATGCCTCATTAGTTTTACTCTCAGCTTCCTTTTTAACTGTCTGATCTATTTATCGTCTAAAATCTAATCACCTCTCACACTCGGTCCCGCCATTATCTGGTGACCTTCCAGCAGACAACAGCCGTGCATAAACATATGATGAAACGGGGAATGTGCATTCACTCAAGACAGCGAAAAACACACACAAACACACGCAAACGCACACTCAGACAGGATGAGGAGTGTAAACTGCTCATCGTGAAAGACGTGTAAACAGGAATTGCAAGACAAAGTTCTTTGTAATCTCTCTGCTCCAGATGCAAAGTTCACGCAGACTCACTAACCACTTTTGCCAAGACACACACACAAACACACACAGTTGTCTCAAATAAAGCTAAATAATTTTTTACAATCTCAAAGAAGATGTAGGAGAGAAACTACTGAGTCACACTGACACATAACATGATCAGCTGTGATGCATCTTCTTCAAATTAAAGGAGGCTGCTGATGCAGAGACAACCTTTAGCATCGTCTGTCAAGCAACGGAGACGTTGGACAGGTCACACATGGACTCTGCAAGCTCGGGTTGTTTCTTCCACCACAGTTTGATAGACAATGAGCCAAACCTATGAACATGAATAATCAATAACCATAATTATTCTAATCACAATAACCGCTGGAAGCTGAAGAAATGGACCCTTTTCATAATTTTCGCATACGTCACTCGTGCACGCTCGAAACTATAGACTGTGTGTCATCCAGAAACAGAGTGCTCTGAATTGGATGAACACCCATCAGTTCAGTTCTCCAGCATCTTGATCTGGTGCGTTAGATAAGCTTCTACACGGCCAGATAAAAACATGGAAACGCTTGGAAGCCTATTAACTTCTTTATGTGTGGATGGATGAAAGCAGTTGGGATTAAGTCCTTTCATGATGCATCATGCATCCTTCTACTCGTGTAAGTATGCACTTTGGTGTTTTTACTGCATCGTTGATACATATGCTCGGTGTAAACAAACCAAGGCCGGCTGTTTCACTCTGTCATGGCCTCGATTCTTCATAGACTGCTCAGCCATCCTGGTGAATAAACCAGAAATGATCCTTATCAACCCCAAATCTTGACGCTACAGCTTTTATCGCCCTGTGAACTTTAATTTACCATTAAAATAGCAGAAGCTAACCGAGAAGGACCCTGACTGAAGCGAAGCAATTCTTTTCACTCAGCTCCTTTGATCCCAAAGAAAAAGGTTTACAAGGCACTTTCTCTACATATTTTTATAAAATATCCTGAGACTTAAAGGATAACTCTTTTTTTCTCAACCTGGACCTCATTTCTAGGAGTATATATGTGCATTTACTCACCAATAAAATTTCTGCATCACTTTGAGTCCTTTGGAAGATATTATGTTGAGTCGCCCTTCGGTGAACATCCAGTAAAATGGCAGAAACGGGGCAGCTACTATATAAGACGTTATCTGCAGCAAAACTCCTTGATTTTCGCCAATACTTTAAATAGAATGAACGAACGAGTACTACAGGGTTTCCCACACGTTTTAACAAGTTAAATTTAAGACTTTTTAAGACCACTTGGAACAGAATTTAATGCCCATTTCATAGACACACTGGCAGAAACACAGATTCCCTACATTTACAAAGATATTGTCAAAAAAGAACAACTTTTGGCCATCATTACCTATAATACCGGTATATACGGGTTTGAAATTTTCAAAAGGTAAACAAGATGTTCACACAAATCTCAGGCAGACAGGTGACGGCTATGCAAAGACCCACCCAGATCTCTTCCTGATTGGCCGATAAAAAATCTGTTGAAGCGTAAGATAATTTAAGACCTACCATATGAAATTTAAAACCACAACTGTCAAATTTAAGAACTTTTTAAGGTATTATATGCAGATTTGTAAATATAAGACTTTTAAGACTTTTTAAGACCCCGCGGGAACCCTGTACTATTGTCCCGCGAGTCCAGATTTAGTTTTCCGTTAGTTATCAGGGTGTTCTACACACTTTTCGGGGCTGCGCGTTCACCCAGACAACAACAAGAACACAATTTGCAAAACTCTGAACTCACAGAACAATAGTACTTGCTCGTTTGTTCATTGTACTTAAAGTTATACCGTGTAACTTTTGACTCTGACATTAAGCCTAAAATGAGCAGAATTAGATGATTTTTCGGGCCAATATACAGTGACTGACGCGTGTCAGCACTCTGAGCGGGCTGCCCTCGGCAGAAACCAGACATCGTAACTTTGGAGAGGCGGGCCGTCGATGAAAGTGCCGTAAAACAAGTTGCTTTACGGCTCCTCATAGATAAACCATACAGCCTATGAGATAAACACAGAAAGCTGTACTTGTGCTACTTTCTCTCATTGCTCGAAGTTTAGTCATGGCGGAACAAAGTAAAAAGATGAAAGTGATGTCTGAGCAGGTCAGATCAAAAACACGAGTGGACGTTGGAAAAGAATTCAGTCGTTGGAGATATAAGTGTGGAAGCTAAACCCCATCTCTGTTTGCCACCGTATCATTAGACTGGTAAGTAAGTTTGTCTGTTGTGTAAACATACGAGAATGTGATGCTTTTCTTTTTTTTTTTTCACTCAGCGTTTATCCAAAACAACGTCAATCAGAGCCGTATAAGCTGCCGATAGTTTCCTGTTAGCGTAACACGGCTGGAATTACTATAGACCAAAGCTAACGTGACTCCCTAAACATTTTGTGCAATTGTGGCTGGTTTGCAGCAATAAATGCGTTCTCTGTAATTCATATAAATATCAAAGCAGTAACGGAGCGATCTGCAGTTTGCTTGGTTTAGTTGTGTGGTTTTCATACGCTGTTCAGAAGGAAGCAGAGCCACTGTAATGTCCCGTAAGCTGAGCTAATCCAGACGTTTTCATAACAAACATGAGTTTTGCCAAAGTTACGACTTCATTCAGTGCACAAAACTACAACTTGGTTTTGTGGCCGGTTTTGATTGCGCATTTATCTTTGCATTGTGCGTTTGTGTGTGTGATGTTTCAGCTATGTAAACATGTAATTGGAAACAGTTAGAGGCGCATACCTGCGCCAGGGGCAGATCCTCCAATAGTGAAAAATCCTTTAGGAAATTCTTGAATCTGATGGACTCGTTTGTTTCAATATCCAAACACGGGAGAGGAGATTTAAATTTGCGTCATTGCCGTGAGGCCTGTTAGACGTTGGCGCTGTTGCAGGTTTAGCGCTCCTAGTGGCCAAAAGTTACACGGTATAACTTTAAAGCATTGATGAAATCAAAGAGTTTTGCTGCAGAAAATGTCTTATATAGTGACTGCCCCTCAGCCATTACACCGAAGGGCAACTTAATGTAATATCTTCTGAAGGAGTCAAAGTGATGCAGAAACATTACTGGTGAGTAAATGCACGTATATACACTTGTGCGTTTTTTTCATGGTCCCGCTTGAAAAAAAAGAAAGTTATCCTTTAAAGATTTATTTCCATCATCCTTTCATTAATATTACTGTGTTCGCCATTATTATTGAATGCATTATACGTTGTTTCTGTTTAAAAAAAACCCTTCTGGTTGCTTTTTTTCCAGCTGTATTTGCAGGCTAGAAGAGTGACTCGTGGTCCAACGACAGGCTTTTCTCATGGATATCCGTGACGCGAAAAATGAGGCGTCTCTGATTGGCTCCCTCTATGTGTGTGCAACAGAGCACACGAACGAGTCTGTTCCGCCATGCTAGTAAACAGTTAGCTTCTCAACTCCACAGCTACAGTCGCGCCGTCTTCACTTCGAGTGCGGAGGGGAGGGTTACCTGCCTTCCCATGGGCGGGTATAAACCTACGTGGGTTTATGCCCGTTGAAGCAAAGAGCTTTTCCTGATTTGCTCCCTTTGTATCGTTTCTATGAATAGGAAACGCAGCCAGTGGAGGTGACGCACCACTTACAAGTGCAGCACGTGTATGTAACTAGGGGTGACCCTTCGTATTTCAAAAGGAGAAAGTTAAACTGGTTTTCAGCGGAAGGAGATCTTTAAAACAGTTTCATGATTTGGATGACTGGACAATAATAATGGGAATGTACGGCATTTTGCAGCAATCACGATCGTCACACACACACACTGCTTTAGAATGATTTGTGTTACACTGAACTTACGGGGCAGAAGTGATGTCACAGGAGACCCAGCCAATAGCTCCTCTATTGGTAATTATGGCACAAATTTCAAAGTTTCCATGACAATAGTGGTGTTTTAAGCTAAATTTATGGTCACAGTTGTATCCAATTTCACAACTTTCATCCAAAGGAGAGTGGGGGATTATGGGAATGATACAAACGGAGCTGGTGTGCAATCCACCAGCGAACTAAGAGTTAGCACATCGCTCAGGCATTCACAACCTGCAAGCACATGGACAAAACACCAGATAAGCACAGATATTCATGTTTCATTTCTGTGCTGCTGCCTCTCATTGTGGACATAAAGGTGAAGCATTTTTCTTTGAACCCGCTGAGCTTTGGCTTGTGGGTCAGGAAGTACATCAGAATCTGGACCTCAATCTCCTGCAATATTGTTTTCATCACAAGCACTGCCAACTCTCGCTTCGGTCATCAGCCATTACAGTGCAATTTTCAGACCTGTTGGCCTCTTACAGCGCTTTCTTAAAGGCATGCCAGGGCTCTAGAGCGGGACCATTTTGGTCACACATGCGACCAAAATTTGCTGAGTGCGACTTTTTTTTGTTTCTTGGTTGCACTATTGCGCCAAAAATTTCTCAAATCTAGGTGAGGGACTTTTATAGGGTTACCGTGTAACTTTTGACCCAAACATTAACCTAATGTAAGTAATAATAGATGATTTCTGTGGTCAATATACAGCACATGTTGGTGCTCTAAGTCCTCAAAAACCCGACATTATAACTTTGCAGGAGCAGATCCGTCTCTCATTGGATCATGTGACCTGGAGCGCTTTGCTTTATTGGCTCGATGACTTGCTACCAGCTGATGTGGTCTGCAAAAACAAGTCCAAAACATGACCAGAGACCGTTTCATTTTGCGACAGTTGTGTGGCCTGTGGGATGTTACAGGTTTAGTGCCCCTAGTGGCCAAAAGTTACACAGTATCCAAATGTTTCCGCATGTTCTGTGTTCATTCTTATCGTAGCTCAGGGGACAATAACACTGTGATAAAAGCCTACAGAAAGGGTGAGTCGTCATCTCTAATTGGCTCTGATCCACCCTGAACACAGTGAACGCCGTGTTGTGAGTTAGTCTGAAATAAAGACCGGTGGGTGCACATTAGACTCTGGTGCAGCAAAGAACGATACAGACAGAACCGTGAAGACTGGAATTAATATGGTTGAAATCGCTCATGTGTGGTTGTCATCCACCATCCTCAGTAGTTTAAGGGTTTTTCAGCAAAATGAAGCAGAAAAGCTGGTTGAGAGTTGATGCGTTGCCACCGCTGCAGTCTCCTGCCTGTGTGACATCACCTGCACTGACGGAGATCAAGCAGAGTCCTGCACAGGTCCAGTTTTACCAGCCTGTACCCTGAGTTTCAATCTCCACCTGTTAGGATGACCAATCTACCAGTCAAATTTGGATCCGACCCATTGATGTGGGCTATAACCTTCAATTCGACCTGCATGTAAACACATTAAGCAGCTAACTGTAAACACACCCCATCCCTCATTTCAACACGTTCGCTACTTTTCTTTGTTATAGTATTCAATGTGCTCTAGAGGTTATTTAAAAAGAGGAAGAAGAAGAAATCCAACAGCTATGGAGCTCTAGAAAATCTGAAAAGGCTTCTTAAATTCCTGTTGAAGCATCACAGTTAGAATTTTAGGCCAGAAAATCAGAACCGTCTCCATCCTGGAGCCATTTTCAAGTTTGAGATGCATAGTTTCAATAAGTTCAGTTAAGCTAAAACTTTGAAGATCTTTTTTCTTTTCTTTTTTTAATGTTTTGTTTTCTACTTGACAACATTTAGAACAGTTTTCTAAACCTCAATAACTTCAATAATCATCAATGTCTATGTAAAATGGTCCAAAGACAATCCTTAAACTGTATTAAAATGAGCTGCTGACACCATAAAAAGTTATGTGCACCAGAGCAACCAGATCTGAAGGTTAGTCTGGAGCCCTGGATGCATATTTATATGTTGCATTTCAAACATAAAATCTATTTTGTACAGTAAATGTGGATTACTGCCTTATTTGTCCATGGAGAAATGAAATTAGTCAAACACATAATCCCTGTACTCTCTCTTTAATCCCTCAATTCAAAGGGGTCATTACAGTATTAGAATGGACAACTCAATTTGTTTGAATTGTTTATCTGAGTTTTATCCACATGTGTGATCACATTTAACACAAACAGAACTAGAATAATAAGTCTTGGCTGTCACAAATCCTGGCATGGTGTCATAAACACTGCAATGGCAGAGTTAGCTACAGAAATGTTCCAGAATGATTAGAAGTATCAGGTTATTTTAAGAGTTCAGGGTTTCTATAGTGAACTATGCTGGAATTCCAAAGGAGCAGGAAAAAGTTATGCTACCGTATCAGATGTTGGCATTCTGCCGTGTAACTAGATCTACAGATTCTGGTGCTCGTTACTACATAAGAAGGAGGAAGGAAGAAATATGATGGGCAGGAAAGGCCAGACTCAGACCAGCATCATCTACCGCCAGTCTTCTTAAAATAACTTTTCCTCGGTCAACAGCCAATCAGATAAGACACTCACAATACCCGTCAGGTCTTATTGTTACTGTGTTTGGATTCATGTGTGAGAACACAAACTGGGAGCACAAAAGAAAAGGAAAGTAGTTTAGCTGACACACACACACACACACACACACACACGCCTGATACTTGGAAAATCTAAATCTATAAGGCATTGACCAGCATCCTTTATAACCATGTAAACAAGGGATGCACGATATTGGAATGTTGGCTAATATCCGATATGCCGATATTTTAACTCATGTGGCCGATAACCGATATTAAAGCTAAAAAATAAGCAGTCATTGCAAGTAGCAGGTTTTTTTTTAATCCATTTTCCGACACTGTGAAAAATAGGAGTGGGAAAAATATTGATACACTGAAATATTGCAATATTTTCATATGTCAATATCAAATCTTTATTTAAAAACGTTAAATCTCACGATATTCAGTGAATTCTTGCAAGATTTAGTAAAACAGATTGATACAGCGTTTTTAAATGTCACTATGATGTCAGCATATGAAAACATCGCAAACTTTTTGTGAATTCTCGCGAGATTTCGCAACGGAACGATAAAATATCGCAAGATTTTGTTAGTAAAATAGATCGATACCTCGTTTTTAAATGTCAACATGATAGCATATAAAAATATAGCAACATTTCGGTGTATCAATATTTTTTCCCACCCCTAGTCTTTAGAAGTTTTAAAGTCTGTAAAAAAAAGACATTTTTTAAGTAGTAGTAGTTTGGGGGGGGGGGGGGGGGGGGGTGTAAGACCTTACAAACAGCGGCCTGATCCGTTAAATATCGATGGGGTGGCCGATGTCTGCTGTGGGTCGGCTGTGCTCAGGTCCCTGTAAGACGATGAGCTACATGTACCTCTGTAGTCACGTGACTCCACCCCATCTAGGGCTGTGCGATATACTCATACAATATCACGATATGATATTTACATGAGAGAGATATATTTATAAATATCGTTATATTGCTGTATTAGGTGTGCAAATTTTTTTGCTTTATTTTTTCGTAGTGACCTGGCTGCACCTCGACTGACTAAAAAGGGGTCACCTGATTATTTAATGAGGGTGGGAAAAAATATTGATACACTCGAACAAGATTTCATGAAATACCGCGAGACTGTGTAACAAAACGATATAATTTTGCGGTATTTCATTTGTAAAATACATCAATACTGCCTTTTTAAATATAGATATGGTATCGGCGTATAAAGATATTGCGCAATATTTCAGTGTATCGTTTTTTTTCCCCACCCCTAATATTTAAACTGTCTGGAAGACAATCCTCCCCAAGACTTTAAAAAAAACAGCCAATTATATTTGATTACTTTGATTTAACAAACATTTCTAAGCAGTGTTTTGTCAGTTCCATCACTGCAGTGGACGATACCTTTACGCTGAACATGTTTCAATACTAAAAAACAGGTTTTTGATAAGAAATGAAACTTTCAGGCAAATTAGGTTAAAAAATACTGTATATATATTGTATATTGTCATCTTAAATAAATATATTGTGATATTTGGTCCATATCGCCCAGCCCTAACCCCATCCAGTCTGTAACCAGTAATCGTCCATTTATCGTTACAGAGATGAACTGCTCGATATATCGTGATAGTGATTTTTAAGCCGTATCGGCCAGCCCTACCTTGACAGCTTCTGAAAAGTTGAACTACCCAGATGGACGGAAATTAAAATAGTCAGGTGAGTTTGCAGACAGATGGACCAGGGTTACCTCCTGCTTATTACCAGGTAATAAAAGCAGCAGTGAGCAAACATGAGTGTGCTGCTGACCTGTGGTTCTGACAGGAGATGCTGCTACTCCCTGCACACAGATAAGCTTCCTAGCATCTATGCTACTTCATGTTTGGACCTCAACTTTCCATTTTTGAAACAGTTAAAACTGGAGGATTCTAAAAACCTAGCTAAACCTTGTAACTGTGGATATTCCTCTAAAGAGAGCTGAAATATTCAAGCTGCTGTCCGTTTTCTGCAACTGTAGAACACGAAGGAAAAGGAAAGGCCGAGGTAGTCAGGGTCATGATGCGCTGCCTGTAAAAACATAATATTCCTCCAGTCTATATCTCTTTTATAGAAGTTAAGACAATAAAGATATGTCGCATCACACAGGCAGCCAGGCGATTAGTTTTTACTCATTTTACAAGCCAGGAGAACTTACCGGAATCCCCGCCTTGTAAACTTATACTGTTGTGTGTCTGACAACTTTATGTCTTTTGGACACCTTCAGATAGCTGTAGTAGCCGTTTCTTCCTGCCAACAGTGGAATTTCTCTGTAACCCAGCTGACATGTTAAACAGATGTACATTTAAAAATTCTACTTACACAAATGAAAAAGCTTTCCATCTGTCACAGAGGCAAAGCAAATACCTATAAAAATTAAATGAGGAGCATTAGCAGGAGGATGAATATACTGTCTTTTCAGGAGGCATTTGTCTTCTCTTTCTAACAAGCTTCTTGCGTGCCAAATTAGGTAATAAAAACCTGTGAGGCAGGCAAGGTGGAGATGGTGCCATCTGTTCAGCTGATATGTGAACTGGCATCTGAGAGCTGGCCTGCTCTGTGGAGCCCGGCAGACGAACGGACACTTGTCTGCAAGCCTGCGGGTGTTGACAGGCTGCAGGCAAACAGCCAGGACGGCCCTCCAGACAAGTGTCTGTGCATACAGGCCATGTGTGAAGTCCACTTTCTATTATCTCCGGCTTGTCAATCTTTTTTGGTTTCATTTGCCATCAAGTAAGTCATGATGCTATGAAAAAAAAGCATAATGACAACAAACCTCGGGGAACTTTGCATCATACGCACACAGGAAACATAATTCAAAGTTAAATTACTACTTAACACTTAAATAGCTGAACAATACAATAAAAAAATGTCATTAATTTCCCCAGAAGCACAACCTTTTTTGTGGAAACACCATAAAGACTATAATAGGATGTCTTGGACAAAGATGTGTTTGTGGTTGAGCTCTAAAAATAGGCGCCGGAGGAGTGGCAGAAGTGGTGGGGAAAAGAGGGAGGGTCTGCATTGTTCGGGCTGTCCGCAGTGGAAACTTTACTGTCGGCGGTGGGAGGCCAAGTGATAACCCTCTGCAGAGGCCAGCAGCGATAAGGCAGCAAGAGGAACTACATGCACCACACTTGCACTCACATGAGCTGGAAAGCTGGCAAAAGCCCCAATGTCCATGTGGATCCGGGGGGGAAGTCACCAGGGAGTGGTCCCACTCCAAAACATCAGCACCAAGCTGCCAGTCCTGCTTTATAACAGGCTCAAAAGGGCTAAAAGGGCTATACAGTAGGTGTCGGGCCTTTAATTTTCATATATAAAAATGCCACTTTATTAATCCCAGATGGGAATTTTTTTCATTCATTTAATTTTTTTTCATTTATTTATGTTTATTTCTCTAAACGCTGTTGTAAAGAATTGATTTCCACAGGCCTTTTCCTCAGAGGATATTCGGAAATGATTCTGAACTGGGACATTTAAATGGGCCAGCTGAAGCCCATGTGCTTTTTCTACTACATTTAAAATTATGACAAGTCAAAATGGTACATTTACAGTCAAAATGCCGGTAATTTAGACCAGTCTTTCCCATAAATAGGGGTCCCTAGATAACCTAAAGGGGGTTGCCATACCACAAAAATAAATATCACATATATCACTGACAATAATCAAATGCAATGTTTTTTATTTGTACTCAAAATTAATGCATTAAAGGTACATGTGTAAAAAAATCAAAGATCAATTGTAGACAAATGTGATATATAATTAAAAACTCTATTGATGTATAATCACTGCACTAGAATAACTTATGTGTTTTTCTTACAATGAGTCATTTATATCTACTTGCTGGGGGGTACACATACATGGCGGCTGCCATATTTGTTCCACCATTTTTACTACAGTGTCCCTGAATGGACTAAACAATTTGTGTGAAGTGAGAACCCTCTGAACTGTAAAACTGCTGTACCAGCTTTGTTTAGTGGGAGTTAGAGCGCTATTTTGGGATAAGTAATGTCTTAAAAGACATGAAAGTAGCATAGTAGCCATAGCTACACCTGAGACCACTGGATCCACTCACAGATGAAAACATCTTTATGTCTGGGAGAATTTTGGCTACTAACAGCCACCGTACATTCACAACCATGCTTGGAATATAAAGTCATTTGAAAGAAAACATTTTTTCTTTCAATTACCAATATCTACCACTAGATGTCAAAAATTCTTACACACTGTACCTTTAATGCAAAGACTTTAATCTGTGAAATGAATGTGTTAATTAAAGGGGTACACAACAATTATCAGGCTGATAACAGGAAAATATTATATCATATTACGTCATTCTGATAAGTCTGATATCATGACAAGTTTCCCCGATAACATACAGTATATATTATGGGGCGCTTTTTCAAACTGGGGGAACCAAATGATTTCAACTCGATATTTTTGTGTAATTTGAGCTTTAAGCTCAGAAAAAGCTTTTTTTTTTCTTTTTTTTTTCTCTTTCAGATTGGACATGCGGAATTTGGAAATCCCAGTTTTAACCTTTTCTTGCTGAGATATTGCGATTAGGGATCGGTATAATGAGGTTTGTTTGTGTGTTATTGGTTATTAGTTATCGGTATCTGCCTTTAGGAGCTGAAATTTATCAGTTATCGTACTGTTTTTTGTGGGTTTTTTTTAAAAAAAGGTTATCGTGCATCTCTACGTAATCATTTAAGTTTTTGCTCAAACTTGCACACTGTCCAACTTGCCTGTATTTATTTGCAACATTATGGTGACAGCGTTGCAAAAAAGTATGCAAGTTGGACAGTGTGCGGGACTCTCTTAACTTTGGTCGTCATTTCTCCTACGCACCTGTCACACCACATATATATGTGCGAAGTGTTCTCCCTAAAGTTTTTCCTCATGTCATTTTCAAAACTAGAATTTTTGTATCATCTTGGTGAAATAAGCGGATTTTGGGTCATGTAGGTGCTTTGTTACAGCAGTGAACTAAATTAATCCTCTTTATTTATGAAGTTTCTGAGTTTTTAAGCCTTACATTTACACACACACACACACACACACACACAGGCAATTAACCACTTGCAGTAATCTTTGCCAAGAAAAGCCCGTTATGTCATGTTGAGGGTCATTGCTCGTAAAGTTTGGGAACCACTGGGGGTAGACCGATACAGATTCTAAACCAGATCTAGAGCTGACAAAAGCTCGCTTTAAGAAACACTGAACGTGTGTCAGTGTTCAAGTGTTTAGCAGACTTTCACAGACATCCTTTACATATTCACAGGAGGTACAAGCTCATTTCACATTTCCTAGTGCAGATAGAAAATGACTAATTGTTGTTGGTAGAAACGTTTACTGTGTCAGAAGACAGAATTAATCTAATTTTCAGTCACGCTGAACCATTATTTTCTCCAGAAGTGAGGCTGAGAGTGGGAGGACTAATGATGCTGTAATTAAAGCAGGCACTGAGCTCCGACTCTGCGGCAGCTTGCCGGGGAGCGACGCCCAGTGCCACCCCCAGCTGCTGCCTGCCCTCCATTTGCATCTGCAGGAAGGAAGCAATATGAGCACTCGGGCCTGGATCACCTCCATTAGTTCTAGAGAAAATCTTCCATCTACACTGTAGTTATACATCTCCAGAGAGAGATACAAGTGACACTTCCACTGATGTAAAAACTGCAAATGTCCATCATAGCAGGAGTTACTGCATCGACAGACATGGAGGTAGTTAGCTCGCTTTAAATCAGAACTAGAGGACGTCAAACAGTCAAACACTAAAAGTTTTCCATGATGAGTCTGTTGAGAGAAAACAGACTAAGTTCTCAGTGATGGAACACACTTATTAGCAATGCAATACTCCAAACATGTACGCTTTTTAGCGTGCGCACATGACCCAATGATACCCGATATTTATAGAAGCACAGCGTACAGCAATCCAAGTGCTCCCAGAAACAGTAGGAGTCCCGAGCAGGAAATCCTAAAGGGCAAGAGGCTGCAGGAAGAGTACAGACATGAAAATAGTCTGCATGAGATCCCCGCTTAATGCTTCGGCCAGATGAGCTCGTACGTTTTTGTGCTGGAGCCTCGGGGGAAACGGAGGAAAAAACAATGGCCTTAACTGGAACACTGACTGTACAAGAACCACAGACAGTACAAACGCTTTATTACGGCTTACGGGTTAAATAAACAACCATCCTGCTCGGCATGAGTGATTGTTCATTAGAGATGAAGGCTGCGAATGGATCGGAGGGAGGAGTGAAACAGAATTTAGGGAGTTAAACCTGCTGATGATGTTAGAGCCTGTGCAAACGCAGCAACATGATTTTAATAAAGATTTATAATAAAAGTCAAATAAATGGGACGAGTTTTTTTGTTAATGTCAGATTTATAATCCTACACGGTTGTATTCGTGTAAATGTTTCACGGTCATTAAGCTGTTTCGATGCCCTTTGATCACAGCACCCTATTGCCTTGAACATTGTGGTTGAAAGGGTGTTTGGGTTTTTTTTATTTCCTCGTAACTTCAGCCTCTTTCTACCTGCCTTCACAGTATTTAAGCAATAAGGAAACACGCAATCCACTTTGCTGTATGAAAGATTAACATGCATACAGATATTTGAGGAGAAACATAAGTGAAAGTGTAGGAGAAGGAAAAGCGAAGCCATCCAGAGTAAAGCCGATGACCAGGGATGCACGATACAATCGGCCCCCTATCAGTATCGGCCTTTATCAGCCTTAAAACTGAGTATCGGACATCTGCCACCCCACTGATATTTAACCAACCAGCCCGCCGTTTCTAAAGCAAAAAAAAAAAAAAAGTTTTTCTTCTTCAAAAACTTCTATTTTTAACAGACTTTAAAACTTTTAAAGACTAGGGATGGGAAAAAATATTATATTGATATTGTAAACGAAATAAATGTATCCAAAATAAACTGTCCAGCTGTTATGCAATTTCTCTATATTTGAAAAATAATGGATACTTTAAAAAAAAATAAATAAATAAGAATCACAAACTTAACTTTAAGCTTAAGTACAACGCTACAACATTCCAAATCTAACATTTTTGTAAATGACACCCAACAAATTGCACAGGTAAGAAGCCACTAAAATTCATTTAACTTCAAAATAACTTTTAGAAATTGTATAAAGAAAAATGGTAAATAAATCGTTTCAACTTGATGAGTTTGGGTTTGACATTAAAATTGAAATCACAATCAAATTTCAATTAATTGCACAGCCCTAATCTAAACTTTTGCACCCCACTGTATATATTTTCCAGTCAAACTTCACCCAACAACCCAACAGCTTCACTACTTTGGCACAACCAGCAGCCACTTGTTTACCCTTCGACATTTTATTACCATTACACAGATTATAATGCAGCACATTCAAATGTCATTACCACAAAACAGTTACGAATGTAAAAGGCAGGCAGAGCCAAGAAATCAATTTGCTTTCAACACAGTGCAATGAAATTTCCAAACACACTCCTGTTAAACACAGTGTCATTCCTGGAATAACTACAAGTGGAGTACAGTTAGAGTTGAAATAAAAACTAGTTCATGGAAATGCGTAAACTAGCCTTTCCATGTCTCCAGTTTGTGACGTCTGGGACAAACATCATTTTATGCATCTTTTGTTGAATCTGCAGCTGCTGGTGAAAGCAAAACGGAGAGCAGAGACCGACTCCGCGCTCCACTTTCACCACAGCACAAGCAAGCTGCTTAAGCAAGTTGTCCGTGGTGATAAAGGAGGTATGAGTGCTTCTGTAATCACTCAGTTTGTGTGTCTCCCCCCGCCGACCGCCCAGATAAAACCCAGCAGGACCGAGCCAAGCGTGAGCATGTGCTGGTGTGAGTGTGTGACTACAACAAACAGTGAGGAAAACTGCTACGCAAGTCAAGTGGATGTGGGTCGTAGATAAAAACAAAAGTTGGGAGAAGGTCTGCTGTTGCTATGCAAAGCTCTTTACAACACATACTTTGGGTTTACAAGATGATAGTTTGCCAAATTCCTTTAATAAACAAGGTCAGTGTAAGATTACGTACGAAACAAACTGTACACACAATCCTGATCCAGCAGCTTCATGGCATGTTAAGAAAAACATTAAAAGGTACAGTATGTAAAAAATCAAAAGGTCAATGGCAGAAAAATGTAATGTATCATTCAAAACTGTGTTTCCATTGATGTGTAATTGCTTCACTAAAGTAGCTGTTACATGGTTATTTTCTCAGAATCGGTCATTCATATCTACTTGCTGGACGGTGCACATATGGAGGCTGCCATATTTGTTCCGCCATTTTTACTACGGTATCCCTGAATGGATAAAACGATGTGTGTGAAGTAAGAGCCCTCTAAACTTTAAAACTGCTGTACCACCTTCATTTAATCTGAGCCCTGTTTGGGACAAGTAATGCCCTAAAAGAAATTTAGAGTAGTTACTTATAGTACAGTCAATGCGACACCTGAGACCACTGGATCCACTCACAGATGAAAACATATTCTGGGAGAATTTTGGCCACTCACAGCCACTGTACTTTCACTACAGTGCATGGAATATGAAGTCATTTGAAAAAAAAAAAAATCTTTTCTTTCAAAGACCCATCTTTACCACTAGATGTCAGTAATTCTTACATACTGTACCTTTAAAGAAGAACTTTAACTTGTTCCAAAAATGTCTTCTTTCTTTTGTGTGAACATTTGTGTGATTTGATATGAATTTCACAGCATAGCATCATGTCTCATCGAATCAAAATCATATTGTGGCAGAATTAATACAAACATTGTCTACTGAATTTATGAACGGCCTTAAATTATACACCTTAAAAAGTGACTTATTAGTAGGGATGGGCAATATGGACTAAAATATGTATCACAATAATTTCTGATTTTTATCACGACAACGATAAGTGACGATAATTTTATGTATTATAAATCTATCACTACATTCTGTCTTAAGCCCTGAAAAAAATAATAGAAGCCAGAAAACTACATCAATTAAAGGTACAGTGAGCATGAATTACTGACATCTAATGGTAAAGATGGGTATAGCAATGACTTATATGTCAAGCACAGTTGTAAATGTACAGTGGCCGTCAGTGGCCAAAATTCACACTTCACACACATCGTTTTGTCCATTCAGACACACTGTGGTAAAAATGGTGGAACAAATATGGCAGCCTCCATGTAAGTGGACCCCCAGCAAGTAGATATAAATGGCTAATTCTAAGAAAATAAACATATAACAGCTATTCTAGTGAAGTCATTACACTTCAACTAAAACACAGTTTTGAATTATATATTACATTTTTCTGCAACTGACCTTTGGTTTTGTTACAAACTGCACCTTTAAGTTCAAGTAGTACACTTGTATTGCAAAACTAAGTCTGAAATATGAGAATAACTTTGACATTTATTCAAACGAAGCAAACAGCAAAATTAAATGATAAACCTGATAAATTGAATTTATTGTTTTTATCATGAGATGACAAAATATTACTGTGGGTAATTTCTTTGACGATATATCGTACATGATAACATATTGTCCACCCCTACTTTTAAGCAATTGAAGCTGTGAACTACTTGACTATGTGTTCATCTATGAAGATCTTCAATGTTGTGAATTATTTGCCCATGTAAAGCAGCAACAGTCATTCTCAAAATTATTCAGCTGTCAGTTAAATAAGTTTAAATCTTTAAAAAAAAGTCTTTTTAAAAGAAAATCATGATATTGATTTTGAATTGTGTTCCACCTGAACACTGTATTAAAAACAAACAAGAAAAAAGCATGATGGGGGCTCCTAAACTAAAATGTCGTTGAGCAATACTTTGAGGCAATCACCGCAATCAGGTGTTTTCTGTAACGTCCAATCAGACGTCTGCACCTGTTGACAGGTATGTTGGTCCACTGTTCATGAGCAAGGTGCCCTAATTTATCTGAGACAGTTCTGTATTTTTTAATAGATCTTTTCAACTACAATTCGAAAGCGATATTTAATTTTACTAAATTATAATTGAGTCACTTTTAATTTATTATTATTTATTATATTTTTAATTTATATACATTCATTATTTATTATTTATTTATTAAACTACTTAGGACTGGGCAATATTGCTAAAAATATAAAATTTCAGATTTTTTTCAAACCAAAGCCGATTTTCTATTTCATTTATTTATTTATAAATAAATGCTACTTGTTTTTCTTTCAATATATTAAAACTAATTAAAAAACTGACTTAACACACAGGCCCTTTTCAGGCACTATCCAGGAAAAAAAGAGGCATTTATGGTCCGTGGCGTGCATGTAATTTACTCAAACTTGGTTCCTGAACATATTTTACACGAGTTTCCTGTCTCACTGCCAGACAGCATGGCTAACCATTTTACCACTGAGAAATTTAAGCATTAATTTTTGCTTACCAGACATTTTCAAAAGGTAACAAAATCTCAAGAAGCTACGGCTGGCTAGCTGAAGTTACCGCTAGCTCCATGGCTTCTAGCCCCAGGCAACGCACAACGGTCCATGTTGACTTTTGTTCAGTAGTGTGTAGCATTGGTAAGCTACATTTGGCCTGTTTAATAACTAATTTAAGACAGTGAACCATAAAATTAAGTTTTAGTAGACACATTGAACGGCACCACAACATGGCTGACTCTCTACTTTTGTCACTACAGTGATTCCAGAGTTGGTTAAGAGCTCAAACTCAACTTAGAGCCAGTTCTTTCTGTTTTGGCTGGGGAAATACAGGCTGCAGTGCTAAAAAGAACTGGTGCTAGACTTAAACTAGTGCAAGCCAGAGATATTTAATACCTTCCATATGATTCAACTTTCAGTAAAAGCCTCTTTTATTCTCTTGGGTTTCATGTAATTAATAAAGGCGGCGCACTGAGCATATAACTTACAATATGAAAACACAATAACTTATGTTATACCCCTTTATCACTTGATAGACTATGGGCGCATTCACAAAGCATAGACCATGAGACTCTGTCTGAATGGGGACTCTGTTCGGCTGGGGCCGAGGGTGGTCTTCCAGACTGAGATCGCGTTCACGTTGCACCAGGGATGTAACGATATGAAAATTTCATATCACGGTTATTGTGACCAAAATGATCACGGTTATCGTCGCGGGATTATTGAAATCCCCTCCTAGCATCATTAAAATATCCAAAATGGGTCTTTACGTCTACTTTGTCCTTCTTAAAGGGGGAAAAATCTCCAAAACACTGTCCACGTGGTGCCTTCATTGCCGTCCGACAACGAGCCATTTTCAAAAGTATTGCAGTCCCATACGTGTGTTTGTTGTCGTAGCAGTTACCCACAATGCCCAACGTTTTACCCACAATGCCATGCTAAACCAAATGCAGGGAGCAGCAGTTTGTGGTCCACTTCCTGTATTTGGTCCACTTGAAGCGGACCAAAACCTGCGTTTGTAGGCGGACCGAGTCCGGTTGTTTGTTCTGGATCAGAGTCCGTTTGTGCATTCACAACTCCCCCAAACGAAGCAAACTTTCCGAGCAAACGGACTCTGATTTGACTCAAAAAAGCTTTGAATGCACCCATATATGTGTGTTTACCCTTCAGGCTTGGAGTGACACAAAACTCTCAATATTCATTCTTAATTAAATCATTTCACTCTTTTAATAATCACAAAAAGCTTACCTTGAAATCTTTTGTTTTATTAACTGGCAGTGCAAAACACCCCTGTACTGGTATGAAAACCAAAAAGCCTTGAAATCTTCACATCATTAAGCAAGAAGAGGCACGTTTTGCTTAAAAGTTTTTAAACTAACTAGAAATATCTCCAATAAATTAAGAAAAGATGAATGTGAGAGATGTTAAAGTGCCGTTAGTTCTGTCATATTCCTTTGGAACAGTTCGCTCTGACCCAGTTACTTAGGCAACCTGGTTTTGCCTCCAAATGTCATAAACTAGTTAAGAATAACCTAGTTATAGCTTATATATGTGAAACGCTGCTAATTCTCTTTTACCCTGCAACTAAAAATGATGCGAGAGTGGAAACTTTTGACACTTTGTGTGCCTGTCAGAGGTTAATGCTTTGATTGAAACTGTGTGGTCAGATCACACATCTTCGAAGCTATTTACGGCTGTTAATGTTGGAGTTTTTCCTTTGCGAGTGTGCAGAAGGAGCTTCATGGGACCGAACCCCCCTACTGCTGCTCATCAGGGAATCTTATGAATGAGCCCTTGGCCTCATCGGTGCAATGGGTGGGGGTAGGAGGGCTTTCCCCCTCTCTGGCTTTCCCAACAAGGATAATTATGGCTCTTGGAGCGAACCCAAACTTCCCCTGCTCTGTGTTGACACTCCCACCCTTATCCCAGTTCCTTATCTGGGTCCGATGGAGCCTGGCTGTTCATTGTCCCGTTGCTTTCAAACACATTATCAGATCCTCCTGAGCGGGGTCAGTGAACTCTAGAGAAAAAATTGGCTGTGTCGCAGCGTTGTAAAGTCCCCGTCTCGTGTCACATTGCTGAGATTTAATGTGTATTTCTGCATCTGGATTTACTTGTGAGCATGTCATTACTCCTCGGAGAGCCCCACTATAAACCCTCTTGTCTGGCTCGGCGAGCAACTGTTCATTTTTGCCTGGTAAAGACAAAAAGGTCAGACCGGCCAGGTGAGCACAGGTCCTTCCCCACGTCGGCAACATCAGATATACGCCTCTGCAGGTTTGGGCCCGAACGGACTCTTAATGGACACAAGGTGACCAGGAAGATGGAGCAAAGACAAACTGCCTCATGAGCCGCGGATACAAACTTGAAAATTTCTCATCTGTCCATGTGTCAGGTGTCAGCTCTGAACCTGAGCAGCTTCTTTTCTAGAGTTAAAGTATATTACAAGGTTTCTCCGACTAAAGGAACTCTAAGACTTCCTAATTTGGAAAAGGATTAGTGATGAATCACATCTACATCCACTGCGTGACCTCAGTACTGTCCCATTTTTGGAAATACGAGCAAGCAAATCATCTGCCCAAAAACAGCAACTGCAAGCAACTTGCGTCAGAGAGCATCATCATCTGCATCATCATGCAGAACCAATCAGTGATGGCAAATTAGACCACCTCAATGCTGTTATTGGTTTCAGCAGCATTGCATCATTGAGAAAATAGATTATAATGAAAGACAATTATATAAATGTGGTAAGAAACAAGAAAACAGCAGAGACAAGGCATCCATCATTACAACAGATTTAAAGGGTTGTAACAGAAGTGCAAACTTCTTTTTGTGAAGCAATTTATTCTCATAAAAATACTTTCAACACAGCTAACAAGCTATGTTAGCTTCCCACAGTTCGGTCTTTCACAGAAGCCAAAATTCCCACAAGCACTCGCCTGAGGAATTCAATTTTGGATTGTATATGAATTTTGTGCTTTCCCAAAATAAATTCATATGACTACAAGAAATAAAAGCAACCAACAAAAAAGTAGCTCATACCGAGGACAGCCGGCCACTTTATGCTTACTTGTCCAGCTGTAGCCGGAGTCTGCCAAACACTCCATCAGTGAGTGTGTCATGGAAACCCAGAGTACAGCGTGACACAGACAATGAAGCTTTCCTTTTAAAACAGCAGCCTCAACTCTTCACACCAGAAGGGTTGAAGTTTCGTACAGAGTAACACATTGACGCATCTTTCCACTTTCAAACTGAGGTTTCAATGCAAACTAGTAAACTCTCAACAGCACAAAACATGCAAAGTATGCAAAGCATGTTTTATTGCATGCAACACTCACACAACATTCATATCCACAGCTCTGACTCTTATTAACTATTAAGGTGTTAAGTGATTAATAAAGGTCATCTACCAAAAAGGCATACTGCTTCAACTATGTGTGAAAATAAGTCACATGCAAGTACTGAGCAGCGCTTAAATACAAGCAAGATACAGCACATAACTTTCCCTAATAATAGGTAAGTAGTCGATCATCAGAATAATCATTTGTGGCAGCCCTACTGTGTTCATTTAAAATTAGGAGGTGTCCACTGAGGAAAAAACAAACTGAGCAGAGAAAAATGAAGCCCCCATCTTATGATAATCATTAATATGTGACAGTTGTTTGATAGTTGAATCGTAGCACCCTAAATCGTAAACAAATCAAATCGTGTAGTAAGATAGCACACCCCTGATGCCCAACGTCACGAACCGCTGCGTACTGACAGGCTACTGGTTTCGGTCAAGATTCACGGCTTTATGGGCGAGACAGCAAAAGTCGGTGGACATACAAACTTAACAGATTGTGAATAACATCCAGGGACACTTTATTTCACATTATAAACTATTTATTTACTTATTTATGGAAGATTCATTAATAAAAAGACTAGAATTGGGGTGGGTACGGACTGCCGTGCCTCGCGGTCCGGATCCAGACCGGAGCCCCCGTCTTTGAGCGTCCCTGTCTTATACCGTTGGAAAGCCTGTTTATTTCTCTTTTAAATGAGGAAAATCATTTATGAGGAAAATCCATTTGTGGAACGAGCATCAGAATTGAGTTTGTGAGCTGTACTCATAAAATAAACTTACCAAATCTTCCCTGCCAACACCGAACAGCTTTACCTGCTACTGATTCGTTGATGTCATTTACTGGATTGGATAACTGAAGTCTGAAGAAACTAAACATATTGGCAATTTAACAGTTTATTCATTTATGAAATGGAGACCTCGGCAGCAGGTAGAAGAACCGTACACGAGCACAACAGCCTGGCAGCTCGTCCTCATGCTTGTCAGCAGGCATCCTGGTCTTTTACCAGCGTTTGCCACAAGTCGGCCGCTGTGGTTGTCGAGCTCATCCAAGCTCACCCCACAACCGTCAAATAGGATCGCGGTCAGGACTGCAGGTCATTTCATCCTCCAAATTCCCAGCACCGTGGAGGATAGAGTTCAGTCCCAGACTGTGGAATTATGGGACTGCACCTGGTTACAGAACCTCATCTCATCTCTCAGCATTGAGATTGCCTCCAGTCATGACAGGCCTGGTTCTCCCGGATAGGAAGACGCCTGCACCCACAGAACAGGGTTCTAGCCGGTTTCAGTGAGTTCAATTTAAGACCTTTGTGAATTACATTCAAGACCAACGTGATGCATTACCACAAACGTTCACATGATCCCAGAAATTCAAAACCTTATTCGTGAATTTCGTAATTAAAACCAAAAATTCCCTCGCATCAAAAAGAGAAAATCAATTCAGTACCAAAACAGCGACCTTCTTACCCCAACTAAGCTTCCCAGCACAGCACTGATATCCGTCTACATCAAACCGTGACTCTGAGTTTACCAGCATAATGCCTGCTGCACACCACAGCTCCGGTGAGTTTTCTGCCTCACCAGGCCTTTGGATGAAAATCAAACATGTTGATATTTTTGCCTCGCAGGGCGAAAAAATTAACCGTGTGCTCAACTTGAGCTGTCTGCTGATTTCAAAATGGCAGTCCCCTGTCATCATGTTAGAAGACTTGATTGATATTTTGCAAAAAGATCCAACGACTGAAGGCAGAAAAGTTTTGTGGATTTTTTTGTTAGAGACTGAATTGTGTTTTTGGATTTCATTTTTATTTTCCTCACTGGCGCGGAGGACCCGGGTTCGAGTCCCCGACACGACCCCCAGGTGACCCACTGTGGACCCCTGAGCAAGGTCCTTAACCCCCCAACTGCTCTCCGGGCGCTTTAAGTAGCAGCCCACTGCTCTCTGATACTTACAGTACAGAGATGGGTGAAATGCAGAGCCCTAATTTCCCCTCGGGGATCATACAAGTATAACAAAAAAAAAAATAATAATAATTAAAGGGGAAGTTCGTTTTTTTTTTAACCTGGACCTATTTTCTAGCATGAAATATGTTCATTTCCTAACTCAGACAGTTTTGGTGCAACTTGAATTCCTTCGGGAGATATTTAGATCCACTCCAGATCAGCGTATGTCCAATATAGCGGAAGTGATGGGGCAACTGCGTGCAGCCTCTAAATAAGGCATTATCTGCCACAAACTCCTTCATTTCACCAATGTTTTGTTACCAAACATCAGTCAGACCGCCCCCGGACTTGGGCACCCCTGCTTTAAACCATAAAAGCAATTCCATGAAGGTCCTGCTCACAGCCACAAACTGGGCTGTGTCTTGCCTGTAGTCTGTAGATTTGGAGTTTAATCCCATGTACCAACCTTGCAGCGATCCCAGCTCTTGGAAACTAACGTAGGTGTCAAAAATATCGACCCGAAAAATCGATACTGAAACGCATATCGGCCAACTAATTTCCGTGATCGAACTACAGGCGCGCGCACTCACACAGCAGCCGGCAGGAAACAGCGCTACCGACTACAGGCAGGCAAGAGCCGACATCATTTTCTGCTCTAAGTCCAACCACATGCTATCAAAAAATTAAGAAGGAAAAAGCTTTGAAGTTTTCACATGCAGACGAAAAGGAAAAGTGAAAGACGAGACAGGCTGTGTGCAAACAGTGCGCAAAGCGGCGCAACAAAGTCCAGCACTACAGCAAACCTACGAAGCATCACATAACCACATCTAACTCATAATTCAGCAGACAAACTCCCGTATTACAACTTACGCATTATTCGAGCGCCACTCATTCGCATTTCCCAACCTGACCAAAACAAGGCGTCACCGCATTCTTGTCCTCTAATTTCTTCGAGATTATGATCGCTAAACGGAGCACGGGCCTATAAACATTATCTCACCACCCTCATTTCACCAAACTTTAAAAACGAAACTGTCCTTTCACAACTGTTGCTTAACTTGAATAGTTAAACCTCAAAATATTTTCTATTTTTTTTTTACCTCAAACCAAAACGCATTTTCTATTATTATGATTATTATTATTATAGTTTGCACAAAGCAAAACCAGTTTCTTTTTTTTCTTTTTTTTGCATTCCTCAAACTTTTATTTTTTTTTTTTTTACATTGTTGTCACTTAGATTTTTTATGTTTTACATATTAAAACCTCAAAAACCCAAAATATGCAAATTGCATTATATTTGTTATTTTTTTCATTTATTTCACTTTATTCAACAAGCACGCAAGTCATACAAATATTTCTTATGTTTTAATATTTGTCTCTTTTTTTGTCCCCTAGTATCAAAATGGCCGAGATCGAATATTTTTTAATATCGAATCGGAATTTTAGTATCACAACCCTAACTCAGTACAAATTCTGTGGATGTATTAAACAACAAATGGATCTGACAAATTAGCTGGACCGGATACCTAATGAATATGACCAATCCAGCCTTTCAATCCAGTCATTTCTGTTTTTATCAATATTACCTAAATGCTTATGTCAAGCTTGATGCCTTCACTCACATGGCAAAGTATACGCGTCATTCATTCAACAGTAGAATCGGATCGGGTTTGGGTATCAGCTGATATGCTCAGCCCAGGTATCGTATCTGATTGGATCAGAAAAAACGGGATCGGTGCATCTCTAGTTTTATTCAGCATAATCTATGTGGCAAACACTTCTTAGGAATGAATAAAAGTTAGGGGTGCACCATAATTATCAGGCCGATAACAGGAAATTATTACATTGTTCCGATATGTCCGAGATCATAACGACTTGTCCCAATAACATATTGTCATTGAAATATTGTGATGGGGGGGAAAAAAGCTGCTGCTTCACAGGAGAAGACCCCAAACTGCTCCCAAACCACTTTCCCTTCGTATCTGAGACACTAGCTACCCCCGACAGTTGGAAATTTTAAGATCAGTCGTGCAGAAGCAGAAAACCCCAGTTCTAAGCTTGAAAAGTCTTTTTGGTTTTGCTGTTTTGATGTCATGATTAGTTATGTATGCGTGTTATGCATGTTACCGGTCATCAATTATCAGCATCGGCTTTTAGGAGATGAAATTTATTGGTTATCGTATCAGGTTTTTAAAAAGGTTATCATGCTTCCCTAATAAAAGTAAAAAATGAATATTTCTAAGACCTTGGGTGAAAAGCAGGCTGTTTTTAAGATATTTTAAGGCCTTGAATTTAAAGTTCAGAATTTGACATTTTTAGACTTTTTGAGACCCTGCAACAACCCTGACAGAAGATTTAGCAAATGTGTCACGGCGCAACGCACCTCCTCAACTCTGCAGCTCGTCCACAAATGCATTTTCCTGACGAATGTGGCTCCATTTTAAAGGAATCCTACAGTTAAGATTCATGGATTGTTGCAACAAAGAAACTTTTTGTACTAAATTTATAATAAATCAAACCTAACTTACATGTAAAGAATTGTTCACAAGCATGAAAAGTCAAACACAATCTGAGCCAATGGAGCAGAAATCTTGAATAACTCATTTCAAAATGGACATTTTAGGTGTGCTTAATGGCTGTTCTGCAGTTATAAATCTTTTTCCCATCCCTAAGTGCTTAAACTCACTTACTGTTTAGTTGTTCATTTGTTTACAGATTAATCATATTGAAATTTAAATGATTTCAAATAGTTGAAAAACTAATTTAATAAATACATGACGTAAAGTTGATGAGTTACTGTGTTGAAAGGTCATTTATCTCAATAATGACCAAATAAGTCACGATTTACTCATAACAGAAGCCCTAAAACTGATTTTAACCCGTTACGAGATTTACGTTTCCAGCTGTAGCTCATCTGGGCTTTGTTGGGAGTTTAGTTTCCGCTCTTTGCTGGTGGCATTTTTCCGTTTTTCCCAACATTTTTCCCCCCTTTTGAAATCCTAATTCGGTGTTATGACAAGACAGAGGAGGGCAGAGCAGGGAGCCAACCAAAATAGCATCATCTGATCTGTCTTTCATAAACTTTTCCACTCCTGCAGCAACACACTGGAGCGGGCTTTGGCAGAGGAAGAAACGCTAAAATCAAACTGTCACATGAACTATTTAGTCACGGTCATCTACTGTGGAGGTTCTCCATATTAACCCCTGCATTTAAACAAAAAGCATAAAGAGCAAAGCAGTACATAAAACCCACACATCACTTTTAAACCATGTATTAACACTGCATATGTTCTGCCATCACAAGTTTGCAGGACATTGCGAGAGTTAAATATACACACCACGAAGGCCTAATTACATTATTCAGTTTGGGGATTTAATGCCATCCACCATGTGACTAAAGGCTCCCAGATCTACACTGGCGGCAGTAATTTGTTTAAATAATCTAAAGGAGAATGACAAAGACCTTTTGACTACTTTCCAACCACACAAACGCAAAGTCACAAAGAATAAAGGCAGATGTGTTGAAATCTTGGTGAGGGGAAGTGTCTTTGCCGTTTCTGCTCCATGTTTAGCAGCATAAATACAGAGCTCTCCACAAGCGCCGGCAGCCGGCCATTTAGCCGACTACTCCGCCAAGTCCAGCCGGCTACTTGTTTAAAATCAGGATCGGAGCCGTCGGGATTTGGCCTAATGACGCATGACGTTTACGCGCTCTGCAGCTTCCACGTTCAGGCTGCCCCACCGTACTTTCCCTTAAAGCTACTTCGTGTGCGCCCCGCTGTGACACCGCTCTTTTCTCCACCAGAATGCTGAGGAGCATCCAAAGTGAAATTATCTCCAACTTGTTAGTTTCACCGTCAAACTTCACGGCTCCGTCGCAGTCTAAACTAGGGATGTAGCGATATTGGTGATATCACGATATCGCGGTAGGGAAACTGCCGCGAAATTATCGTGGTCTTGTCACGGTATTAAACAGCGAATCTTGAGACAGAAATAATAGTTTCCGGTCCGCTCTATGCGTATGGTAACAGACTAAACTACATAGACCATGATCCTTTGCTGCCAGTGCGCTCTTTTGAGCCAATGGGAATGCACGTAAAAACAAGGTGAGAGGCGGTCAGGTGAACACAGCATGGATATACGAGGATGGAAACCGCCGTTATTCTCCACGAGAAGCGAGAACTTTGTTCGTGTTCTGGAGGCTGCAGGGACAAAAAGTTTGCTTTGGTCCGCTTATTCCTCCATGAGAAGCCGTGACGCCGCGGGCATCGCCGTGTTGACTTGGTGAGTTTATATTTAACGACGAACTTGGTCCGTAGGGGAGGGGGCGACTGTGCATGCGGGGATGTCCGTGTATTAAACGCCTCATGTGTTGTACACGTTATCGTATTCTTTCACCACCTCGATCAGCTGTTCATTAAAACTCTCCGTTTAAGCTGCAGCAGCGGATGCAGAAGATCATCCGATCAGCTGATTGTCGACGTCACGGTGCACCAAACATGTCCGCAGATGTGGCGGAGCCTGTGGAAGTTTAAGCAGTCAGACATCTGACTGACCACTGACAGACAGGCGGACTTACTCATTTTTAATTTATTGACGACTAAAGACGAGGCAGTTTCTTTGTGTCTGGGTCTTTTTTACTCAGTAAATAGGCTGTTTTAATCCCTGGTTGAGTTTATTTAATCTAGCACCTGAGCTGTCTTCTCAATAAATATATGTTGGATTTTTACTTGAATTTTAAGCTTATGTAAAGGTTTTTTCAAGCAGTTCAACAAGTCATAAGCTTGAATATGACGACAAATGTTGTAGCAATGACTCGTCATAGCATTTTATACCATCATTATTATCGTGAGCCTCCCCACAATATCGTGATGAATATCGTACAGTGAGGTTCATTTCGAGACAATATCGGACCGTGAGATGTGGATATCGTAACATCCCTAGTCTAAACTAATATCAATCCATCCATCCGCCTTGAAACCAGTGCAAACGTTGGGTTCTTGCCCCGTGCCTCGTATATTTATTCGTATATTAATGCACGCTTCGTATTATAAGGTGACGTAACATCCTCTTTTACCCGCACGTCATCTTTTTGAGAGGTAGAAAACGTGCCATGTTTTTCTAAATCATCCGGGAAGGAGCCGCAGCGCAGAGAAGCCGGAGTTACCTGGTGATCACGTCAGCCGTTAGCGGCCGCACGGGACAATGAGACAACGGGAACGCACTATAACCCGCGTTAGTGCGAAATATGGAGTTTGTGCCGAACTGTCGGATCGGAAGGTTTTCCCATGGACGTTGTAAAGCTGTTCAGACTTTGCTGGAGAGGTTTCATCTCCATCACTTTCTCCACTGTTTTGCATGAACACCTTCAGACGAGCTGAAGTCGAGGTTCATGTTCTGACTGACGGCTTTGATGGTTTGGGGAAGAAGAAAATGCAAAAACATAAACTTAAAGAAAAATAAATCCTGTTTTTATCTTGGTAGAGAGGCATGGGAAGCTCAGTGCATGATGGGAAGAAGGAGCTGGAAGTTCTCATCAGTTCTGCATAAACAGGCTTTTTCCATCTTGTCTGCTGTTTCTATGTTTATTACATTATTACATTATGAAGGGAAAAATACTCGAGCAGAGAGACACTTTGTAGAAATTCTCCACCCCACAAAAGATGGACTGAATACCACAGTATTTCTTCACTTTGCCCTAAACTTTATGATATTTGGCCCCGAAAAACCTCAAAATATTGTCTTATGTAGACAACATACTGTAACAACACGTCCTCAAAATTATTCACACCCTCCAATAAAAGTAGGTGTCAGTGAAATAAGTTGGAATTGACAAAAGTAATGAAGAAAAATTCTATGAAAATCATGACACTGATTTTGAATTGTGGTTTAGCAGAAATATTAAAAACAAACAAACAAAAAATAAAACAAGCAAAAAAGCACAATAGGGCTCCAAAGCTAAGATTTTATTGAGCAACATTTTAAGGCAATCGCTGCAATCAGGAGTTTTCTGTAAAGCTTACAAATACTTTTACACCTGTTGACAGGTTATTATTATTTTCAACTACAATTAAAAAGTAATATTTCATTTCACTGAATTATAACTTTTGTAAATTTTTATCCATCTTTAGTTTCTTATTTGAATTACGATTGTGACTTTAGCATTTTCTGTAATTGGAGGGTGAATAATTTTGAGGATGACTGTATGTATGTATGTATGTGTACATATAAATATCATCCGTGACAGCCTGATGAGCTGTCGCCGGACAGGAGACGTAGAAAAAGAAACAAACACGAAGAATAAATGTGCTGAAACCAAACCAACGAGGGGAACTATTCATAGTAATCTATGACATCACCACATGGTGATCTTGGCTTGGAAAAACAGATGTGTGTGTCAAAAACAGTGTTTGAATTGATATTAAAACAAGTGGGGACACTTGAGGAGAAAGCGTTCAGCGTTGTTAGGATGGCATGAACGAGGAGAAGTCAGCCCACACAGGCTGGCAACATCCTCTGCAAAAGGTCCCGTTTGTCAGATTTTAATCATCTGGCTTAATCCAGCTGAGCCTGCCACTGGAAAATCTCCAGGAGTGATGATACGATGGCTCGATAGCCGTCGGTAGGCCCGATTCTGTAACCACCTGGGATCATACGGTGGATAATGACACTCTCATCACACCCACGGCGCGTTTCCTCTGAGCCACAGAGGGAAAAGAGTGTTTTGCTCCTGCTGTATAAAAGCAAACACCGTGAATTCACAGCAGAGCAGCGGAGTTCGGTTTGTGTTTGCGTGGAAGCGAGCCTCGTTCCGGACGAGCTCGGTCAACAGACCCTTTTCTTTGCGTTTTCTGTGCAGGTGATGTTCTGTACAGAAGTTTGTGTTGAAGAAGATAATTTGCTCAAATAAAGCAGAAAGAAAACTTATTTACTTTATAACCTGGAACAAATATTCCTATGAGAACAAACCTGAACTGCTTTTTTCAAAATTTTCCAAGCATACAACTCAGCATCTGCACCTTCCAATCGGAAGTCACATCCTGGAACCGTGATAATCACCATCACGTTCCAGGAGACAAACTTCCGCCTTATTTCCAAACAAAAACGTAGCATCATGGTGCCGACAGCACGTCGTCCACCTCTGCAAACCCTGCAGGGCTATCAGACACTCAGCCCAGCTGTGACTGATGCGGTGATGGCTCTTCTTCATCATCACCTTCATCACCTGTCCTTCATGGTAGGACCTGCTGCCCCTCCTCTTCCATCTCCATCTAAAGATGACGTAGGGCTGGGCGATATGGACCAAATATCATATCATTTTGTATTTATTTTAGACGATCGATGATATCGGTATTTATACCCTAATTTGTCTGAAAGTTTCATTTCAAATCAAACAGCTGTTTTTTAAGTATGGAAACATGTTTAGCGTAAAGGTATCGTCCACTGCAGTGATGGAACCGGCAAAACACTGCTTAGAAATGTTTGTTAAATCCATGTAATCAAATATAAATGGCTGATTTTTTATGATTTCTTTGTAAAAGTCTTCCAGACAGTTTAACAGTGGTGGGAAAAAAATAATGATACACTGAAAAATCGCAATATCTTCATATGCTGATACAATATCTATATTTAAAAACACAATATTGATCTATTTTACTGACGAAATCTCGTGATATTTAATCGTTCTGTTACGAAATCTTGCGAGAATTCACAAAATATGGTGAGATTTTGTAACAGAATGATGAAATCTTGCAAGATTTTGAAAGTAAAATAGATTGATATTTAAAAACGCGGTATCGATTTAATATTGGCATATGAAAATATCATATTTCAGTGCATCAATATTTTTTCCCACCCTATTTTCAAAGTGTTGGAAACAGATAGACAACTGCTACTTGCAATGACTGCTTTTTTTTCAGCTTTAATATCAGTATTGATATCAGTTATCGCCCATGAGTTTTAAAATATATTTGTGTGAAATGTAAAAAACTACAAACATCTTACCTAATTTTCTTGAAGTGCACAACACTAAAAACTACTAATTTTAAAAAAGAAATGAAAACTTTTTCATGGCCAGCCAGCATTTGAGCTGCAGGTGACGGTGGCTGCTCTGAATACCACCACCTCAAACCTACAAGCTCCATTTTAACTCACTGCAAAGGTGAAGGGCCAAAAAGGGAACGGTGAAAGAATTTCACCTCTTTAAAACAAAGAGGAGCTTAAAAGACTCAAATGGCAACTAAAGGTTAAACGTTGAGGCAGTTTTAACCACAGGACAAACTAATTTGCTCTCATAATCAGATTAACTGGGCACAGATCAGACTCAACAATAGGAAACGGCTGCTGACTGGAGGGCAACTGTCACTGACCTCAGATGGAGTTCAAACAACTTCTGAAAACTGGAGTCCGACAACATTCAAGTAGGGATGTACGATATAATCAGCCCCCCGACCTTAAAACTAAGTATCGGACATCAGCCACACTGATATTTAACCAATCAGCCTGCTGTTTCTAAAGTTTCTTCTTCAAAATCTTATTTTTTTACAGACTTTACAACTTCTAAATACTAGGGGTGGAAAAAAATGTCAATACACTGAAATATCGTGATATTTTCATATCCTGATATCATATTGACATTTAAAAATGCAGTATCAGTCCATTTTACTAATGAAATCTTGCAACATTTCATCGTTCCATGATGAAATCTTGTGACAGTTAACGAAAATTTTGCTATTTTTTTATATCCTGATATCATATTGATATTTAAAAACGTGGTACCTACCTTTTACTAACGAGATGTTGCAATCTTTCATCATTCTGTTAGGAAATCTCATGAGAATTCATGAAATATCATGAGATTTTGTAACAGAACGATAAAATCTCATGAGATTTTGTAAGTAAAATAGATTGATATCGCGTTTTTAAATATTGATTTGATATCGACATATGAAAATATTGCAATTTCAGTGTATCGATATTTATTCCCAACCTAGTCTTTAGAAGTTTTAAAGTCTGTAAAAAAAAAGTTTTTGAAAAAGAAGAAGCTTTTTTTAGACTTCAGAAACAGCGGGCTGATCGGTTAAATATCGGTGGAGTGGCCGATGTCCGATACTCAGTTTTAAGGCCAATATCGACCGATACTGATAGGAAGACGATTATATTGTGCATCCTTAAAAAAGATTTCAAATCCATCTACAATAGAGTCAAACAATTCTGAAAAATAACTGAAATTTAGCCATAAAAATCCTAAATCTGTTTCCCTGAGGGTTTGAAAGTACAAAAAAAGGCTCAAATACACACTAATGTGGAAACTTGCATTAAATCCAAAGCACCTGAAGTAAAGCTACAGTATCCATCTGTAATTTGTCAAGGCGGTAAGTTTCCAACTGTTTTAAATATGTGGAGAAACTTATCCACGTAATTCTAGCAGGACGAGAGGCTTCCCTGCTGCTGACCAATCAATGACATGCCTCCTCTATCATGGTTTTATTTCTCTCCAACACCTTTGGTCAACCAGGAAAAGTATCAGTGTATACTTTAAAACGCCGGCTTGCAGAGTGGCACTCCTTGATCAAACACACCATGACTGCGGGTCAAACTTCAGCTATGATTTCTCAAAAGACACAAAATCTGTATATTCCATGTTAGGATCAAAGCGGAGATATGTTGCTGCTTTAAAGCCTGACACATTCTTACACTGTAGCTTGACAGAATCAAGGTCAGGCTGCGCTGCTTCACACACAACACACAGTAGATCTAATAATGGAAGCAGTTTTTAAAAAAGGGATGCACGATATTGGAATTTTTGGCCGATATCCGATATGCCGATATTTTTAAACTCGTGTAGCCGATAACAGTCATTGCAAAAAGCAGTTTTGTTATCCGTTTCCGACAATATGAAACATAAGGGTGGATAAAAAATATCGATACACTGAAATATTGTGATATTTTCATATGCCAATATCAATCGATATTTAAAAACGCAGTATCGATCTATTTTACTAACAAAATCTCGTGACATTTCATTTCACAATATTTTGTGAATTCTCACGAGATTTCGTAACAGAACAATGAAATATCGCAAGATTTTTTTCATAAGAGATCGATTTAGTGCTTTTCAATGTCAATATGGTATCAGCATATGAAATATCGTGAAATTTTTGTAAATTCTCGCGAGATTTTGTAACAGAACGATAAAAGATTGCGAGATTTCGTCAGTAAAACAGATCAGTACCGCGATTTTCAATTTCAATATGACATCAACAAATGAAAATATCGTGATATTTCAGTGTATCGATATTTTTTCTCCACCCATAGTCTTTAGAAGTTTTAAAGTCTGTAAAAAATAAGTTTTTGAAGAAGAAGTTGGGGTTTTTTTAGACTGTAGAAACAGTGGGCTGATCGATTAAATATCAGTGGGGTGGCCGATGTCTGATACTCAGTTTTGAGGCCGATATAGGTCGATACTGATAGAGAGCCAATTATATTGTGCATCCCTAATTAAAAAGTAGTTCACAAAGACTTCATTCAACCCACATATCCATCACAAGGGGTACCAGCACATTTGGAGACTTTAAGCTTCTTTTGTGGGTAACTAACTCGCCCACTCATAGCAGGAAACACGCTCCAATGTGCTTTTAGGCCTGGTCTGTTAAAAGTTTAGTGTTAAGGAAAAAAATACTCACACACACACACACACACACACACACACACACACACACACACACACGAGACACCCAAAGCATGGGGCTTGTGAGAGACAGGCTATTTATAGGCTTACTCCAGTGAGGAAGCTGGCTCTTCCCTCATGTTTGGGATCAACACTTCACATGGGGGAAAGGAGAAAGGAGCAGGGGGTGGGGACCCTCTATTGACACAACACTGACTTTAACACAAAGTGGTTTAAGTTAAAGCATTTCATTTTAATTTAAAGTTTAATTCAGCACCATCCACCATGCACCAAAAATTCTGGAATGCGCTGCTAGGTAGCTGCAATTTGTGAAAGCTCTCCCTTAACTTTTGTGTTTTTTTCTAATATAGTTGTCTTTTTTTTTTATCGACATTATTCGTCAGATTAGGTTTTTCTTGGAGGATTTTTTATGCTGGTTTCAACGGTGTGCAATTCGGGGAGATTTTTCCTCGTATATTGGCTTTTTTCACTGCTTGTTATGATGTGTATCCATAGCAACGGAAAAATTGTTTACCACCGTGATCAACTGTTAAAACTCTCCCAAATCAAGATTTTCAGCGAAATAACACGTCAAATCCCAGTGGAGTTAAGGAGAAAGACAAGAGGATGCAGGGCAGGGGTAAGGCAGAGAGAAAAACGGTGGAGATTTAAACCGTTTCTTCCAACTGTTGTGATGGGTAACGTGAGATCGCTAGCTAACAAGATGGACGAGCTCGAAGTGCTAACAAGGTCTCAGAAAGAGTACAGAGAATGCAGTATCATGTGTTTCACCGAGACTTGGCTGCATGAACACATCCCGGACTGTAATGCGTCTGTACACGAAGCTTCCAAGACGGTCCGTGCGGACCGAAATATACAGCTCAGCGGGAAGCGGAAGGGGAGGCGGAATTGCAGTGCTGGTCAGTCAGCGCTGGTGTCATCCAGGACACGTCACTGTCAAGGAGAAGATATGCACAAGAGACATTGAACTGTTAGCTGTGAGTTTCCGTCCATATTATTTACCCAGAGTTTGCCTGTGTTATTCTGGTAGCGGTTTATATAATACCAGGTACCGCACCAGAGACAGCCTGTGATGTCATCAGCTCCGTCGTGGCTAAACTACAAACACAGCATCCAAACTCATTCATAGCGATCTCTGGAGACTTCAACAACGTCTCCCTCTCTGCTACGTTGCCAACTTTCCAGCAGTTTGTCAGCTGCTCCACCAGAGAAAATAAGATGTTGGACTTATTTTATGCAAATACAAAGAATGCATACAGCTCCTCTGCCCTGCCTCCTCTAGGAAGATCTGATCATAATCTGGTTCTTCTCACCTCCACCTACAAGCCCATCGTTCAGCAGCAACCAGTCATTAGGAGGACAATTAAAACCTGGTCTACTGAGGCTGAAGAGGCTCTGAGAGGGTGCTTTGAGGCCACAGACTGGAATGTCCTCTGTGAACCTCATGGAGATGACATCAACACCATGACTGAGTGTGTAACAGATTACATAAACTTCTGTGTGGACAGCATCGTTCCAACAAGAACAGTGAGGTGCTTCCCCAATAACAAACCCTGGATCACCAGTGACCTGAAAAAGCTGCTGAACATCAAAAAGAAAGCTTTCAGGGATGGAGACAGGGAGTTACTGAAGACCACACAAAAACAACTGAAAACACAGACTAAGAAGTGCAAGGAGGACTACAGGAAGAAGTTGGAGAGCCAGCTCCAGCAGAACAACGTGAGGGATGTGTGGTCGGGAATGAAGAAAATCACTGGCTTCAAGCTAAAGGGGGGACCAGACTGACGGAGGTCTGACAGAGCTAACGAACTGAACATGTTCTTCAATAGGTTCAGTTCCCCCCTGCCGACAACCCAACATTCCACACACCCTCCATGAGCTCACAGCTTTCCTGTCCCACCTCCCACTCTGTCACCCTGCACCTCAGTCATGGACCTGAACACAGCCTCATCTCCCTCCACATCAGGACAACCTGAGACCTCTTTTGCCTCCACCTCCAGCCTGACTGTCTCATGTGACCAGGTCAAGAAACAACTAGAAAAACTGAACCGGAACAAGGCTGCAGGTCCAGATGGTGTCAGTCCCAGAGTTCTCAAGACCTGCTCAGAACAACTATGTCCGGTTCTCCAGCACCTTTTAACACCAGCCTGAGACAGAACAGAGTTCCTGTGCTGTGGAAAACATCCTGTCTTGTTCCAGTCCCTAAAAACCACAACCAGCTGAACCAAATGACTACAGACCAGTTGCTTTGACATCTCACATCATGAAAGTCCTGGAGAGACTCTTACTGGCTCACCTCAACAAGCAAGTGAACACCTTTCAGGACCCATTACAGTTCGCATATCGTAATGGGCTTGGGGTTGAAGACGCCATCATCTTCTTGCTTCAGAGAGCCCACTCTCATCTGGACCAGTCAGGCAGCACTTTGAGGGTCATGTTCTTTGATTTTTCAAGTGCATTTAATACTATTCAGCCTGCTTTGCTATGTGAGAAGCTCCATAACTTCCAGGTGGATCCCTCCACAACCACCTGGATTTACGACTACCTCACAAACAGACCACAGTTTGTGAGACTGAAAGGTTGTGTGTCTGAGATGGTGGTCAGCAGCACTGGAGCACCACAAGGGACTGTACTCTCACCATTCCTCTTTACACTGTACACCTCAGACTTCCAGTATAACTCTGAGTCCTGTCATCTGCAGAAATATTCTGATGACTCTGCTGTTGTGGGGTGTATTAGTGATGGACAAGAAGCCGAATACAGGGAACTTGTCAATCAGTTTGTGAAATGGTGCAGTAACAATCAGCTCATCTTAAATACCAGCAAGACTAAAGAGATGATTGTTGACTTCAGGAGGAGCAAGAATAAGCAGCATAGTCCTGTCTACATCCTGGAAGAGGAGGTGGAGGTGGTAGAGAACTACAAATACCTTGGAGTTCAGCTGGACAACAGACTTGATTGGAAATGCAACTGTGACTACATCTACAAGAAAGGTATGAGCAGACTCTTCTTTTTAAGGAAGCTAAAATCATTTAATGTCTGCAATAAGATGTTGCATATCTTCTATAAGTCTGTGGTAGAAAGTGCAATTAGCTTTGCAGCCATCTGCTGGGGCAGCAGCATCAGAACCAGAGACTTGAAGAAACTAAACAAGCTGATCAAGAAAGCTGGTTCTGTGCTGGGGATAACTCTGGAGCCGCTGGAGCTGATCGTTCAAAAAAGAATGCTTCACAAGCTGATGAAGATAATGGAGGACACTTCCCATCCTCTCCACAACACGGTGAAGAATCAACAGAGTGTGTTCAGTGGGAGGCTGCGTCAAGTTCGCTGTAGGACGGAGAGATACAGGAATTCATTCCTGCCAGCAACCATCACCCTAAAGAACAAGACTAACTGACTTTTTGTTTATTTATAAAAAAAAAAAAAAAAAAAAAAAAAAAGTGAGCTTTTACAATACTGAATTTCCCTTCGGGGATGAATAAAGTATTTTTCATTTCATTTCATTTCATTTCATTTCATTTCATCCAATTCCAAAAGGGAAATACAGTCGCCCTCAAATTATTCATACCTCCAATTTTTTTTTAAAAAAGGATAAAATTACAACAGTAATTCAAATAACAAGAAACTTAAGAAACTAATAATAAATAAAAATTTACAAAATTATAATTTAATGAAATAGAATATTGCTTTTGAGTTGTGGTTGAAAATAACAATTTAAAAAAAAAACATACAAAACTGTCCCAGACACATAGGGCCCCTTTCCCATGAACAGTTTATTTTTTTTTCATGCATTTGTTTTTAACATTTCTTTCAAACCACAATTCATAATCAAAGTCATGATTTTCATAGAATTTTTATTTATTATTACTTTCATTAATTTAATCGCAGTCAATGAGAGCTAATTTTTTTTCCTCTTTTAATTTGAGTGTATGAATAATTTTGAGAACTATACATGTAAAATGAAGATATTGCAACCTGCAGGACACACCCATTTGATAGAGCATACTTCTGCTTTCTTTAGAAAGCAAGTATGTGGTGTTATCTTAAAGGAAATCTGAATTCCTGTTAAGGTGTCATCAGTTCCTATACTCTTTTCTTCACAGATGCCCTGGTGTTGACTTGAAGGATTCATAGAAAAATTGCAGCTTTTTGTGTTGCATAAAAGCCAAAACAAGTGTTGGCAAGCATCTCCAGAAACCAAGTGATGCACACAAGCAGAACAGAGAGACCTCCTGGAAGATGAGCTGCATCACCGAGCACTTTTAAGTTGCAGGCTGGGTGATGCAGAGGCATCGTTGATGCCGTAAGACGTGAGAGAAAACATGCTTCACCTTTGACACATATAGCGCCAGCATGCGTCTTTCTAGCTGTCAGGCCCGTGCGTGTTTATACGGGACATCATAACGGTTCAGCGGCTGGACGCGACTTGAACCGCTCGCGTCGTGACCAGCTGAGTTATTTCGCATTACGTGGAGACAAAGCTGGCAGCATGTGGAAAGAGAACAAGCCCAAATACGAGGTTAGTGCGGGGAGACAGCAGAGGTGGAGTGTTATCGATGGAGAAACTCACATCCTCGAACAGGGATCCAACGTTGGCTGTCACCAGCAGTATTCCTGTGCCTTGCGCCGTTGTCAGCTTCCCTGCCATAATTCTTTGTATCAGGTGAGTCGGCGACTTGTGCAGCGGACTTTGCAGGTTAAGAGGCGCGTGGAAACAAAAGAGGAGAGGCCGGAGAACGTGTCGGGAAAGTGGTTAAAACACTGCGAATCTGCGACTGAAGCCGGGGTTGAGGCGGCTCGGCTGGAGCATATTTTTCAGCAGTGGCCGTGCATCTACTAGGAGTTGCTCTGCAGTTGAAGGTCCGTTGGTGGCGGCGGGTTTGCGGCTGTGCTGCTTTTTCTCGCGCTACTTTTTCACCTTCAGAGCCATCGCAAAAGTTTCCGTTTTTAATCCACGGCGAGTGCCTGGCTCATTTCAGCGACGAGTGTTTCCCTATCTTTTGAGCTGTGTAAAACTCTCCCTCCTAAAGCAGGACGCTTTTCCAGGACCATAGCCTTCACCGTTAAGAGAGGATAGGCTGGAGTCCTTCGCTGCTCTGACGTCAGCGCGCCAATGGAAACGCGGGGCTGTCTTAAAGGGCCAGCGCACCGTAAACGCGACAGCTGCGTCTCCCAGGTCACTGCGTCCATTATCGGACACAGGGAGCTATTCCATTTAGTATTTCCTGTTTTCAAATATTACTCGGAACTTTGTTGTCTTTTAATATATTTCTTTTTTAAAAAGGACCAAGTTTTGTTGTTTTGTGTTTTCTTTTTTCATTTGCTGCAGTTATGAGATTTGTTAAAGGGGGGGGCAACATACAAAATTGACTTTTTTGAGCTTTTTATTATGTTATCATGCCATTTCCTCCCCATAAAACATGCCCCAGGGGTTACTTTGACCCACTCACACATGTTTGAGAAATCCCTGAATCTCCTGTGGAAACCAACATGGCCGCCAGAACGGCTCCTACCACATAGCACCTCCGATACCACGAAGCTCCTCCCCCTCCCTTACTGATCTCCGCCCCACCAGAGTATAGCTATGTTATATCTCACTCCCTATCACGGATGTAGTGCACTATATAGTGAGCACGCCATTTTGTCGTGTTGTTCGAATTCTGTTCACTACTTTTCATCCACTACATCGTCCACTATAAAATACCCACAATGCACTACAAATGTAAGTGTACAAGCGATGTACCCTACATTTTACTCCCGTATACCACAATGCAATGCAGCCATGTTTTGTGATCACAGAAGAAGAAAAATGGTGAAGCAGCTTAAATGTTAGTAAATGTAACGTTAAAGTACCAACATGCTTTAGTGGCGTTGTTGTGTAGCTTTTAACAATAATGGTATTTCTTCGTAGCAGGAAAGCTGTCTGTTGTTCATAACTGTTAGCTAGTTAGCAACTGCACTTCTTTAAAGAAAATTTTAAAAAATAAAAACTTTATTGAAGTTCCGCTACTGCACGTCGCAGTGCATCTACTGACGTCACCCCATGTAGTGTCCGAAATCTCCTTCGGTCGTTCCCTACATAGTGTACATGATATAGTGGACTACATCATACACACTATGTAGGGAATAGGGAGTGAGTGGATGAGTGGATGATTTAGAACACAGCTAATGAGAGTGTTGTGATCATAGATATAAACACTAGATGCCGCCTTCAGACCCATAGCGTACGTTGGCTCAGTCACCATCTTGGGCAGGGGTTTCTTACAAGCAGTTAGGTCCATATCTGTGGTTAGGTCGCGTTTTTTGACTTCATGCCGAAAGATTGTTCAGCCGTCTGCAGCTGTCATTTCAGACTTGGACAGAACTGGACGGTCAACTTGTTTGAAAGGAGTGATACCATCTAATTTAAATTTTCCTCATCATTTTTGCAAACTTTGTATCAAGACAATTTCTCACATGATCAAAATATTTCAGTGCTTACTAAAAGATTATAAAAGAAACGGTTAGAAAGTTTTCCTTTTTTTAATTTATCCTCATATAAACATTTAAAACTTATTTAATTAGTGTCATCCTTCATTTTAAAATGAAATATTCTGAGAAGACATCTTTTTAAACATCACACGAATGAGTTATTCTTAAGTACCTGAATAATGTAGAATATTATTTTTTTATTTGCATTTACCAGAAATACAAACCTGATAAAGGCCCTGTGAAAAACAAAATTATTACACTGAAGCAATACTGGATGATGAGCATGAACAGAATCAATAAATTCACATGGATTATTCTGTTATGGTACATTCAACCTGATTTTAATGTGTTCAAATTTGTAGTTTTTAACTACTTTGTAGTTTTTTACTCAGGATTTTTTTTTTTTTCAAATAATATATAAAAAAGCAGCCTGACCAGCACTATGTACTGTATGAAACACTCTCATACATAGCGCTGGTCACGCTGGTGTACCAGGCTATAAAATCACTGTATGCATGTGGTTGTGTGTCTAAGTATGTGTGTATGTAAATTAAATAATCTATGCTTTGTCATAAATATCATATATATAATAAACCAAACGGCTTGAAAATTGGTTGAAAATTGAGTCAGTTTTGGAGTTTTTAATCGGAGATAGATCTACATTGAAATATTGATAATGCAACGAGGAGACGCGGCTTCCCCCTGCCTAAGATGGTGGCTGAGCTGACGTATCACTACAATGGACAGCAGCGTCGGAGGCGGCTTACATACTGCTGTTTCTGAGCCTCGGGACGCCTTTGGGCAGTGACAGCTCAAAAATGTGCATAATGAATATTGGTGTGACATCAAAACGAGTCAGAAACATATTTTTAAGGTCTAAAAGTTACATTGTGTGTCTTTAAAAGCTATATTTTTAAAAAATACCTCCATGAGTCGTGTAAAGAGGTGCAGAATGAAAGTACACCATTTCCTGAAAAAATTATATTTAGCCTGAAAATAATTTTATTCTGCACCCCTCTATACGTTCTGTGGATGCATTTCTTTAAATTATTGTTTTGATGAAAATGATGTTGCTATCACCTTTGATAGAAGAAAAGATTTTATTTTTTTTGTAAATGGTCTACTTTGCAGGAGATTGACGTATTTTTATAAATAATTTAACTATGTGTTAAGTAATTGAGTTAAGGTTTAGTTTTTTTTGTTTGTTTGCTTGTTTTAGAAAATCTTTTTTTGTTATCTTTCTATCTTTTTAACTATAGTTATATGCCCCATTTGTGGGAACTACATCTATAAACATTGTCAGGAATAAGACTAGCATGGGTATATAGCGTTAGACCAGAGTTAGAGAAGCAGCAGCAGTCTGGGAAAATAATTGATTTTGTGTGCTATTTTGCAACGGATGAATAAACCATCAAAACTTAAGCCACATTTACATAATAACACTCACAAATGCAAAAGTAGGGGTTTGTTTTGTCTGACAACTCTACGTCTACACGAGCGTTTTGAGGAGAAATTCCTCTTGGAATGTCATGTTTTTTGATGTAGTATGCATGCCAAGTAGCTAGATGGCGCCACCATCAAGACCAAATGGCATGAATATTTCTATTCTTCCTCTTCCTGTTTGTTGATGTTTTCCTACGCTGGCGCCTGTTTGTGACGTAAACATTATGTGACGACAAAACAGACTTTTGCATTTTCAACGATTTTCCCTTTGGAAGTAATTTTCTATGTGGGTAAAGTATATGGAAGGAACAATAGCAAATAATATATTTTAGCTAATTTTACAGTTTTCTGAGTTTTGGAAACTCCTTGTCTTCTTCTTCCTCAAACCAAACCCTAACCAAACTAAATTCCATGCTTGTTTCTTCTAAATTTCTTGAGAGACTCTTACTGCTCACCTCCAAGCAGTAACACCTTTCAGGACCCATTACAGTTCCATATCTAATGGGCTTGGGGTTGAAGACGCCATCATCTTCTTTCCTTCTTAAGCCACCCCCTCTTTTCCGTCCAGCAGTTTTATGGTTTCTTTTTTTTCGTGTTTTTTTGTGTTTCTGACTTCCCAAAATGCCGGCACCGTCTAAACTATAGTCACCCTGGAGCATCATTGTATAAAAGAACGGGCCTTACGTATTTGGTTGGGAGAAGACTACTTTTAATATTCTTAAGAAAAACTGTCCATGATGCATCTGTGGCTCTTTTGGAATAAAAACTTCGTTGCAAAATGGCCACATCGGGGGAGTGGGTGGCCTAGTGGTAATGTCATGGGCCTTGGCACAGAGGACCTGGGTTCAAGTCCATATCATGACACTCAGGTGAACCATGTCCCTTCTCTCTTCCCTTTTCTTTTTTTTTTTATAGCCCCGATATTCCCCCCCCCTCCACGTTTAAACCTGTCTCCCCCTCCCCCCTTCCGCAAAGACCTCTTTTTTTTCCCCCTTCATCCTCTTCCCCCCCCCCCCCCTCCCCCCCTTTTTTATTTATTTTTCTTCCTCTCCCTCTCTTTCCTTCCTCCCCCTCCTTTTTTCTCTTTTATGTTTCCTTTTTTTTTTCCTATCTTTTCCCCCTCTCTCCCCCTTTCCTCTCCCCTTCCCCCGGAGCCCTTTTCTTTTTTTTTTACCCCTCTCCCCTTTTTTTCTTTCCCCCCGGCCTTTTTTTTTTTCCCCCCCCCCCCCCTTTCCCTTTTTCCTCTTTTATTTTTTGATTTTTCCTTTATTTTTCCCCATCCATTTCCTCCCAACACCGAAATGTATAATCCCTGTGGACCCCTGAGCAAGGTCCCTAACCCCCACATCCAGCCCACTGCTCTCTCAGAGATGGGTGAAATGCAGAGCCCTAATTTCCCCTCGGAGATGAAACCAGTAAATCAAAAGAAAAAAAAAAGAAAAGAGAAAAGAAAAGAAAAGAAGAGAGAACACTGTGCTTGCAACAACTGCAGTTGCTTAAACAAGATGCCATTATGTCTTTTACACTGTGACTGTAATTTTTACAGTAAAAAAAATTGGCAACCACAGCTGTCCAGTTTTTCACTGCAATTTTTAAATTGCAGTGGAAAACTGGCAGTTGTGGTTGCCAGTTTTTCACCGTAAAAATGACAATTGCTTTATCAAGATGCCATTATGTGTTTTATGTGACTGTAAGTTGTACGGTAATAAATTGGCAACCACAGCTGCTTTTTTTCTTTTTTTTACGTAAAACTGCAAACACAGCTCTAGTTTTTCATCGTAAAAATGACAGAAAGAGGTGTCAACTACAGCTGCCAGTTTACAGTATTTAACTGTTATTTTTGCTGTGAACTACCATGAATAAATAATAATTTTAATAATATTTTAATATATCCCATGAATAAATAATAATAATCTAAATAATAATTTTTATGGTGAAAAACTTGTCAGCTTTGGTTGCAAGTTTTTCACTGTTAAAATTACAGTAAAAAGGTGTTTACTACAGCTGCCAGTACACAGTATTTAATTTTTGCAGTCAACTACCATGAATAAATAACAGTTGTGTACTGCTCAAGTTAAGGTTGCCAAAGCAGCATACCATAATAATTTATATATTGCCACTGTTATTTATCGGGTTGATAAGCTGTTTTTACTGTTAATTTAATAACTTTTATTTGTAAAAACAACATTGTTTTTTGTACTGTTTTAACTGTTATTATTGCCAGAAAATACCGTAAATAAATGACAGTTGTGTACTACAAAATTTACGGTTGCCAAAATAGCATACCTGTAAGTTTTACGGTGAAAAAATGGCAACCACAGCTGCCACTTGTTTTGTTTTTTTTTTACTGTAAATAATATGTTTTTTGTTGTTTGTTTTTTTTTTACAGTGTACCTACAATAATCCATCTCCCATAAGCCTGGAATAGACTGCGATTTTTTGGCCGTTTGTGAGCCGATTTTCCAGTCGTGTGACAAGTTTGGCAATCGGGCCAACTTGGTCAAATCATGTGTCGTGTGTCGTGCAGTATACTAGGGGGTCACGAGAGTCAATCGGCACCTCACGACGAGCTCCCGATCAGACATTGTGAGTCGCAAGAAAATCAAACCTGTTTGATATTTTGGTCGTGGCTCGTGAGTGAATCGCATGTTGAAGCGGAGCCACGGCCAGACTGAGAACTCATTCCTCGGAGATTTTCATATTTTGCATTCGCGAAACAAAAACTGAAGTAAACCAGAGGCAGCATGGCGACCCGGCTTGTCATTTGGACGGAGTTCTCGTTGTAAAACCGACAGACCGTACAACCCACGTCTGCTCAGCCAATTCCTCGTCCACACGCGACATCGTCGCCTTTTATTTTTGGCGAATTCTTCACAAAGAAGAGCGCAAATCGCCAAGGCACCGCAGTTTTTTTGGTGATAGCATAATGTTGCTGCTGCTGTTGTTGTTGTCGTCTTCTTCTCCTCCGTTTTCTTCTTCTTTTTACAACTAGCTGTATTCATTGCGTTGCATGTCGGGATTTTTCAAGACCCCAACTGTTTTTGAGGACGTACAGTGAGAGTAGTCAGATCGCATCCGAGTGTTGGTTCGCACAATGTGAGGACAGACATAGCAAGCTGTGAACTTTTGAACTCTGTGACTGATTAGCACAATTTGAGTTGGAGCTGCGAGCAACGATTGAAAATATCGCACAGTGTATCCCAGGCTTTAGCGACGCATAGGACTGATGTTCTTCACTACATAACAGCTGCTGGTATTCATTGGTATTCTTGACCTGAGACTAATGCAACACAACACTGCAGCTCGAACTTGCAGCTGAAATAAATAAGTCCAAAGGGGTACGCCAACTGTCACTACAACTCAATCAGAGGTGGATTGCTTTGACAGAGATGAGTGGGCAGGGATGAAACTTGCCTCTCTACCTTTCTGACAAGTTCTGGCACGTCAAACAAGCCGAAGTGTACCAAGTGAGTCAAGAGTAATTAAGATGTTAGCGGGAGAGTCGTAGCTGTTTACACACAGATTAGTGTCAAGGATTCTGCTCTGGATATTTAACTACAAGGAGAATGAGATAAGAGACTTGAAAATGTTGGGATGAAATTATTTAATTACTCTTTCATATTATAAGTTGGCTTCTTCATTGTTTTTATATGTGATGTTCAGTATCATCTGATTTTAACGGTTTTTATTATTTTCTGTCTTTAAACGTTTTTTTGTCCTCCTTTATGATGCACTTTATTGCTTATCTTATCTCTTGTATTTAATTATTCTGTGAAGTGACCTTACCAATTAAAGGTGCTTTAAATACAATGTATTATTATTATCAATATTATCATTGCATCCATTAGTGATCTATGGTTACATAAAAACCAAATACCTGAAATTGAATGACCTGTAAATATCTTAATGACATTCACAATGAAAGCCAGTTGACTTCGCTAAATGGTAAAGAAGCTTTAACACATTATTTCTAGTCTTCTTTAACATAAAGTAAACTGACTTTATGAATGGAAACAAGATAAGAAGTTTTGAATTTGTGTGAAAAGTTTTAAAAAAAACAAACGTGTTCTTGCACGTCTGCAAACAAACAATATTTTAAATAAAATTATTATTTAAAAACAATGACTTGCAAATCCCATAAATCCATATTTTATTCCCAGTAGAGCATAAACATTATTTATATTCTGATATTGGTTTATGCCCCTTTTTTTGTCTTTTATTGTGAATGTACGTGATGATGGTTGATGGCGAACAAATTTCCCCTCTAGGGGATTAATAAAGGTCGTCGCTCTTTTTTATTCCCAGTAGAGCATAAACTATATAATTGCTGAAACAGGCATTTTACAATTTCAAGGAAAATTTTGCTCATTTTGAATTTAATGGCAGCAACAAATCTCAAAACAGTTGGAACAAAAGAAAAGGGCTGGAAAAGCAAATGGCAGAAATTGAAAACAAGCTGGGGAGCATTTCAGCACTAATTAGGTTAATTGGCAACAGGCCAGTAACATGACCAGGCACAAAAGAAGCATTTCAAATAGCTAGAGCCTCTCAGATGTAAAGATAGAGTTTCACCAATCTGAAACAAACTAAAAGACATTAAAGATCCCTTTATCTACAGTGTGTAATGAGATTTAGAAAATCATTAGGAATCTCTGTGTAGATGAGACAAAGCTGAAGGTCAAAACTGAATGCTCGTGATGCTCTTGCTCTCAGGCAGCATTGCTTTAAAAACCAGACATGATTCTTTACTGGAAACCACAGCATGGGCTTTTTTTTTTCTTCTCTGCGTCTTTTCTTGGTTTTTATTTTCGTTTTTTTTTTTGTTTCAGAAACGCTCTGTCCGTGAACACAGTTCACCCTGAAATCCTCAAATGCAGGTTCAAGCTCTATCATCCAAAGGAAGAAGCCACACGTGAACATGATCTCTTGGCCCCAAGCTTCATTTAAAAGCACTATACCTGATTTTAGTTTCTCTCTTCATAGATATGTATATATCAAATCAAATCAATCAATCAAATCAAAGATACTTTATTGATCCCCGAGGGGAAATTCATGTTTCAGTACAACCCGTCCAAGACACATAGACAAAACAAAAACATAACAGGATCAGGCAGACCGTGGTCAAGCAGCCCCTCCGCAGGGCGCACCTTCGCAGAAAGAAAACGGTGACATGAGGAAAGATGGGTAGGTGGTAAAAAAAAAAAACAAGAGGTCTCCAAACTCTCCACGTACACAGGTGGAGACCTTAGAGACAAAAAAAGACACACCAATTTTTACATAGAAGCACAAACTAAGGCAATCACAACGGTTGGTTTGATATTTTATGAGAGTGATTGCCTTCCTCTTTTTATCGCTTCCTCTTCCGAGCCAGTTCAACAGTGGCTGAATCCAATGTTCCTGCTCTGTTCCACTTCGTAAATTGAATAAACACCAACCCTACTTAAGTTTTCATGGATTCTCGACTGAAGTGATGCTAAGGAAGAAGTGGATCAAAGCGATTTGGCGGAGTGAAGGGCCGAACTTTACAATAAAGCAACGTAGCATGTTTGTTTGTAGCCAGCAGACTACACAGCTAGCGTTAGCAGGCTATTGTTTGCTGACGTGCCTAACTTTGAGCGTCTTAAAACACACAAGCAACTGAAAATCGGGTCTGTACCCTCCCGTTTCCAATGAAACAACTGGGGACTGCCAAGAAAGGAGACGCTTTCATTAATAAATCGTGGACATGATAACCAAGTCATAGCTGTGTGTTACAAAAGTGTTGAAACGGCATAAATAACTCATGGCCGGTTGTTACTAATGCATGAACTTACAGCATGTTTGCATGTTGTCCAAAAAGAGCCCGTGGATTTCTTTTATATGTGAATGAGCCTAAACATCATAATTAAGAAGGATAAACATGTCTGCAATCCAGCAATCCAGCAATGAAGGTCCAGGACTGTTGGGCAGCTAGAATCCTGCATTATGGGTTTATTAGATTCACAACTCATTACATTCTGTTTTATAAACATTTTCCAGCGTCCTAACTTCTTTGGAATCAGGGTCGTATATAAATAAGGTCAAAGCAAAGCATGAACATCCTATTCTGGATGTGAGAATCCATCTCGTAAAAAATAAATGTTTTGCTCTTTTCTTTCTCTCCCTTATTGTAAAATTAACAGCCCTGGTAAATAATATATTTACACGATGCCCCACTTTTTCATTGCCTGCTTAAAAGTGCACATCTCTGTGCACATGGGGCGACACATTCAATGTGCTGTTTGATGTTTATCTTTGGAGCGGTTACAGTTTTACTGCATCAGACCCACGTCACAGCCAAGCATGAGGTCGGCTTTTCTTTTATGCACAGTTATTTTTTAACGAAGTCTTCAGAACACCCCTGCCGTGCTACCTTGACCATATTATGTTTTCTTTCAAGGTCAGGGAAGGAACAAGAGAAAAGACAGAGGAGGTCAGTTGTTTGACTATTTGACCACATCTGATAGTCTTACATCATCCATCAGTGAGGTATGAGCATCTAAGTGGGTACATTGTGCTGCCTGAGCGCAGCTGTGTCCAGTTTGCACAGCTGCACAGGTTCAGTTTAAAACAACTTACAAATTAATTCTCTCTGTTTTGCACAAAGGGATTTTTTGTAGGTATAATTTCCAGCTGCTTCTTGGGAACTTAAATCTGAGTGCAAGTAGCTGTTATTCTTTCCTGTTACTTACAAAGCAAATGTGTCACAAATTTCTGAAATATTGCTGTAAAGAACATTCATATGCAGCTAGTTTCCACTGACCGGTATGGAGGGAATAAACCAGGTTGTCATCAGCAGGTGGCGGTACAGCTTCTGAAGCAGATGGCTGGAATCAACAGTACTTAAAAAGATGTTTTAGGATGAAAATACAAACAAAAAACAAGAATAACTCAGAGAGAGGCCTTCAGGAGGTGTTTGATCATATGGAACAAACTCTTTCAGCTTCGAGAGAACAAAGAGTTATCTAAACTAACCTAATTTCAGACTTTTGACTTTTATTTTAGGGGACAGTACTTATTGAGATGAATTATACATGTTTTTGTTGTAAAATCGACACCAAAAGCTTTTATATGAAAACATGAAAACTGCCAGTTGTTTACAAGAAAAGAGCCTGAAATGTGTCTCAGTAAGACTCAGAAGCTCTAGAAACTGAAAGAAAATCACAGAAACCAGTTTAGCATTAAATACAGTGGGGGGGGAGTATTGATCATGTCAACATTTTTCTCAGAAAATATGTTTCTAGTAGAGCTATTGACATGAAAATTTTAGCAGATGTCAGCAACAACCCAAGTAATGCACACATACAAAGAAATCCTAACATTTATGTCCATAAATTAAGTTATGTGTAATGTAGTGAAATGACGCGGGAATAGGTATCGAATATCTTTACTGAAATTTATTTAATACTTAGTGCAAAAGCCTTTGTTGGTGATTCCAGGTTCTGATGGGAATAATGCTGCCTTCATGTGGTGTCGTATTTCTGGTAAATACCAAAGTCCAACATCAAAATTGCACTTGAACACCCACTCATGTCATAATTTCCACTGGAAAGCTGGAATATATTTTTTTGATGCCCGAGTTGCCGGGATGAGGTAAACTTTGACTTTTCAACATGGCGGAGAGAAACGAAAATATCCTGAACTGGATGCGTTGCTTTATGTTTAAAGTTTTCTGCTGCTATTTGGTTAGGTTTTTTTACATAATTCTGTGACATACAGAACTTTAATAACATTGCCATTTAAGCTTAGTTTTGTTTGTAAAAATATGGTTATTGTTTGGTTTACCTCCTCAGAGTAGATGCTAGCTAGCTAGTCAGTCGAAGATAGCCTCCAGTGTTTAACTTCATTATGACAACAAATCACTCATACACAACGCACTGGTAATTTCCACTTAACATGTGGAAAGGATCATCTTTCCCATACCACATGAAGGCAGCATCTACAGTCATCCACAAAATTATTCATACCCTTCAATTAAAGAAAATGCTAAATTCACAAAAGTAATTCAAATCACAAGAAACTAAAGAAACTAATAATAAATGAAAATTTACAAAATTATAATTTAGTGAAATAAATTATTGTTTTTTAACTGTGTTTGAAACAGATAATTAAAAAAAAAACTGTACTGGACAGTTTTGGACCAAAATACCTGTCAACAGGTGTAGAAGTTGTTTTGAACATTACAGAAAACACCTTATTGGAATTAATGGCCCAAACTGAACAAAATTTTAGCTTCGGAGCCCCATCATGCTTCTTTGCTTATTTTATTTTTTGTGTGTTTGTTTTTAATATTTCTTTTGCACCACAATTCAAATTCAATGTCATGATTTTCATAAAATTTTTAATTATTATTACTTTTGTCAATTTCAACTGATTTCACTGACATCTGATTTTTCTTCTTTAATTGGAAGGCACGAATAATTTTGAGGACTGTATATGGGTGTATGACATTCTGTTTTGGCTAACATTATGAATTGGGTTGTAGCATGTCCACAAGTTAGGAAGAGTGAATGATGCGGAAAAAAGGAGTGACAGTCCCATTGTTAATGTAATTCGCTTTAATGTGACTTTTATAATTCAACATGTCCTAGTATACAGTATTGTGCTGTACAATTCAATACATATTTGCCTTTCCCTTCACAGACTAAATGTGGACATTTGTCAGGAGGAACTTGGCAAATTTCACATTAATAGACTGGAAACCTAATCAGTGCATGTGTTCGGATTTCACCAGAAGCACAGCTAAAGCTCTTATGTAATGTATTTCTGCAAATGAGAATGGCTTGTTGGTTCTTTCCTGGCATCACAAAACCTGTTTGTTGACGATGTGTTGCTCCAACATTTGTTCATTTGTTTACTGACCCAAAGCTGAGAAGCAAGCTGGGAAAACCCAAGAAACCTGATGTTAAACACGCTATAAAAACTTCAAAATGCTCATAGAATACAGTCGTGCAAACCTAGCTGAGCACAATATTCCAAATATATGTGAAAGAATTGCTGTTTTCTGCACTCTAACATCTGGCAGAGGCGAGGTGTGACATCATTCTCAGATCATCTGTATTATTTACTAGCATGCTTTTCACTCAGCATGATGTGATCTCCCCTGATGGCTTCGAGCAAGCCCGGACCCATAAATAGCTCACTCCAGTCGAAGGTAGTTTGTGGTCAGCAGCTCAGGGAAAGTCATATGACGTTCTGAAGGGCAGTGCAACGTCTTCTAGAAGTACAGATAAAGTCATAAAATGAGAATAAGCGCTAACTTTATTCAGTAAATTCAATAAATGTTTAGGTCTCTTCAGCATTTTGTGTAAATGAACTGTATTTCACCACATTTCCATCCAGTGCTGCAAAGATGACACAAGGGAATTGAGGCAATCCTCAGATAATAAAACTGGCTGCCAATGTTAACAGCATCAGGTGTGTGTATGAGTGTGTGTGAGAGAGTGTTTTGGGAGTGGAGGGCACAGTCATGGATAACAAAGAGTCTTTGAAGAGAGCTGGGAGATTATTGCCAAAATGAGAGTGCTCACAGCTGTGCTTGGCACGGGGGAGAGACTGAGTGTGTGTTTGTGTTTTGAGGGGGTGCATGTTTATTTATTTGGAGTCTCGCCATGTTCTTTATGCATGGACATGATATGCCACAGAAAATCCATAATCAGTCACTCAGATACAGAAGAGGATAATGATAACATTCAAAGGGTAAAATCAGTGCCAGCACTAATGCGTGTACAGTGCATGCACACGCACGGGGCTTTAATTAAAATTAGATCAGGCCGGCTTTGAAAATAATCCAAATTTGATCATATCACTTTTGCTGAATTTAGCAACACTATTGTAGTGAATTAAGTAGCATTAGGGTTGTATTAAGTGTCTGAACTGTAATGGAAAATTGTTTATTTATCAAAAAGCTCAAATTGTTCTGTGTGTTTACAGTGAGTGAATTCAGATGACTGAGACTTAATAGGAGTCCGAAAGAAGACTAAATTAAAAGACAAAACTATTAGCCATCTTGACAGGGAGGAGAGAGATTTAGAACAGAAAAAAAAGAGCAAAAGGAAGTTACTGCTCAGCAAGCAAGTGTGATGGTCCTGCCGCTATGCCTCTGACTGATCATGCGCCTTGGCTTCTTGGTCAAGGGGTTGTTCCTTTGACTGACTGGTTAGCGCATGACTCTGACCCAGGAGTCTGGGGTTTGTATCCTGGCTGTGCCCTTCTTCGTCCTGCCACAACAGCATAATTAACAAGAAAAGCACTTGGAGAACGCAGACCGCCACCAAACAGCTCATTTCCCCCTCATATTGTGACTTACAACAAAAACTAATACTCCTGCAGTCATTTAATCGACATCATTGGATTCCTTAACCATGAAAACATACCATTAGCATCTGGAATCATGCTTGTATCACTATTACTTCAATAGTTATTTCCAAAAATCAATATTTCCATAATGGCGGTTTTCTTCTGGACCTAGCTCCTTTGCTATTGAAGATGCGTCGATTCCATTGACATATTCCGGATTCTGCAGAGTCTTAGCTACAATTTGGTGTCAGTTGCATGTCTGTATCTTCATTTGTTACCTTTCAGCATTAAAAATTCCAACATATCCCTTATTTTTGTGTGTTCTGGATCATAGTGTCCGGAATTTTCTCTGGATCTGGATCAACTTTTGAACATTATAGATCTCATTGAGATCCTTTCTTGTAATTTTTTTTTTACCAAACACTCAGGCCATTTGTATCGAGTTAAATGCAAAAATTCCCAAATTTGGCCCATCTCACAATGATGGAGAATCCTTCAAAACATTCCTGGATCCAGAAGGTGATCCGGATCACCACCAAAATTTAATGGGTTTATCCTCGGGCTGAGGCACACGCCTGGTGAAAATTTCAGGTCAATCTGTCCAGAAATTTTTCCGTAAAGTTGCTGACAGACAGACAGATAGACAAACAGACAAACAAACCAACGCTACTAAAAACATTACCTCCTTGACAGAGGTAATAATAAATTAACTAGCGGGATTTTCAAATTTACATGCTGATGAATTAACGGGAGCTTAAAGGTGTTGCCGTTGGTCATTTATAATAGCTCCAGTTACATGATGTTTTTTAATACAGAATCAAAGCCAGAATTGGTAAGAAACACTTTTTGTCCTCCTGGGTGAAATGGTCCTTCCATCCTGACAATATTAATACATCATGCATTCATAAAAAGAAAGGAAAAAATTCAGACCTCTGTGAGAGTTGCAGGTCTGTAAAAACTGACCAACCCCTGCCAGTCACACCGAATGGCAGGAATTGGTCATTACACCGTATAGAAAGAACCAATCGATACCTCTTATGACTAACATGACTAAGGGACTGCTAACTGCTGCTGCGCCAAAAAAACCCAAAACAAAACCAAACTAGAAAAGCACTCTGAGTGCAGACCTCCACCAACCAGCTTGACTCCCTTATTTTTGTGTGTTCTTGATCATAGTATCCTGAATTTTCTCTGGATCTGGATCAACTTTCGAACAGTCTATAACTCATTGAGATCCTTTCTTGTAATTTTTTACCAAACACTCAGACCATTTGTATGGAGTTATATGCAAAAATTCCCTAAATTTGGCCTATTAGGATGATGTTTAGGCGTTGGTAAGGAGGTTTGATGTTCACCATGGGGTGTCGGTCAGAACACACAGGACTTGCTTGTACAGTTAACTGTCTTTACTGGTCACAATCACAACAGCACAGTAATGCAACAAACGACAGGTTTACGTGACAAAGGAACTGTTTTATATGGAATTAAAAGAGGACAAAATGAACCACTTAGTTCGGAATGAAGTTTTATTCCGAATGATCATTTTCATTTTATTAGGGGTTTAGATGGTCTTTTTTTAAATTCTTAAAGCAGAATTGACTTTATTCATTATTAGATAGGAATGGGCCCAATGCACAACTGCACAGCTACTTCCTGAATTTAAGCCACCTCCTTTGTTTCCTGTCTTTGATTACTGGATGAACTGATTAATCCAGGTATGCCTAACCTCAGTAATCATGAGGGCAGTGGCCAGACACACCTGGATTAATCAGTTTATCCAGTAATTAAACACTGGATGCAAAGAAGGTGGCTTAAAAAGGTACAATATGTAAGAATTACATCTAGTGGTAAAGATGGGTATTTGAAAGGGAAGATGTTTTCTTTTAAATGACTTCATATTCCAAGCACTACTATAAATGTACGGTGGCCGTTAGTGGCCAAAATTCTACCAGAGTGGATCCAGTGGTCTCAGGTGTAGCTATGACTTTACGATGAGTGACTAATTTTAATGTATTTTAAGGCATCACTCATCCCAAACAGTGCTCTAACCACCATTAAGCAAAGCTGGTACAGCAGTTTGATAGTTAAAAAGGTTCTCACAACGCATTGTTTTGTCCTTTCAGAGACACTGTAGTAAAAATGGTGGCACAAATATGGCAGCCCCCATGTATGCGCACCCGCAACAAGTGGATATAAATGACTCATTCTAAGAAAATAAACATGTAACAGCTATTTTAATGGGTCACGTACACATCAATAGAAACAAAGTTTTGAAATATATATCACATTTTTCTGCCATTAACTTTGGTTTTGTTACATACAGTGCTGTACCTTTAAGTTCAGAGAGTAGTAGAGTTGTGCCTATAGCCTATAAAACTCATGTAAATGCGGTCAGTGTCGTGTATCATGCACGTCTCTAGTTAGAGTTAAAGGGATATCATCAAGAGTTTCATGGAAGAGAAGGAAACATTAACTTCTTCAATCACTGACACCTGAGAGTAAACGAATACCATTTTTTTCTTTCTCTTTTAAAAAACTGGGTTATTTACTTTCTCAAGGGTTAGATCGAAGGATTGAAGCAATGTTTGTATCGATACAGTGTTTATAACTGGAGCTCATTTAATTTAGTAGAGAAACAGGAAGCAGCATGGACAGTTAGCTTAGCTTTGTCCTTTGTCCACGGATTAGCATTTCAGATTAAATTAATTAAATCTGCCCAAAGCTACCAATGTGAAACTGTCAAGATGTGGAGACTACGAACCCCCTGCTACTTGTGAAAAGGTGCAATAATCCTTGCAAATGCAAAGGACTATTCCACCTTTCATGGGTAGAAAACAAGGATGTGGTGGTTTGGATGGATTCATGTTAATTGTTTCTGTAAACCACCAGTTGTTATAATAAACTAAAATTTATTTGGCTCTAAAGTCAATCTAGTCACTGCATAGATGTAAGTATAAAATTGTGTGAAAAAGTGTTTGCCCCCTTCCTGATTTCTTTTCTTTCTTTTTTTGCATGTTTGTCGCACTTATATGTTTCAGATCATCAAACACATTTAAATGTGAGACAAAGATAAAGAAAGGAGGGGGGGGGTCCAAACCTACATGGCCCTGTGTGAAAAAGTGATTGCCCCCTTAACCTAATAACTGGTTGTTCCACCTTAGCAGCAACAACTGCAATCAAGCGTTTGTGATAACTGGCAGTGAGTCTTCTACAGCGCTGTGGAGGAATTTTGTTCCACTCGTCTTTGCAGAATTGTTGTAATTCAGCCACATTGGAGGCTTTTCCAGCATGAACCGCCTTTTTAAGGTCATGCCACAGCATCTCAATTGGATTAAGGTAGGCTAGGCCACTCCAAAGTCTTCATTTTGTTGTTCTTAAGCCATTCAGAGGTGGACTTGCTGGTGTGTTCTGGATCATTGTTCTGCTGCAGAACCCAAGTGCGCTTCAGCTTGAGGTCACCAACAGATGGCCGGACATTCTCCTTCAGGATTTTTTGGTAGAAGCAGAATTCATGGTTCCATTTACCACAGCAAGTCTTCCAGGTCCTGAAGCAGCAAACCAGCCCCAGACCATCACACTACCACCACCATATTTTACTGTTGGTATGATGTTCGTTTTCTGAAATGCCGTGTTACTTTTACGCCAGATGTAATGGGACCTACACCTTCCAAAAAGTTCAAGTCTTGGGGATCATCAAGATGCTTTCTGGCTTAACTGAGACGAGCCTTTATGTTCTTTTTGCTCAGCAGTGGTTTTGGTCTTGGAACTCTGCCATGCAGCCATTTTTGCCCCCCAGTCTCTTTCTGATGGGGGAGTCATGAACACTGACCTTCATTGAGGCAAGTGAGGCCTGCAGTTCCTGGATGTTGTTCTGGGGTCTTTGTGACCTCTTGGATGAGTCGTCGCTGTGCTCTTGGGGTAATTTTGGTCGGCCGACCCCCTCCTGGGAAGGTTCACCACTGTTCCATGTTTTCACCATTTGTGGATAATGGTTCTCACTGTGGTTCTCTGGAGTCCCAAAACTTTAGAAATGGCTTTGGAACCTTTTCCAGACTGATAGATCTCAATTACTTTGTTTCTCATTTTTTTCTCAATTTCTTTGGATTGCAGCATGATGTCTAACTTTTGAGGATCTTTTGGTCTACTTAACTTTGTCATGCAGGTCCTATTTAAGTGATTTTTTGATTGAGAACAGGTGTGGCAGTAATCCGGCCTGGGTGTGGATAGAGAAATTGAACTCAGCTTTCCAAAGATGTGATAAACCACAGTTAATTTATGTTTTAACAAGGGGGCAATCACTTTTTCACACAACTGTAGTTCATATGGAATTCAGCACATTAAAGCAAGTGTATCTATCTGCGGCTTGCAACCCAGTGGGCGTGTCATATAATGGGCGTGTCCTGTAGTGGGCGTGTCACACAGTGGGTGGGTCTGGTTAGGTTTAGGGGAAGGGTCAGGGGTAGGGCTAGATTTTACCATGCTCTCATTGGCCTGGTGGGCGTGTCATCGAGTAATGTCACTGTACGACATGCCCCTGTCTTGCGAGCCGCAGATAGATCCCTTCTCCATTAAAGACACCAATCTGAAGACACTTCATTTAAGATGTACTTCAAGGATGGGTGGATTGAGGCTCAGACTGTGGTCAAAGGAGGTGTCAGTCCAAGTGAAATAGGCTATCATTACACATTAACAGCTAACACATCCATTAGCAAGACAGAAGCAGCATTAGCAGGATGTGAATCATGAGTTTGATGCTAAATTTACTGCACTGGTGAACTTTACACCATAAAAAAGCCCAGATGTCCAAGGAAGGGAGAAGAGAAGCCCCTTTACGGAAATACAGTATATTAACTATTTCAGATGTAACCTGCATTTCAAACTGTGTTTCTGCAGTCATGCTACTGCCTGCATGTCAACAACATTTTCTTACTGGTGATCAAATACCTTGAGGAAATAATGAGTGGAAATAGGCCTAAAATAACAGAAACAAATATGTGTGGAGTTCTGTATGCATACAGATAACAACACAGGTAATGTGTTCCACGAGGTCAGTAAATACTACACTGTTAGCTTTTGGAAAGATATCCCACGGGGTGGGGATGCAAGGAGGGGAGTAATAAAATTTGTGTGTGCTTTTGTGTGTGTGTGTGTGTGTACTGCTGATAAAGAAGTTCTACTCACTGGCTGAAAGCCCCTCCTTCTGCGCTCTGGGTAATGGAAAAAATTATGTTGGAATTCCAGACTGCAAGCAAGTATGTGCACTTTGACCCTGATCTCTCTTCTGCTTAAATTCACTTATCTAAAAATAGGCAAACCTGGAAATAATCAGGCTCTCACGTGTCTCTAAGGGAGCTGGGATCCAGCCACATAATGATGCTGTAAGACTCGCTCAACATAAAGTTTTATCTCCTGCTGCACTCGGGAATCAGTCATGTAAACCTGATGTATGCATCCCAAGAGAGGCTGCTTTATTAGCATGGGAATCTAACATGAGAAAAGTGTATCATCAGTGGAGGGAAGGTCTATGTGCACATTATTGCTGGAGGCACAGAGTGGAGGAGTGTTGGTGAAGTGTTATCTGAGTCATGGGACTGTTTATGTCTCTCCAACATATTTCCATGTCATTTAAATAAAATGTTTGGCTTAAACATTTTTAGATAACTTGAACAAAGCTATGATAGGTTTTGTTTAGTTGACGAAACAAGGATGTTGGACATTAGTACAGCTTCAAGCAAAGCGTGTACACACTTGAAACCTGAGGTATCAACCTTGAACAAACTGAAAATGACGTGTAAGCAAACGTGCCAAATGTTTGCTCATTTATTCATCAAGCAGATGTAGAGCGGTGTTCATTTGAAGTTGCGTCACTTTCTTTTAGGTATATTTGTGGTCTTAATTGATGGTTTGAACCAAAACAAGTAAGCTGAGTGAAATTAAAAAGTATCCTACCTGTAGATAGACATCAGTCAGAAGACTTTCAGTTTGACGAAGCAGCAAGCAGCTATTCAAAACACTCACCAGCCACATAAACGGGTCCACCCTACTGTTGGACCTTTGGTTGCCTTCAGATCTGTCTTAACTGTTGGTTTCATAGATTGAACAAGGTGTTGGAAACATTCTTCAGAGATTTTGCTCCATGACATGATAGCCAGCACATCCATGTGGAGCCCATAAGTGTTAAATTTGGGCTGCATGCTGTATGAGGGACCCAAGTGGGTTTGTCCACCTTTTCCATGGTGGCCCCAAATGTTTTCTCCAAGCCGCAACCTCCGGTGGCCAACTACGAAGCTACCCAGAAGAAGGAAATATTTGTAGTTGTCTCTTCATCCGTGAGGGGCTGCAAAACGGAGCAAATTCCCACAGACCCCCATGTTAAAAAGACCAACTTCACAGCAGAAATAAACATGTTTACAGCCTGGTTCAAAAATCATTTCAGGTTTAATAGGTCAAGTTTTCCTTCATGTCAACTGTGGGAGGGTGAATTTTTTATAACTCATCCATTTAGATGTTATTTAATCTTCAAATTACACATAATTAAAGGCGTCTCCTTTTGATTGACAGGCGGCCGACCGAATGTTGGCCTGCCGACCGGTGCTGACATTTAGCTCCTTGCTTGCTCTCGGTAAGGTCTCAGGCTGTAGCAGAGTAGCACAACAGCGGTATTTAATCAGCTAATAGCAAGTCTAAGTGTGTATTACCTTTACCCCACTATTTAGGGGGCTAATCTTTGTTAGCTCCCATTAGTTTCGAGTTAGCTTGGCTAGCGTTTAGCCCGGCGAAGCCGCTCTTTGCCCATTTTTGTAATTTCAAGGAGTGACGACACACACAACCCGGCGAAGATGGCAACTATGGGAACACCAACTGGCTTGATTTTTAGCTCTTCAGAAACCAATCGGTCACACGAGCGGAAGGTTCATCCACTTTTTTAATGGTCTCTGGTTTGCCCATATAGCCTATAAGGGTTAATTATTGCCTGTGTTGATATTGAATAAGTATTAACTTGAACTGGGAAAACCATGCGCAAATATTGACTGGTACTGTGTTTATTTATAAATAATGATAATTATATATACTTTATTAATCCCAATTAGAGTGCCAATTGATTGTCAACATAATCACAATTAATCGCCTAATCATGGCAGTCCTATAGTAGTGGAAGGTTCGTCCCTCTTTTTAATGGTCTATTAAGGGTGCCAGAATATCCAATGGGACCAGTCCTTCTTATGTTTGGACCCTTCTTTTGGGTTTCTAATCTTAGAGTTTCCACACTAAAGGCCGAAGCTTGACACATTGCAATTAGTAGATTGCCGAATGCTCCTTTCCTGTGCAACTCAGAACTAAAAACAAAGCGACAATAGCGCCATGTTTCAATGAACCGCGGGTGTTCTGGTGTTTAAAGAATAACACAAACATTTGGATGCCTGCCATGCTTATTCTTTGTTTCTGCATCACATTCTTTTTTGTTATAATTCAAAGAAGGGGTCACAATGCTGAGACATCTCTGTATTACGTAGCAATGTATCACTATCTGGCTAGTATCCTGCCTACCAAATGAGGGTACCATTCACTGTAACGCAACACAAATCAGGGTTAACCGAAATCTGAAAATGCACCAAACCAGCCTGTCCCAAGCTGGACGCCTTTGTTGATGTATGGCCTAAGACAGGGGTGTCGTGTCAGCGCGGCCCCGCCCCCCCCCCGGCGCCCGGGGCTTGCCGCGCCGCGCCCCTTCCTCCCCGCCAAGATATCCAAAGTGTGCCAAGAAATGATTCCCCACACCATCATACCACCACCAGCTTGAACTGAAAAGGATGGACCCATGATTTCATGATGTTTCCAACAAATTCTGACCTTACCATCTAAATGTGGAGCTGAAACGGAGACTCATCAGACCAGGAAATGTTCTTCCATCTTCTTTTGTCCAGTTTTGGTGAGTCTGTGTGAACTTTGGGTTGTGTTGTGACAGCTGTTGGTGCTCTGCTGTGGAGTGAAGGTAGGTGATTAATGGAGCCACTGTTGTCTGTGTCACCTGTTCTGTTTTTGGTATATTCCTGGTGCTTCGTTTTGTTGTTATAAAATTGATTCTTGTTGGCTTTAATCGGCTTCCCCAGACTTGAACTAATTTTCAGTTAGCATTAAACCACTTTAGCACCAGCTCTGGAGCTGTGTGTTTAGGTTTTGGATGACCTCATGTCTATCTGCCCTGAAAATAAAATCTGTAAAATTGAAATATTTCAAATAAATTACACTTAATACTCCCCCCAAATGCCCGACATACTGTACATAATTTCAAAGTACTGGTGTGTGTCCTTAGCCTCCGGGCAAGTCACATGCTGTGAAAATTAAAGGCTGAAACAAACATGAACGATGTGACCTTGTGCAAGGGTCGTGTGTGACGTGTGTTTCTGCAGCATAATATTATTAAGCAATTATCTTAATAAATGATTCCAATGAAGCTTGCAGAAATAGTTTCACAATTTCTATATGAACTTAAAAGACCAAAAGACAAAAGATTGAGTTTAAGCTTTCTCTGACAGTATTATGAGATTTTGAACTGTCAGAGAGGCTGCGTGCCTGACACCTCTGGATTTAACTGACTACTGAGCTGCAGCATGCTCCATTATTCACTGACCAACGCTGTCCTCATGCTGTTTGGTGCAAGGTAGATATTATAGAGTGGACTTTTAAAGGTTTTTTTTTTTTTATGAAAATCTCTGCTAAAAGATAACAAAGAGAGTGGACCAAGAGACTGAACTATTTTATTGTGTGGTGAAATAGTCGAAATATGGTGAAAACAAATGTTTTATCGGTGAAAAATAAAGATAGACATTACCAGATTTTGACTCAAAATTAAAGATTATATGGAAGAAACTAAATTTATTAGCAGAAAAGTAAGGAAATTTGTGTTTAGTTGATCATTTCTTCCCTTTAAAGCAGCACAACTGAACTTAGGAAGATTTTCTTACTTTGGCGCCCCCTAGTGATGGCTAATTCTGTGTGCGTCTTGCATCCTTTCTCTTCTCTGAGCCCATTCCAATCAGTAAAAATAGGTTAGATTTCGACTCTTGTCTCTTGCTCTGTCACTTTCTCTCTTTCTTTTCCTTTCTTTTTTCCAACAACAGTGTTTCTTTATTGAATTGGGGGTAGCGCATGTTCATAATAGCCAACATTTTGCTATTGGAGGGGATATTTGGTGGGGTGTCATTACCCACACATTTCTTTTAGCTTGTGTTGGTCATTCCACAGATGCATGATCCTTAAAGGATAACTTTCTTTTTTTCAACCTGGACCTTATTTCTATACGTGCATGTACTCACCCGGTAAAGTTTCTGCATCACTTTGACTCCTTAGAAAGATATTACGTTGAGTCCCCCTTTGGAATACATCCAGTAAAATGGTGGAGATGGGGCAGCCACTATATAATACATTATCTGCAGCAAAACCCATTGATTTCATCAATGCTTTAAGAAGAATGAATGAACGAATGAGTACTATTGTCTTGTGAGTTCAGAGTTTCGCAAATTGTGTTTTTGTTGTCGTCTGGGTAACAAGCTGCTCTTCCCAGCTGTACTATGGAAGTGCGCATCGTGAACGCGCAGCCCTGAAAAGTGTGTAGAACACCCTGATAACTAACAGAAAGCTAAATCTGGACTCACAGGACAATAGTAGTCGCTCGTTCGTTCCTTCTACTTAAAATATTGCCAAAAATCAAGGAGTTTTGCTGCAGATAATGGGTTCTATAGTGACTGCTCCGTCTCCACCATTATACCGGATGTACACCGATAGCCTGGTACACCAGCCTGACGAACGCCATGTATGAGATACACGGCAAGTCAGTCTGGGCCCCCTCTGTTGGAGACTGATTTCCAATGCAAGATGAGCAGCGGGACTAACAGGAGGAAAGTGAACCTGAGAGAACCAATCAGAGAAACACAAAAAGTGCGAGTGGAAACATGGAGGAAAGCCTTCAGAGCAGCAAATTGTTGCAGGTTTAAGCCTTTTTTTATTTTTTTTTTTTTTTTTTATTTTTTTTATATTTTCTTTTTTTTTTTTTTTTTTTTCTTTTTTTTTATTTTTGATATTTCCCTTTTGGCTCTTCATGCCCATTCTAAATTTTTTTCTGTGGACTTATCGGACGGAACCTCGTCACAGAAAATAATTGGATAAATCGAGATTGTTTCTTGGTGGGTACCTCTGGGTGCGGGGTTGGCTGATCTTTTTGGGGAGTTCTCCATTTTTCTTTTCACTTGCTTTGCCTTTCCCCCCCTTTTTTCCTAGATATTTATCATTACCCACTTCCCTCCCATCTCCCCATTCATATATTCCCCCTTTTTTACTCCCTCTTTTTTCCTCTTATTACTTCTTTTTTTCCCCCACCCCCGATCCCCCCCCCCCCCCCCCCCCCCCTCCTCTTCTTCCAGCCCATTCTCTCATCCCGGGTATTTTCTCCCCTCTTTTGTGCTGCTTTCATTTTGCTCTTCTCCCTTTTCCCCCCTCCTTTCACCCCCTATAATCCACTTAAAAATACCCCCCCACAGCAAGTCTTCAGCTCCTTTTTTTTGTTCTTAAGAGGCTGACTTAGCCACCAGCTACCCCCCTCATTCACCTCATTGGAGAAAGAAATCCAATTCCCCTAATTTTGAAGGCACCTTCTTTTTGCCCATTTTTGTGAGAGGAGAGCGCCCACACCCAAAGATAATGTTACTTTCTCTTCCCGAGTTTCTGGCACGTTATAACTGAGCTCCTGTTCCAATGCACGTTTTAACGTGAAAAAGTGGGATTTCCGGGTGATGACACCTTTGGACATTTGCAGCTCATTTAAGAAATCAGAAAGGACAATGTTTTATAGTCGATCATCTGCAGCCGCCATTCTGATTGTTTATGGTTAGAGAAATGAGTTGCTGAAAAAGACGTGTCGTAAAGTCCCGCCTCCCGTGCTATTATTGGTCTGGTCAATTTTTTACTGGAGTTGAAATCACTTCCCAATGGAGGGAGCCCAGACTGACTTGCCATGTATCTCATACATGGAGTTAGTCAGGCTGGTGTACCAGGCTAGTACACCAAAGGGGGACTCAACGTAATATTTTCCGAAAGACTCAAAGTGATACAGAAATTTTACCGGTGAGTAAATGCACGTATATATTCATAGAAAAAAGAAAGTTATCCTTTCAAGGTTATACATCATTGTAAAGATGACTAGTACAAACAATACCATCATGTTAATAAAATAGTCAACCAAACACAAATTTTTAAATTTTTTGGACTAAGTTTAAAATTTTAAATATTATATTAAATTTGGTATTTATTTATTTATTTTAGCAAAACTCTGTTTGAATCCAAAATGCCTACTATATCTGCTAAGTTAATAAAAAGGGGCTGATCGATTTCAGGATGAATTAGAAGCTGTTTACGTAGATTATTCTACTTAGATAAATTTAAATTATAGTTGATATTATGGCATAACGATCAATATTGATAATTTTCAAACTAGAAGATCAAATTTAAAACTAATATTTAAAAGAATTTTTATTTAAAAATTGTCACATTGAAAAGCTTTTAACAAGTGTAAGCAAAATACACCTCATGAGGCAGACTTCCGACAGATCTGATTTTGTCTTTTATACCACACAAATCTGATTAACCACATCCGTGTTTGGTGTCTTTTTTTCTCCTGCAGCACAACCTTACTGGCATGATAATGACTTTTTTTCACTTTTACCTTCTTTAGGAACATACTGGGCCCAAAAATATTCAATCAAATCCTACTGCTTTTCTCTCTCTCTCTCTTTTTTTTTTTTTTTTACAGAGCATTTATTATCATAAGACACTTTTTTTCATACAGTACAAAGACAAATATATGAAAAAAATGCAACACCTGTACAAATATTTTTGTATTCTTAAGCCAACTTATCTCTTGTTTTATATCCTCCATCAATTTTGAGCAAAAACTGCAGAAGTTTAAATTTTTCACTTCCTGTGAAGCTGACAGCAGCTCCAGGTGACCTACTTTTTTCTACTGTGGTGCTGTGAAAATGTCAAGTGAGGCGAGCATGCCATTTCCATGCTCCTACACCTGCATAGTACTGGAAGTAACAGCATTATAAAAACAAGCCCATTCATTTGAAAAATACTTAAATGTCATGTTTAAGTTGACCATCTGAGGTTAGTAAGAGGAGAAGCTGTTACCAGTAATCCTGATGAGACGGACGATGCTATCTCTGGGAAAACCTGGATCAACGACGTTAGCTTCAGCCCCAGATTTGACTCTCCATCCATCCTTCTGTTTTGTTTTTATGACAGCAAGTGAAGAGAAACTTTTATTGCAGTCTTAAAATTTACAAGTTATGCAGCGTGTACGGCAGATTTTCTTGTCTCAATCAGACTTATTCTGCCTGAACAAAAAAGATCATGTCAGCAACAGGTACAAAAAAAAAAGATGGAATCAATTATGAAATGATGTTGATCCAGCTTTGTGTGGACCACCTTTATTAAAACGAAATGAACAATAGTTTGTTAATCCCAGACGGCAAATTCAATATAATAGTAGGCTTTTTCTTCCAATAATGAAACAATACAATAAAACATAAAAACAACAGTATGAGAATAATTAAATTTAGAAAATTAAACAGTGAAAGATACAGGGGGTAGAAAATGAAACTGAAACACTGGTTTTAGACCACAATAATTTATTAGGGGGGGGCCCCTTTGCGCCGCCGCACACAGCCCAGCAGGTAAGCCCTTCTTGCGGCCGCCCGCGGCGTTCCCCGCCCCACCCCCGCCAAAACCTCCCGGTCACTTCCTTTCTTTCACAAACCACTTCCCATTTTCTTTGTATTGTGCATTATCATCCTACACTCCCACCTTCAGAACAATGTTTAACCATTAGCACATGTCCTCAAGTCAGAGTCCTTGGCAGTGACACGCCCATCTAGCACAAGTATTGGACCAAGCGAATGCCATGAATGGCCGTCCAAACCATCACTGATCCCACCCCCATGCTTCACTCTGGCCATGCAACAATCTGGGTGGTACCTTCTCTGGAGCTTCTCTACACTGAAAACTCTCCCGGATGTGGGGGAAACAGTAAAGGTGGACTCATCAGAGAACAATTTCACATTGTCCACAGCCCAAGATTTGCGCTCCTTGCACCATTGAAACCGACGTTTGGCATTGGCACGAGTGACCAAAGGTTTGGCTTTAGCAGCCCGACCGTGTATATTTACCCTGTGGAGCTCCCGATGGACAGTTCTGGTGGAAACAGGAGAGCTGAGGTGCACATTTAATTCTGCTGTGATTTGGGCAGCTGTGGTTTTATGTTTTTTGGATACAATCCGGGTTAGCACCCGAACATCCCGTTCAGACAGCTTCCTCTTGCGTCCACAGTTAATCCTGTTGGATGTGGTTCGTCCTTCTTGGTGGTAAGCTGACATTACCCTGGATACCGTGGCTCTTGATACATCACAAAGACTTGCTGTCTGGTCACAATGCGCCGGCAAAACGTGCACCAACAATTTGTCCTCTTTTGAACTCTGATATGTCACCCATAATGTTGTATGCATTGCAATGTTTTAGCAAAACTGTGCTTTGACTCTGCTAATTGAACCTTCACACTCTGCTCTTACTGGTGCAATGTGCAATTAATGAATATTTGCCACCAGGCTGGTCCAATTTAGCCATGAAACCTCCCACACTAAAATACAGTGTTTCAGTTTCATTGTCTAACCCCTGAAATAACAATGTAGAGTGAGGAAGTTAGAACAATGGGCCTCATGCAACAACATGTTTGTATTCTTGCCGTAATTCTAATTCGTAAATGATCCTCGTAAACTTCACCTGTGCGCAAGTGAGCGCAAGTTCACGAGAATTGCAAACTTCTTAATTATCGCCCCGATAACTCCATATAGACCTTTGTCACATGTCGTTGGTGATCACGTGACAGGACGTCAACTATAGGTTTACTGCTCGGGCCGGCTGCTGCAGGGAGCATTTTGCCTCAATATGAAACAATGGCACCTAGACTGTACTTGCATATCTAGGTGAAAACAAGTTACTTCAACCACTATCTTTTTTTCTTCTTCTCCATTTTACCTAATTTATTCTTTTCTTTTTTTTCTGTTTTACTACTTGCTTGTTTGCTTGTATATTTATATGTGTAGGATACAGGGTTAAGGGGGAAGGGTTGGGATCTATTCTATGTATTTATTGAATCTGTGATTTGTATTTGTTTAATTAAAATGTTCAATAAACATTTATTTAAAAAATAAATAAATAAATAATAGCACCTTCGTGCTTTATCTTTGGATGAGCCGATCGACATCCCAGGATGAGTTTTCAGGTCGCCTGCTGACCGTCATCGACAAGTTAAATGGAATGCTGCCATAAACGTGATAAATTTAACTGGAAGCCATGGGAGAGCTCTGGGCTGCAGCAGCCGGTAGCAGCACTGTTGTTGGTGGTAAGTTTCCTGCGAATTCTGTTTTTGCTGAGCTGGTCGAACCCTGTATTCACACCGGACGCGAATAAAATTATTCACACAAATGATTTACATGTTAAGTCAACGTACAGACTCGAATAGATGCGCGTTTGCTTGGGGCGGTGCATTTGATGCAAAATGTCCGACGCAACAAGCCCCAAATGCGCGTCTTACTCACGTGAATTAGGCGTCCTACTCGTGCAACAGCGTGTTTTGCCTGTTCGCTCGAGTTGAAAAAATTGAACTTGATCGTTTTATACGCGCGAACAATACGAGCCCCGTCACTGAAAATGAATGAGACGTGATGTGAACGGACCGGCGCTCTGCAGCTCGCTGCTCTGTTCTATAGTAAGAAGAGAAAAGCGCTTCTTACAGATAAAATCACAAAGTGCTGCATACAAAAGCGGTGTGATAAAACCATAAATTTAGGACTGAAAACCTGGTCAGACAAAACCTCATTAACCAAAAGCTGCTTGTCTCTGCAGCCGGTGTTTGATGGATGAAACGTCACAACGCCAACACTGTAGCAAGAACAGAGAACCTGTAGTTCCCAGAGGAAGATGCAGCTCTGTCCTCACTACAGAAATAAACTGAGGTTGTTTGTTATAAAACATCAATATAATTCAATATGAGTCTGTGTTCAGATTAGTGTAGTACATATATATACACTGCCAGGCCAAAAAAAAAAGTCGCCAACAAAAAAAGGTCAAACATTTAACATTTGGTTGGAGCCTTTAGCTTTGATCGCGGCAGCATTCGCTGTGTTTCCAGAAGCTTCTGCAATGTCACCAGATTTATTTGCATCCTGTTGCATCAATTTTTCACCAAGATCTTGATGATGATTGTAGAGTCTGACCACAGCACATCCCAAAGATTCTCAATGGGGTTCAGGTCTGGACTCTGTGGGGGCCAATCCATGTGTGAAAATGATGTCTGATGATCCCTGAACCATCTTTCACAATCTGAGCCCGATAAATTCTGGCACGGTCATCTTGGAATATGGCCGTGCCATCAGGAAAGAAACATCCATTGATGGAATAACCTGCTCAGTCATATTCAGGTATCAGCTGACCTCATTATCTGAGCTCATACTGTTGCTGAACCTGGACCTGAGCAACTGCAGCAACCCCAGATCATCACACTGCCCCCACAGGCTCATACAGTAGCACTAGGCATGATGCTGCATCACTTCATCTGCCTTTCCGGCCACATTTCTTCCTGGAAGACGATGGTCCACTATCCTTCCAGTTTTTCAGAATGCGTTGGACAGTTCTGAACCCAGTTTCAGTCGTTTCTGCATCTCCTTAGATGTTTTTTACCTCTTGATGCCAATGATTTGACCCTTCTCAGACAGACTAACATCTTTTCCAAGACCACAGATATGTCTTTCCACATTGTTGTTTAGGAAATGAGAAGCAACTCATTGCACCAGTTGGGGTGAAATAACTTGTTGCCAGCTGAAAGATAATCGCCCATGCAGTAATTATCCAATAGGAGGCTCCTACCTATTTGCTTAGTTAAATCCAGGTGGCGACTTTTTTTTTGGCCAGGCAGTATATATATATATATATATATATATATATATATTGTATATATTAGGGATGTCTGATATTATCGGCTGATATTGGCATTAAAATGTGATATTGGAAAATATCGGTATTAGTTTTTTGGACCGACATCTGTAAAACAAAATCTCGCAAGATTTTGTCCCATTAGCAGCAGTCCAGCATTTATAAAAGTCTGTGATATCGTGGAAGAACTTCATTTCCCAGCATTCCTTTCATAGTCATGTAACTACAGTGCAGCTGCTGTTGCTATAGACTGACTTAGACCCTGTCCCAACACCCGCACTTCCACCCTTGCACCCCTAGAATGCGCGCTCCCGTTGAGGGGTTGAAGTGCGTAGTGTGTCCCAGTTCTCCAGGGCTGCTTGAGGGTGGACGTCCACCACGCCACGCCCCCTTTGCACCCTCAATCCACACTTCAGTGAAGTCCACATCCATGCAGACTTGACCGAAGCATATTGCCCATAATTCATTGCTGCGTGTGACATTTTGAACCATAAAGGCGGAATATGGCCATGTTTGGTGATGAGCTCCTGCCTGTGGTGAAAAAAATGCCATTTCAGATGTAAATATTGAAATATTTAATCTTTTATGCTGTACTGTACTGTAGGTTAGCTAATTACTGAAGTTTGCCCTGTTACTTTGAAATATACTTAGAATATTAAAATTCAAAGCATTTGAATAATGAAAGTTATCAATTTACTGATAAAAGTAGCTAAATTGAATTTTTATTTAAACTTTATTTACATAGGTAAATCCCAGTGAGACGCAGCGTCTTTAACAAGGGAGACCTATTTACCTGTCATACATGTTTTTATGGACATGTGGACATTTATGGACATTCTATTCTAACAGTAACAGTCACAGAGCAGACAATTTAATCATTATTATACATTTGTTTAGAATGTAGTAGTTATTTAACCTTGTACTGATGAAATTCTACAGCCACCTACATAAATTAGCTCAGTAATTCTTTTATTTATCAATTAAACACGTGTGGATTTAATAACATATATTTTACAAGAACAGATTAAATGAGCTTTATTCAGTTTAGGTCTGAAAATGACGTCTCTTCACCAGGAACAGAGATGAAGAGATTGTATACAATATAATAAAGTCAATGGGATTCTGTGCATCCGGTATTTAATATTGTTAATAAGTTTATAAACTTTAATAATTTATAGATAAAGTTTATATATAAAGTTAGAAACATAAACTTTATTAACAGCTTTACATAAACCTTATTAACAGCATCGTAGTAATAAATTGAGTAATTCCATGTTGTCCATTCTTCTCAGTTTTATTTGATTGAATTACATCAATTTAATTTTCTGGTTAAGGTTACAGACAATTTAGCTGGATGGAAATTTGTAATCTAACTGAAATACGTAGTTGGGTCAAATATATTTTTCAGTGTATTGTTGCTGACCATGTCCATCCTTTTATGACTGCAGTGTACAATCTTTTAATGGTTGAATGCACTGAATATTGCTACTTTTCTTCTTTTAGATGATCACAAATCCTATTTTCATTCATCCAGTTGTCTTTTGTTGAGGGAACTTATCAGACTTAACTTGGTTACTTAATCAGTCTCTACAGGAAAATTATAAAGCATTTTATATTTTTCATTTTCTTTTTATTTAGTTCACTTCAGAAATATGCCAACTCTGTCCTTTTTATTCAGCAGATATCTATAGAGGCCTGTTTCTACCAGATAAAACCACCTGTAACCTTGACGCTCCCCAGATTCCAACAGCAGTTTGTTTCTAAGTATCACAGTAAATATGAGCTGGGTGCTGTTAGTACTCTGTGAGAAAATGATGTTTAAAACAGACAAAGAACATTTTGCCATTATTAAGCTTCAATTTACGACACAAACCTTAAATCTTTTTCTTGTCAAACAGGATTTTATACAAACAGAAAACACTGATGTTAGAAATATTCATTAATTACTAACAACGTTAATGGTTTATTTCTGTAAAACTGAACTTTAATTTGGACATTGTTCTTGATTTAAATGTCTAAATGAATCATAAGACATGCAAAGTGCAACTTTATGTGGAATATGTCTTCATTTGAGTTTAACTTGTCAAATCAGAGAATAAAGAAACACTGAAAAATGAGTTCAGCTTACTGTCCCACAACAAGCCCAGTGCAAATCACACGCAGGCCTATGAAAAGCTTCGGGGTTTCGTTAAACCCTGTCACATCATTTCAGTTGGGTCAGTGCACAAAAATTAGCCTTTTTCTGCCTGAACTGTGTCCTTACATCTCTGGCATATTTCTCCACCTCCCTCTCTTGGCCAGAGTCGATCCCACTGCGAGGAAACCTATTTTTGATCTCCCACAGGGTATTTTATAATATCGCTCTGTACCAATTTATCCTCCCTTACCAATTAATTTGGAACATGATACTCTGCTGGGACACAGGTCAGTTATTTTCTGAAAGAGGCCTGAAAAATGGCCTAAATCATTTTTAGCTTTGAAGAAACAGACTAGTTCAACAGTCCCTGCTCCTGCACGTTGCTAACACATGTCACACATGTAATCAGAACATCACGAGTTGTATATTTAAGATAAATTAACATTAAAGTAAGAATCTAAAAGCTAAAAATGCATAAAGATGTCTTTTTAACTACTTGGAGGAGTAAAAACAAAGAGTGAACACAGTCAGGGGCATGTGAACTTGAGCTTCTTCCAGTTCTGAAATTTCAACTCCCAGAATTTATACACGTACAGTTTATCAAATTTGGGTAAATGTGCAAGTATAAATTTAATGTTTTTACCTTGTTTTAATGTTCTCTTTAGTTCTTTTTATCCTGTAGCACTTTGAGATTTGAATTCATATGTAAAGTGTGTTACAAGTTCATTATTATTGTTATCATCAAATATAAAGCACTAGAAAAGCACTCGGAGAGCGCAGACCTCCGCCAAGCAGCTCGACTCCGTTATTTTTGTGTGTTTAGTATCTGGAATTTTCTCTGAATCCGGATCAACTTTCAAAACATTACAGAACTCACTGGCAGCTGAAGGCTGACCTATGGAGACGGCTCAAGTTCCCAGAGAACATCACTCAGGCCAGACATAGTCCTGGTCTCTGGAACAACGAGGCAGGTGGTCCTGCTGGAGCTGTTCCCTGGGAAGACCGGATGGAGGAGGCCTCTGAGAGGAGAAGGGCCAAGTATGAGGGGCTGGTGCGGGATGGGGGACCCGAGTTAACCCCATCGTGGTCGGGTGTAGAGGCATTGTCGGCCGGTCTCTTGTCAGGGCACTCACGTTGTTGGGAGTGAAAAGGCTGCAGAACAGGAAAGTCATCAGAAACATCTCTGACGCAGCAGAGAAAGCCTCCAGATGGCTGTGGATCAAGCGGGGGGCTACACAGGCTACTTAGACACAAACCAGGGCCTGATCAACCCTGGGTGGGTCACCTGGGCGAGGGTGTTTATTGTGAGACCCAAAACACCCAATGAACCCAGGATACAACACTGATGATGTGTCTAATTTGCACCTAAAGTGTTTACTGAACACGGACCATTTTTATGGAGTTATGTGGAAAAATTTTAAACTTTGACCTATTAGGATGATGTTCATGTACGACTGTTTAGGCGTTGGTAAGGAGGTTTGATGTTCACCATGGGGTGTCGGTCGGAACACACAGGACTCGCTTATACAGTTAACTGCCTTTACTGGTCACTCTGAATCACAACAGCACAGTAATGCAACAAACGACAGGCTTCCAGGTGAGGAATTCCAGGTAGTTAAGGTGAACGCTGGATGGAAGTGAGTGTGGTCTATAAACACAGAAATACAAAGCTATGAGGAACACTTGTTTGCCAAAAAAAAAAACACATTCAAGGTGTTAATTATTACTAATAAATCCCTTCCAGTTAGGACTAAACATGCATATGTGTTTAAGGCCAACAGTTCCAGTAACTGGCATGTAACAGGTCAGCTAGCTTAATAGCATAAAAAGGCACATGGTGAATGGAGGAAACTTCTGAATAAGCAAATCAGCTAAATAACATTAAAGGCTAAATAAACATCTTGTTCAGGCAGAAATACAACTTGTTACTTCCAGTTCTTCACAGACGCACACAGTTCACCATCTTCACCAGCTAGAAGTTTGTCCAACAGTCTTCTCTCCTCATGCTCACTGCTGCTCATAAGTTTCATTTCTGCATCCTGACATCATGTGCTCAGAAGGGGGCACTCACATCTCATCAACAGCCTTTCCAACATGGCCGACCTCACAATGATAAAGAATCTTTCAAAACATTCCTGGATCCAGAAGGTGATCCGGATCACCACCAAAATGTAATGGGGTTTGTCCTTGGGCTGAGACAAACCAACGCTGCCAAAAAAACATAACCTCCTTGCTGGAGGTAAAAATGTAAATAACAACAACAAACAAACATTCTGTGTCCAACAAGGCGCATTTTTGATACTAATGAAGGAGATTCAAATTCAAATTTATTTATTTATAACACACTTTCAGAAAGTAGCACAAAGTGCCTTATACAATAAAACAACAAATTTGATAAACACACAAAGCAGTACAAGTCAACACAAACACACACACACACCCTTACAAAGCACAACCTTGGGGGAGTTGGTACTTATTGGGGTAAGCAGTGGCTCTTGTTTGCCCAGTAGGGGGTCTTCTTATGTCTCTGTTTCCTTGGCACTGCCTGAGCCAGGAAAGCAGTACGTCTGCCAGCTCAGGGTCTCGCTGTATCTGGTGGGCTGCTGGTCCAGGTCGCTACTCTTCATGGAGAGGAGGGGGTGCTCCTATGGCCTGGGCCCTATATGGGCAAAGTTGCACAGAGATTATAGATCATCTTGGTCAATCAGTTAAACACTTTTAAACTTGAAATAGTCATATTAAAGTTACATAAAAGGTTTTCCTTGTTGAAGCTTCTAATTGTGGAAGCAAAATGGGACGACTATGACTGACCACAGTTGATGTGATACAGACTTAACAAAATGATGGTGTTTCTTCTGAGAATTATCATAAAGGATTTTATGGTATGAACACCAAACATCTTAAAACTCTGTCTTTCTTTTACCTGGACATTCCTGGTCATAAAAAGTCTCTATCCACAGTCAGCAGATGTTGGTACAAGGTGCTGCAAACATTCCTCAGAGATTTGGCCCCATATTGACATGATAGCATCACACAGTCGCTGCAGGTTTCGTTTATTCAAGTTCAAGTTCTGTTTATCTACTGTATATAGCACAATTTCTACATTCGTGGATGCCCAAAGTGTTGCACAGACGCACGCTAGGTGCCAAAAACAGACACTACTAAAACGAAGAAAATAAAAACAAATTAGAAAGATTTAAAAACATAAAACTAATAAAAGCAATCAAGTACAATAAAATACAATAAGAACTTTAGGGCCAGTACAGATATCTACTATACAACTAAGCAAGGGCGCAGATGTGTCTCCCTCAGTTTTTTAATGATGCTGATCTGTCCCAACCTTTGCCATTTACGTACGTAAGTAAGCATAATAGGGGATTATCACGCTTACCGGAAGTTCCCGGATTTGGACACTTCCTCTTCCGGGCCATGTTAACGACAGCCGTTTCTGCTCTGTTATACTATTTAAATCGGATAAACTCCAAACATACTTAAGTTTTCATTCTAGACTGAAGTGATACTGGATCAAAAGCTGGATCAAAGCGATCGATTCGCCGCGGTGAAGGGCCGAACTTTATAATAAAACACACGTTTGTTTGTAGCCGGTGGGGCACAACACCGGCACTTCACAGCATGCTAGCATTAGCCAGCTAGCGTTTACTGACGTGCTTAACATTGTGCGTCTTAAAACACACAAACATCTGAAAATCGGGTCTGTACCCCCCCGTTTCCAGTGGAACAACTAGGGACTGCCAAGAAAGGAGACGCTTTCAGATGATTGTGTGTTTTCAGCCGCACAAAGTTAGGCACATCATCAAGCTGGCTAATGCTAACTGGCTAACAATAGTCCGCCAGCTACTACTCTGTTAAACTTTGTAAATCGGATAAACGCCAATGCCAAGTTTTCAATCCAGACTGAAGTGATGCTGAGGAAGAAGTGGATTAAAACGACCGATTCGCCGCGGTGAAGGACCGAACTTTATAATAAAACGACACACGTTTGTTTGTGGCCGGCAGACTGCGCAGTCGTGTTAGCAGGTTAGCGTTAGCCAGCTCGATAACGTGCCTACTTTGTGTGGCTGAAAACACACAAGCATCTGAAAGCGTCTCCTTTCTTGGCAGTCCCCAGTTGTTCCACTGGAAACGGGGAGGTACAGACCCGATTTTCAGATGTTTGTGTGTTTAAAGACGCACAATGTTAAGCACGTCAGTAAACGCTAGCTGGCTAATGCTAGCATGCTGTGAAGTGCCGGTGTCGTGCCCCACCAGCGACAAACAAACGTGTGTTTTATTATAAAGTTCGGCCCTTCACCGCGGCGAATCGATCGCTTTGATCCAGCTTTTGATCTAGTATCACTTCAGTCTAGAATGAAAACTTGAGTATGTTTGGAGTTTATCCGATTTAAACAGTATAACAGAGCAGGAACGGCTGTCGTTAACATGGCCTGGAAGAGGAAGTGTCCAAAATCCGGGAACTTCCGGTAAGCGTGATAACCCCTATAAATGGCCCTGAAGACAACTAACATCACCCGATCCATCCCCCACAAACAAACACTTTTCTAGACATCGCCAGCCAGTGCACACTGAGAGCCCAGTTTTTGTGTTTCGACTAATGGTGCGTTTAAGTTACACACTAATGTCGGAATTTCCTAACTCCAAGTCAGAGCTGCAGTCATAATCCTCCGTGAAATCGGATCTTCAGCTCAGAAAGTCTGATTCATCTCACCAACCTGACATAGAAAATTTACACAGGTCTCGTCATGTTTTAGTCATCATAGACATGTTTAGCTCGTCGTCGTCTCGTTATCACGAAAAAAGGGGCTTCAATGAAATGATTTCGTCATTGTCATCATTAACGAAAACAACACTGATTAACAACTGTATTAATATGTTTATTAAATTTCAATGAGTCATCAAATGTAACTCCCAGGCTCTTAGCATGAGAATGCTTGAAAGAGGACAAAGGGCCCAGGGCACTCAAGGTATTATCCAGGGCTGAGGACTGCCTGAAAACTAGGACCTCGGTTTTGTCCTGATACAGGTGTAGGAAGTTTTGCGCCATCCAAGCTTTGAGTTCTTTGAGGCAGCTAAGCAATCGGGTCACCGAGCCGTCTTTATTTTTGAGGGGGACATAGATTTGGACATCATCAGCTTAGCAATGATAAGAAATATGATTCCTAAAGATCTGCCCAAGAGGAAGTATATACAAAGAAAATAAAAGGGGGCCCAAAAGTGATACCCGGGGGACCCCTCAGGTAAGTGGAGAGGAGACTGGGGAGCACTGTCCCAGTTGGACTGTAGCTGGACGGCAGATTCATGAAGAGAATCTAATGACTGTGGAGGCCACTGATGGTGCATCATCCTGCTGGAAGCAGCATCAGAAGATGCTCCACTGTGGTCATAAAGGGATGGACATGCTCAGCAACAATACTCAGGTAGGCTGTGGTGGTTAAACCGCCACTAAGGGGCCCAAAGTGGGCCAAGAAAATCTCCCCCACACCATTAAACCAGCAGCAGCCAAAGCCTTGATCCAAAGCAGGATGGATCCATGCTTTCATGATGTTTCCAGCAGACTCTGATCGTGGAGCTGAAATGGAGACTCATCAGACCAGCAACGTTTTCCATCCATCTTTCATGTCCAGTTTTGGTGAGTCTGTGTGAATTGCAGTGTGAGTTGCAGCCATGTGATTGGCTGATTAGCTCTTTGTAGAAACAAGCAATTGAATGAGGGTACCAACGAGTAAGTGTATTTGGCCAATTATCCTATATTATCCTGCTGTTATGTATATATTATTTCATGGCAGAGGAACTACTTTTTGTCATTTTGACCTACAGTCTGCTTAACAATGAAAACATTCATCTTAAATCTTGAATTTTCCAAATGACCAAAGCTAGTATTGCTTTACCCATTTGTTTTTCATTGAGTCATTGACCTTGTCAACTTTAGAATTAAAGCTGAAAGTGACGCACTTATATTTCCCTTTTTCTGTAGCTCGGAATTACTTTCCATGACATCTTGCCTTCTAATACCTGAATAAATAAAATAATGCCTCACTCTGTTAGTCTTGGAACCGTCGCTTGCCTGTGAGTGATGTTTCTGTCTATATTGGTGGCATCTAAAAGCCTGCACCAACTTCCATCTGTTTCTCAATGTCTAGATAGCCAAGCTTTATGGGTGACTTTATCTACTGTCACCAGTCAGTTTTCTATTAAAAGCGAGGCTTTTCACCAATTAGGGTGTACTCAGAAATACTTGTGTGCGTCACTGTGTTATTGTCACTGAAAACAACAACCATTTTAGGAGATGCAGCCCATTAAAAGCACAGAGGAGGTTTCCATGTTCAGGGACAAGATCACCTCTCCATTCATTCAAACCATAACTGGCAATATGTCAAGCCAACGACCCTGTGATTCAGACTTCTTGTAATGAGACAGCTGTACTAAATATAAACTGCAGGGATTAGCCCCCCTTCTTTTTTTTTCTTTTTCTGCTTGTCAAACACAAAGCTCCCCGAAGGTGCTGAAAACAGGCCTGTGTGTATCTAGGAAACGGCCGCTGCCAAATGGGAAACAAACCGCGCTCTGTGCTGCTCTCCAGAGCCTTATGTAAATGTCCTGGCAGAGTGGGGCTTAATTGACATCAACTGGTGGCTGTGGCCGGACTGAAAATGATTGAATTTTCCACCTTGTGACCTACAGATGTTTGCTTTCAAGTCTATAACTGTGCCTCCTTGTGTAGTTTTGGTGGTGGGGGAGGAGGTGGAAACTACTTACCACGAATGAAGTTGTAAAACTATATTTTGCTGCTCATCATTTCAATGTAGAGAGAGAGAGAAGTAAAATTATACTTTCATCCTTTTAAATCCAGAAATGAAGCGAAATTGATGAAAAATGACAATGGGTTATGCAGGGGTGCACACACCTAGTCCCTAAGAGACGGTCATCCCTATTACCCCTTTCTCACTGGCCAAAAAACCTGTGTAAGCCCACAAACAATTGGCTTTTAGTGGCAGTGGGAAACGTTCACCAACCCGTGTTGACCCGCGTCAAATGACTCCGCAAGCGACGTGGGTTAAAATTGCCTTCAAACGGCTCGGCTCCAATTGGCATCCAATGGGAACACCGGACCCAGGTTGACCCGTGAAGTTACATGATGACATTGGGCGGTACGTGCCTACTAGGGCTGTCAAAATTGCTCCAAAATGACGCACCTCTAACTTGTGCGAGCAATTAAAGGTCCCAACAATTCAAAATTAAATTATGTAACATTAAATAATTTGAGAAAACTGTAATAAACATGGAACAACAAAACAGTAGAGCTATAATCCAACCAGTGTAGCAAATGTAGGCCTAATGTAATCGGCTATTTTCCCCACTGTTTAATATTTCAATATTAATTTTCACATTCGAATCTCAGATTTTTATTAATATTCGAATATATATTCGAATTTAGAATATTCGTTGACATTCTGACATTGGGCAAGTCGCGTCTCATATAAAGTACCAAAACAAATTTCCTCTTTCTCCTTTTTTTATTTCCCTTCATATACGATTTTGCCCTTCCTCTCCCCATTCCCTCCTTTTCCCCCTGTCTCCTCCTTTTTTGCCTTTTCTCCTTTCCCCCCCTCTTTTAATTCTCTTCCCCATTCTTTTTCCCCTCTTCTCTACTCTTTCTTTCTTTTTTCTTCTTCTTTTTTTTTCCTTTTCCTCCTCCTCGGGGGGCCGATTTTTTTTTTTCTTGCCCTTTTCTCTTTTTCCCCCCTCTTTTTTTTCCCCCTTTCCTCCCTCTTTTTCTCTTTTTTTTTTTTTTTTTTAGAAATTGATCCGTTCTCTTTTAAAACCAATTCACCATATCCTTCACGTCACCTGCGTTCCATCTGCGCTAGAAAATCATCCGCTGGTTTTCCTCCATTTTGAGGATGGGTGCAACAAGAAAGCACGTTGACTACAGCCTGACTCGCTCTCTGTTGTTGACTTTCCTGATTTCTGTTGCATGCTGACATCATCAACGCTAACCCAGCGTGATGGCGCCACCGGACACGATACCGGTGGGGACGGAGGCCACGCAGACTTGCCAGCAGGTGATCGGACCTGTTTTTTTTTTTTGTCAATAGGCAAAGAGCCAATTATGAGAGGGTCAATGTGTGTTTGAAAAACCCGTGTGAACCCGCTAATTTCAGCGGGAAAGCGACTTATGTTCCCCAGGTCCAATGTTCCCCTCTTTTATGGGACAGGGGGGGAATTCAGTAGGACCCTTGGAAAAAAAAAAAAAAGGGTTTGGGTTCACTGCAAAAACTCAAATCTTACCAAGTATATTTTTCTCATTTCTGGTCAAAATATCTCATCACACTCAAAATGAGACAAAATTACTAAAAGATAAACATTTCAGTAAGATAAGATCTTGTTTTAAGGCAATGCATCTTATTTCAAGAAATCTTATCAAGAAAAATTCTGCAGATGCCATTGGCAGAATTTTTTGCTTATTACAAGCAAATATAAATAAATCTAGAAAAATATTTTTTTTTGCTTGTAATAATTTAAAAATAAAAATTCTGCCAACGGCATAAACAAAAATTTCTTGATAAGATAATTTGAAATGATGCATTGCCTTAAAACAAGATCTTACATCTTGCTGAAATGTTTGAGTGTGATGAAATATTTTGACTAGAAATTAGACAAATATACTTGCTAAGATTGGAGTTTTTGCAGTGTCAGGGTTAGACAGCACCCCTCCCTAACAAAACAGGGAACATGGGACCCTTTAAAAAACCCCAATAACATAGGTACATAAGTACACTCCTGCTATCCTGCAACCTTTGGAGCGTCCCTTCTCCAACACACCTGAATCAAATGAATGGCTCGTTAGGCCTCTGCAGAGCTGAATGCTTATGAGGGTTTTCAGCCATTTGATTCAGGACTGTTGGAGAGGGGATGCTCCAAAAGGTGCAGGATAGCAACTCTTCAGGACTGGATGTGTGCACCCCTGGTCATATGGACAATTCTACTATGCTGAACTTAAGCCTGCTCCTTTGCCTCCTGTCTTTCATTACTGTTTAAACTGATAAATCCAGGTGTGTGTGGTCATTGTCCTCGTGGTGACTAAAGTCAAGCACACCTGGGTTAATCAAATCGTCCAATAATGAAAGGCAGGAGACAAAGTAACTGGCTAAAATCCAGGAAATAGAGGAGTTGTGCATAAAGCCCATTCCCACTGGATTAGTAATGTTAATTTACAACTCACTTCAGGTTCCTTATTCTTGCATTTTTCCAGTAGATGGCAGTAGAGATCAATGCTATTTGCAACAGGAAGCACGAACAGGATCCTCTCCACTCATAAATACCTTTTTTTTTCTCTTTCAGAATCAATAAATTCTTCCTTATCTTTGAAGTCCTGAAACACATCTGGAGAGGAGATGATTGAAGAGAAAGATGGCTTGCCAGAGAGGCTTTAAATTTTTTTTTATTTATTTAAAAGGCACATGTTGGACATGTACAAAATACAAAATATGAATGTGCAGTGAGAACGTGAGCTAACTAAGCAGCTAATTTACATCTATTGTCCTTAAGCTGCAGACGTATAAGAAAATACAGACAAAAGGTAAAACACAAACTGGTTACACATATTGTGATGACCTGTGGGTTTTGGTTTGGGCTTTTGTTGGAGTTTCTGCTGCTGTCCTGCATGTTTTCATGGTGTCCCTGCACCAACACTAAAATCAAATGAATGAATGAAATGAAATGGTTTCACTACTTCTTTATTCATGCAGTAAGCCAATTCATCTTACCACACAAATAATACCACGTTTTAATGAAAATACACCATTACAAATGGAACTTGTATTCCAAGTTAACATTACCAAAACTTTAAAATGTAAAATCACAAAGTTCCTGTCAGTTTTGTACTATTTTTTATATGTGTTAATATTACTGCTGTATGTGGTATTTTACAGATAAAATGTTTAAAGTTGATCATTTTATTTCATACATACTGAGCAACATGAACTGGGCAGCTGTAGATAATAATGTAGAAATTAAAATCAGGTTCCTCTTTCCTCCCTTCACATGTTCCACACCAGCCCTGCAGCTGTGAGACTTCCTCCAGTTCATCTCCATCACATCATCATTTTTCAGGTTTCAGGGTTATTCACACACAGGCAACATATAAAGAAATACAAACATACAATTCTTTTCAGAGAGTGATGTGTGAAATGGGTCTCCCCAACTTAAAGCTTAGGGGGCTACTTTTCTGCAAGCTAATTAATGAGCAGGCAAGAAGAGAAGAAAAAGACAAAATATAAAACAATTAAAAGAAAGATGTATAGGCTAGCTATACATAAATATACAACTTATAACAAATCTGTATGCAACAGGCGTGTAAAAGTAAAAATAAAATAAAAGTAATCTCATAATTTTAAGTACTTAAAATCAGACTTTGGTAAAATAATGCAACACAAAATAATGAAATAGAGGAAAAATCATCAAGACATGAAACAAGAGCATTATGATTCACAAGTTCTCTGACAAATTTTGATATCATCTAGCTCCAAGATTAAAAAACTTATTTATATGATGACAGAAGCTGCATTTTAAAAAAAATTTTAAAGAAGAAGAGGGAGTTAGACATTTTCAAGTTCTCATCAAGCTCTTTCCAAATCTGTGGTCCTCTGCACACCATGGAGACGTTACCCCTCATTTCTTGGATGCCGCTAACAATTACTGCTGACTGTATAGGGGATTATCACGCTTACCGGAAGTTGCCGGCTTTTGACACTTCCTCTTCCGGGCCATGTTAACGACAGCCGTTCCTGCTCTGTTATACTGTTTAAATCGGATAAACTCCAAACATATTTAAGTTTTAATTCTAGACTGAAGTGATACTGGATCAAAAGCTGGATCAAAGCGATCGATTCGCCGCGGTGAAGGGGCCGAACTTTATAATAAAACACACGTTTGTTTGTCCCCGGTGGGGCACAACACCGGCACTTCACAGCATGCTAGCATTAGCCAGCTAACGTTTACTGACGTGCTTAACATTGTGCGTCTTAAAACACACAAACATCTGAAAATCGGGTCTGTACCCCCCCGTTTCCAGTGGAACAACTGGGGACTGCCAAGAAAGGGAGACGCTTTCAGATGCTTGTGTGTTTTCAGCCGCACAAAGTTAGGCACGTTATCGAGCCAGCTAATGCTAGCCTGCTAACAGTAGTCCGCCGACTACTACTCTGTTAAACTTTGTTAATCGGATAAACGCCAATGCCAAGTTTTCATTCCAGACTGAATTGATGCTAAGGAAGAAGTGGATTAAAACGACCGATTCGCCGCGGTGAAGGACCGAACTTTATAATAAAACGACACACGTTTGTTTGTAGCCGGCAGACTGCGCAGTCGTGCTGGCAGGTTAGCATTAGCCAGCTCGATGAAGTGCCTAACTTTGTGCGGCTGAAAACACACAAGCATCTGAAAGCGTCATCTTTTTTTGGCAGTCCCCAGTTAATCCACTGGAAACGGGAGGGTACAGACCCAGTTTTCAGACGCTTGTATGTTTTCACAAGCGAAAAGTTGGTAACGTCAGCTAACGCTAGCTGTAGTGTAGTCTGCATCATTGAAGTGCCGACTACAGACATACGCGCAATCTTGTTTTATTTTCAGTTTCGGTCCTTCACTCCGACAAATCGCTTTCATCCACTTCTTCCTTAGTGTCTTTTCAGTCGGGAATCCATGAAAACTTAGGTACGGTTGGCGATGTTTATTAGATGTACACAATGGAACAGAGCAGCAACATTGAGCCATTCCTGGCCCGGAAGAGGAAGCTTCAGATGTTTCAACTTCCGGAAACCGGAACGCGGAAGCGTGATAATCCCCTATTGCTGCTGAAAAGTTTGCAGCATTTAGTCGCTTCTGTCGACGATTCCCCAAGGGCCCATGTGCGCCGCTACCCCAGTTACGCAGCTGAATCACTTATCTGTTGGATGGAGCCACTCGGACTACACTCGCAGGGGCTCCGCACTTGTCAGAAGTCGACTCGCCGCGGAGGTCGGATACTGGGCAATATCGGCAAACTTTTCTGTTTTTTTCATCCGCTTTACTTTGTCTTGAAATGTTTTGAGAGTGAACGTAACATTCTTTATTCAAAGTAAAGCAGGTCACACACAGCTTACGTTTTCCATCGTTGGCAGTCGCCACCACCTACGGTGTAGCCAGCTGTAGATGTAGCCAGTGTAGCACCTCAGGGTGAAGTGGACATCTGTGAGTATGGGGGAAGGAGAGGGGTAGGAATCAGAGACTCTCTTCTCCAGCACTCTACAATGATTGGCTACAAACATTTCACCACGCTGCACTGTCCTACTATTCGTTTTGAATACGACATGCAAATATTTCCTACAGAATTCACAAATCAGCAGCTTTTTGCGTAGTTTTGAGAGGCAAACCGTACCAGCGTTATTAGATGTCAAACTGCGTACCTGCTACGCAAAATACGTACATGTTGGCAGGTCTGGCATTGAGAAGCACTGGTATGGAGTCAAATATGAGGCCATCTGTCTGACAGCTTCTGCTGGGCTGAAACTGGGTCATGTAACAGACATCAACCTCCTTTGAATCTAGGGTTGGCAATGTTGGAAAAACGGTTTGAGCAAGAGACAGTTTAAAAAAAAAACACCACCCGAAACCACGTCTTCAGAGTGCAGGGACGTGTGCGCCGATAATTTACCAGCAGGTTAACGATAACAGCCGAGTGGATAGCTCGTTAGCTTGATTGTAAAAAGCTGACAAACCACATTTTTTAAAGCTTTAAAGGGACTTTGTGTAACAATTGTATATCAGCAGCTCCCTCTTACTTTTCGTGCTGCGTTCGCGTGAAACCGGGCAGACGGACGACAGCCGCTGCATTAAAGGCATAAACAAGCATCTATGTGAAGACGTGGTCTGTCAGTTACAGTGACTTCAGTCCACATCTCTGATATGTTGTCATGGTGATGTGGTATTGTTTTCCCTGACCCATGTTTTACCGTCTTTTTTTTCTCGGCTTCTGTGATTAAAATGACATCTCTCCCACGGAAAGAGGGAAGGGACGGAGATGAGACATAAAGGCATCGATTTGTTCTTTCTATAAGTTGCGAATGACCAATTCCTGCCTTCCGATGCAGCTGGCAGGGGCCGGTCAGTTTTTACAGACCTGCAGCTCTCACAGAGGTCTGACTTTTTTCCTTCCTTTTTATGAATACATGATGTGTTGATACTGTCAGGATGGAAGGACCAGTTCACCCAGTAGAACAAAAAGTGTTTCTGAGCCAGATTACCAGCTGGAGTGCCTGGACCTCAAGACAGCTGTGCAACAAAGGAGGCCTGCAAACCTCGATGAACTGAAAGATGTAAAAATAGTGGATCAAAATTCCTCCAGAATAATGTGGAAACCTGATGATGTCATGGAGAAAAACAATCACCTCAAGTACCGCTGTTAAATGATCATTTTGAGTAATGTGTCTGGTGTTGTCGTTCATTTGAGGTTGTTTTCACCTAGTTATAAAAAAACAACCCTGATCCAATTTCTTTTTCATAAACCTGTAAGATCCCGGCACAGTTTGAACAGTAAGACTCTTCCTTCCTCTTCCTGCACACATCCAGGAGCGTCCCCTTTCCATCACGCCTGAATCAAATGGCCGAATTACCTCATGCACATGCCATTCAGCTCTGCAGAGGCTGGTAACGAGCCGTTCATTTGATTCAGGTGTGTTGGAGACGGAACGCTACAAAGGTTGCAGGATAGTAGCTCTGGACGCCTGGATGTGTGCAGCCCTGCACGTGTCTACTTGTAGCTAAAGCTAAAATTCATTTTATAGTTCACTGAGAAGCTGTTTCACTATTTCTAAAGTTGGGACAGAGATGTTTGCTCAGGGTGAAATGGCTAAAATTCACCTATAAAGTTTGATTTCATGTTGTTTTGCTGCTTGAACTGAAGCAAAAAAGCCATGAGATTAAAAAGCCACAACTCTTTGTATTGGTGTATTGTACTGGCTTTAAGTATATTTCACTCTGTATATGAATATGTTGTAAGAACAAAGACACCAGTATGAACTTTAAAGAAAACTGACTGAAAAGCAGTTACATAAACTCTGAACTGAGCTCTATTTGATTGTCATGCCTGTTCACTTAGATTAATGGGATTTTAACTGAATTTATGTAAAGGTCAGCTTCTATGAAGAAATGTTTCCTAATGGACAAATATCTTTCATTATCATATAAATTTAGGCCATTATAAGGAAAGTGTCAGAGTTTATGTGCAAATCTAAAGCAATCCAGTGAAAGATGGTCAAAATGACCTTCAGGTTTAAAGCCAATATCTGAGACCATAAAGATATCAGCAAGGCTACCTACCTGTTTCAGTCACTAATAGCTGAAGCATCACAGATATATTTCGCGACATGGAACAGAATATTGAGTTATATACAAGCTTCTTTAAAAGAACTAGGGGCAGGAATTGTGGAAGAATAAACATGCATCTGTTTTTCCAAAGAAAGTTACTCTGCAGTGGATGGGGGGGCACTTGGATAAAGATGTATTTCACAAGAGGTACTTTGTTGAAAAAGGTTACAAACCAGTGGTCTAGACCACCTGCAAAGATCTCAGGATAAAATGGACTAAAAAACAACAGCTAGTCACTTTTTTTTTCTCTTTTAACTAAACATCCCCTAAAATATTTTGCAAAAAATTGGATGTTTTTTTTTGATCTCTTAAGAACCATCCTGTTGCAAAAGGAAAACAGCTTCCCACTAAGCTTTACGGAGCCCAAAAGGAACAAATAACTACAAGCTTCCTTGAAATGCCGTGAAGTCAGAAGTACAATATTTGTCTTTGAAATGTAGTGGAGTGAAAGTCAGAAGAAACTTGGTAGTATTTGTATTTAGTATAAGTATTTGTATCTCACATGAAAGTATCTGAAAATAATTATTGTAGGCTTTATTATTTACAATTTTTTTTTATTTCATTTATGAATGTAAATTTCCTCACCAGCCTTTTTTTATTTATTTATTTATTTATTTATTTTCTTTTTCAAAAAATACTGTTATAATCCCCGAGGGGAAATTAGGACTGTATTTCCCCCATCTCTGCATGCAGCAGAGAGCAGTGGGCTGCTTCTTAAAGGAGAACTCGGTAACTTTTTCACCTCAATAAATGATTTTCGGAATCCCTGTGGGGCGAAACAAAGTGTTTATGGAGTGATTCGATGCCCCCCCCTCCCGCTGGTGTTTCTGGCCTGCGAGCTGCATTTGCAAGTCTGCCTAAGCAGACCCCACACAGAACATGCAACAACAGAAACCGCTGCATGGCACTCAGGTCCCCTATCCACCAGCTGCTTTCAGCGCTGATTTGAAGAAAACATTTCTTTAGCTTCACACCACCTAAACACTAGTGATGGAGAAACTGAAGCTTTCCGAACCACTGAATCAATATGAAGCAATTGTCTTCAAATGGTTCTGTGTTATGAAGCATTCAACACAATACAATATAGTGACATCTGCTGGTCAACTTTTAACATAGCAGCAGCCAGCTGCATGGATTGATGAGGGGCAATGTGTCATGAAACAGTAACAATTATTTGTAACATGTTTTATGTTCATTTTCAAATCTGGCTGCATTATGAAAGATTTTCATAGCTGTGTCATAGCTTGAGCTCCAGCTGAAAATATTTCATACAACAGATGGTGTTGTTTTAGAAAGATTTGATGAAGACATCATGGAAAGTATTGCCATGATGAATTTATATAAAGAACCCCCCCCCCCCCCCCCCTTAAAAAAAAAAAACTTTTGAGATTCTTGTGGGAGTCATGCATTTTTATTTAAGAACAAGATCATTTCAGCAGTCGTAGATGGAATGTTAGCCTAATCTCACCTGAATCTCATTCTCCCTGTATGTAAATTATTGAATAAATGGCAACTATACGCAACTGTCTCCTCCTCTCATAAACCCACAAAGTTTGATGGGAATTGTGTCCGTTTATAAGCACTAGTAAATTGATGACTCCACCCCTGAATTCAAACTGGCGTGTAAGGTGTTTACGGTGATACGATGCCCCCCCCCCTGGTGATTCTGTCCTGCGAGCTTCATTTGCAAAGTCGGCCAAGCGGTCCTTACACGGAAATGCAACAACGAGGCTCGCTACATGGCACTCAGGTCCCCTATCCACCGAGCTGCTTGCAGCGTCGATATTCGAAGAAAACATTTCTTTAGCTTAACATCACTACTAAACACGGCTCCTGGCTCTCACAACCAACTCTTTGCTGGACCAGAGTGAAGAACTGATTCACGTAGCTGCGCTGTCTGGGCGCCAGGTGAAGCATCACTGCTTCAGGCTCAGTAATCACTTGTCATGTCTGCAAAAAGTAAATAAAAGTTTGTTTTTTGACCTGCTGCCTGCCAACACCAAAGAAAAATATAATCCACAGCATATTTACCCGCAAATCGCGAGTAAAACGTCCCGCTTCAGGAGAGACAGGACTCTGCTTTGAGCAGAGGGAGACGAGCTGCTGCTACCAACGTAGCAACGTAGCATCAACAAGCTAGAAAAAGCTTAGAAATATATCCAGGGATCAGAAAAGAGGAAAGACAGGTAGAGAAGCCGTCTGTGTTCTGTGGGGGTGTAGGGGGGGTTGAACTTTACGACAGTGAAAGGTCGCCACTGGGGGAGCCCCGAGCTGAAGTTACTGAGTTCTGCTTTAAAGCGCCCAGGGAGCAGTTGGTGGGGGTTAAGGACCTTGCTCAGATGGTTCACCTGAGTGCCGTGTCGGGGATTTGAACCCTGGTTTTCCACGCCAGCGACATCATTGCTACGCTACCCACTCCCCAAAATATGAACACCCCACTTTTTTCATTTTTATGTAAGTCAGAAAGAAAGAAGACATGAATGAAAGAAAAGATAAGCCGTGTCTCAAACCGCACACTTGCCCGAGTACACTGGAATTCAGTGCGTAGTGCGCACTGTGTACTTCGTCTGTACTGCACACTATTGTTGCTAAATGCTGACCCTAACAGAGCATTGCACTTACAGGAAGTGACAGACTAGCATTGTCCGCTAAGGTGAGCTAACTCTACTGAGCCGTATAACCAAGGCCGTTTCTCAATTCCTAGTTTGCGTACTACATACTCGTGTACTTGTGAGTACAGACTTGTGGGTACATACTAGAAGTCTGCACTTGTGGAGTTCACAAGCACGGACTCTGCCTACTTGACGGATCGAGACAATGCACACTTGTGACATCACCACCAACTGTGAGCAGCAAGTGAGCAGGGCTGCCTGTCAACATGAAAATGTTATTATTCTACAGCTGTTTGTTATTTATTGTTGTGGAGATGTAGAGATGGTACTGTAACAAACAAAAACAATTAAAATAACTGCTCCAAAACAATTACAGCCTACTAAGTGGATGTTTTTTTTTTTTCCCAACGTGTAAATTATATTTATTTCCAATACATAAGCACATTAACGCAAACGGACAATCGGGACATAAATATATGATCAAAAACAGCTGTGAGAGTAAAGCGGGAGGAAGAGCTGCAGATAAAAGACCAAGAACAGTAAAGAATAGAAATGATCGCTCAGGTTTGGCTGTTGGGGGCAGAGGAGGGAGGAGGCGGCTGCCAAACACTGCGCGTGTGCAGGTGCATGCTGGGATTTATACCTGGCCAAGTACGCACGAGCCTCCTCTGATGCATGCTCGGTAAAATGGGCGGAGAAAGTTTTCATCCGGGGATTTCCAGTGAACTTGCTGAGAAGCGAACTTTTTAGTGGAACATGACTTGGACCGCGGGTGATGACGTTTCACGAGTCCACGAGCACGCAAGTACGCAGATTGAGAAACGGCCCAAGTGTATCTATCTGCGGCTTGCAACCCAGTGGGCGTGTCCTATAGTGGGCGTGTCGTATTGTGGGTGGGTCTGGTTAGGTTTAGGGGAAGGGTCAGGGGTAGGGCAGATTTTACCGTGCTCCTTGGCCTGGTGGGCGTGTCGTCGAGACGTCCACTACGACACGCCCACTCTACGACACGCCCCTGTCTTGCGAGCAGCAGATAGACCCTTCTCGCTATAACCGCGGCAATAAACACATGACCAGCTCTTAACTGTCATCAGGGAGTGAACAGCTTGGGAGCCACAGTATACATTAGTAATTATGTCTAAATCATTTTATAAACGTTACTTAAATCAGTACAATAACGCCTCCAATGCAGCAGGGGTCGCCACCGCTTCATTCACCGCCGTTATTCAGCTCTGAAAGCAGTTCTAAAGTCCCGCCTCTTCCACGCCATCAGCAAGATGGCGTCTGTTTAGCGCGAGTAGTGTGCTTCGTTTTGCACTTCGTTTTTGGCCGTTATTAAGGCAACATACTGGTACTTTCAGTGCACTGAATTTGTGCATTTGAATTTGTGTTTGAAGTGTTTGAAGTGCTCAAGTGTGCGGTTTGAGACGCGGCCATAGTCAAAAAAGTATTTAAGTAAAGAAACATTATCAAGCTGAGGAACAATGACTAAACCCAAATCTGTTTATTATGATGATGAATTCAGACAGTGGACAATAAAAAGAATCACAACATGGAAGACAGTTTCAGGAAATAAGAGATGAATTTGGCAAACATAAACATGATTTCTTGGCATATTTAAAAACAATAAAATAAAATAAATTTGTAATAAATACTCCAACCAGAGCCTGTTTCATTGGAAAAAATATGGAATGATTAATGTAAACCGTAGCCAGGTGTTTTTCATGTTTCCATAGATTAAAAAGAAAAAATAAAATCATTTGGAAAGACATTCATTTTGATTTACCCCCCAAAAGATGTTGCAGTTCGCTCTAATATTTTACTTTAAAAAAATTGAACTAACGCACCGAAACATCATACCCCGGGAGAAGGAAGAGCAGACATACAGATATGCATACATTTCACATTTAATCAAAAGCAACAGAATGACTTGTAAAATGTTGGGAGTATCTCTGGTGAAGATACAACAAATTTAAAGCAAGGTTTGCACACTGAAATCCTGAAATTCATGCTAAAGCTAGGCATGCTAAAGCTAGCACTATATCATGATTGACAGGTGCTTCTGCAAGCCTGGAAACCAAAAAAAAACAAAACACAAATGGAAGAAATGGAAAAGACGATGAAAAGGATCAGGGACACTGAAGACTGGAGGATAACGTACTGGGATGCATTTGAGACTGAACATCATCATCCAACAGCTTCTCTGTGAAATTTCATGTTTGTATCAACTGAAAGGTGATTTTAAAAAATAAAGTTACAAAAAAAGAAGCAATTTAGTAAATCTTTAACTGATGTTTTGACTTTGTTCCTAAAGTTTGATCTCTGAATGGTTTCGGGAAGTTTTGTGTGGCTGTAGAAGTTGTGAAACCATAAAATAGTTGTGGAAATGAATAAAGAGCAGCTCGATTCCTGATGATGAAAACTTCCAGAAACAAAGATCAGTGAAGATAAGCAGACATTTGGTTCTTTAAAAAGATTTAATCTAAATTTTGTCCACGGTAGCACTCTTCATCAAACAGCAAGCCAACTCAGTTTGGTCCCACGAAGGTCCGGTCCTGCATGGTTTCAGTGTGTCCCTGCTCCAAAACACTTGACGCAAATTAAATGGATCCAACAGGTTATAAAATTAGAAAATCACTAGAGAGACCAGACCTCCACCAAGCAGCTCATGTCCCCCTCATGTTGTGACTTACAACAAAAACTTATACTCCTGCCATCATTTAATCAACATCATTGGATTCATTGACCATGAAAACAAACCAACAGCATCTGGAATCATGATTTTGTCACTATTACTTCAATAGTTATTTCCAAAAATTGATATTTCCATAATGGCGGTTTTCTTCTGGATCGAGCTCCGTTGCTATTGAAGGTGCAGTATTTCCGTTGCCATACTCCTGATTCGGCAGTCTTGGCTACAATCTGGTGTTAGTTGCACGTTTGTATCTTCATTTGTTATCTTTCAGCATTGAAATTCCAACGACTCCCTTATTTTTGTGTGTTCTGGATCATAGTATCCAGAACTTTCACAAATATTACAGAACTCATTGAGATCCTTTCTTGTGATTTTTTTTTTTATTTTTTTTATTTTTTTATTTTACCAGACACTCAGGCCATTTGTATGGAGTTACATGCAAAAATTCCCAAATTTGGCCGATCTCACAATGATAAAGAATCCTTCAAAACATTCCTGGATCCAGAAGGAGATCCAGATCACCACCAACGTTTAATGGGTTCGTCCTTTGGCTGAAGCCCACGGCTGGTGAAAATTTCAGGTCAATCCGTCCAGAACTTTTTCCGTAAAGTTGCTGACAGACAGACAAACAAACCAACGCCACCAAAAACATAACCTCCATTTTGTGCAGTGACTCATTCATTTTCAGCATGTGTATCGGAGCAGGGAAACACTGGAAACCTGCATGATTGTGGCCCTCAAGGACCAGAGTTTGACTGATCAAGTCAACAATGATCTCATATCATCAATTACCACTTTGGTGCCACAAGGTGGCAGTGTTACATTTGCTGAGGGTGATGAAGGTCCTGCAGTTTGTTGTGAGGACGTTAATTTAACTGGTTGATGCTCCAGTTTTTGTTTATTGTTTAGATTTAGTCAGTCTACCTCATCTCACTGATCCTAAAATCAAGACCAATGCAACTAAAACCTGCTCACTTGTAAAATAAGCCCAAATAATTCCCAGAAACTTCCAGATTATTTTGGCTCGCTGCTCCTAATGAGGCTTTTAAAGGCTCGTCCTGGGTGTCATCCAGGTGTTGCCATGGAGATGTGGGGCGAATGCCCACACTGAGGAGGCGTGCATCTTCCAGTCCAGATGAGGGGGCAAGATAACACCCTGAGTGACAGGTCTGTGGCAGCTGGGTGGTGAAGACCCCCCCCCCCCCCCCCCCTACTGCCCCCTCCCCTCATCTCTGAGTATCCATTCACCGAGGGAGGCGTTTGTTACTGTGTGACAGCTGCCACGCTCCCCTCTCACCCTCACCCCTTCCTCCAGCAAAGCTTTCCACATCATTACCTTCCACCATAACCTGCTGACCCTCCAAATCTTGACACCTGCCGATAAAACGAGGAGGGAGGGGGCGTGATTTAAGTTGTTTAATTTATGACCCTTATGAGAGGTTCAGTGATGACGACAAATGAATTTAAACGAACGGCATCATGGAGAAGGAATCCGTGTTACAGTAGGAAGCAGAGCAGTATGGAAACCTCCCCATGATGATGGGGGTCGAACCAGATACGGATCCCCCACCTGGACAAAAATAGAGGGAGAGAGGACAGGTGGATGAGGAGGAAGGTTGGATGGATGGATGGATGGGGAGCACATATAAGAGGGAAGGAAGGATGAATGAACAGGGGAAGGGATGAATGGATGGAAAAGGGTGAGAATAGATGAAAGAATGATAAGGGAAAAAGTGTGAATGGATGAGGAAGGAAAGGATGGATGGATATATATATGAATGAATGAATGAATGAATGGATGGATAAATGAATGAATGAACAGGTGAGGGTGGGAAAGGGATGAATGGATAAAAAGGGTGAGAATAGATAAAAGAATGATTAGGAAAAAAGTGTGAATGGATGAGAAAGGAAACGATAACGGATGAATGAATGGACGGACGGACGGATGAGGATCGTATACAGAAGGGAAGGAAGGATGAATGAACAGGTGAGGGTGAGGGAAGGGATGAATGGATGAAAAAAGAGGGGGAAGAACAATGAATGGGTGAGGGATGAAGATGGATAAAATGAGGAAGATGAGGGATGGATGGATGAGGGTGGGAAAAGATTATAAGGGATGGAAGGGTGAGGGGCTGGGGGGGATGGATGGAGGGATTGGAGAAGGAAAATAGCAAGGAAAAGATGTAGGAAAGAAGGATGGATGAATGATGAAGACAGGAAGAATGGATGAAGAAGGGAAGAAGGATGAATGGGAGAGAATAGATGAAAGAATGACTGAGGAAAAAAGTATGGATGGATGAGGAAGGAAAGTATAGCTAATGGATGAAGGAGGATAGGAAGGTAGGAAGGGAGGATGAACGAACAGGCAAGGATGGGGAAGGGATGAATGGATTAAAAGCGAGGATGATGGATGAATGGGTCAGAATAAGGACGGATGAATGAAGAAGGGAAGGATGGATAGATGGTTTGGGTGTAAAGGATGGATGAACAGATGAGGGCAGGGGAAGATGGATGGGGAGGATGAATACAGACAGTGACGGGGAGGGTGGAGTCGAGAGAAGGAGGCGTACCGGTGAGTGAAGGCGGCTCGCCAGGTGTCACAGGTGAAACATGGCCGCCTTATAACACCGAAACAAACAGCTGACTTCGCTTGTGAGACGGCAAACGCACCAAAGATGAAACACGAAGATGCACAAACACTGAAACAAGTCGACAGAGTTTCAGTCCTCTTCATCAAACAGAAAACTCGCAACAGAAACGAAGAACACCCAGACGCTCTGATATTTCACAGGTAGTCACATTGTCAAGAGTCAAGAACACGAAGCACTCAGCCGAAGGGACATTCCTGTTACACGTTTACTTCAACTAACTAGCAAAAGCTTCTACATAAGCTCTGCAAATAATATGTCAGAAACTGGACTAAGAAAATGACACGAATGAATGAAATGAAAAGTACTTTATTAATACCAGAAGGGAAATTCAATATTGTCCTAGGCTTTCTATCTACACACACATATACACACACACATATATATATATATATATATATGTATATATATTAGGGATGCACGATATAATCAGCCCTCTATCGGTATCGGCCTATATCGGCCTTAAAACTGAGTATCGGACTTTGGCCACTCCACCGATATTTAACTGATATTTAAGCAATATTTAAGCAATATTTAACTGATTAACAGCCCGCTGTTTCTAAAGTCTAAAAGCCCCCAAAACAACTTCTTCAAAAACTAAAAACCTGAAAATTTATAAAGACTAGGGGTGGTAAAAATATTGATACACTGAAATATTGCGATATTTTCTTATGATGATATCATATTAACATTTAAAAATGCGGTATCGATCTACTGTCTTTTTCTAACAAATTCGCACAGTATTTTATTGCTCTGTTACGAAATCTCGCGAGAATTTACGAAATATCATCAGATTTTGTAACATAAGGTTGAAATCTCCCGAGATTTTATCAGTAAAATAGATCGATACTGTGTTTTTAAATATAGATTTGATGTTGGCATATGAAAATATTGTGGTAGTCCAGTGTATCGATATTTTTTTCCCACCTCTAATGGCTGCTTATTTTTCAGCTTTAATATCGGTATCAATATCGGTTATCGGCCACATGAGTTTTAAAATATCAGCATGTAGAATATCCGCCAAAATTCCAATATTGTTCATCCCTCATATATGTGTGTATATATATATATATATATATATATATATATATATATATATGTATGTAAAGAGAGAGAGAAAGATGATTATTGTTATTTTTGAGCAATTTTACAGGAGCTCAAAGACCCTTTACATAAGGGATGAAACAACAGTATAAAACAACAATCTACAAACATTAGATAAAAATATATACAATACAACAAAATGAAAGGAAAAGACAAATAATGAAATAATAAATAATGACAATAAAAACAATAAATTCAATATTTACACCTAGCATCCTAATTTAAGCCATCTAGCAAATATTAGCATGCTGGTTTTGTCAGTAGCTCTACAGGTAATTTGTCTTCAATTGGGACCCCCCGCCACCACTAATTATTTCCATTCAATAATTCAAGCAGAAGAAGTTTCACATCCTCTGGAACAGTGGTTCCCAAACTGGGGGTTGCAGGATGATTGTAGGGGGTTGCCAGATCATTGTAAAAAGCAGAAATAGAGTCTATATTTATGTAATGAACTGAGTCCACCAAAAAGCATTAATCCTCCTTATTCATGAAGTTTCTGATAGTTTTCAAGTCAAACAGGGAGCTCAGGAGCGGACACTGATTCATTTTAGGTCTTTTCCAAAAGCCACATAAGTCATCGGGATTAAGCTTTAGATGTCAAACGAGGAGTTAAATTAAACAACTGAAAAGAAAACATCATCATCTGTCCATGAAGTGAATTTTAACAATGAGGAGGTATGTGATGTAGAAACATCTGCTGAACAGCAGACCGAAGCAGGCACAGTAAAGAAAGCAGATGTTGCTTTTTATTACAGGATGAGTCAAACTCAGACACGTCAATTCTCCTGCATTCAGCACGACTGTGTTTCATAATGTAGCTATTCAGTCCGTGTACTGGATTGTCGCTTATTAAAAAGTTAATCTCTTCCTTTTAATGTCATGCATCCTCAATAAAACAGCTATCTGGATTGTCTATTAGACAAGGGACTGGTTCTGATGTAACAGCATGAGTCAAGTCTGTACAAATTCTTCTCTTTTATAAAAAAAAATATGATTCAGATAAGCATTTGTCACACCTGCATTTTGAGTCATGAAAACATGCTGAATAGGAGCATAAATGTCTTTATTAGCAGGTTTACATGAAGACTTGTGGCTTTCAATAACCTTTTTCTTTCTTTGTGAGAACAGTTCAATCTTTAATTGCAAAGAGGTCGGATGACGACTATGCAGGGATAAACGCCTCCTCTTAAGGTTGTAAATGTTCTGTGTGGGATTTTTTTCTGTAAATGCACAAAGATGCTCTTACTGGCACAGCAGACCAGTCCTGCACCACCCTATTGTCCTGTCGAGTGCAGAGATCAGACTATGAATCACGGCTGGAGTTTCTGGTTTGATTCAACCTAGAAAAAATAAGACTTGAAATGCTTTTGATTCAATTCACAAGTTCAGCTGTATGGAGGAAGGTTAGGGCCACTGAAGAAAAGAAAATTCTGAGAAAAAAGTCGGAATTCTAAATTTAATCTCAGAATTCTGACTTTTTTTTTCAGAAATGAAAAAAAATCTCCTGAAAATTTTTTTTTCAAACTCAGAATTCTGACTTTTTCAGAAATTGAAAAATAAAATCTCATGATATCCCCACCCCCAACCCCCTCCCCCCAAATGTTAGATCAATGTCAGAATTTGGACTTTTTCAGAAAATGAAAATCTCCTGAAAATAAAACTGGTTTCCCCAAATATTCTGGGAAAAAAGTCAGAAATACGACTTTTTTTTCTCAGAATTCTGACTTTTTCAGAAATTCAAAAAGTTCTAGAAAAAGTCAAAAATCTGAGATTAATGTCAGAATTCTGACTTTTTCAGAAATTGAAAAAAAAAATCTCCTGAATTTTTCTTTTTTCAATAGTTCGGAAAAAAGGTAAAAAATCTGATATTAATTTCAGAATTCTGACTTTTTCAGAAAATGAAAAAAAAAACAAAACAAAATCTCCTGAAAATAAAACTGGTTTCCCCAAATATTCTGGAAAAAAGTCACAATTCTGACTTTTTCAGAAATTGGAAAAAAAAAAATCTCCTGAATTCTTCTTTTTTCAAAAGTTCTGGAAAAAGTAAAAAAATCTGATATTAATGTCAGAATTCTGACTTTTTCATAAATTGAAAAAGAAATCTCCTAAAAAATAATAAAAAATTCTAATGTTCTGTAAAAAAGTCAGAATTCGGACGTTTTTCACATAATTTTTTTTCTTCAGTGGCCGTAATCCTCTTCCGTACAGCTGAATGTGAAATTCCAATAGCTAGAAAAAAAAGTAAATTCAGAGTGTGAACATTTCTAAGAGGGTCAATGAACATTTTGTTCACTGGATAAACTTAACAGGCCTGCCTGGTTGTTGAGTCACACCCCGAGCTTCTACATCAGGGAGGATGTTAATCCGTTGACGGTAATGACACAGTCCTTCCTGCACGCACCCCGTCCTGTTGATTCATAGCCTCCTTGCCTTGATTTCAGCCTAAACCACACCTCAGAGACGGTAAAGACAGAGTTGAGGCCCATTTATGCTCCTTTTAGGTGTACAAATAGATATTTCCATGTCAAAAGTCACTGCTCTCTTATTTCTGTGCATCCTGTTGACATGGTTGTCAGGGATGCCCAATACAACTTACAATACAACTTCACGGAGGAACGCCACTCCACTGCACGTTGTGGTGATCTAGACTCTGCGTTGTGCATTAAAACTGTATAATGTTCAGCTCCTCATTGTTTAATCCTTACCTGATAAATCTCTTCCAGTTAGGACGAAACATGCATATGTGTTCAAGGCTAACAGTTACAGTAACTGGCATGTAACAGGTCAGCTAGCTTAATAGCATAAAAAGGCACATGGTGAATGGAGGAAACTTCTGAATAAGCAGATCAGCTAAATAACATTAAAGCTAAATAAACATCCTGTTCAGGCAGAAATACAACTAGTTACTTCCAGTTCTTCACAGACGCACACAGTTCACCATCTTCACCTGCTAGAAGTCTGTCCAACAGTCTTCTCTCCTCATGCTCACTGCTGCTCATAAGTTTCATTTCTGCATCCTGACATCATGTGCTCAGTAGCAGCTGCACACTTCTGCCACAAGGGGGCACTAACGCCTCATCAACAGTCTTTCCAACATGGCCGACATCACAATGATAAAGAATCCTTCAAAACATTCCTGGATCCAGAAGGTGATCCGGATCACCACCAAAATGTATTGGGTTCGTCTTTGGGCCGAGACACACAGCTGGTGAAGATTTCAGGTCAATCCGTCCAGAACTTTTTCTGTAAAGCTACTGACAGACAGACGGACGGACAAACCAACACTACTGAAAACAATACCTCCTTGGCGGAGGTAATTAGGAAAGTAAAGACAGATGGAAGACTCTGCATCCATCTTTAGCATAGAGCATGAATGAAACTTAAGCCAGTGGGAAACCAGTTAACCAGTTATTTAGTTTATTCAAATTCAAGACGGCACTTTTACAGTTAATAAAGACAGTTAAAGAAGAACAGATGTGGCCGAGAATAAACGTGAGGTGATGTCAATACATAATTTAAGACTGACAAGCAAGCATGTAAACCTTTCTGCTCCCAACAAGTATTAGTTTGATTTATTTATTTATTTTGTCATTGTTACAATCACAGAGGTTGTTCAAGCTTTTAAACTACCGTCTCACTGATACCGAGTTTTAAAGAAACTCTTCATTTATCTCAAAACAACAAAATGGTCAGTGAGAAAGCCTTCCTGAGACTCCCCGTTCCGACACTCATGGGCTTTAAAATCTTGTCATGAATTAGTTTTCCATTACTGTTTCTCACAGATAGGAAAAGGTGAATGAAAAAAGATAGCTGTCTAAAGATGCCCAACAATGTTTATGCCCTCATGTCTGATATTTTTTGATTTTTAAAGAAGGGAGGATGCACTTTAGAGGGAGTGGAAATAACTTTGAGTATAGATGTGACTCAGTAGCTGTTTCCTGTCTGAACTGGCAACAGTTAACTCACACAACTAACCAGTACCTAGACATGATGCAATATCCCAAATATTCCCAGAAATTGAAATAATACGAGAAGAACTTCCTCCTTTTTTCTCTTGTGCATGACCACCAAAGGTTCCTTCTTCAAGGTTCCTTTCTGGTTAGTCCGTTTACTTCCTTATGCCAGTAATACAGCCTGTATCGTTACCTCAGTGGCTTCCTCCAGGTTTATTCCTTCAAGGGCCGATGGCATGTTTTTCCATTCTGCCTCATCTCCAGCGTTGAAGCAATATAGTGTCACCTTATATGTCATTAAACAATAAACCCAATTTACCCAGAAGTCTCAAACTCTCATTTGCAAGACTTTTTTTTTTTTTTTTTTAACAGTAATTTGGTAGCAATTGTGCCATTTTTCCTGGATTTCCTTGTATGGGCTTAATCCTCAGGCGGTGCGCCTCTGCTAGAGCATTTATGTTACCCACTCAGACCATTTTAGATGTGCAAGTTTTTGCACCATGAGGAATGTATGACTTCTCAGAACATGGCACTTCATTCTTGTCTCAGAAAGTTGATCCTTTTCAGCTTCTCTGAAGTCTCTGAACCTCAAGCAATACGTGAAACTGTTTTACATGTTTGTGTTGTCTTGGCATCAAGTATATGAACACATTTAATAACAAGCATCATGGGTTCACTGAATGAAAAGGCTTCTCAGAGCAATAAAAGAGTTTTGTGGCCCTACATTTGTTCACTGGCCATCCAAAAATAAGTATCCATTAGTCATTTCTATCTCAGAAAACACGGTTTGCATGTACCAACCCCCAACACACTTCATATGTTGTGTATAAAGAAACTTATTTTCTTTATTACTTTTGAATACAGATCCCCTTCACCTATCACCACAGCAGTAACTCCTGGGGTCAAGAAAAGCTATGAGCAACTTAGCCACTGGTAAAATGAAGTGTCCAAGCATCATTATTTCTCTAGATCTTGGCATGTTATTTTTTGCCTCAGCTGGTATTTTACTAAACTTTCAACATTTATCCATATTAATACGGGAGGATAGAGAAAAGTACTCAGCGAGAATCTTAAACATGACATAAGTGTTGCAGGTGATAATGTACACAATGAGGGCCCAGGCAGGATTCAATCCCCAGACTCCCAAGTGAGAGTCAGAGAAACGGACCCTTAAATGGCCCTTTACCAGTCAGCCAAAGGCCAAGCCTGTGGCCAAATAGCCAGGGCATATGATCAATCAGAGGCATAATGACAGGACCCTACACTGTCACATCAATGCCCCTCTTTCCACAAGCACATCCTCGTGCTCCACGCAGGGTGCCACCAATTATGAATCCATGGACTGTTTACTGGTATCGCAAGTGGATCCTGCCGACAACACCAAATGTGGCAAGGTACGGAACGAGGCAGGATTTCATCCCTAGACTCCCGGGTGAAACTCATGCCGCGAACCAGTCAGCCAAAGGAATCCCCTTTGTTTTTGTCTGTTTGGGACGTTTCTGGGTGTAGATTTCTGATTATATCGACAGCCAATGACAGAGCTAAGGCCATGACGCTGTGTGGGAAAGAGCTCATGATTGGAGCAGACGCCAGTCACTCGAACTCTCGAAGGAAAAAGAAGAAAAAACAAAAACGGTGGATATGGCGAAGAAAAGGATGAAGAGAGAAAAAAAAGAGTGCACAAGAAAACCAGGGTTAATACTGGTTTGGTTTTTCCCCCTCCCGCTCTGAAGGAGGAGAATTGAAGCTGAAGAGCGATGCGGCCATTACCCAAGGGAAGGAGCGCTCAGTTTGAACAGTGTTGTTTACAAACAGAGGAACTCTGGAAGGGGAGGAACTCCGGACTCTACCTTTACCTTTAATCTCTGGCTCAAAGATCTGATTCTGGCTTGAACTTTTTCTTGATTGGAGGTAATGTGACCGTTGATAATGTATCACTTCCTTCAAAGTTTTTCTTTTATTTACAAGCTGGGACAACGTCCCAACTAGTTCAGCACATTTAAGATCTCACAATAAACCATCTTAACTGACCTGTAATTAAATATTACATGGAGTCCATGCATGAGGAACACAGTTACTCACACGAGCAATCATAGTTTGCATTTACCAACCCCCATACATTTTCTTTGGCCCTCCATTGCAACCTTAAAGGGATACCGTGTAGGGGCACTAAACATGTAACTTCCCACTGGCCACACAACTGTCACAAAATTAAACAGTCTCTATCCGTGTTTTCGACATGTTTTTGCAGACCACTTTGATCAGCTGAAGTTATCAAGCCATAAAGCAAAGCGCTCCAGGTCACCTGATCCAAAGAGGGACGGATCCGCTCCTGCAAAGTTACAATGTCTGGTTTTTAAAGGCAGCTCCCTCAGAGCAATGACATGTGTCAAGTGCTGTATACTGACCCCAGAAATCATCTATCACTTAAATTAATAACAATATTTGTGTGAAAAGTTACATGGTATCCCTTTAATCCAAACCACAGAAAATCTAAAAAGGCTATTCATTTAAAATAAAAACAAATAAGGGTAACAATAATCAGGAATATTCTGTTTGAGGGTTGACTTTATAACTGTGTTCTTTGGATGTTGCTTCTCATTTTTCACCCTTGTTTACTCATCTTTTTCCCAGAAAACTGCGCTCTGCATGATTCACCAAGCAGGCACTGAACGGATCTGGCTCTAACTCCATCCAAAAGCTTACACCACCATAAATTGGACCTTAAATTGCTTTAGAGTTTCAAAGTTGTTATCAGTAGAGGAACAGGTTTGTGTGTTGTGACAGGAGCCGTCTGTGCACCAGGGGGCATTAGATACAGATATTCTATTTCACCCCAGCCGAGGAGGGAAACACTGATGATAATTAATTCAGATGTGGTATCAAATTAAATACAGATTGCACCAGATTTAATTAGGGGGTGAGTAATTGCTACTCTGATTAAGGGCGAATCAAAGATACATTCATTCTGGTGGATTCATTAAACACTTGAAGGATAATGTTGAACGCATGAAAGCTGAAAGGCCGTACTGGATAGCTCAAGCAGAGATTCAGCACAGAGGCAGTCATTGATTTCCACCCTGCTGATAACTGTGTGTGTGTGGGTGTAAGTCACTCCTCTGTGGGCTGGAGCTCGTTGTCAGCGAGATGAGTGGAAATCCTGTGAGAGGGTGAGGTGGTTGTTAGGCACCACCGAAGCCCCCAGGGAATGATGGGTGAGAAATGTGTTGCATCTCTGCTTGATTTCACCACCGTCCTTCAATTATTAAGGAGGAAAGGAGGAGATCATTCATGTCCACTCAAACTAGATTCCCCGTCTGTAGCTGAAGTAAATGAATTGAACCATTGATTTGTCTCTTTTATTTTGATCGTAACGTGTCCATAATTGCTATAGAGGCTGAGGGTGCATTCAGACCCGGATAGTCTGCTAGACTCGGTCTGATTGTTGGTGAGTGGGGGTGATCTCCTGGACCAAGATCGCTTTCACGCTGCTCTTTAGCTAAACAAGCCAGAGTCTCGTCACCTGAGCTGCCACTTCTTCCAAGCATATCATGTATTTCTATATGAAGTTGACATTTTTTCTGTGGGTACTTACAAGGAACTGGGATGTTTTCCTCTGACCTTACATCAGTTAAAACTTTCACGTTGTCGTCGCTCCACGTTCGACCACGAGCCATTTCTAAAAAAAAAGTCCCACGCCTGTGTTTGTTTTGGTATGTGTTTTCTAATAATGCCCAACATTTAACCCACAATGCCATGCAGCAGTTGTAGTCCGCTTCATGCATTTGAACCGAGACCCACGTTTGTATCAGGGGCGCCTGCAGAGATTTATTAAAGGATAACTTCTGTTTCTTTCAACCTGGACCTAATTTCTGGAATTTATACGTGCATTAACTCACCAGTAACATTTCTGCATCACTCTGACTCCTTTGTACACCTTTCAGATTAGTCGTAGATCCACGTATTTCCATATAATAGGGGGCAGAACAAAGGGGCCTCTATAGAGTGTCAGACATTATAAGCAGGAAACTTCCTTAATTTTACCAATAAACTGCAAAAAGTCAAATATTTCCAAGTATATTTTTCTCATTTCTAATCAAAATATCTCATCACACTCAAAATAAGTCAAAATCACGTAAAGAGAAACATTTCAGTGAGATATGGGAACTTGTTTTAAGACAAATGCATCTTATTTTGAGAAATCTTATAAAAAAAATCTCACTTGTTCCATTGGCAGAATTTTTTTGCTTATTACGAGCAAAAAAGAAAAAAAAAACTTGTGTGACTTATTTCAAGAGTGGCCAAGATGTTTTTGCTTGTAATAAGCAGTTCAGAGTGTGTGTGCCGCAAACAATTGACTTCATAAAACTTCACTATGACAACGTCGTCTACACTGAAATCCAGAGCTGAAGACGCCTCAGTTGTATGAATTTACATAAGAAAGGTTGAGTTAATGAGGAGTGACAGACCAACGGGGGACTACGGCAAAAGAGCAATGGCAGGAAATGGCAAGTCTAGTGTCATATTTTTATTTATCTTATTTTTATTAGCTTATAAAGTTTTTGACATTCAGATATAAGCAAAGCATGCTGAACCGTGTTAACAGAACATAAAAATTGATAAAAATGAAAAAAACTTTTTTTGCAGGGGTGGACAGCTTTTTTACAGGGGGGAATGGCCACCCCTTGGTGGTGTCTGAGCCCGCTTGTTTGGTCCGAATCAGAGTCTGTTTGCGCATTCACAACACCCCAAACAAAGCGAACTTTCTTAGCAAACGGATTTGAATCAAAAAGGCTGGTGTGAATGTGTCCTGAGGGTGCATTCACAGTCTGCTAGACTCAGTACGATCGGGTACTTGGTTCAGTTGGAGGGTACAACATTCCTTTGGACTGTGATTGGGTTCATATGCACAACTCAAGCCAATGGGCTCTGTCCACAACTCCACTACTTACTGAGCCTGAGCCAGCTCCTTTGTTTCCCGTCTTTCATTACTGGATGAACTGATTGATCCAGGTGTGCCTCAGTAACAACGACAGCGGCCATGGTGACGTAGCAGCCGAGTCATTTGACGCAGGTCTGTGAGCCTTTCCACTGCTACTAAAAGCCGAATGTTTGTGGGTTTAAGCAGTTCTTTGGCCAGTGGGAAAGAGGTATATCAGAACTTTTACTGCAATCTTCCACATCTAACTGCGAACCATTTCTCCCCACCAGAGCCGTCTATCATCCCACACTTGTGTACGTTCTGGTTGTGTTTACCCACAATGCTGTGCGCTGAACCCACGATCCGCCTACATTCACAGTTGAGGGCCAAGCTAGTCTGCTTTTTTTTAACCAGATGTTTAGTATAATACTATATTATAATAATAATAAGATGGCAATTTATTAAAAATGTCAAAAACAGCTTGGATAGAACTTGTGGAATGCAGATGAGCACCAAAAGTGAATTTTGCAATCCCACAGATTATGTGCTACAAACTAAAAATTCTAATAAACAATTAAATTACCAATAGTGAATCAAAGAACTGAAATCAAAAGCCTTAAAGATTAACCTATACATCAAAACCCTATTTTGAATATTTCAAAACCCCAGGACTTCAAAGAACAGATGGTGCCAAAATGATGATTTTTGGCCTCCACTTTATTTTAAACCTCTCTTATTTATTTCTGCTCCATTTCATCAGTTAGTTTTTGCAGAAACTGTTAATATATCGTACTACGGTCTGATAAAGGCTGCATCGTTCCAAATTGATATTCACAGTTATCCTTTAAATTTTTTTTTTTTTTTTTTTTAGGCAAGCATGAAACTTTTCATTTGTGTTATGTCCCATCCTCATTTATTTTTTACCAGTAACACATATATTGACAAGGGATGTTCAGATATAGGCTTTTTTACCGATATCCGATATGCCGATATTTTCCAACCTTTTAAATTCCGATATCCAATATCAACCAATACTGATATATGCAGAAAACTGTGAGGTTGTATCTGTCATATTTTGAGAAATACAACTATATTCTGCTCTGAGAGCAAAGATCCCAAAATATCCTTAACTTAGCCAGAGGAGTTCATTTTGGACATTTTGGCTGCCAGATATCAGATAAGCAGGTATTTGATATTACCATATATCAGGTGCTAGCAGGTATTAGCCAGACATGTGGCTCATTCTTATGTTTCTGACAACTTGGTGGCTTAACCAACAACTTAAAATCAGACAAGCAGCTTCAAAGCAAGCAGTCTGTAGCAGAGGCTGCACCGTAGTCACATGACTCTGAAAGGAATGCTGGGAAATGAAGTTCTTCCAGGATAACAGGGACTTTTCTACATGCTGGACTGTGCTAATGGAACAAGATCTTGTGAGAATTTGTTATGGAGCAACAAAATTTTACTCGAAATCTCGCAATATTTCATTTTTCAAAATATCGGCCCCAAAAAGAGGATATTGGCCGATAATATCGGTAGGCCAATAATATAGGGCATCCCTATATTACACATTTTACATTAAGTAAATCCCAAAAGTGTTCCCTTTCTGTGACTCCAAAAGTATTAAAATACAGTATATCAGGGTTGAGAGATATACTCATTATGTCATGGGTATGCAATTTTTAAATTTTTATTTTTACAATGATCCGGCAACCCTCTGAAATTTTCTTGGGACCCCCAAAGTGGGTTGGAATCCCCACTGTTTTAAAGAGAGATGTCAAAAAAATTTTTTTTTTTTTTTTTTTTTTTGTATTTTTTTTTTTTTAAAAAAAACAAAAAATATTTTATCATTTTTTTTTTTTTTGTATATTCTTTTCACCCCCCCTCCCTTATTCTTCTGTCTTCTGATGTGATTTGGTTTTTCCCCAGACCCCACCCCGACTTCTTTTTTTTTTTCTTTTTTTTTTCTTTCTCTTTTTTTTTTATTTTTATATTTTAAATTTTGCTCCAGTTTGCGTCTGATTTTTTTTACTTTCCGCTCTCCTCATGTCCTGCTCAGTTCAGTCAGTCTTTTTTTCTTCTATCAATCATGAAATAATTTATTAATTTAAATATTATTTATAATTTTATACCCCTCTCCCCCCCTCCTCCGCAGTTCTTTTCTTTTTTTTCTTTTATTTTTTTTTTTTCAAACCCCCAACTGAATACAAATTACTTTTTCCTCCCTCCCTACACATACATGAATCAGAGAGGGGGGGGGGGGGGGGGGGGGGGGGGGGGGTTTTTTTGTTTTTTTGTTTTTTTTTATTGTATTAATTTATTTAGATAGAATGATATAACTAAATTGATTGCTCTCTTTCCGTTTTATTCTTTTTTTTGGAGAAAAAAAAAAAAAACAAACCCTTAATAAGAAATTTTTTTTTCCCCCCTCCTTATTCTCACCTCCTCTTCACTACACAAAAAATAATATTATACCCAAAAAACCCCAAAAAAGTAAAATTTGATGTCATGGCACCTTTAAAGCAAATCCCATATGAAAAACGTAAATATGGAAGAAACTATGGTTGATGAAGGGCTGGACAAACCACGGTAAGCTGTCGGATAGAAGTAGAGGTGGGTAGTCGAAGGGGTGACGGGCAGGTTTGGTTCATATAAGACTGTGATTTAAAAAAAAAACAGAATGAGGGACACAAGCTAACAGCCACTACCTGGACTGGATGGAAACCTGTGGAAGATAAACTGATGTGTCCTGACAAGCTCATGTGTGACAGGTCAGTTGGCTGATGCAATCTCTGGAGCCAGGTGGGGGGAGGAGCACCATGCACAGAAACACACCGAGAAAAAACAGACATGCTAACAAAGAGTGAAATGTAGAGAAAGAGGAGAGAAAAAACAAGACAAGAAAGGAAAATGACCAGAGAAAAATGGAGGCTGGCATAAATTAACCCACAATAACAGCCATGCTAAAAGAAAATATGTTTAAGCTAATAAAATCAGAAAGTCTAAATGAATTCACAATAAGCTTTTAGGTCAGACGGTTTTGACTGTCCTTTGGGTGTGGTTATAAATATTTAGCGCTACAGAGCTCACCTCAGCAAAGACATGAGAGCTAAATCTTTAAATTGATCAAATTATTATTCATTAGTCACGCCTTGTGCAATCTGTGCAAACACGAGATATCTGTGATTATGTTGAAGGTCAAAATGATTTAACAGAACAAGGAAGTGTGTCAGAGTGCATGTGCCGCTGCAGAGACGATGTTGTTTACACCCACAAGAGATTCACTCTCACCAGTAAATGTTCCACCTCAGTGAAAATCAGCTCAGCTCAGTTAGCTTTAGTTATACTGAACGCCAAGCGAAGGAAAAGGAAGTGATAAATAAATAAAAGCTGTACTGTACCGTGTGAATTGAAAAAAAGGAGGGAAAAATTCAACTTTTAAATAGCTTTAATTATGCAACAGCTATATTTAACATATTTAGTAATTTAATGGTGTCTTAACTGTTTTTTGAGATGACAACAAATTATTTATGATTTCATGAATGAGTATATATTCATTTAAATATAATGGTAATTTTGTAAAGTTAAATTGTTTCTACCAGCTTTAGATATAGTCTAATATTGACCAAACTTTCCATTTCTCCACTCTAACCAAGCATGCCTGTTTTAAACTTCCTGGCCTGACTCACTCCACAAAGCTGGTCACACTAAAACATGCTGGCTCATTTCATCAGCCCGACTGTTTGGTTATGAAATGTGTAACTCGTTTTGGTTTATAATCCGGATTATTTTTGTGAACCCATGCACTGAGTTATGCTGGGGTTATTTTTGAAAACCCTAACCATTGAGTTGGTCATGTTTCTGTCAAAGGGGGCGGGGCTATTTTCAAAACTCAACTATCTGGATGCGACATTCAAATGTTGCAGGATTTTAACCATTTATGATTGTTGTCCTGTAAATTTGAGTTATGTGTTTTACTTGCCTTAGTTATAGCGGCCCCATGATCTAGGTACGATTCCCGGCCTGGGACCCTTTGCTGCACGTCATCCCCCGCTCTCTGGCCCCCTTTCCTGTTGATATACTGTGATGTAAAGGTCACCACAACTAAATTTACAACGATAACTGATGTCATTTTGCTCATGTCTGCATGTTCAGTGCTGCAGCAGCTTTTAGAAAGCCGGCAGTAGGTTTGCCGCACAGGACTTTTTGCCCTCTCAGATTTGCCGTAGTTTCTTGCAGCATGATACTCCTGCACTGCAACCAAGTGTTTTTCTTCATCTTTTTGAATGTTTTCTGTACATAACATATGTCTGTAAGTGATAAGTGAAGTTTATTTGATGTCTGTGTAAAGTGATAAATGTTTGAAGGAATGTTGTTTGTGTTAAACGTTTAGAAAACGGTAGCAATGCTAATTGTGTTAGCCTGTCTATGGGTTTTTCAATGTTAAGTTAGCATTCATGCTAATCGATACAGATGTGTGTCCAATTAATGGGGAAAGTTGTTTGTTTGTTTTTTTTCGCGGACACAAAGTAACATTTGATAATATGTAAATAAGAATCTAACTCATTTAAATTTATTGATATGTAAATTTGTATGTCAGCTTCACAGTATGTCTCCTAAACATCCAAAACGTATCTACTGCCTCCTGGCTGTTTAGTGAGGAACCTGTTATCTATCTGCCAAACTAGAAGTTACATCAAGTTCCAGAAAAGGCAGAATGTTGTGTTTTAATAAAAATAAAAAATGTTTTTGGCCGTTTACAGGTCGGCTGCGCTCATGTCCCTTTAAAAGGCGTTATAGAAGATGTTTCAGCGTTTCAGAAAGCTGAGACTGTTAGCGAGTTTTTGAATAATGCACATGCCTAAGACCAACCTGCTAGATTCACAGCTCCTTCTTCTGAACACAGAAAAACATGCACGGGCCACGTCGGTGTTTTGCAGATTCTCCAAGAGTCTCTACTAGAGTGTGAAATATCACAGATTGCCTTAGTCTGCAATAAGACCGGTCGACTCATGATAATGGGCTATATGCCCGGCTCCACTACTTCCTGAATTTCAGACAGCACCTTTGCTTCCTGTCTGTTGTGACTGGACGAACTGATTAACCCAGGTGTGTCTGACCTCAGTAACTGGCCAGACACACCTGGAGTAATTAGTTCAACCAGTAATGAAAGACAGGAAGCAAAGGTGCTGTCTGAAGTTCAGGAAGTAGTGGAGCCGGGCATATAGCCCATTGCCCATCTCCTAATTTTTATACTTAATAACATAATGTCAATGTTCTGCACATGAGACAATATTTGAGAATTTATGGATTTGACGCTGTGATCAGTGATCAGCCCCCAAAATCCTGATCAGTGCATCTCTAAACCTTTTTGCTTATTGCTGTTAATATAAATAGTTAATGTAAATGTTGCAGTTTCTGCTTTTAATGCAAATTTTGTAAAAGATACTGTAAAGAGGCTTTAAAATCCCGGTCCCCCAGGTATCTACTAAGTTTCCATAGTGATGCTGCTTATTTATTTCTGTCCAGGTGTTTTAGTTGGCAAAAGCAAAAAGAGTTCCCTTTTTTTTGTTCCTTATACATCACTGTGATCTCATATCTGACCTTTATTCAAAGTGACTGTAAGCATTTCCTGGAAGGCACCATGGGGAACTGAAAACCTCAAAGTGAACTTGATGCGATGCCCTGAAGCGCAGAGGGGCAATTACAGAGCAAAACTTCCATCCGTTATCACCAAAGCTCGCGTCTTCTTTCCTTCGCCTGAAAGCATGTTTATGTTTCGCTCAAATGAGAGCGTCCTTGATTAGGCCGCGATACCGAAGCCTTTTTAAAAACTCTGTGTTTCACATGGACAAACACAGATAATGACGGTGCAGTTATGGGCATGAATGCACAGAAAGGCATTTCCTCCCTGTGGGAATACAGCCCGCAATCAAAGCCTGAACCACTGACTCATCAAGATGCACAGAGAGGGCCAGTCACAAGGAGAGTTGCACTCTTTTCATTTGTGTCGTTACTGTATGGAGGAACTTTTCAGATGACCGAATGTGATCTCAGGTGCACATCTCCGTGTGCTTGTCCAGATGTGAGTATAAAGTGAGGGTTTTTTGAGATCACATGAGCAGCTTTTACTCGCTGAAGGAAGGGTGAGCTGTGGTTATCCTGTTTGGGAGCAACATCTGATGCTGATCTACCATACAAGGCCAAAGAATGTGAAATATGAGGGAGTGTATAAAGAAAGCTGTCTGACCTTTGCATCTCAGGATGCATGCATTTACTTTGTACGGTTGGGAACTCCCATAAAGGTGAAGGCAGGCATCCACACGCACACAAAGACATGCAAAAATATCCAAGAATCAACAGTTCCCAAGACTCAGGAAGCGACGGCTCTGCAAACTCAGCTGCTCTGACTTACAGTCACAAAGTAAGCTTCTCAGCTTAACCACAACCTGAACACAGATCTGGTTTCTTTTCTTTCAAAGAGCTGAGCTAAGAAAATTTCCACACACCCTGCAGCACTGGAGGTAAACTCACAGATGCTTGTACCGCGTCTTTATGCTTTTTTATCTACATGAACTATTCCTGCCTGTACCGGAGCTCTGGTTATGTCACCAGCCCTCTGGCACTAACAGAAATCTGTTTATAGCGTTACTGATATGAAGTACGGGGAATGTTGGGGGGGGGGGTGCATGATAATGACTTCACATCTTTTTATAGAAGTAAAATTTACAGTTGATTTCCAAATATGTGATCAATAGATGGACATTTGGCTCATCTTGAACTAAATGAGCTTTGAAAAAACAAAGTTGCAACACCAGGTAAAAGATGGAGGAAGCTTGGTGCATTAGCTTTCCAAATTCTTTTGGTTGCTTCAATCATTTCCTTCATTCACACAGGTTATTAAGTGGTCATTTCCTTGTGCTGTGGCCACAAACGTTACGTCTCCATGGCCATGGCTGCTTTTGTTTTGGGAATGTTTGGAAACTAAATGCAACAAGAGCTTCTTTAACAAGATCAAATAACTGGTTTTGGGCATAAAGAAAAAAGTAGTAAGGATTGCAGTCTGTGCTGGGGGTGTGAAAAAATATTGATACACTGAAATATCGCAATATTTTATGTTGCCCTTTGGGCTAATGGCCGGGTCTTGCATCCCACCTGTACTGTGATTCACTCAAGCCAGTAAAAGACAGTCTTGTCTTGATTCTTTTTCTGTCCCTTCCTCTTTTTCTTTTCCTCTCTACCTTGCGTTCAAAACACCCGCAGTGTTCATATCTTATTCACATCCGTTTACTACTACATGACGCGGTGCTGCAACCAGTAGTCGGCTGCAATGTCACGGTCACGTTCTGGATGGGAAACTTACATAGTGCAGTTTCTGAGCCTCAGGACGCCTCCGGGCAGCGACGGCTCGAAAATGCGCATAATGAATGTTGGTGTGACATCAAAACAAGTCAGAAGTGCATCATAACGTTATTTTGTGTGTAGGGATGTAGCGATTACCGGTGAAATGGTTAACCATGATAAAATTACCAACGATTAGTAGTACCGTTTCAAAATGTAATTATCGTTAAAACCGTGACTGATTATTGCACTTTGAAAAACTCCCAGTGATGCCGCTCATTGGCTGGAAAAGCAGCAGCAGTTGCAGTTTGCAACGTTTAATTTATGAAAAGATGGCGACAAAGGCCCCACATGGACAGTTCTCTTGAGATTTGACCCCCTTTTAAAAAGGACAAAGTAGAAATTTAGACTCATTTTGGATATTTTCAAAGATGCTGGGGGGTATTTCTATAATACAGCGATAATAATGATAACCGTGATCATTTTGGTCACAATAACCATGATATGACATTTTCATATAGTTACATCTGTAGTTGTGTGTCTTTAAAGTTCAGACTTGTCAGGTCAGATTTTCATCAAGGTTCATAAATGTACAATTTGCTTCAATAAATGGTAAAGCAACTTGTTGAATTTCAAACTGAGCATCAGAATGAGGATGAAAGAGGATTTAAGGGAATTTGAATGTGGCATGATTATTGGTCTGGGAGTGCTTACTGGGATTTTCAGACACAATCATCTCTAGAGTTTCCAGAGAATGGTCTGAAGAAGAGAAAAAAATCCAGTTAGCAGCAGTTTTCTGGACCAGAATGGACCAAGAGATGAAATAAATGTTGCTGGTCTGATGAGTCTCCATTTCAGCTCTACATTTAGATGCTAGGCTCAGAATTTGGTAGAAACATCATGAAAGCACCGATCCATCCGCCTTGGATCAAGACTTCAGGCTGCTGCTGGTGGAATGGTGTGGGGGAAATATTCTTGGCCCACTTTGGGCCCCAATTCAGTACAACTTCAACCCTACAGATAAACCGATAAAGCGGCTGCTTCATGTATAAACTTGAAATATAACACGACTCCCAAGGGACTCCCAACAGGTCTGGGTTGGCTCTCTCCCAGTTGGGTCTGGGGGGCGACTCAGGGAAAACTTGTGCTGGCAGAATGATCAAATGCTATTCGTATCAGGAGTATTGTCATCCAGCTCGTTATGTGTTCCCACTATCAATCACTTGTCCTCCAATATATCCCACTCTCCGCTGCCCCTCCCCCACCCTGGGAGCGGTAACGACCCCACTGCTCACCCCTGCCACCACCTTTTTTCTTCTTTTAATTCTTTTCTTTCGTTTTACTTTATATTTTCTAAAGTAATTAACCAACTTTTGTATTATTGGTAATATTATAGGATATGATTGTGATAATGATGATAATAATAATATCTTTTGAACCTAATCCCTTGCTTGCTATAAATGTTTTTAAATATTGCTATTATAGGTCAGCTAAGATTGTGATGATATTTTGTGATAACCTTTTGAGAGTCTGTTATATTCTTTACATTTCTAGTTTATAAAGCAACTACTATTTTTAAGGGGGTCATTACCAGCATTACTACTATGGATCGTTATTATTACACACTTAAAAACAGAGGTACAAGACAAGATGTTTGTACCTGTAGGTACATTTTTTACAAATGTTCTCTCAAAAGTACAATATTGGTCTTTATGAGGCCAGAAGTACCTATATACTATGAAAAAGGGTCCAAAGTAATATTAAGTACAAATTTGTACCATTTCCACCCTAAGGGTACCTGCAGCATTGAAAAATGTGCATAGCTTGTACAATAACTATAAATAGCAGTGCTTCTAAACAGTAGTATAATTATAGTTATTATATTATGATTTTCATATTAATCATAGTAATAATCATATGTATAATTGTGTTTGGCCTAATATTTATATAATAATTATTCATTTATTATTAGCATCTTTGATTGTTGTCATAATCTCTATTTCATTGACTTTTATTCATCATTTTTAATTGTTTGTACTTTATTAACTCATACAGCTTGATAAGGTACAAAAATGGACCAGGACCGAAGGTACAGAAATGTCTTTCAAAAAGGAACACCCCCAGCCACAAGCTTTGTACCCTTTTAAGTACAAATTGGTACCTCTATTTTTGAGTGTGTACCATTACATATAGAAATGATAATGTCCCTTTTTTATTCTTTTTTTTGACAAAACTAGTATTTATATCATGATGACTATGACTGTGCCGTTATTTGCAATTGTAGATTATATCTATGTCTTCATTTGGACTTCATAACATGCACACAACACACGTGTCTGTTGTTTTACTTCACGATACATATCGATATTCCCACTACATTTGTCTGTACCCTATCTTACCCTGTTTGTCCATATGCTACGCTATGTTATGTCTTCCCCATGTTGTCCTCCATGTCTCATCCCAACTCCTTTGTATCTTTTTTTGTATTGTCTTTCTGTTATTTGTGGCAAGAAATGAAAAGAAAAGAAGAAATGCAACGTGACTAATCCCAGCTGGTGTGATTTTTATATTAACACCTGTGGCAGCTCAGGCTCACCCCTTTATTAAAAGGCTGCTAATCCACTGCATCCTTTTAACCTCACCCCCACACAACGACTAGCCGGACACTGCTACGCACCCCGGTCCCTTCCAAATTAATTAGATTGGAGTCTGTTTTAGAGGAGAGAGTTTGGGGAGCCATCCGGAGCTCCACTAAGCGCCTGTTGTGGTGCTGCAATGTTAATAGTCCGGATTAGTCAGACAATGGATGTGGTGGTGGGATCAAGCTGCGAGGAGAGAGGGTTCACAGATGGGATCAGCATAGCTGCAGGGCTGGGCTACACACACACACACACACCCAAACACACAATAAGGGACACAGAAAGTCAACCAAGTATGTAAAAAATCCACACTGGTGTGCAGATAAAACAACCCCTTTTTGAAATACACACATTGCCTAATCCATTTTTTCCCTGATAACAGCTCCATTGTGACGTATTACATTATCACACTGCACAATCGCAGAGAAAAACAGTTCAGATTTAAGATCTTAAATAGTTTACGGCTCCTGATATGAACAATTAACTGATGAGAACAGGATTTATGTGCGAACACGTATGACTCACTGTGTATGAGTCAACGATCTCCAAATATCCTCCATTGAGCTAGATGCCTTTGATGTTGCCAACACACTGTGGTTGATAATAATTGACAGATAAAGAAGAACTCAGGCAGCCAGAGGGCACGCACGGATTTAACGACAACTCTGAGGAGCCAAACAAGAAGAGAAATGTTCACAACTGTGTGAATATGAGACAAATTAAAGGTGTTTATACATGACGGTGTATGCAAAGAATCCCCACTTCTTCCCACACATTTCTGGGTGTTGGTGTCAGCCAGTTACGACGCTGTCTAGGATTGTTTCATGGCCACGCACTTTAAAAAGAAGGTTATGAAGGAAAATTGTGACTCTGCTGTTGCATCAAGTGAATACACAATCAAACGCGGTCAAGGATTAACATGTGGGGAGAAATGAGCCTCAAGGGTTTCATTAGCTCACATAGCAGCTGGGCAAAGGCTCATTACAAATAAACATCTATAAAGGAGGGCGTCATTTTACGAGGGAATTTTCCTCAGGTCATGGCATATTCATAGTTAAGTTCTGACTGTCAATAAGACCCAAAAGAAAAACAAAAAACAAACAAATAAAAATCGAGTAATTGACAGTTATTTTGTGACGTCACGGTCTGTAGGGAACGCCCTCCCTGATGGACAAAATCCACTTTCTGCAGGCTTAGAACAAGCCAGAGAAACGCATAGTGATACTTAAGGCTGGGCGATATATCGATATGAAAAATATATCGATATATTTTTAATGAGAAATGGAATTCCTTATGATGACTTTTCAGTGTTTGTATCATATATATGTAGTTCAGTGTTTGTTTGTTCTGTCTTTTTACATAAATGCTGGCCATACTTGGGTTAATCATGTTTAATTCCTTCCTTAATTCTTGAGTTTCTTAGTAGGGCTGAGAAAAAATAACGATACACTGAAATATCGCAATATTTTCATATGCAGATTTTGTATTAATATTGAAGAATGCAATACTGATCTAGTTTACCGATGAAATCTCGTGATATTTCATCGTTCTCTTAAAAAATCTCGCGAGATTTCAAGAAAACCCACGAGCTTTCATAACGAGTGACAATATCTCGCGAGATTTCATTAGTAAAATAGATCTATACCGCATTTTTAAATATTGATATGATATCAGCAGATGAAAATATTGCGATACTTCAGTGTATCGATATTTTTTTCCCAGCCCTATTATACAGTATTTATTTTTACATTTTATTGTTCTTTGAACAGTTAAGTGTTATTTCTAGGGATGCACGATAAAACCGATACCAATAACCGATAAATTTCTGCTAAAGGCCGATACCGATAACACATACATACCTAATTATACCAAATCAAAAATTCAAACTTTATGGGGTAGTTTGTATCTAAAATAAGAAGGGAAAGTTATCGTGCATCCCCAGTTATTTCATCCGTCCGGTTTAAATAGTACTACTTGTGACGTCATATTTGGCTTTGACTGTGACTAAACATTTGCTCTCACTTTGCGATAAAAAATATCGGGATATATATCGTTTATCGATATTCAGCCCAAATATATCAGGGTATGACTTTTGGTCCAAATCGCCCAGCCCTAGTTATGCTTTTGGAAAATGATGGTTGTTGTGCGGTCGGGTGCACAAACCGCCAAGGAAAAAAGCCGGGGTCGTGTTTTTACCGCATTCTGACCTATAAATACAATCCTGGGAGGAGAAATCTGCGGATCAGGACCATCAAACACACCTCGGACCCTGGGTGCAGCAAACCATGACAGCATAGGGCTGGACGACACGGACCAAATATCATATCATGATATATTTGTTTTAGATGACGATATACGATATATACAGGTATTTTTACCCTGATTTGTCTGAATTTTTCATTTCATATCAAACACCAGTTTTTTAGTATTGCTCAGGGGTCCCCTGAGCAAAGTCCTTAAAGGGGAAGTTAATTTTTTTTTCAGTCTGAACCTATTTTCCAGCATAAAATACGTTCATTTACTCACCCAGACAGTTTTCGTGTAATCTGAATTCCTTCATGAGATATTTAGATCCACTCCAGATCAGCGTGTCCAATATCATGAAAGTGATGGGGCAACTGCGTGCAGCCTCTAAATAAGGCATTAAACGCCACAAACTCCCTAATTTCACCAATGTTTTGTTACCAAACATTAGTCAGCCCCTTCTTTGTGTGCTCGAATCGGCTTTTTTTGTGGTGATTCATCCTTATTTACAGACATTTACTTGTTTTGGTGCCACATAATAGTAACATCATCAAAGCCGTCGCAGTAAAAATGTCTGTAAAAAAGGATGGATCGCCACAAAAAAGCTGCTTCAAGCTTACCAATGTTTCGTAACAAAACACTGGTGAAATGAAGGAGTTTGTGGCAGATAATGCCTTATTTAGAGGCTGCGCACGGTTGCCCCATCACTTCCATTATATTGGACATACGCTGATCTGGAGTGGATCTAAATATCTCCTGAAGGAATTCAAGTTGCACCAAAACTGTCTGGGTGAGTGAACATATTTTATGCTAGAAAATAGGTCCAGATTTGAAAATAACTAACTTCACCTTTAACCCCCACCAACTGCTCCCCAGGTGCTGTAATTGGCTGCCCACTGCTCTCAGGTTCAACCTGAGATGGGTTAAATGCGTAGAATGAATTTTCTAATTGGCACTCTAATTAGGATCATTAACCCAGCCAGCATTTCCATGTGGGGCCCATATGGGTTAAATTTTTGCTGCATATCAGGGACCCAAGTGGGTTTGTCCACCGTTTCCATGGTGGCCCCACCTGTGTTTGCCCATATAGCCTATAGGCATGGGCTCGAACTGGGCAAATTTGCAGATCTAATAGTTTAAGTTACATGGGCCCCATATGTGGAAACCCACATGGGGCAATCACAGAACTCGCAGGCTCCGTTGTCCCTTGATGGAGTGATGGACACTTAAAAAATGTTTCGTGCAGCCGGAGACGATGGAGAGGCCTTCCGACAGGCTCTCCGTAGCCTAAGCACTTTACGGATGACTATAAATTAGCCTTTAAGCGATTCATAAATGATGGTATGGATGCAGATAAGACAGGGAGTTAAATGTCCTGGTATAACATTCACCACTTAGTTTAGACGTAGCCTTAAGGCCCATTTATGCTCGACGCAGAAAACGGATACGCAGACGGACCAACAGTTTCGTCTGTTGTCTGCGTCAGTGACGCACATAATTTGGTGTGTTTTTGAGGGGCTTGTTGGTCCTTCACTTGACGCAGAAGACGGAGCGATACCACCGGAAACCGCGGGGTCAGTGTTGAGCTGTGTAGCTAATATAAAGGAACAAACCAGAGAAGAAGAACAGGAACAAGAAGACAACAACGCAAAAACCGCCGATGTCAAATAGCCCTGAGAAAGAAGACGCCAAACAAACAGAGAAGTAGACATGGCTGGAACTTCTGAGTGGCTGTGTGAGTGTGTCCGAAATCTACGTTACCGACACCAAGCGGTGTAAACTGACATCAAAACAAGGAAATTAACAATGAACTCAGCACTGCCGCCTCGTGGACAAACTGATATATGAACCATCGAAACGCAGAAGACATATGAAGACGCCATTTACGTACATAAGGGAGCATAAATGGGCCTTTCGTGTAGACGTGGTAACTCTTGGGAGACATGAAAGCCTTATAAATGGAGGGTGAGGCAGATAACATATTTCCTTGAATTTCCTGTTCTAAGAAACTCAATTTACAAGATGTTCATATTGTTTTATCACTGGACCCCTACATGACATCACATTATATTATATGTGTAAATATAACCCTGTTACCATCTCCTTTGTTTTATTTGACTGTTATCAGATATAACATTCAGCCTGTAGTTAGATAATGGCATGACCTTTAAACTTGCCGCATTTCCCGATAAAGTGTTGAAGCATTCTTTAAATGTGCATCTGCCCCAGCGGGCTGTTATGCAATCATGAGTCATCTTGGTCTAAATCACTCTGTCCTTTTTTGTTCCTCACGCAGACGCCACAGTCCCACTTCCTCCCAATGATTTTACTATCATTGGATTCTTGAGGATGTTGCGCCTGACTGCTGTTTTAGTAGAAACACCAGTACAGTCGGAGGACAATGAAGGAGGTGGTGAACAGGAGGCGATGAAAGAGAAGAAAAGAGAAGGCCAGATGGGCGACACATAAGGCAAAGTATTGATTTATGCCTACGATAAAGGCAAATCAACACAGTGACCTCTAATTATTCATTTAACTCTGCATCTTTTGAATGTTAAGAGAAGATGCAGAGGAAATGCTCCTAATTTCCCCCTAGTTTATTTCCCAGTGCGAACGCCCATCCCCCTTTCAGTCAATGCAGTCAGAGCAGGCAGGCTGGTAAAAGTTGGGGGCAGGGCAGCTCTCTCTGCCTTCCTTTCTGTCCCTGGAGCTCATTGACAGCTGCTGCTTATGGCTGGGCAGAGCCGCAACCACATCCTGGAAGATTCAGCGAAGAAGTCATGGATGCCCATCCCCACAGACTTGGTCATCCTGAAATAAAAACGGCCTTGACAAAGAAGTCTTAATGTTTACACAGCCTCACTTGAGTCAATATTTGAGGAAATCCTACATGTCTGACAGGGTGGGAAGAGGCAAGACACACCGACGCACCTGTATTTCAAGGTTTAAAGTCCACCATAAGTGACGGCTGCTTCCTGCCAGGGCTTGAGTTGTGATTATCCAGGTTGCATGTAAAATATCAAGTAAAACCACAAGCAGATAATCTTCTCAGAACTGCATGAAGCAAGTTTGGAAAAGGCTGAATATTTGAAAAACTGCATAATGTAGCCAGATGGTATAACCCTGTGTGGAGCTGCAAATGCTTCACTCACCAAAACCCATAAATTAACCACAGAGATGGACTCCTCGACCATTTTTATTATCCTAATAACAACAAAAGCAGAGAAATAAGGAGAGGCATCCTCGTAACTCGATGCAAAGAAGACGCTGAAGTGATCAGATCCCAAATGATTAACCTGGATCAATAAAAACAAGTTGATTTAAAAAGCCTGGCCAGCAAACTTGGGTTGTCAATACAGATGGCAGCGGTGAGGAATGACTCGGAGGCAGCAAGGACAAAGGAGGTGACAGCTTTCCTGTGCTTGGGTCTGGAGACGCGCCAAGGCTGGTTTTTGAAGCTAATTTATCATTTGTTGTGCAACACTATAGACAGGTGGAATGCATCAAATAAATAAACTTGTTTGGCTGCATGTTTTTCTGCTTTCTACAGAAACAAAGGCAAAGGTGTCTTACAAAACTGCTTATAACATGTTATTTACAGCATAAATGAGATGTAAAACCTGCAGCCAGCCTCCAGGTGTAATCTAGTAAAGTCCTCGTCACGCTGACAGAACCGCTTAGGCCAAGCCACTGCGTGAATAATGGATATTTCAGCTCCGGTTTTCAAACAGAAGACCCTTTTTATATATTAGTTTTGCTTTGTTGGATTCAAAAACGAGTGAAGAACCTGCTGGTAATTTACAAATGCAAAACAAAGGCCGCGTTGCTGTGTCCTTTCACAAATTAGCTGAGCGATGAGCATGTTTGGCCCCGTTCCCACCTCCCTCGCTGGCATAAAGGTGGCAGATTAACCTTAACCTCCCTCTGCTGCCTCTGACCACGTGACACGATGTACAACGAAGGTGCATCAGTCACAAGTTGAGAAGGCATTGTGAAAGGGGCTATAAAAGTCGTACCCCTTTTCTGGTTTGCTACTGTCAATAATTCTGAATTACTTTACGACTGGACAAAAAAGCCCACAAATTAACTGAGAAATTTAAAAAAAATTAAATTAACACAAAAAATGTTTAAAAAAAAATTACAAATTAACCCACCAACTGCTCTTTAAGTAGCAGCCCACTGCTCTCTGATACTCACAGTACAGAGATGGGTAAAATGCAGAGCCCTAATTTCCCCTCGGGGATCATACAAGTATAACAAAAAAATAAATAAATAAATAAAAAAAAAAATAATCTCTAGCGGTCCTCAATCTAAAGGGTCCAACTGGTTTTCATTTTTGACTATATTCTGCACCAAAGGCAAAAATCCCAAAACAGCCTTTTCTCAGTGAGAGGAGTTCATTTTGGACATCTGGCTGTACTGCCTGTGTGGTGGAACAAATCTTCAAAAAATGTTTATCTTTCTTAGTCATAATGTTTATGATGATTTAAAGGCATTAACTTTGGAATTGGACTGATCCGAAAATCCGAAAACCACTCCATTTTAAATAAATAAATACGACTTATATATGTTTTTTTTCCTGTTCATGATGCATTTTTTGACTGATGTGACTTATACTCAGGAGCGACTTATAGTCCAGAAAATGCGGTAATTCAGTCATTCTGTGCCTGCTCCTTCCCTTGTCCTGTTGTAATGGCGGACATTGAAGCGCACACAAAACAAGCAAGTGTATCTTTCTGCGGCCTGAAAGCCAGAGGCACGTTCTGTTGTGGGCGTGTCGTGTAATGACATCACTACAGTGATGTCATTACACGACACGCAGGCCTCAGACAGACCCTTCTCGAAACAAGCGTTGGAGTCATGCAAGCTGGCGGAAATGAAGTAAGTAGTATGTTAGTGTCGAGTTGTTGATACGAAACTAAAATCAGAATCAAAGTGAAAATCTGTACTATTATGTGGTTTTATATGTTGTAGCCAAAACTAAATGGAGCAGGAAGCGGGACTTGTTTACTTCCGTGTGGACGTAAATAAATACGTCACGTCTGCCTTCTTTCCAGTCAGAACCCTTCCCGACGCAACCACCTGATCTAAAGTGGAATTTAATAAAAGTGTTTTCCATGTAAACATGAAGGAGAACAATTCAACTCTGAATTATTTAATACAGAAAAATTCATTCTGAATGAAAAAAACATCATGTAACTGGGGCCAGTGTGTTCAGGGAGAGGCTCCTTCAGCTCTGCTGCAACAAAGACCAGTGCAGGAGGTCAAACCTGCCTGAAGCTTTAACTCAACAAAAACGGTGACTTATGACCAATTACTGAGTTTAGAAAAAGTATTTTGTTAATCAAATGCTGCCAAGATTGATGAAGGATAATTTTGTTATTTCTTACTGAAACTCAATATAATTATTCAATACTACCAGTGCAGGACAGAAAACAGAGATTTTAAGGGACCAAATATCTTGGCCTCTAAAGTTAATCCCAAAATAAAAGAAGTTAGATTCATGAGATGTTTAGGGTTTTTTTTGGTCTTTAATAGTTACTCATTTTGGGCCACAAAACTCTGTGTGGTTTAAAAGTGATATTGTGGGTGGTAAACATCAGCAGTCAGTGTCTAATTTGCAGTAGAGATAGATGATTACCATCTAAAACTATTCAAACCTAATTTAAAAAAAAAAAGAAAAATCAGTAAAGCTCACGCAAGAGCTGTTGTGTACTTTTCGTCAGCATTCAGACTGGGTGTGTATAACAGTGTTGCAATCTGGACCACATCAGAATCGTTGTTCTGTGGTTGAGAAAGTGAAGGACAAATGAAGCAACTGTCCGAAGTAACACATCACACTAATTTATCACAACGCTGAGCTGTTCCGAGCTGCTTTAAGTGCAATGAAAATGTGGATGTTTGAGTTATAGTTGGCTAAAATATTTGCAATCCTCATTCGCTGCTTTCTGAGTAGGGTTTAGGTTTAGCTTCAGGAATCCTTCTGACTCAGTAAACTGGAAGCTCTGACCACCATACTGCAGAGAAACCACTCATAAACGCTCCGAAGTACAAAACACATATTGTGCAGCCTGTTTACAAAGTAATATGGCCTTACAAGGATCTGACGATGATCAGGAAGGAGACGCAGCAGTGCAAACACAGGCTCGGCATGTTTTCATCACCTGAAGGTTAACAGGAATTGTATGTTTTTTCTCAGTCTGGCATTCTAAAACAAGACCCAGCTTCTCCCACAACCCCTTTTAAAAAAAAGAAAAGGGTCCAGGGATGACAAAAGTAGCTACCATCATCCAGAAAACCGGAATTATCTCTGAAAAATTATTTTCTATGTGCAAAGTCTTCCAACACCACCGCAGCCATCCATATGCAACCTTCACACACGGCTGCTAATATTTAAAGCTTCCACAAATTAGAAGCAATCTTTGCTAAATTTTATGTTCAGACTTTAAGTATTTTTCCTGCTGAACGAGCTGCAGACAAACACAAGTGGGGTTTGCTATTATTTAAAATAAAGAAAGAAAGACAAAGAGAATGCGTGATCTTGTCTGCATAGGCTTCCGTAGTGTCGAGTCAGAACGAGTCAGAAATGCAGACTTTTAAGGTCTAAAAGTTACGCTGTGGGTCTTTAGGACATTTAAGGCCTTAAATTTAAAGTTTAGAATTTCATACATTTTCAGACTTTTTAAGACCCTGAATAACCGTGTGTGAAAGGCAGACCTGCACACCTCTCCGTGCACATACATTTGCTCCTCTTCAGTAACTTGCTGACCTCATCCTCTTCAGTTCGCCTAAAGCTGAGCCTCGTTTCAGAGGACAGTCCCATTAACATCCGGCTCATGTTACTCCTCGTTCAGGACCACCCAACATGCCTAATCTGGAATAGCAGACGTGTTGTCTGTACAGCGTCAGGGCAGATTTGCTTTCTTAGCCTTGACTCAGAGTTCCCCTCACACAGACCAGGCTTCCTCCAAAGGTAATTAAGGCCACAGCTTGCATGAAGGCATATCATTAACCGTAATTACACACAGCATCTCACCGCCCCCCCCCCCAGATTTAGGCTGCACTGATCCATGAAGGAGAAATGCACATATCCACAGGCTGATGCAACTCCATTTATCGGTTTTCTAACACGTGTTCACATCAAGTTCTACGTTTAAGCGTGTTGTAAAAATGCTGCAGTGGGAACAGCAGATGGGAATGGATGAGGAATTTCTGCCAACTCCAGGAAATGGAGGGATTACCAGGAAGGAGAGAGCATGATTGTTGTGTAAGCACAGCCATGTGTATAGGTGTGTGTTTTTATATCAACACTGGGACCCTCCTTCCATCTCGCTTAGTCGTGGAACGAGTTGAGACACGTTCAGCTGCAAACTACAGACGTTCACATGAAAACATAGTGAAACTGTTGCACCTTTCTGGCTGGTGACTCACTTTAGAAAGCTCAACCTGAGGTTGACAAGTACAGAAACAACACACTCCACCTTTATGGAGACGGAACTGGAGGGTTTGGTGATACCATGTGGGTCTCTGTTTCAGAATGATAGGCTCAATCTCATCTCAGTCTGAGTGTGAGTTGTGATTTCATGACGACTGTTCACAAGACAAATGCTCACAGCATTAACAGGAAAAACAGATAATGGCTCACAAATTGTTTTATAATCTGCAGGATATCCACAGTGAGAGAAATAATAGCGAACAAATGTACAAATATGAAATATGTTCACATATTGATTTAATTTTGAAAATACAAAAAAAAAAAAACAAAGTTGCACCTGTAAGATGTATCCAAAAAATTTCACACAATAGTGACAGTTAAAAGGTTTTTGATCATTTTGTAGATCGGCCGCTCCATAAATGTAAATACCGATTTTATCTTCCGATCGTATTTTGGTTCCGCTAAACTTTCTTTTTGTAATTTGAAACATTAAAAAAAAAACTAAGTTAAAGGAGTGTCTTGAATACAGCTAAAAACTAGTTTATGTTTTGCATTACTTATACCTTATTATACTCCAAAGAAAAAAACGGCATTTTTTACAGCGGAGTATTGTTTTGAAACGTTAGACCTTACTTCCTCAGTAATACTCAGAGGGTCCGGTGATGATATGGAGCTTTACCCGGAGACCACGTTGACTTCATTTTGATTGTTTACACCTTACTTTGATAAATGAGACTTATTTGGAGAATCTAGGTTAATTTGCGGTTGTAGTTTGGAAAGGCTAACTGCTAGCAACATGGGCAGTTGAGATAGTGAGCTGCGTTTATCAGACAAGACAGCATTTCAGAAAAAAATAAACTTACAGGTAATGACAAGGTTGTGGCCCCCTCCCTCAGTGTTGCTGCAGAAGTTTGCTTTTAAATCCATTTGTTTGAAAATGACCTGACTGCACAGAATTTACTACTAGCTCCAAAAATGCAGCTGAATCAGACAGAGAGCGGGACGGGGGGGTCGGATTTCGCATAAACGATAGGAGAGCGGGCGCAGAAAACTTGCAATAGTGTGCTCTCTATTGGAGCAATCAAATTACTTGTAGAATGTATCAGAACTATTTCACATGATAGCCTGCTGTCAGATTCAACGGTTTCTGAGCAGAGAGACAAAGCTGACAGACCATAAACAGGAACTTTGATTCTCACTCTGGATATTCACATGACCCCATCAGTGCACAACAGATCATATTATACACCCAAAACCCCAAAAAAATGAAATTTGATGTCATGGCACCTTTAAAATTCAGTCTGTTCTTTGTTGCCAATACCTCTCCAGCTTTGGAGGAGACCCTGTCATATGGCCCAGAAGTTTCTGGAATATGCAGATATCTCTTGGCAAACTTCTGAATATTAGAATAAACTTTTATCTTTGAGCTTCAGCATTTTAATGGGTCTTCTCTGGAAATGAGGGACTCACCCACATAAAGCTGAACCTCCACTACTTCTCACAACACTAACAGAAAAATCTGAGTATAGGGTGCACTCTAAACCCGGATAAATTGAAATTACTTTAAAAATTTGAGGAAACTGGTTGCCCTAAAAAGTAATGCATGATGAAAACTTGAATGTATTTCACTTCAATTTTTAAGTTCAGTGTAGTAGGAAAGTTAAGTTTTCATTAATGGGAGTGACTAAGTAGAATGAACTAGAATGGTTTCAGTTTATAAAACGTCTCCGTAAGTTAACGGAGTTGAGGAGGAAACTGTAGCTGATTAAGTTTAGACGGGATGCATCACACTAACCATTTTTTTTCTAGTTTGTGGTATCATCACAAAGTCAAGTTTATCTTACTTAAAGTGCTCCATGAACTGAAATATTCTTGCTAAGTAACTAAGACTTGTCCTGGTTGGGTTTTAGCTGAAAATAATGTCAGACACAGATGTTTCTGTCCTGGTGCAGCAGCTGCTGGATCGTAGGCATTATATGCAAGAATAAAGACACAAGTTGAGGGCAGTCACATGACACTACCAATATTGTGTATAAATCCTTCATTTATGAATTATCTCTAATTTGTTGTTAACAGAAGTGAACTGCATTGTGGGAAACCTGTTCCCTTACATTCGCATTTTGCAAATTTGTGTCCAAACTTAAAATTATTCAAACATTTAACTTTTTCTACAAACTAGTAGAGTGGTGTCATATTTCTTAGTGATGACCTCAAACTTATTTATTTTAGTACATTTTTATCAAATAGTTTAAATAAATCTAAAATCTGGGCTAAGAGTGTAGCTGCAGTCTGAAATTTTCTTGTTTTTTTGCTGCTGGTTTGCACAGAGATGGTTTGCAACACATGCACATGTGGTCAAAGTTTAAAGCTTAACTTTGACTGTGGCGTGCTGGGATAAAAACCCACAGAGGCGGCTGACACGAAGCTCATCCTGTTTTCTACATTTATTTAGAGGTCAAGTGTGAAAGTCGATGGAAAAATCCCAGACACAAATTAAGGAACTTAAAAGAAAAATAGCGTTGCAGGAAAAAAATCAGTTCCAGGAAGTATTTTTCCATCATGAGCTTCCTGGCGACTCAGAAATAAGTTCCTCCTTCATGTCCTGAACTCTGGAGGAAAGCTCTCCCAGTCTCAGGTTACCTCAGCAACAATGGCCCCTCATCCATCTTCACCTGTCGAAGACACCTTAACCTTGTACATGATTTAAGCATCTCCCAGCACCTGTGGCCACTGACAAATCTTGTGAGGCTCTCTCTGACCCTGATTCAGTCCCTCCTGATGCAACATTGCCACCTTTTAATGCTGGGAAATGCTTTAAATGTTTTATGTTAGACACCTTTAATTGTCTTGTGCTTGAAATGTGCAAAGCAGATAAACCAGCCATGATTTGCCTAATCCAGTCCTTTTTAATCCTCATCCCGTGTCCAGTAAATTTCCAGTTATCCATCCGCCTATACAGCATCCCTGTCTCCACAGACACACAACAGTCCCAAGTTTAAATCAGTATAAAGGGATAGTACACCCACAGAATGATGTGCCTTCAGTTTCTACTCACCCTCATGGTGAGCAAGACTCTGGAGCACTTTATTAATATCTTAAATGCAGCCGGAGATCAGGAAGGCTTCTTGTTTCCCCCCAACTTTCAGATAATAGAGTTCAATTGTACAAGAGCCAAAAAGGTCCATAAAAGTCCACAAAAACTTGTCAATATTCCTCCATACTGCTCGTCCAATGTAATCCAAGTGTCCTGAGTGGGTAGCGTCCAGAGTTTACTCAAAACTACATTATCTAGTATATTTTTAGAGCCTAAACAGTACTACATCACATCTCCTGCAAGCACGCCGATGCGCATTCATAGTAGTTTCGTTTTCTTTCTTTCTTTGAAATCGCACATATGTGTTGTCCGCACTTCGCCAGCACCCTCAAGTAAGATGTACTACTGCTCAGACTCTAAAAATATACTAAATGACATCGTTTTGAGTGAATTCTGGACGCTACCCACTCAGGACACTTGGATTACATTGGATGAGCAATAGGAGGAATGTTGACAAGTTTTTGTGGACTTTTATGGACCTTTTTGGCTCGGACCCCGGCGAACTCTATTATATGAAATTTGGGGGAAATGAGAAGCCTTCCTGATCGCCGGCTGCATTTGAGATATTAAAAAAGTGCTCCAGTCTTGCTCACCATGAGGGGAAGTGGAAAATAAAGTTACATCATTCTGTGGGTGAACTATCCCTTTAATGCTAATTGTGCAGAATCCTTTAGTGTCGACGTTGGCATGGTAATCGGATGTAAATGTATTGGACCTGTCAAAAAAGATAAAACAATTATATGCTTTAAAAAATTCAGTAAAATAAACGCTGTGGGTGTAGAATTTTTCAAAAACTTATTGGTTTGATGACAAAGTTAAATTCACCTTTAGGTTAAGCAAACCTAGTAAGTTTGGTTACATCATTTTAATGAAATCCAAGGGTGAAATTAAATGTAATTATAATAAAAAATAATCCATGTGAAATGTGTGCTGTAGCTATAAATCCCCACGTGGAACGAATGTGTCACAAGTTGTTTATCGCGTTCCCATGTATTAGTAATCCATGCCAACAATTTAGTAATGCATGACCACAGATTAACATATTTTCGATTGATGTCACCAAATGGGCTCCATATTTCCTCCATACTTCCTTTTTTCCCCTCATTGGATCAGTGTCGTAATGTTCCTCACATTTTGCTAATTTTCTTAATGTTTTTTAAAATCTATTCCTGTTTTATTTAGTTACAGAGCATGAAGCGCTTATGACCACTGTGTCATATTCTTGTGTTGTGTTTAGGCGTGTAAGCCGCCACAATCCTGGGAAAGAAAAGGGACTCTCATCTCAATAAATGGAGTTGTGAAATATGCACACTGTAAAACCAGTTATGAATGTTTCTCTTCACAGCCGATAGATCCTCAGTTTAAATCAATGTTGGCTCCACTTCAATGAAAACTGGCCCCACTGTGACAAATCTCTCCACAGTAGTCACTGCTGCTTTTGCCTGCAGGTCTCATAGCAAACACAGATTCTTTGTTTCACACATTTTGTGTGGAAGTGTATGTGTTGGGCTGCTTGGCTTCTAAACTAATTTCTCTACACTCTGAGGGGGAAAGTGCAGACAGAGTGTTGCAGACCTACGTTCAGTTACAACGACTTAAAATTTAAAGCTAACGTAGACGCAACAGCTCTAGAAAGCTATGGAAATAGATGGCGCAGGCAGCAGCTGCTGCAGAACTGCAGCAGGAAGGTCAGGGACTCCGTCCAAGCTGAGGCTCTCTCTTGCATCAGTAGACACACCTTTGTTCAATATGCTTGTTGACTTTTTTTTTACCCAAATCAGTCACAGGAACCAGCTTGTCGTCTCGGCTGCTTGCAGTTAAACCAAGCCAACAAACTCCTGACATCTCATCACCGACAGAACAAGACGGATGTGTCTAGAACACGAGACAAAGCCAGGCAAACAACATGCTTGTCATACTCTCATTAGAAACTGATGTCTGGCAACTGTTGCTTTTCTTTCATTTTTGCAAAAAGTATATTCTACAATATAACTACAAAGTAATCACTTTAAAAAAAAGAGTTGGGATAATAATGAAAAACTCTTAAAAGTCAATGTTTCCTGCAGAAGATGATTAGCACCACTGAAGAAAAAAATAAATAAAATTCTGAGAAAAAAGTCAGAATTCTGACTTTGATCTCAGAATTCTGATTTTTTTCCAGAACATTAAAAAAAAAGACAATAAATCAGGACTTTTTTTTTTTTTTCAATTTCCTCAAGAAGTCAGAATTCGGACTTTTTCAGAAATTGAAAAAAAAAAAAAAAATCTCCAGGAATTTTTTTTTCAAATGTTTGGAGAAAGTCAGAATTCAGACTTTTTCCAGAACATTTAAAAAGAAAAAAGATTTCAGGAAATTATTTTTTAACCAATTTCCAAAAGTCAGAATTCAGACTTTTTCCAGAACTTTTGAAAAAAAAAAATCAGATTTTTTTTTCAATTTCTGAAAAAGTCAGAATTCTGAGAAAAAGTTGAGAAAACAAAAAAAGTAATTGAGAAAAAGTAAAAATTCTGACTTTTTCAGAAATTGACAAAAAAAATCTGATTTTTTTTTTTTCAAATGAATGGGAAAAAAGAACAAAAAACATTTTTTAGGAGATATTTTTTTCATATCTAAAAAGGTAAGAATTCTGAGGTAAAAAGTCAGAATTTGGACTTTTTCCAGAATATTTGGGGGGGGGTCTGAGTTTTGAAAAAAAAAAATTCCAGGAGGTTTTTTTTTTTAATTCCGAAAAATGTCAGAATTCTGAGATTAAATTTAGAATTCTGACTTTTTTTTTCAGAATTTTATTTTTCTTCAGTGGCCCTAATCCTCTTCCGTAAAATTCGACTTTTTTTTTAAATTGGGGGGGGGGGGGGGAAATCTCTTAAAAAATTTTTTTTTTTTTTTAAATGTTCTGGACAAAAGTCAGAATTCAAACTAATCTCAGAATTATGACTTTTTCAGGTATTGAAAAAAAAATCCCTGATTTTTTTTTTTTTAAGTTCTGGAGAAAAGTCATAATTCTGAGATTAAAGTCATAATTCTGAGATTAAAGTCAGAATTTCGACTTCTTTCCTAGATTTTATTTTTTTTTCTGCAGTGGCCCTAATCCTCTTGCGTAGTGTCCAGTGTGAAAGTAACCCTTAATTTTGCCACCCCTTATTGAATCAGTTTGGGCTTTGGTCCTGGGGAAACACGCCCATGCGAATGCCATGAAACCAAAGCAGGCAATGAAGCTCGAATATGAGGAGGAAATAAACAGACATAGGTCACCTCACTTTGACCAGCCTATCCACCGAGCTGCACACACACTAGTAATGCAGCAGACATACTTAACCAGCCCTATTTATGACACCAAGGCAATAAATTAACTCACATGACATGACCACAGCTGAGGCCTGAAGGTTGGTTCGGGGCAAAGAGGAAAAATATAGTTTATTATTCCACTAACCTCGTTTCTTTCTTCACCGGTCAGACCATAGTTTATTTTCAGAGTTTGAAAAGGTTTCAAATAATATTTGCATTAAGTTAGAAAAGGAAAAACCAACATCTACTGCACCCTTTTTAGCAATGCAAACCTGAGCATATGACATATGATCAGACAGAAATCAGAGGGCAGGGAGCTACGACCTGAAACAGATCCAAAGGTCACGTTAATGAGAACATCAATATGTCTCATATTTATATATAAAATGATGAAAACAGTGTCTGCTACTGAGCTTAGAGTTAGAGTAAAGCAATGTTAGCTTAGCTATGTTCCTGAATATATTACGTATGATGAGAGTAACTGTTTTACACAGTGTCAAACTGTGTTTGAAAGGACACTGTAACTTTTGACCCTAATATTAGTAGGGATGCACGATATTGGAATTTTAGCTAATCCAATATGCCGATATAACGATACCGATATTAAAGCTGAAAAAAATAAGCAGTTATTGCAAATAGCAGTTTTGTTATCCATTTCCGACACTTTGAAAAATAGGGTTGGGAAAAAATATCGATGCACTGAAATGTCATAATATTTTCACCTGCCGATATCAAATTAATATATAAAAACGCAGTATCAATCTATTTTACTAACAAAATCTCAAGATTTCATCGTTTTATTACAAAATCTGAATATTTTGTGAATTCTTGCGAGATTTCGCAAAGGATCGATAAAATATCATGAGATTTCCTTTGTAAAATAGATCGATACCGCTTTTTTAAATGCCAATATATCAGCGTATGAAAATATAATAAATAATACATTTTATTTGTGTTGCAATTTATATTAAAAGCAATCACAAAATGTTACAGTCATAAAAAAAAATCACAAAATTTTTAAGAATTCTTGCGAGATTTTGTAACGGCTTGATAAAATATCACGGGATTTTGATAGTAAAATAGATCGATTCCATCTTTTAAAATGTCAATATGATATCAGCATATGAACGTATCGCAAAATTTCAGTGCATCAATATTTTTTCACACCCCTTGTCTTTAAAAGTTTTAAAGTCTGTAAAAAATAAGTTTTTGAAGAAGTTGTTTTGGGGTTTTTTAGACTTCAGAAACAGCGAGCTGATCAGTTAAATATCGGTTAAATATCGGTGGGCTGCCCTCCTCAAAAACCAGACATGGGCTATGTCCAAATTCAGTTGCTAGGTCCTTTGAAGAACCTACCCCGTCTACGTAAGCCGGGTCCGTGTAAGGCCGAAGCAACCACCTGTAAAATTCGGACGGTCTAGCCTCCTCGGCATACCTCTCATTGCCTAGCAACCATGACGGTGCTAAACCGAAGCAAAATTGAGCTCCAAAATGGCAGCATTGGAGCAGACACAGCTGTAAAATGCTTTTTAAATGAAGTTATCTCTGTAGTCTGAGTAAACGTTAACAGAGAGCAAATCTATCCTTGCAAAAAGAACAGTTGGACGTCAATTTATTGAACATGAAAACACACATCAGTATAACCAACACAGAATGGAAATCGGTGTGGGATAAACCAATTCAACACTTGGTATTGCATTTTTTTTTTAGGGGGGGGGGGGTTTCAAGCTGATGAGACATTAAGAAAAATGATGATTATAAGAAGGTCCTTAATTATGGTCAAAACAAATATGGTTCTGTGCAAAAGTCTCCAAGCCACCCCTCTTTTCTTTATAGTTAGCTTCCAACCTGCCAGACTTGGACGTAATTTTCAGTCCAATTTTTGAACCTTAACATTTCCAGAGGAATTTTTTTTTATTGAGTCACTACTTCGAAAAAACAAAATAAAAAAGGCACTTTGTTACAAGACGTAATTTTATCCATTTCGTAACATCCACAAAACAAATTTAGAAAAGAAAAAAACAGTCATTTGACAGGTTTAATATAATGTATGATTCTCGAATTGGGAAATTTCTGCATGGTGTGTTTTTTTTCCCCAAAAAACATGTAAACTGGAAGAGTGAGGATATCAGAAAAGTATCTGAATGTAGGAGGGAAAACATCTGGCAGAACCTGAGATGCATCTGAGCCTTCAGTTTAACCCGCCTCCCCTTCACCATCAGAAATGCTCCCCATGATGGATGGCTGCGAAGACGCCATGACACGACACAAGAACTGGACCGAAATTCAGCCACAACCGATCTGACGGAGGTATCAATTAAGCAGTAGGGATGGGCGATACCCACATTATTCCTGTTGATACGATTTTTTTTTTTTTTACCGATACTAATACTTTTTGATTGTACAGTTTGTATTAATATTTTGATTGCGAAGGCAATGTGAAATTTAAGTAAAACTCACATAAGTACTGGAAAGAAATGCTTTTAAAACAATAATAAATCATACTGAGTTCATTAAACAAAAAAATAAGGTTAAAACACCTTTAAATTATCAAATAATTTAACTACAGGTTAAAATTATTTAAATTTTTGGATAGAAAATGTTCAAATTAGGGATATCCGATATCCAACTCTTAAATTCCGATATCAACCGAACCGATAACAGAGAACTGTGAGTTTGTATCTCTCAGACTATGAGAGATACAACTATATTCTGCTCTGAGAACAAAAATCCCAAAATATCCTTAACTCAGCAAGAGGAGTTCATTTTGTACACCAGGCAACCAGATATCAGATACTAGCAGGTATCAGATACTACCAAATATCAGATACTAGCAGGTATTAGCCAACATGTGGCTAATTCTAATGTTTCTAACAACTTAGTAACTTAACCAACAACTTAAAACCAGACATTATCAGCAGCTTCAAAGCAAGTCAGTCTGTGGCTGATCTTGCAAGATTTTGTTGTTCAGTAACAAAATTTCATTTATAAAAAATATCCGCTCAAAAAAACAATAACGATATTTTCCGATATCACATTTTAATGCCAATATCGGCCGATTATATCAGACACCCCTAGTTCAAATATGAAATGTAACTGCAATGTTACTTGGAACTTAACGCAATTTTATAAATTGATAAACATAAAATGCAATAACATGAAACCAATGAAAAATGAGACATCAGCAGTCGCAGCATTCAGGCATCTGATAGGCTACAACGATCATGTGACAGAAGCTCGAATCTCTGGTTGGTTTTCCTCATTTCATTGCCTAAAACTGTCGAGTTAGCGTAAGTGAAATAAATTATTTTGTTATGTATCTGTACAGAGGTATATCGATATTTTAAAAAAAGCATTGATTCTAGGGATGTACGACATTATAGGCCCCCTATGGGTACTTAACTTTAAACTTAACCCTAACTCTGACGGTACTTAATCCTAACTTTAAAACTTCTAAAGATTAGGGGTGGGGAAAAATATTGATATACTGAAATATCGCAATATTTCATCATTCTGCTCCAAAATCTTGCGAGAATTCATGAAATATCATGAGATTTTGTAACAGAACAATAAAATCTCGCGAGATTTTGTAAGTAAAATAGATTGATACCGCATTTTTAAATATTGATTTGATATCAGCATATGAAAATATCGCAATATTTCAGTGTATCGATATTTTTTCCCACTCCTACTTTTCAAAGTGTCATAAACGGATAACGAAACTGCTATTTGCAATAACTGCTTACATTTTTTCAGCTTTAATATCGGTATCAATATCGGTTATCGGCCACGTGAGTTTAAAAATATCTGCATATTGGATATCGGCCGAAATTCCAAAATCGTGCATCTCTAGTTGATTCCAATATTTTGTCTGGCTAGTATGAAGGAATCCACTCCAGGGTATCGATACGCCCATCCCTAAGCCGTGTTGGATCATTAGAAAAGGTAACTAAGGTGCACATGGAAAGCAATAACGTTCATGTTTATTCGAATAAAACACTTAATTTCTATTTAGGTTTGCAGCATTTTCAAATAAATAAAAAAATGAGGGGTGACTTCAAACTTTTGCCCAGCACATCATTCAAAGTCAGCACCACTTTTTCCTCTAAATGCTCGTTTTAAATTCAAGCTCAAATCTCAACAGACACCATGAGGCGTGATTTCAGAAAATAACCGAACAAATAGAAGCTGAATGGAACGACTCATGCTGAATATTAGGATTTACATGACAGGACTGTACCATCAATTTCTCATTAAAAATAAACAGTAACATCTTGTGCCACAGAAAGATGAGCCCTTCCGATCATCAGTGACAAAAGTGACTGATCCACAACTGCACAAATATTGCTTGTATATTTTATTTTATATACAGTACATGTAAAAAAAAAAAAAGAAGAAAAAAAAAGTAGCCAGTAACACTGACCAACGTGGGCAACAGTAGACGACCACGTTGCTCATACACGGGAAAAATCCTGACCACACTTTCCCCTCTCAGGCATACGTACGTAGACTCTTGCACTGCTCTGCTCGTTGCGTGAGGCAGCCTGGAAAGCTGAAAGGAAGAGAGGTTTACCTGCTCCCCTAAAAATAAACAAACAAAACAAACAAAAAAAAACAAACAAAAATCATTTCTGTCCTAAAAGTGAGCCTGTTTTCAGTTTGTGGACGGGCAGAAAGCAGACAAGCCGGTCGGCTGTGTGCAATCTTCGGTTTAGTTTTTAATGCAGACCGGGTTGCAACCGACAGCCGTGCTCGTCTTGCTTTCGCTCCCCCCCTCCCAACCCGACCCCCCCCACTTAATCCAACAGTGCTGCTTTCAACAGAAAAGTCACTAAAGGTCAGTGTTGCTCGATGCAACTGAAGGCTCCGACTAGTTGCAAGCCAGCTTTTCTTCAGCACACTCAGCAGCTGAATTCACAGTATTCTTACAGCATGGTTTACTTTTCCCCCCTCCCATCGTAACTCATAAAGCTTTAACTGATAATGCATAGAGGGGGGGGGGGCTGGGACACATTTCTTCACTCATATTTCTCCACTGGAAATGTAAAAAGGAAGGTTTTTTGTTGATTTTGTAGTGAATGTAGCAGATAAGTTGAGAGAGAAAATGCAAGAATACAGTGTAAGAATACCATCTGTGTCTGGTGTCCCCAAAAAATGATGAAAAAAGAACAAACTAAAATAATATTTAAAAGAAAAATAAAATAAAAAGATTTTTTTTGTATCTCCAAGGCCATGGATAGTCAACCACATATTCTAAAACTCGCCTGCTGCCTATCAGAGCTGTATCTCGCAATAGTGTTTCAAACAAGTGAGCTTACAGCAGGCCACCAAAGGTACAGATAAAGTGCTTTTTTCTTTTTTTTTTCCTTAAATGTGTCTTAAATAATTAGATGTAGAAATGGGATATATGAGGAGTTCAAAGGAAGGGGAGGGGGGAATACGTAGACGGGACGCTAGAAGAGTTGAAAATGAAATGGAGAGAAGACGCGACAGAGTTCAGCATAAATACATCCACAAATCCGCCGAACGCTGCGGAGGGCTACACAGATAAAACGCTGTGGTCACTGGAGCTGGAGCAGTCGCTACCGTCTCTGGATGGAGCCGTTCACATTTTCACAAGGTTCAGGGTAAGACTCATGTCTCATGTCAAAGAAGAAAGGAGAGGAAGAGGAAGATATGAAGACGCCACTGGCTCCCTCCCTCCCCCCGGACGAGTCCTTGGCGAGGACCGCGACGGCGACAGCAGCACGTTAGGAGGTTTTTGCGGAACTGTTGTAGAAAGTTGATCTTAATAAACCATTACAGACAATAAATACATTCGGGTCCTTGTAGTGTTGTTATTCGGCTCTATTTGAAATATGATTAAATCTAGAAAACGAAAAAAAAAAAAAAAAAAAAAAAAAAAAAAGTGGAATATTTCAGTTCATGATCTTCAGACGCCTGGTCTTTTTTTTTTTTTTCTCCTTTGCTCCCTTATCCAGTCTCGTCACTCCACCTTGGCGGCCATTTTTCCCACCAGCATTGTGAAAAAGAAAAAAAAAAAAAAAAAAAAAAAGGCATATAAATAGTAGCCGTGGCAACCGCACGTACTCCCTCCTGGGCCTTGATGACAGTCTGAGAATTCAGGAAAACCTCGGAGACCTCTCCTCAGTCCTCAGCCTCTACACAAGAGAGAAAAACACACAAAAAAGGGGGGAAGATGGAGAACAAAGTAAACACAATGAGCAAACATGGCGGGTCACACGTCCCATACACTGGTTTTAAACTGGGTACATGTGTGGGGTGGAGGTGGTTCTCAGCAAATCTGGCTCGTCATCAAAAGATTAGCGAGTGAAGTCAGCTTTTTTTCCAACTGGCTCAGCGAGAAAAACGCTTCCTTTATGAGGTTTGAGGGGGAAAAAAAAACAGAAGAAGGAAAAAATCCCCACCAAATATAGTCTCATCTTAACCCCTCGCTGTTTATCCTCGGCTCCCACCGAGCTCCTCCTGGCTGCTCAGCCCCTAACGGAGTAAACAGGAGGGTTGCAAATGGCCCCGTCTGCCTGCAACATTACCAGAGTTACACTTCACTAAAATGATATGCAATTGTACTGAACCTGCTTTGTGTAAATGCGATGCTGTCAGCTGGGTGCGAGCCCCTCAAAAATGGCAGTTAAACAAAATAGTCCAGCTGACTGTCAGCAGGATCGTCGCCTTTATTATGCTGTTTACTGCATCGAACACAGCGACTGATCACGTGGATGAAACTGGCCTGACCAGCAGAGATGAATGTGTTTATTAAATGAGCAAGCAGCTGGAAAATAATCTTCATTCTCCCAAAGTTTACACTAATTTAACTGGCTAACCGGCCCTGAAACGTTCACAAAATGCTCAAGTGTTATGAATCTGCTGAAATTTATCACTTTTCTTTCTAGCTAAAACATCTACAGAACAGAAATAAAAGTTATTAAAGCTACATAATAACCAGCAGTCACTTGCTTAAATGAAATGCTGATTAAACAGGGTTCTTGCAGGTTTCGGTGAGTTAAATTTAAGAACTTTTAAGACCTTTATAAATCAAATTTAACACCAACATGTTGCATTATTAGAAATATTCAAATAATCCAAGAAAATCTAATTACTCACAGGGTTTGTAATTTATCCATCTTGAATAATCCCATTATAGTAATTGCCCCAAAAAGAGGGCAACTGAATCAAATAATAGACACAGACATGAATATTAACTCAAGAAAAAATGCATTTAATTGTATTTAAATTCTTTTTAAAAATAGACAAAGAAATTGAAAGTTTTGGGGATGCACAATATTGGTATTTTGGACGATATCTGGTAGGCCGGTATTTTAAAACTCATGTGGCCGATAACCGATAGATACCGATATTAAAGCTGAAAAAAAAGGAGTCATTGCAAAAAGCAGTTTGGTTATTCGTTGCCGACCCTTCTGAAAAATAACGATACACTGAAATATCGCGGTATTTTTATGCCAAGATCAAATCGATATTTAAAAGTGCGGTATCGATCCATTTTACTAACAAAATCTTATAAGATTTCATCGTTCTGTTCAAAAATCTTACGATATTTTGTGAATTCTCGCGAGATTTCGTTACAGAACGATAAAATATCGCAAGGCTTTAGAAACAGCGGGCTGATCGGTTAAATACCGGTGGGGTGGCCGATGTCCGATACTCAGTTTTAAGGCCGATATAGGCCGATACCGAAAGGGGGCTGATTATATCGTGCATCCCTAGAAAATGTATCTCATATCTATCTGAACCTTTCAGAAAGATGGACAGAATCAACCTCTGATATATTATTCAGCGTATTTGTGGTCAATGCTCCTCAGGAATGAAGAAAAGTAAAAAATTAAGACTTGTCTTGATCAAATCTTTTTAAGACCCTACAAGAACCCTGTTAAAAAATTCTTTATATAGATTTTTGTTGCATTTGCATTTAAAATGACAGAATATTAATTCACCTGCACGACTTGCAGCAGCTGCTGCTCTGCAGGGCGAATGTTCATCCAATATGTCGCTACATTCAGGAATTTCTTCTTAAAAACAATAAGACAAAAACTGTTGAGATGGTGACAATAAAAACGGGCTGTTTGTAGATCGGAGCCCGGTTTCTGATTGACCAACATGCCATCTGCACTCTCACAGTTCTTACTCATTTGTACCAACTCCTTGCTGTTACTCTCCACCTTTGTTTCCACTGAGTCACACAAGTCACTCATGGTTAGTCATCGAAACAACTAGTTGGGGACATTGAAGACTAGACTGAGTCATCTAACAATAATATGTTAAATGAGGGTGTGAGGATGTCACAACTATTTGATTTCACAATTATTGCAGCATTAAACACCACAATGACTTAATTTTAAAGATCCTTCAATATTGTCACTTTCCACAAAAGATTATATCTGGATTAAATCTCCACAACTCACAATGAAAGTTAAACAGCTGAATCTGACTGCTTGTGTGGCTTTATTTTCAATCTTTGCTGATTACAGAAGAGGTGAATCAGAGTGGGGAAGAGCAAAAAATATTCCCTCTCACAAATCAGGATTCAATAGGGGTGCACGATAATTATCAGGCCATAACAGGAAATTACATCATTCCGTGAAGTCTGATATCATGACAACTTGCCCCGATAACATATTTTTGTCACATTATGAGACCAGAATTACATTAATAATCACCCGTCAGTCATTATTAATGTTTAAAAATGAACCTTTTCAGATTGTGTTAACATAAAATAAATGTTTTTTTCTAACTTATCCAGTTTGTAATCCTGACCCATGTATTTGCATCAGTTAAAAGGAGCCTTTATTTTTGCATCACTAATCAGTGCACCTTATTTAAGTTCATGTGCATTTGAGATATCGAATACTTTTGTTTAATAGCTTTTAGAAAATGTTTGAGAGGCTTGCAGGTAGTTTTTCCACTGGAAAAATAAATATTTATTCATTTAAAGAGTTTAAAGTCTTTTTGGTTGTGTTAATAGTATTGATGTCATGATTAGGTACGTATGTGTGTTATCGGTTATCAGTTACTGGAATCTGCCGTTATGAGCTGAAATTTATGGGTTATTATTTGTATCGGTTTTTAAAAAAGGTTATCGCGCATCCTTAGCATTCAGTCATCCTTGTTGATTTTGGCTGTAGAAAAAAACCAAGGTGTCATGTAGAGGACGGCTTGTCAGCCTGTAAAACAGTCATTAAAAAAGTTGCAGAGAGAACCCCCTTTCGTATGCTTTTACTTTTCCATAGAAATATTTTCCATTTGTCTTAAGGTCTTCATGTTGATTGTATGTCTGTTCTGAGAAAAATCCAAAGGTAATATGTAGGATTTATTTATTTATTTTTTACCTTTTTTCACTTACCCTCATGATGAGCAGGACTCTGGAGCACTTTTTTAATATCTCAAATGCAGCCGGAGATTGGGAGGCTTTTCGTTATCCACTGACTTTTATATAATGGAGTTCACCAGGGTTCAACACAAAAAGGTCCATAAAAGTGCACAAAAACTTGTCAATATTCCTCCATACTGCTCGTCCAATGTAATCCAAGTGTCCTGAGTGGGTAGGGTCCATAATTTACTGGAAACGACATAATTTGGTACAGGGTTTCCCAATCCTGGTCCTCAGGGACCCCTTCCCTGCTGGTTTTCAAGATGTTTCTACTTTAACACATCTGACTCGGATGAAAGGCCAGTAAGCAGGCCTGCAAAGAACTTAATAAGCAGTTCTGTTGATCTGAATCAGGTGTGGTGGAGTTGGAAACCTGTAATACATGCAAGGCAGGGGTCCCTGAGGACCAGGACTGAAAAACTCTGATTTAGTATATTTTTATAGCCTAAACAGTCGTACATTGCACTTCCTGTTAGCGTGTTGGTGCGAGTTCACGACACTACAGAAGCCGCGGCAGTCTAGATCTCTTTCTTTGTTTCAAATCAATAGCCAATCCCTCTTGTGCAGGGATCCCCAATTCTGGTCCTCGAGGGCCAGTGTCCTGCAGGTATTATGAGCTGCCCGGCTGCAACACACCTTGTGACATGTGCAGAGCTTGATGTCAAGCCCTGCACAAGTTTGCTAATTACCCACTGATTGGAGTCAGGTGTGTTGCAGCAAGGGAGCTCCTAATACCTGCAGGACACCGGCCCTCGAGGACCGGAATTGGGGATCCCTGCTCTTGTGTTTGTCTGCAGCTCATTCGCTCTTAGCACAATGTAAACAGTGAATTTCTTCTTCTATGCTTGCATTACTGTCCGAGTAGGCGCTGAACGCCACGGCTTCCGTAGTGTCGTGAACTCGCACAAACGTGCATCATAGAAGTAAGACGTAGCATTGTTTAGGCTAGAAAAATATACTAAATGATGTGGTTTCCAGTAAATTCTGGACCCTACCCACTCAGGACATTTGGATTACATTGGACAAGCAGCATGGAGAAATATTGACAAGTTTTTGTGGACTTTTATGGACCTTTTTGTGTTCGGCACCAGTAAAATTCACTATCTGAAAGTCGGTGGATAACGAAAACCTCACCGATCTCCGGCTGCATTTGAGATATTAAAGTGCTCCAGAGTCTTGCTCAGCATGAGGGTGAGTATAAAATGCAGGCACATCATTCTGTGGGTGTACTATTCCTTTAATTCCTGAATAATGATCGTGATAATCATATTATTGCGGTTATTACTTTACCAATCAAACACATTGCAATGACTTCAATATTCCAGGAAAAGGTGAACTAATGGGAACTAACCTACGTGTCGCAGTGGGAAAGCAGTGATGTAATCTCTGGACCCATGTGACCCACGGCCTTGGCCGCCTCCAAGATGGCTCTCCTGTACATCCCTTTCTTCTTGCGGTTGAAGCGGGACCTGAAGAGCTCTCTGAAGGGCGAGAGTTTGGCAACGGACAGCTGGGAGGTGGTGGGCGAGCCGAACCACGCCACCTTTGCTTGGGGCCACTGGGCCTCGCAGCTGGCCGTCTCCTGTTTACGAGTTCCGCTGATGCTGAGGACGCGCGCCGGCCACCAGGGGAAGCCGTGGATCTTCCCCCACACGATGTCCCCCACCGCCACCGCGTGACCCTCCTCCGTCACGCATTTCGTCATGCTGCGGGTGTGAAGCCGCACGGTGAGCGGCGGCACAGTCTTGCAATCGTCCCGAGGTGTAACCGAAGATGAGGTGACGGAGAGGTCTTCGCCTGGCGCCAGGTCGCACAGCTCCGGAGAGGTCCCGTCAGAGCTGAAGGACTTGGACTCGTCCAGGCTGTCGCTGCTGCAAACCGACAGGCTCGAAGAATCCGCTTTACGCTTACGAAAATTAATCAGAAGGGTGAGGTCGCTGTGGCTGCGCTCTGCCTCTTCCCCTGAACTCCCCGACCATAACTCCAGAGAGTTCTTCCCTTCACCCGAGTCTTCAGAGTGGGGGAGACACGGCCCAGGCGCCCTGGGGCTCCGCCTCCTGGCATCTCCGACTAGCTCGGCTTCATACTCCACCATGGTCTCCTCACCCTCCCTCTGAGGAGGTCTCAAATGAATCTTTGGAGGCGGCGAGTCTTGACCAACGTTGGCAAAAGGCCTGGTTAATTTGAGTTTGGGGATAGACACGGTGAGGCCGGACCTCGTGGCGTCCAGAATGTGCCGCTGTTCCTTGGTGGTGTCGGCAGACACCTTGCCATTTTCCCCCACCCCCACGCCGTTTTGCACCAGCTGTTTGGGGCAGAACGGCTTGACTGAACCGTGAACTCGTGCGGGGATCTTCATGACCTTCCCCTTTCCCTGTGGAGTGCTGTATGAAATCTTTATGACCGGACTGTGGGGAATAACGTCACCTGCAGGGTACTTTTCCCCGTCAGCTTCACCCCTTTTGTCCTTTCTAAGGCGCTTACTGTCAAAGCTGGTGCCGTTTTCACGTCTTTTGGTGTCCTTTGTTGCAACAACATCCTCTTTTCTTGACAGTTTCGTTGGGGCATCCTTATAATCTCCGTCATCGTCGCTCTGCAGGGCGTTCTCTTTTCTAGAAGTCTTGGTGTTGCTCATGGCATCCTTGCTGTCCTCGTCGCTGTTTAATGTGTTTTTGCACTTCTCGCACAGCACCTGCCGCGGCCGCAGACGGATGGTGCTCATGGTCATGCGGCCCGGCTCTCGCGTCCGCCTCTTCTTTCTCTTGATTGGTCGCGGAGGGGGTTGAGGTACCCACTGGCTGTAAGTGTGCCGCACCCATAAGGGCTGAGGGAAGGGGGCTCCTTCAAAATAAGGAGGATAAGGAGTCTGTCCAGCTGGCACTGGTGTGGGGACGGGGCCGGGTGGAGGTGCGGTAGGTACGCTGCTTTCTGGGAGAGTGTTTTCATCCTTTGGTATGTGCGAAGCCTGGCCGGGGGACTTGGGGACAGGCTCCGCACTCAAGATTTCAGGGATTTCACAAGCCGGTTTCGATATGGGGCAGTTCCCGAGTTTGGCTGTGAAATCTGGTAGACAGAATAGCCCAGTCCTAAGATGAAAAAGAGAGATAAACACTTTGTAAATAACTGGAGATCTTGCGGCTTCTCAGTACAGCAAAGCTCTTGTAAGCCCCCCCTCCCCAAAAGCCAAGTTACACATTAAAAGAATTTCAACCAAAACAAATGTCTTTTTGTACCAGTATAGCCAAAGGAAAAAGAAAAAAAAAAACTTTTCACAATTAATCCCACAAATGACTACAAATAGAAACCCCTTTTTTTTTTTTTTTTTTTTTTAACCTGCTATGTCACCACCCAGCCCATCACCTGTGTGCTGAAACTTCTTAGTGAGTGGGGGGTTGGGTTCTGCAGTGAAAGCCGCGCAGTTATCCGTCATTCTGCCTCAAGCCACAAAAGTAGAGCAGCAGTATCTCTGACTTTCGTTGAGGGATTTTTAATCGTTCTTTTTCGTTACTCTGAGATCAACGAACATGTTCAGCAAAGTTCTCAAGTCTTTCAGAAGTGCCTGGCAGGGGAAAGTAACACGGCTGTGCTGCTTTAGTCAGGAGACAGCAGACAAAGAGTCTACAGGATGCCCAGGATCTCTCTCACCCCCACCTCCTCCCCAACATCTGACTGAACAAAAACAATCCCATGAATCACTCGGGATTCACAGATGTAGCCAGGAGATTTCAGTTTGTTTTTGCATCTCTGTCTGCTTGCGTCTCATGTGTGGTGCAATTATTAATTAGTGCACATTTGGGGAGCCCATTTTCCTCCCCCCAAGAGAAGTAGCTGGCAGAGATCTCTGAGCAAACAGTCTCTCGGTGAGGTTTGCTCCTCTCACCTTTATATACAGGCCCCCCCATTAGGCTGCCAAACACTAGCCTTCGATGTGACTGACACACACACAGTGCTGCCCGTGACAGGGAACAGGCAGTGCAAGTTAAGCAAAGTACAAGGACGCACAATATGACCAGAGATGATTCACAACGCTTTTGCCATTACATGTTGTATGTGTAACTAGATGGTAGAGATTAGCATGAATGAGCCAAACCATGTCATTGGAAAAAAAATATATATAAAAGCTGTGGGAAACAATGACAGGAAATGATTTTCCCTAAACTGAAAAGGAAGGAGTCCAATTCTAACTGACAATGCTTGAAATATAGATCTATTTTAAGTTATTTCAAGGCCTGCCTTTTTCTCTTTGGGGTGGGTTATTCTCAGGGCAGCTTGGACTCTTGCATAAAGAAGGGGCAAGCTGGTCAGATTTTGATTCTGCAGGTCTATAAATAGTCCAAAGCCAGTGGTTGTAAAGGTGGACAACACAAAGAGAAATATAAGGCTTATATATATATGAAACACAATAAATAAAAAGGCCAGAACAGACCAGTCTTGATATGTGAAATTATACTTGAACAGAATTATAATTATTATGAAAGACAGGGCCTTTTATGTCAGAGTCACTGGATGGTTATCACTAATCAAGATTCAGTTTAAATAAAAGGTTTCTTAAAAAGGTGTTTAATCAAATCACGGTTCATGTCGTTTTCCATTGTTTCTACACATTAGACATGATTGACTCAAACAGGGCTACATCACAAATCAGGCCCAGTTTTTCTGACTTTATAAACACTACCTCAGCAAACATATGCCCATTCAGTTGTATATAAAAATACATATTATTATGACTTATTAACTGATACAGTTCAGTCCATGCCTGCTTTTATTTAGCTGCTCTGTATTTGATTAGGCTAACAATAAGCTACAGATGAACCCAGTAACAGTGGCTGATGTACAACAGAAGTCTTTAACAATCTCTGCAGACTGGGTCACTGTCATTATAAAGTGTTTCACTGCAGTAACATAACGAATTCAGTCGTGTCATTATGTCATAAAATGTTATTAATTTGTCATTAGCCAACATGCTAGCCGTTAGCTACCTTGTCAGCTACAATAACCTATCTTTTTTAAAGGCCCAGCATGCTAGCAGATAGCTAACAAGCTAACTTAACTTAGCATCAAAGGTAAATTAGCCGTTAATTTCTCACGGGAATATTAAGAAAACGAAAAGAAATACTACTTACTTTTTGTTGGAATCGAGTAATATCCCCGTGTAGCTCCTTTCTCGGTAGGTCAGCGTCACCACCAGTGTATCGTTAACTATGTGATCGATAGTGACAGGTATCCGAGAGCCGGCCCGCAGCTCCTCGGCCGCAGCCTCCATGTTTCCCGGGATAAATTGTCCGGCTCCGCGGTACTCGATCCCGGCCAAGGGAGCCACGGTCGCGTCGGCCAAAGATCCGTCTCCCTTCGCTATTGGAGCAAGAGGCTACACCAGGGCATAAAATGACGCCATCACCCCCACCAAGTCAATTACAACAGCACTGCTAGCGCTGACATCACGCTCTCTGTGCTACAGGAGCAAAAAAATCTCCCAAGACGAGGCCTACCTTCCTCTGTCTCACTCTGCGACGTTTGATGGCTCTCATGGCCGCAGATTTCATCCCTGCAATGCCTCATTTTATTTTACCCTGCAATAGACACTTTGTTTTTTAAATGGAAACAGCTTTCTAACGATACAAACACAGCAAAAACTCAAATCTCACCAAGTATATTTGTCTAATTTCTAGTCAAAATATGTCATCACACTTGAAATATGACTAAATTACCTAAAGAGAAACATTTCAGTGTGATATAGGAACTTGTTTTTTTGTTTTTAATCCCACAAAAGATGCATTTAGTAGGCTACATTTACAAATTATGTCTAGCAAAGATATACATAATACCTTCTCTCATATATACTCAAACATTTATCAAAGATAAGTAAAAAATAAACGAAAGGAATATATATATATACACATACACACATATCTACATACATATACATACACATAATCCTACATACACCTATGCTTACATACACACATACATATAAAAATCTGGAAAGAGTCAATACAAAAAAAAATAATCTTAAACTGAACCCAATTGTACTAATTATACCCCATTTGATCTTATTATAGGGCAGTAACTAAAATGAAGGAAAAAAATAGAGGAAATTTTTAATTAAAATAAAAGTAATATCCATTCTGCATCAAATATCTCATCACACTTAAAATAAGACAAATATACCTAAAGATTAACATTTCAGTGAGATATAGGAACTTGTTTTAAGACAAATGCATCTTATTCTAAGAAATCTTATTGAGAAACTTTCACTTGTTCCATTGGCAGAATTTTTTGCAAATTCTCAGGCCATTCTTGAAATAAATTTTAAAAATATGTATGTATGTTTGTATATATAATATATATATATATAATAAGCAAAAAATTCTGCTAATGGAACAAGTGAAATTTTCTTCATAAGATTTCTTGAAACAATATGCATTGTCTTAAAACAAGTTCATTTATCTCACTTAAATGTTTTTCTTTAGGTGATTTTGTCTTAATTCAAGTGTGATAAATATTTTGACTAGAAATGAGAAAAATATACTTGTTAAGATTTGAGTTTTTGCAGTGAATAAAGTCTGATCAAACAGGAATAAATCTAAATCAAGTTGTAACTGAAGACTGTAAAAATGAATGAATTATTAGGGTTGCACCATTTTTTAAAAACCGATACAGATAACCGATAAATTTCACCCCCTAAAGGCCGATAGCGATAACACACATACATACCTAACTATACCAAATCAAATATTCCAACAGTTAGGGGTGGGAAAAAAATATTGACACACTGAAATATAGCGATATTTTCATATGCCGATTTCATATTGATATTTAAAAACGTGGTATTAATCTATGTTACCAACAAAATCTTGTTAGATCTCACCGATCTGTCACAAAATCTCACAATATTTCACGAAAACCGGCAAGATTTTATGACAACGATGAAATCTTGCAAGATTTTGCATCTTAAATAGATTGATACCGCGTTTTTAAATATCAGTATGATATTGGCGTCTGAAAATATCACGATATTTCAGTGTATCGATATTTTTTCCCACCCCTGCCAACTGTATGGGGGAATTTGCCTCTAAAATAAGAAGGTAAAGTGGTTTGGAAGTTGGTTGGGGTCTTTTCTGTGAAATAGCAGCTTTCTTTCCCCAATTTGCAATATCTCAGCGAGAAAAGCTTAAAAGTGGGATTTCCGACTTCTGCGTGTCCGATCTTAAAAATTCCAACTGAAACGGGTAGAAGTTATCGGGATAAGCTGTCATGATATCAGAATTATTGGAATGATGTAATAATTTCCTGTTACAGGCCCGATAACTATCGTGCGTCCCTATGAATTATGTTTAAATATTAGGTTATTTACGCTTTAACAGGAGACTGAATGTATTTGACAACAGCTTTCACTTCCCAGAGGAAAATTTTACAGCTCAAAGCTTTCTCTTCTGCATCTCAGGAGACAAAAATGAGATTTCATCTCAGCCTCGTTCAGGTTTCAAATCGTCTCTTTTGTTTCTCCTAAAATTAACTAGGAGAAATAGTCTTATTTGGGACTTAATGCAGACATCTTGAGAATTATTTAAGGAATGATTGAGATCTCCTTTGGAACTGGAAGTGAGATTTTGTGCAACTTTTCTATCTGGAGACAAGGTTGAGAAACAGGAGAATGTCTCTGTTTAGCTCTCACATTTATCTAAGAGAAGTAAATGAGACCTTGTTTCCAAAATTATTAAAATTAATCATTCATACTGGTCTATAATCATATATACCTTCATTTCCTTTTTACATTTTATTAATTTGACATGTTTTAAGGTTTATTTATGTACAAAATCAAACATACAATAGAGGAATCCTTTTTTATATCTAGTGAATTTACCCTTCTATGAACCCTTTTATTCCTTTTAAGAATATCAGATTTTATTTGGACACAATAAATGCGATATATTATTTTCTGTATGAAATTACTGGAGTAGGTGTCGTGCAAGAATCCTGAAACTAAAAAATTGCAAACACTCCTTTTTATTTTTAATACAAGAGCATCACAATGGCCATTCATAATGAATGAGTGAGTTTTATGCTGCAAAACTCAAACAACAGGTAAGTAAACTTAGGAAAAAAGACTCTGCCAAGGGTCCACAGAGAAGGCGTAGAAACATTTTTCACAATGTGACTGATTTCTTTTCCTCTCCAGAAGTCGTTTCTGCAGCCTCCGTGTCTGTCAGAGGGAGAAGGGAAAGAATTAGATTAGTGATGTGATTTCAGTACTGATGGCTTTTGTCAATAGCCAATAATGAATCACGGGCTTCACCTCTTCCACGTCCTCCTCCGTCGCTGCCATCTGCTTGGCTACGGAGCCCCTGGGATTCCTCTTCTGCATCCTCTCGGCACCGGCGCCGATCTGCTGCTCCAGCTCACGGTCATATCTAGACCGAGGCCGAAAGGTCAAAACTTTTAGCCTAAAATTCTGTGTGGATATTAGCATAAAGGCTTTATAGACATCAGCAGATTACACGTGCAGCGGCAGTGACTGATTGTTCTCTCTTTGGTTTGATTGATTCAATCAATGCAAACAGATCAGCACATGTTGAGCAATGTGGTTTTGTTTGCCTGTGTTTTTTTCCAAAGGCATTATGTCATTAAAAAAAGAACAAAGGAAGAACTAATGCTCTGTGATATGTGTACAGTCTCTCTTTGTCCACTAGGTGTCTCTAGCTTTACATCTTCATCCACATGGCTTCAAATTACAACCATGCAAAGCTCTTTGTGGAGGATAGTTTCATGCAAGTGTGCACTGTACATTTCTAAAAATGAGAATAAATAACATTAGCATGGTGACAAGACAAAGTAAAGCAATGTTGCAGGCTTAGCCCAGAGTTTTCTGCAGTTTACCTGGCATCTTCTGTCTTTGTGCTTATGCCACATTCCTGCCCCTGAGACGTACAAGTTCTGGCCTTGGAGGAAGGTTTAGAATCTGGAGCCTGTAACAGCGTGAGAAGCAGTGTTTTCTTCTTATTTGCCGGGCATGTGAGCAGAAATGTTGCAACATATTTTTCAAAGCAGCTTCAGATAATAGCGGCAGCACAACAGCTTCAGTGAGTTAAATTACCTGATTAAAAATGTGGAAACGACGTATGCATGCCACATGTGTTTCAGTGGGTGTATCTAAGCACTAATAGTTGTTTGCACTTAACAACAAAAGTCCTGGTTAAGCTGAAAAATTCACTAACTGGCACTAAACTGATTAGTAAGGTTACTGTAGTTAACTAAAACTAACCAAAAAACAAAAACCAGGGTTCCCAATCTTTTCTTGAAGTTGTTTTCCAGGACTTTTCCAGGACATTTTCAGGATTTCTCCAGCTGCTACGGTACGAGTCAAGTTATCACAACATAGACTAAAAAATCCACCCAAGTGTTCTGCAGTTGTAGCTTATATTTTGTACAGCGATGAAGTAGCGACAAAGGAGAGACGAAGGTGAGACAAAGCAGAGACAAAGGAGACACAAAGCAGAGACGAAGGTGAGACAAAGCAGAGACAAAGGAGACACGAAGGTGAGACAAAGCAGAGACAAAGGAGACACGAAGCAGAGACGAAGGTGAGACAAAGCAGAGACAAAGGAGACACGAAGCAGAGACGAAGGTGAGACAAAGCAGAGATAAAGGAGACACGAAGGTGAGATGAAGGTGAGAGGAGAGACGAAGGTGAGACGAAGGTGAGACAAAGGAGAGACAAAGGAGAAACAAAGCAGAGACGAAGGAGAGACGAAGCAGAGACAAAGGAGACACGAAGCAGAGACGAAGCTGAGACGAAGCAGAGACAAAGGAGACACGAAGCAGAGACGAAGGTGAGACAAAGCAGAGACAAAGGAGACACGAAGCAGAGACGAAGGTGAGACAAAGCAGAGACAAAGGAGACACGAAGGTGAGATGAAGGTGAAGGAGAGACGAGGGTGAGACGAAGGTGAGACAAAGGAGAGACGAAGCAGAGACGAAGGAGAGACGAAGGTGAGACAAAGGAGAGACAAAGCAGAGACGAAGGTGAAGGAGAGATGAAGCAGGGACAAAGGTGAAGGAGAGACGAAGGAAAGACGAGGCAGAGACAAAGCAGAGACAAAGGTGAAGGAGAGACGAAGCAGGGACAAAGGTGAAGGAGAGACGAAGGTAAGACGAGGCAGAGACAAAGCAGAGACGAAGGTGAAGGAGAGACGAAGCAGGGACAAAGGTGAAGGAGAGACGAAGGTAAGACGAAGCAGAGACAAAGGAGAGACGAAGAAGAGAGAAAGGAGACACGAAGCAGAAACAAAGCAGAGACAAAGCAGAGACGAAGATGAAGGTGAGACGGAGAGACGAAGCAGAGACGAAGCAGAGACAAAGCAGAGACGAAGAAGGAGAGACGAAGCAGAGACGAAGCAGAGACAAAGCAGAGACGAAGATGAAGTTGAGACGAAGGAGAGACGAAGCAGAGACAAAGCAGAGACGAAGAAGGTAAGACGAAGGTGAGACGAAGCAGAGACAAAGCAGAGACGAAGAAGGTAAGACAAAGGTGAGACAAAGCAGAGAAGAAGCAGAGACGAAGGAGAGACGAAAGAGACGAAACAGAGGGAGGAAAAATCATTCAGAACTCAAACTTTTCCAGGACATTTCACTCTTTTTCTCATTTTCCATGTGTTTTCCATGATTGGAAAAATGTTCAATCATTTTCCAGGTTTTCCAGGACGCGTGGGAACGCTGAAAACTGAAATTGAAAAAGCAAACTTTGTTAACTGAAATAAAAATAAAAATGACAGTTTAAAAAAAACAAACGATGGCTGACTAAAACTGTATTGGACGAGCCAAACTAAAATTACTGCAGAAACATCCTCAGTCTTAGTCTTTGTAAATGTATTTAATACATAAGTTCTTGGGGTTGATATGAAATCTATTTCTATTTAATCTATTTACTTTGCTCTACTAGTTTTACTCCGAGTGACTTTCTGATGATTTTGAATGTCACACTAGACAATTTGTATAATTTACAAATAAAAAAAGAAAACTAAACTAAAACTAACACTGAAACTAATAAAAACTAAATTAAAACTAAGCATTTTCCAAAAAACAAACAAACAAAACAAATAAAAATGAGCAAAACTGCTCAAAAATCTAACTAAAACTTACTGAATTGAGAAAAATGATTAAAAATTAAAAACTACCTTGACATGCAGTGGATTTATTGTTTCAGTGCTTTTGTCAGTGAGACAGGGTGGTGCTCTACTGCCCCCTAGTGGTCGGGCAGTTGACACGAACATGCTTTTCACAAACATACCTCTGCTTTTCTTTGTCTTTCCTGTCTCTTCGGTTTGTGTGCTGACATTTTCCTCTCCCGTGTCCTGGCTTGTGTGCTCCTCTTCCGAGGCGCCTGTTGACTTCTGCAGAGAGAGACGGTTATAAAAAGAAATGTGATCGATCCAAATCAGAAAATAGTTTCTGGGTTTTTGTTCCTACTTGGTTGTGAAGAGGTTTGGAAACATTGATTTTTACACACATTGATCACTTATTTTTGGCTGATTCGTCCCTGTAAAGTCTTTATTTCTGTCGGTGTTTTGTGCTGCAGGTCTAAATCTAATCACATGCTCAAAATACAGCAGCACAGACCCTAAAAAACGTGATTAAAGTGAGGCTGAAATCTGCTTACGTTCTCGTCTGCTCGGGAAAAACCTTCGTCCTGTCTTGCGGCCTTGTCTTGTTCTGACTGTCAGACAGAGGAAGCTCAGGAACAATGCCAGCTTTGGTTATTGTATTTTTCCTGCAAAATTAAAGACAAACAAAATGCTTTACTTTCACTGCTCTGCAGCGGAAACAGCTTGAAGAGATTTGTATCACATGGTCTCTTCTGTGGAGAATGTCATTAAAAAGTGTTTAGCCATCCCTTTCCAGGGTATCGAGCCCTTCACAATGAGACTAAAGTTATCTGCCACAACAACAATTTTATCTGCACCCTCCTATCAGTGGTAAGCAAATAACACTCTTCACTCCAGCAGATAGATGGAGGATGAAAATGATTCATTCCCAGGAGCTTTTTGCTCCCTGGATACACTTATAAAAGAAAAAATGTTAAAGCCCTTTGAATACACCTTTAAAAACAAGTTTATTTCATTGAATATATGAAGTTTAACAATATTCTTGGAAAGTAAAGACTATCCCTGCAAAATCAACAAAATAGGCCAAAAATTGTTCATAGTGAATTTAAAATACAATGAATTTTGGTAATTTCCGTATCTGAAAATTACATAAGAATAAAATGGTATGACGTTACAGAAGAGAATAAAATAAAAGTCAGAATTCTGACTTTAAAGGGACTAGAGGCAGGAATTAAAAAAAACAAACATGCATGTCCATTTTTTTAATACGAATGGGTGACGAAGCGCTAAATACCAAAAAGAACGTTTCCACCCACGTTACTCTCCGTTTCTCCCATAGACAGGCTAACGCAATTAGCATCACTAGCGTTGTCAAAATGTTTAACACAAACAACGTTCCTTCAAACGTTTATCACTTTACACTGACATCAGATAAACGTCACTGATCATTTACAGACATATGTTGTACAGAAAACATGCAAAAGATGATAAAAAACACGAAGCTCCAGTGCAGGAATGTCACGTTACAAGAAACTACGGCAAGTTTAAGAGAACAAAAACGTCCTGCAATTCCACTGCCGGCTTTCTTAAAGGGGCCGCAGCACCGAACATACCGACATGGGAAAAAATTACGCCGGTTATCGCTGTAAATGTCAGTGTCGGTAAATTTTTGGTTTATCGCCCAGCCCTAGCTTGTGTCGACCTGAAATGTGGCGTGAGTGATGTGTGAACGCGCAGCAACTTAAGCTCAATCTAAATCCCAGATACTCCCCCTTTTTTAACTAAACAGATATCCGTAGGCAGCTGTAATGTGGGGATATCCGTCTGATTGAGGAGTATGGGGGATTATCACGCTTCCGTGTTCCGAACTTCCGGTTTGAAACACTTAGACGGCCCACTTCCGGCCCAGTTCAATGTCCCTGCTTTACTTCGTAGATAACGTGAATAAACACCAACCCCACTGAAATTTTCACGGATTCCAGACTGAAGTGATACTAAGGAGGAAGTGGATCAAAGCGATTCTCCAGAGTGAAGGGCCGAACTTTATAATAAAACAACGTAGCATGTTTGTTTGTAGCCGGTGGGGCACAACACCGGCATGCTAGCATTAGCCAGCTAGCGTTTACCGACGTGCTTAACTTTTTGCGTCTTAAAAAACACATACATCTGAAAATCGGGTCTGTACCCCCCTGTTTCCAGTGGAACAACTGGGGACTGCCAAGAAAGGAGACGCTTTCAGATGCTTGTGTGTTTTCAGCCGCACAAAGTTAGGCAAGTCATCAAGCTGGCTAATGCTAACCTGCTAACAATAGTCCGCCAGCTACTACTCTGTTAAACTTTGTAAATCGGATAAACGCCAATGCCAAGTTTTCATTCCAGACTGAAGTGATGCTGAGGAAGAAGTGGATCAAAACGACCGATTCGCCGCGGTGAAGGACCGAACTTTATAATAAAACGACACACGTTTGTTTGTGACCGGCAGACTGCGCAGTCGTGTTAGCAGGTTAGCATTAGCCAGCTCGATGACGTGCCTAACTTTGTGCGGCTGAAAACACACAATCATCTGAAAGCGTCTCCTTTCTTGGCAGTCCCCAGCTGATCCACTGGATCCGGGAGGGTACAGACCCGATTTTCAGATACTTGTGTGTTTTAAGACGCACAATGTTAAGCACATCAGTAAACGCTAGCTGGCTAATGCTAGCATGCTGTGAAGTGCCGGTGTTGTGCCCCACCGGCGACAAACAAACGTGTGTTTTATTATAAAGTTCGGCCCTTCACCGCGGCGAATCGATCGCTTTGATCCACTTCTTCCTTAGTATCACTTCAGTCTAGAATGAAAACTTAAATATGTTTGGAGTTTATCCGATTTAAACAGTATAACAGAGCAGGAACGGCTGATGTTAACATGGCCCGGAAGAGGAAGTGCCCAAATACCGGGAAGTTCCGGTAAGCGTGATAATCCCCTATTAGCAGTGGTTTAGCTTTTTTTTAATGACGGGCTAGCAGATTCCTATTGACTTACGCTAGCATTAGCATCGGCGATCTCCTGGAACTAGAATAACTGAGTGAAGTATGTTGAAATGTCTCCAGTGATAAGTAATATCCTGGCTCACTCGAAAATGAGGCCCTATGTCAAAAATCCTGAACTTCCCCTTTAAGGAGCTGAAAATGATCAGTTATCGGTTTTGGGTCAGAAAAGGTGATCGTGCTTCCCTAACAGACACCGACTTAGAATGTCGTCAACCATCATTTCAAACTATTTCTAACCTTTTCACTGTCACACTTCAGACGTTTCCACCCACCTTCTGGGGCCGACGGGAAGCTGTGATTTTGGCTTTTCATCGCTGTGTGCTGTGGATTCCAGCTCAGCGACGTCCAGTTGGATGAACTTGTCTTTGAGCTCCCTGAACTTCTTCATCTCATCCTCATCCTCTGACTCCTCCTCCTGCTCCTCCATATTGGATCCTATCAGTTCTGACAGCTGGAGCTTCTCCACCACTGGCAACGAAACAACCATGGCAGCATCAAAAATGTTGTGGGGGCAGATGATACTGGCAGCAACGGTCTGTATCCACGGCTTAGAAACGCACCCAGCTTTTACTATTGTTTAGAGGACAGCATTTCTTCCTGAGCACCTGCTACATGTACTATGCTGCTTTAAACCATAATAAAGCTGTCAAACTGTGCTGGATTTCCACTCTCAGGAGCTTTCCGTGTCATCCGGCATGCAGCAGGATGAATCGTGTGATTTTGGGATCTGGCTGCTCATCGTGCAGCAGCAGCTGTCAGTGATTACCTCCAGACAGATCCTGTTTAGAGCCCACAGGTTATCGATCATGTTCATCTGGCTAAAAATATTCCAGAGCTGGAAGGTGTGTGTGTGTGTTGGGGGTGTGGGGGGGGGGGTCAGGCGAGTGGCACGAGCCGTCTCCAAGGGAACAGAAGTCATGCCAGTGAAGTGGCACCAGGGCGAGGAGCTATTTTTTGCTACCAGTCGTCCTATCTTTGACAAAAAGAGCAGATGGTGAGGAAGCACATGTGCACATCGCTGAAAGTTAAGGTGCCTTTGATTCACCTGGAGGAGTCTTCCTCGCGCTAACTGCCCGCTCTGCCAGAACACTCCGTAGATAGCGCAGGATGGGCTGGTATCCCTGGTGCACGACGTCTCGTGGAGGAACACGGATGGGGCAGTCCCTCAGGCACAAGCCTCTGAGGGTGGTCACGTTTCCTGCCCAACAAAAGCAAACGATGACGGTTTTATGCCCCTTACAGAAGAAGAAGCAGCTTACCAGCCGTAGCAGGGATAACAGCAAGGGCCAAAGCAGGGTTTCACTAAACTGCATTATTAATTACTTTGTTTTTATTGCATTACCCAGGTGGAAAAAAACAAAAAAAACAGATGTGGAGCATTGTAAAAAGTTTGACACAAGGATCACAACCTGGGTGGACAACCCAGTCCAGGAGCTGCTGGATGCTACAGGGGGATAAACAACCTTTTTGGGGACATTTTAATGCTAAAATTATGTAAATTCATATATTTAGGTACAATGACATAAACAGTCATACAAATAATTGGCAGAGTATCTTGACTCATAGAGGGAGGCAGGAGAAAAAGATACTGCACATTTCTGCAAGTCTATTTTAAGCTATCACCTCCCAACATCCCCAAAAAGACAAAAAAGTCATGTTCACCAGACAAATCTCATGAAAATGCATATTTTTCAGCTCTTCATGGAGAATGTCTACGTCTAACATGTATATAGGAAACTTCTTTAATGTATAAGCTTCCATTTGAGCCCAAGATGTGCTTTCTACCAGCTACAGGAAAACTACGGTGGGGGGTTTGTGGAAAGTCCAGAAAGCGTTCCAGAGCACCATTTGGCTTCTAGATGTGCGCTTATCACTGGTTCTTTGGCCTTGTAGTAAAGCAGTTACCTTCTATGTTGAAAACCCTGCTCCAGACTAAAACGTGCAGAAAATAAAACTGTTTTAAATTCAGAGACATAAAGGCAGTTTTGAAACATGAAAGAAACATGGTTTAGCACTCTACGCTTCCTACCGAGCCAAAGACGTCTATCAGACGTCTGTCTCCTCTAAGTTTAGACCAAAATTCACCCGACTACAATCAGTCTATATTTCAGCCCGAACCTAGACGTTGTAATTTAATCCATTATTATTAAATATGAAACTTTAAAAAACAACTGTAGACTATATATGATGGTCAAAGTTGGATCAAAACATTTGGCCAGGCATTGATCAACGTACCGTGTAGTTTAGATTTAGTCCACATTAGTCTAAGCTTAGATGGCTAAAAAACGTTCATGTTACACGAGTGGCAGACCAATTTTAGCCTAGACGTCTAAGTAGATTAGACGTCTATTTGACGTCTTTTAGACCAAAAAATGCTCAGTGGGTTATTTTTCACTGAACCCAAATGATGCTTTTTTCACCACGTTTCTGCCTCACATGCGTTCCAGTTTCCGACCTGGTGGAATAGCTCAGCCTGTTAGGTGTAAGGTCTGTGATGTGGAGGACCTGGGATCGGACCTGATGACTCATCAGTTACATTTCCAAGTCTAAGGTCTAAAATGAAAAAGATAAAAGCGCCAGAAGAAGCCGGCAGCATGTGAAGGGTCCTCAGTGGCGTGATGGGATTAGAGAAGTCACCAGTGGTGCAAAGCTTCAAGTTTGAATCCCGACTGTTGCCAGAACCTGGATCATAAGTTCAACTCTGCTGAGGGGGGAGGGGGGCGAGTCTCCTCACAGTGTTTCTGGGCAGTACAAGCAGGGGATTATGGATCAGGAAAGCAGGACTGGCTGAGATGTTGGTGCCATCACCGAGGGCAGCTGCACCACCCGCCTTGCCAAGAGCATAAATTAGACCAGCCCCTGGATCGGCAGTGGCGGGTGGCCACTGTTATATTTTACATTTGAACATCTCCACTGAATACATAGGGATTGGGTCGATAATTATCGGGTCAAAAGCAGGAAATTATGACATCATTCCGATAATTCCGATATCATAGCGACTTACCCCGATAACTTAGGTGTCATAACCTCGTGTTTTACATACACAATCCTTCTTAGATTATCTTTAAATGAGTTTATAATTATAGTTGGGTGGGAGGAAAATTTAATGAGCTCATTTTAACCTCTTTTTATCCCCAACTTTTGTTTGTCGCGAGAATACGCACGAGAGTTAGACCTGTCTGTCAGCGCGTTCACGAGGCAAACGTCGAAGCCAAAACAAAGTTTTATCAGGACAGAGCAGGTGAAGGAAATGATGTCCCAACGTGAAGTAAACCAAACAGTGTTAGCTTCTGTAGCTACATAAGCAGCGTGTTGTTCGTCAACCACCGTTTACTGGTCTCTGACACAAAAGATAACAAGTTACACAGCAGCAACACTTACCGACTGCACATCCTCCCTGATAAATATAATCCACTGCTTCCTGTAGGGCTTTCCCTCCTGTTACAGTACCTCCTCCTCGTCATCGTCCTCTCTGACAAAGCTGGTCATTAAACGCTACTCTGCAGCAGGTAATCAGCTGATTTGAGGTGGTGCTAAAGAGGCTAGCTTAGCAGGTCGGAGCCTCTGTAGTTCCCGTCATTTGGAGAAAAACATCCAAACGGCGTACTGTGGAGAGTGCGTTCTTGTGGCCGACTCTGGTGAGAGGAGAGCGCCCGCACTCAAAGACGAAGCCACTTTCACTCTCCGGACTTTCTGGCACGTTTTAACGTGAAAAAGTGGGATTTTCCGGGGGATGACTCCAGGTGGTGATCGGACATGCAGAAGTAGAAAATCCCACTTTTAATCTTTTCTCGCTGAGATATTGCGATTGGAGAAAGTATCGGTTATCGGTATCAGCCTTTGATAGCTAAAATTTATCAGTTATCAGTATCGGTTTTTTAAAAAATGGTTATCGTGCATCCCTACATTTAGATAATCTTAATCTGAACTTAAGTTAAAATTGTTTGATTGGAAAAAAAGCACAAGAAACTACCGGTATCGTATCAGGAAAAATGTTGGGATGGCCCACCCCCGCCTGGGAACATGTGATCCAGATGTAGATATGCCGTTTCTCATAAAACAAACTCACCCAGCTCTGGTGGAAGCTCTGAGATGGGATTCCCCTCCAGCGCCAGCGTTCTCAGATACCTACAGGATCACAACCACAGATTACCAGATGACTGACGGGACTATGCTTTGATCAAGAAGCAGATTTGGTCTCAAGCTGAACATTAACCCTCTAGTGACTAGGGGTATAAATGTTCGTTTTACACTATTTTGTTTTACCTTTAAATCTCACTTTTAAAAGTAGTTTACCTGCCTTGTTTGGTATCTTTTTTTTTCAGCACAACCTCACTAGTGTGATTTTACAGTTTCTTTTTCATTTTGATACACTGTTTTAACACATTTGGCCTAAAACCATTAAAAAAAAAAACATAAAATCCGAGTAGAAAAAACTTTGATTTTTCATTGTGAAAACCACAAACTTGTTTCACAAACCATTTTTATAACTTAGAATGCAAATATATGTAGTTAGTTTTAAAAATATTTGGAAAAATTGGCCATCAAAAGAGAGATAAAACAAGAATTACATCAAAATGCAGCAAAGTCTAGGGCATTTTTCCCCCCAATTATTTACAAAACGATCAATAATCACCATGAGATGCCAAAAAGATTAATTGATCCAATCCAAAAAGATGGTTCCTGTCATCACAAGACAGAAAGGACATTACAAGTCTGATATTTCCAGGGTGTGTTAGTCATCCTGTCCACCAGGAAGCAGCCCTGAAATCTGATTTTGGTGAATTTTTGGTAACTTCCACCACCTCCTCTCTTCCTCAGCAACAAAATGCAGAATGACATAATTTTCATATCGGTTGATATGTTGCATTTTTTGACCAACTGTAAAGAGGTTGGTAGGTTTTTGTGACACTTTTATTCCAGCTTAATGGCACTTTCCATTGAATCCGCCGTTTTTCCCGTTATTTTCCTTCACCAAACGCGCATTAAACATGTAATATCAGTTGGAAAACTAGGTTGTACATTTTATATCATAACTCCGGTTATATTTGGTCTATTAACACGATTTAACAACTGGCTTATAGTTTGAAGTCTGCCCTGTCCAGAGAAGTTGAAATGGTGTCTCTGTGTCGCTGCGTTTAGCTGCGACGTCATCTTAAATCGGGCATGCGATCTGGAGGCACCGGTGCGTCCAACGTCCCTATAGAGGCTTAAGCGAAGGGGAAAATTGTGCAAAAAGCGAGGAAAGAGAGAGAAAAAAATACCATTAATAGACACTTTAAGTATTGCAGAAGCAGCTGACCTGTGACAGCCAATTTCTGCAGGAAGACATGTAATTAGGTTCTTCCTGAGGTCCAGCCACTCCAGCTTGGGCAAACTGTGGAACATTAAACCCGGGATGCTGGTGATTTGGTTTCCTTCCAGACACAGATACTGGAGATCAGACAAGTTAGAATAAATAGATAGACACAGATGCAAGCAGGATATAACTGATAAAGGCATAAACTGACCGTTAGTGAGCTGTTTCTCAGAACAGTATCCGGAACTTGCTTTAGGTTGCACCTCCTCAGACTCAACATCTCCGTGGAGCAGCTTCCAGCGGACTCCTGCGGCTCAGCATCCTCAGGCGTGATGCGTTCACGTGGTTTAACAACATCCCCGAAGACGGAGCGGGGCTGCGCTTCTTTCTCCGGGGAAGTCGGTGTAGAGGCGATGCTGACATGTTGCGGATTCAAACTCATACTCATCTGGGGTAAAAAAAAAAGCCTCTTTTTTCTCACTTCTGAACAAAATCACACCTTTATTACTTCAGTTTGTGTCTAAAACAACGTTCGTCAAAGTCACTCGGTAAAGAAAGAAAAAATAACTAACTTTTGGTCCTGGCTTGAAAGTTTAGAAGCGTAACCATAGCAACGAGTCTACACAAACTACGGTAGCTGTTAACGGCAAAACAAGTTTGCAGCCGCGAAATGTCCAAACTAAAGATTTATAAAAGTGCAATTTGGAAAACTAATCGTCGCCTCTCCGTGAATGTCAAATAATAATATCCATTATCTATCTATCTAATGGGATGTTACGTAAAATGCAGCAACATGAGCAAATAAATGCTGTATTATCCAGTTTTCCCCCCCCCCCCCCCCCCCCCCCCCTTCCCCCGGTTGGAAGCTCATTTCTGAAGAAAATCACACCTTAATTACTTCAGTTTGTGTCTAAAACAACGTTTGTCAAAGTCACTCGGTAAAGAAAGAAAAAGTAACTAACTTTTGGTCCTGGCTTGAAAGTTTAGAAGCGTAACCATAGCAACGGGTCTACACATACTACGGCAGCTGTTAACGGCAAAACAAGTTTGCAGCCGCGAAATTTCCAAACTAACAATTTATAAAAGTGCAATTTGGGAAATTAACCGTCGCCTCTCCGTGAATGTCAAATAATAATATCCATTGTCTATCTATCTAATGGGACATTACGTAAAAAGCAGCAACATCAGCAAATAAATGCTGTATTATCCCCCCCCTCTCAGTGATCCGGCTCCACCCAGCCGTTTTCTAACCAGGTTGTGGAATAATAATTCACCGAGGTTCATCTGGGACCGTGGTGGTTCGCATCAAAGCGGAAAACCCTCCGTTTTGTAGCGGACTATCCCCGCCTCCCCTCGCCTCTCGGAGGGGTTTGTTTTATGTGTTCATATGCATGGCAGTCTGCGAACACGGCTACGTCGACTACAGTCAGTGGCCAGCAGCAACTGGCACATTTTTCACGTCAAGTTAGGGGAAAACCATGGGGAAAACGAAGGAGTGACTTCGAGTTACCACGTCAAAAATAAAAGCTACACGATTATATGTTCGAATAAATCATGGAAAAACTCATTTTAGTTCAGGAAAACATACGTAATTTGATCTCAAGTGGACCAGACCAGTCAAATAGTAGCATAGAAAAGCCTATAAACAACGAAAATTTCAAAATGTTCCCTGTTTCAGTGCAAATAAATGCAAGTATAGAATCAAGATGTTTGTTTTATTTTTTTTTTTTTTTAATGAATTATCTTTTTGGAAAACACATTATGACAAACTTGAATTTTCATGAGAATTAAAGGTACAGTATGTAAAAAAACACAATAGGTCAGAAAATTAAAAACAAATAAGAATAAATACTATTGCAATAATATTCTTTTAAATAATTTTATTTCATTCAATAAAAGCAAAACAGGTGTTAAAACATATACCATCAAGTAGAGCTAACTACTAACCTAATATATATATAATATTGTAACTCTACTACTACTACTAAATAATAATAATGAATACTATTGCAATACTATTCTTTTAAATAATAATTTTATTTCATTCAGTAAAAGCAAAACAGGTGTTAAATGTGTACATCTTTACCACTAGATGTCAGTAATTCTTACATACTGTATCTTTAAGTTACAGTTTGTTCCATTACTTTGGTCCTATACCTGGCTTTTCTTTAAAAAGATGTCTGTTCTTTTCCAATTAGTGACTTTCTCGCTTTTCATACCTTCCTTGGATGTTTGCCTATTGGCTTTATACACAACCAGAAAAATATTATAATCGACCATGTCATATAATTTTAATGACTTCTTAATGAACAATGGATTCATCTATTATTATATATGGTTTTCAGGGCCGTTTTTTTCCCCAAAACAAATAAAATACCAATAAAATACATATTATAATTAAGAGCTGTTTCAACAATAATTGCCTCATTTATGGTTTACCTTTGCATTGCAACTTACAAATCAAGGATCTACAAAAATCACACTCATATGGAATAGAAAAATACAGTACTTCAGATTAGGATTAGAGTAACTTTTCAAGAGCTAGAATTTATTTAAATGTACATTTTCACATCTGAGTAGTAATCCCGACCACCTGAAGTGACTCACTGTATAATACAAAGCAAAGTGAGATCTATAAAGTAAGAAAGATATATATAAAAAAATGATCTTGCCTTGTAAATGTTTTATATTCAAACATAAATCAAGATGCAATCTCACATGGACAAATTAGGAGCTAAAATTAGGCTACTGTTATATATATACAGTCATCCTCAAAATTATTCATACCCTCCAGTTAAAGAAAAGGCTAAATTCACAATAGTAATTCAAATAACAAAAAAATAAAGAAAGTAATAATAAATAATTTACGAAATCATAATTTAATTAAATAAAATTTTTCTTTTGAATTGTGGTCGAAAATAATAATAATAAAAAACAAACAAACAAACAAAACTGTCCCAGATACATTAGAGCACCTTTCCCATGAACAGTGGACCAGAATACCTGTCAACAGGTGCAGACGTCTTATTGAACATTACAGAAAACACCTGATTGCAGTGATTGCTGCTCAACAAAATTTTAGCCTCGGAGCCCCATCATGCTTGTTTTATTTATTTTTATTTTCTTGTGTTAGTTTTTAATATTTATTTCAAACCACAACTCAATATCAAAGTAATGGTTTTCATAGAATATTTTTTAAATGTATTATTACTTTTGTCAATTTCATCTTATTTCACTGACAGATGATTTTTTTCCTTCTTTATTTGGAGGGTATGATTAATTTTGAGGATGACTGTACATATATATGTAAGGGATCAATGATATTGGAATTTTGCCCGATATCCGATATGCCGTTACTCTTGGCCTATAACCGATATTATATATTAAAGCTGAAAAAAATTGTGTAATAATCATTCCTTGTGCAAAATTAGAAAAATACCTCAACTAGTGTTACATATAACAAGTCAAACAGTTGTTCAAGCAAAACTAATAGGATGTGTGCGTTATATTCTAGAACCACCTGGATTTTCTTCTCCCTGAGAAACAAACAAACAAAAAACAATACCCCAAAACAGTGGATATTTGGTTATTTACATAAATGACTGTGTATAAACTCTGTTCACACAGAACATCCCAAAAGAAATTGTCTTTAGAAGTTTTAAAGTCAGAAAAAAATAAGTTTTTGAAGAAGAAGTTCTAGTTTTTTTTTAGACTTTATAAACAGTGGCCTGATCAGTTAAATATCGGTGGGTTGGCCGATGTCTGATACTCAGTTTTATAGGCCGATACTGATAGGGGACCGATCATATTGTGCATCCCTGATATATATATATATATATATATATATATATATATGTGTGTGTGTAGTCATCATCAGTCATTTTCTGTACCGCTTATCCAGTTCAGGGTCACGGGGGTTGCTGGAGGATATCCCAGCTATTATCAGGTGAGAGGCGGGTACACCCTGGACAGGTCACCAGTCTGTTGCAGGGCCAACTCAGACAGACAGACAACCATTCAAATCAAATCAAATCAAATTTATTTATATAGCCCTTTACAGTACCCATTGGACACACAAAGTGCTTTACAGCAGGGTAACAGAAAAAGAGACAACAATGTAAAACATAAAAATGTAAACTTAAATACTAAGAAAAGTGAAGAACAAAAAAAGAGTTAAGAGTGAAAACAACCAACAGAGAATCAGAACAGGCTACTCGGGGGAGTGCAGGGTGTACCTAATTCACACTCACATTCATTGCTAGGGGCAATTTAGAGTGATTAATTAACCTAACATGCATGTCTTTGGACGGTGGGAGGAAGCCGGAGAACCCGGAGAGAACCCACGCAAACACGGGGAGAACATGCAAACTCCACATGGGAAGGCCACAATTGGAATTGTTCAAACTCCCTCCCCAGCCGGGACTCGAACTAGCGACCTTCTCACTGTGAGGCTGCGGTATTAGCATTTAATGGGTCATATGGCCCCTTGGTCTTCCTTTTGGCACCCTACCCTGATTAAATATTCTTACTGGCGTGTATTATGGGTTAAAGCACATTATCCTGAAGACCTTCCATTTTACCCTGCTACGACACAGCTGATTTAAATTAAATAGATCTCTGATGAGCACTGCACCAGTCTGCTACTGACCCACTAATGTGAGTCAGCTGTGTTTTAACAGGGCAGGAAAGTCTTCAGGATAGTGTGCCTTGAGGAGGGGGTAAACCTTATTTGTATAGCACTTTTCACAGACAGGAGTCACAAAGTGCTTCACATGATAACATAAAACAAACAAGCAAAACAATTTAAAAACAAAAAAAATATGAAAACCTTGGCATGGGGACCCTTGAGGACCAGGGTTGAGATGGGTTAAAGGACATGGTGGAAATATATTTGTAGACATTACATTAAATTTTTTCACCAAAATTTAACACAAAATTCCCCTAAATGAGACATAGTCAAAACAACTAAATAAAGCAACGTGCTTCTGTCAGTGGAAGTGTTATAAGTGACAACAGGGACATAAAATGAACTGAACTAGTGAAAACCTTCATGTGCGCCGCTGTATGAACCAAGAACTTTTATTTGTGAGGGACTTTTGCTGAAATTCCGGTTTGGTTGCGGCTAACTCCGCCCGCCTTGACGCCGCTCTCACTCAGCACCGACAAACACAAGTCTGTGGGGTTTGGCTGCGGAAGAAAACTGAACACTACCAACACCGAGTGACTATTCCTACCGACCGCTCCAACTCACACAACTGTCTTTGTCTCGCGTATTTAGCCAAGTCCGTCGGCACGTGCGTGCGCTCGCTCACATCTCTGCCTTGCATAGACTTTGAACCCTTGCAGCTAAGAAGACAAACCCAAAAACGGACAGATAAAGCGAATTAACGGCCAAGGGTCTGGGTGAAATGTTCGGCTGGTATTACTGTCTTCTAAGGAGGGTGTCCACCGCAGAGCTGTAGTTTCTCTTCACGAGGCGAGGAATGCAATCTGAGCATCAATGTTTCACTGGGGCAAGTGGAAGAAGAGGATGGGAGCCAATAGTTCTTCAAAGAGACCAGTTTTCGACGAGAAGGAAGATGGTAAGTGATGGGAAAAGTAGAAACGCCCGCAAAAATGAGGATTGTAAACATTTAATTCATAATATGCGTCTAAACTAAGTTTGACAAGTTTCTATGTGAGGCTTGTGGAGCCTGAAAGGAGCAAACTTTGTTTTTGGAGGTGTGAAATCCACCTTCCTACTCAGTTATATCACCCATATGAGATAAAAAGTAGCCTCAACATTTATATTTTTGTTTTATCCGCTGCAGTGCACGAGCACAGAAAGTTTCTGCACAGATAAAACTACCATCATCCAGCTCTGTCAGGGCACAAAGTTAATGTTGCATTCAGGGACACTGACATCCCTGCTTCAGCTGTGAGGAAACACGAAAGCGCCTGAATGCACTGATTTTTGCAACTATTTGAAGAAAGAGCGTTAATTGCGTAATTAAAGCGAGATTAGTGTCATGCATGGAAGTAATGTTAATTCACTGTCTTGCCAGTGTAAGGGGGGGATAAGCCTCTTGGCAGCTCAGCAGCGAATCTCTGTGATTGACTCCAGAAATGTTGCAGAGCTATCATAACAAAAAACCCACTCCGGCCAAGTTGCAAGGCTAAACTTGAGTAAATGAGGTCATTTCACTGCAGGGATGTGGTCATATGTGTGTGTTGAGCGCACCTTCATCCAAGGATAACCCAATTAAGGCTATAGCATTCTGTCAGCCCAGCTCCGGTTCAGACTTCGATGAAGGCGAGTGGATAAAGAGAGGGATAGGAGTGGCTCTACAGCCTTAAGTGGTGTGCTCGCCTGCTTGCAGCAGCTGATCAAAGCTAAGACCCACATCTAGAACGTAATAAGCTTCAGAGAGATGTTCTTGGCAAGAATCAGTGATTGAAGTCAAGACCTGGAGGCACAGGAGGAGATGCACTGGTACGATACCTGGATCGGATACCGGCTCCGATTTAGGGATGGGCGATATGGACTAAAAATATGTCCCGATTAAGGATGTACAAATAATCGGCCCCCTATCGAGTATCGGCCTATATCGGCCTATAAAACTGAGTATCTGACATCGGCCACCCCACCGATATTTAACCGATATTTAACCGACCAGCTGTTTCTGAAGTCTAAAAAAAAAAACTTCTTCAAAAACTTTTTTTTTTTACAGACTTTCTTCTAAAGACTAGGGATGGGAAAAATATCAATACACTGAAATATCACAATCTTTTCATATGCTGAAAACATATCTTTATTTTAAAATGTGGTATCGATCTGTTTTACTGACAAAATCTCACAATATTTCATCGTTCTGTTACGAAATCTCGTGAGAATTCACAAAATATTGAGATTCTGTATCAGAACAATGAAAGTTTGCGAGATTTTGTAAGTAAAATAGATCGATACCGCATTCTCAAATATCAATTTGACATTGGCATATGAAAATATTGCGATTTTTCAGCGTATTAATATTTTTCCCACCCCTATTTTTAAAAGTTTTGGAACTAGATAACAAAACTGCTATTTGCAATTACTGCTTATTTTTCAGCTTTAATATTGGTATTTATCGGTTACTGGCCAATGAGTTTTAAAATATCAGCATATTGGATATCTGCCAGAATTCCAGTATCGTGCATCCCTAGAAAGACTGTATCGGTGCATGTCTAAGCACAGGGCTGAATCTTTCCATGCCCAGATGGTGCGTTCCTCTGTTTTTGTTACTGAAGAGTGTGAGAAGAAAGAAAAGGATTATTTTTGTAATGAAAAAAGACAAGTATCGTAGATTTCCAGCAATAATAAACCTTCATTATCAGCACCGTCATTGTCTTAATCTCTGTTGTAATCATGCTTATAGACCGGATCAGATGTGCAAAGGTGCGTTTGATGCAACTATGCATCTAAAACTAAAAAATAATTAAAAAAAACTCCTCTGCTGAACATATCGGCCTGGTTTAATGTGAGAAGTGGGCACAGATGCTTTTAAAAGAAGAGACACTGATCACCTTGAGCTCTTAAAGCGCAGGTTCTGCGCCACCTTTGTAAAGCAGCTGCTTCTCTTTTACCTCGCTCATAGTTCAAAAAGCTGCTGAGAGCTGATAACAGCCGAGCGGATGGTGGTGCACTGCGTTGTGGATGCTGACTTGGAGACTCTACATGTCTCTTGCTGCCTGTCATGTCTCTCAGAAACTGCCTACCCCTCTGGCTTCTTGGAAAGCGGCGCGTGTCCTACATTAGGCAGTAATATTAGAGCGCCGTTTGGCTCTAACGGCTGCAAACATAATCAAGCGGTCAGGTTGATGTCCAAGCGTAGCTGCCAGAAGGGCTTTTTTGGCAGATAGTTTGATTAGGAGAGGAAGGCTGTGGAATTGATTGAGGTGAACATCCTGCCTGCTTGTGCGCTGCTCTTTTTCACTGACCCTCTTTGACAACAGCACTCTAGTTGGGGAAATAAACCCAGTGGTTAAATAAATACTAAGTCTGGTCTATCAGCCACTTAATCTTGGGTTTCATCCTCATTTGAGTCTCTTTCAGGCTTTAATTTCTTGAAAGTGAAGCTGTGATATGATGGTTTTGGAAATGATGAGATGATTTCTTTCGCAAGAAAGATTGACATCGCTCTCTGCTCCTCATTTCAGCTGTAAAAGATGTCGGATAAAAAAGTAGAATCACCACTCTTGGAATTCATTCAGATAAGATATGAAAATACTTTATGAGCTGAGGATTTTAACTTTTAAAAAATGGAATTGCTCAGTCATGAAGGGAAAAAAGTAATCAGCTTTGTTTTGCTGCTTTAAAACCAACAAAAGTCTGAATATGCAAATGAGTCTGCAGTTCTTGCAGATCTGAACAAGCTGTTGCACTTTGCTGATTGACAGGAAGCACAACAAGAAAGCTGTAATTTAGAACAGTGGAAAAGATGATAAAACTTAATCTAGACAGTAAAGATTACGGATATTATCGGGATTAATTAGCTGCATTAATCTGAATTACAATTAGCCACATGTTGACTAAAACCTGCTGGTATCTGACAGGGCTGGGAAAAAATTCCGATTGTGAAATATCGTGATATTTTCATATGCTGTTATCATATCGATATTTTTTGTTGTTTGGTATTGGTATTAATAATCTTTTTCACTAACGAAAATTCGAAATCTAACGAGATTTCGTCTTTCTGTAACGAAAGAAACCGGCTTTCTTGCCGGTTTTCTTGAAATCTTGCGAGATTTTGTAAGAAAACTATTAAATTTTGCAAGATTTCGTTGACAAAATAAGCATTTGTTTTTAAATATCAAGATGAAATCCACATATGAAAATCTCACGACATTTCAGTGTATCGATATTTCTCCCCAGCTCTAGTATCAGATATCTGGCAGCAAGATGCCCAAAATGAACTCCTCTGGCTGAGTTAAAGGTACAGTGTGTAATAATTACTGCCATCTAGTGGGAAAGATGGGTATTTAAAAGAAAAGGTTTTTTTTTTTTTTTCAGATGACTTCATATTCTAAGCATTGTTATGAATGTATTAAGGCTGGGAAAAAATATCGATACACTGAAATATCGCAATATTTCCATATGCTGATGTCATATCAATATTCAAAAACGCGATATTGATCTATTTTACCAACAAAATCTCACGAGATTCTCCGAAAAACTGCGGATTTAGCAACGGAATGACAAAATCTCATGAGATTTCGTTGGTAAAATACATCGATACCGGATACCATGTTTTAAAATATTGATACGATATCAGCATATGAAAATATGATATTCAGTGTATCGATATTTTTCCCCAGCCCAAGGATGTATGGTGGCTGTTAGTGGCCAAAATTCTCCCAGACATAAAGATGTTTTCACCTGTGAGTGGATCCAGTGGTCTCAGGTGTAGCTATGATTGTTGCTTAACTCCCATTAAACACCATTAAACAAAGCTGGTACAGAAGTTTTTAAGTCCAGAGGGTTCAAATTTCACACACATTGTTTTGTCCACTCAGGGACAACACATTAAAAATGGCGGAACATGTATGTGCACCCCCAACAAGTAGATATAAATCACTCATTCTAAGACGAATACATCATAGTTATTGTAGTGAAGTAATTACACATCAATAGAAACAAAGTTTTGAATGATAAATGACATTTTTCTGCCACTGACCTTTGATTTTTTTTTTTTATATACTGTACCTTTAAGGCTATTTTGGGATCTTTACTCTCAGAGCAGAATATAGTTGTATCCCTCAGAAAAGATCACTTGTTGTGAATATGCTACAATTCTCAAGAGAAACTGACAAACATCCTGCTTTAATTAGGCATAAACAGATTTGATGAACTTACTTTTGCTCCGGAGAATCTTCAGCCATCAAAAAGTGTGTTTGCATGTGAATGCAGGACATGCTGATGGGGATGTCTGTTTGTTGCATCACATTGTTTGATCATTTTTGATAAGCCAAAGGCAAATTTCCATTTCTGTGGACAATAAACTTGTATTCTCCATGTAGGCTTTGTGTGTGTGTCTGACTGAATGTGTGCCTGGATCCTCGTCCCGTGAGAATACATTTCTGAGGCAGGGAAAGCAGATTTGGTTGCGGATAAAGATGGAGTCGGGGAGAAGACGGCTGATTACGGGCACTGAATTCTGAGCCACTCACTTTCTTTCATCTTTGTCAAAGACTCTCAATATCTCTCACTTTCTTTCTGCAGTGCGGCTTCTTGGCCGCCTGTAGCTGCCGGGTTGTTGTCACTGTGGTGTTGGGCTGTAATTGGCCCTTGTGATGACCAAAGATGCGGGAAAAACCTCCTCGTACTGTTGGGATGTCAATCAATCTCTCTTAATACTTCTAATGGTCAAATTTGTCGTAAAGCTGTTTTCTTTGTCTTTATATACCACAGAGTAGGGCTGGGCATATGGACCAAATATATCACGATATATTTATTTTAGATGACGATATATACCGGTATTTTTTACCTTAATTTGTCTGAAAGTTTCTTTTCATATCAAACACCTGTTTTTTAGTGTTGAAACTTGTTTAACGTAAAGGTATCACTGCAGTGATGGAACTGACAAAACACTGGTTAGAAATGTTTGTTAAATCCAAGTAATTAAATATAATTGGCTGTTTTTTTTATGATTTCTTTGTAAAAGTCTTTGGGAGGATTGTTTTACAGACAGTTTAAATATTAGGGGTGAGAAAAAATATCGATACACTGAAATATTGAGATATTTTCATATGCCATTACCATATCTATATTTAAAAACATAGTATTGATCTATTTTACTAATAAAATCTTACAAGATATCATTGTTTTTTTGTGAAATCTCATGAGATTTCACAAAAAACTGCAAGATTTCATTGTTCTGTTCTAAAATCTCACGGTATCTCGTGAAGTTTCATGAGACACGAGAAATCTCATGAGATTTGATGAACTACCGCGAGATTTCATCATTTTGTTACAAAATCTCATGAGACTTCACGAAATACTGCGAGATTTCATTGTTTCGTTACAAAATCTTGCGGTATGTCGGGAAATCTTTTAAATAGATACGGTATCGGCATATGAATATATCGCGATATTTCAGTGTATCGATATTTTTTCCCACCCTTATTAAATAACCAGGTAACCCCTTTGTAGTCAGTCGAGGTGCAGCCGGGTCATTACGGAAAAATACTGCGATATAATATGTGTAAATATCATATCTCTCTTAGGTAAATATCATATTGTGATATTATATCAGTATATCGCACAGCCCTACCACAGAGATACAATATGTTTAATGTTGCCAATATCATTAAAGGAATAGTATACCCACATCTTTATGTGCTGATATCATTGACAAAGTATCAACATTTTTTTCCACCCCTATTTTTCAAAGCGTCGGAAACGGATAACAAAACTATTTGCAATGACTTCTTATTTTTTTTGGCTTTAATATTGGTATTGATATCGGTTATCGCCTACATGAGTATAAAAATATCGGCATATTGGATATCGGCCAAAACTCCAATATTATGCATCCCTAAAAAAATGTTTTAATTTCATGAAATTTTCACCTTTATTCCGTCTAAATCGGGTTTTATGTGTCTGTAATTGGCTCCGCTGGTGTTATTGACACCCGACCACACTGCAGCCTCGTCCAGCAGCGTTTTCGCGTCTGGACGACTGCACCTGCTGTTCTTGGTGACAGCTTTGCATTGACATTTCCACTGCAGACATTTTGCTTTGCCACAGCTGGAAAATTACAGGTCTCTGTAATCACGTTAACAATGGATCTGCTCAAATGAAATGTCTCTGTGAGTCAGTGTGAGCTGCACCAGCACCTGAATAAATTAAATTACTATTTCCATCTGTCCTTTTTTTCTACCGGAAGAAAACCAAATGAAGAGAGAAGGCCCCTCTGTGGTCAGCCATCGCTTTCCCATGTTGTTTGCTTTTTCATTACAGATTGACACTCCTGCACCGTGTCTAACATCCTCTCATAGAAGCTGCTCCCAAAGTGGCGTATGCGTGCTTTGTCCACCTCTCCCGGCTTATGTAACCTTGTTTGCTTCAGGTGATGTGCAGGTGATGACAGTTGTAGCAGCTCCGGAGCCAGAGCGAAGGAGTCTTCAAAGAGATGAGCTCAGCTTGATGCTGGCATCAGAGGGAGGAAAGGTCGCTCTTGCTTGTCGAGGTGTGTGTGCGTCTGTGCAGGGAGGAAGGATTAAGACGAGACAAATACACTTGAATGGGCTTTGTGGGGTGGACGAGTGTTGCCGCGGATCCTCGGCATTGTTGATTGTTTTGTCTTTGCTCGCTGCTGTTTCAGACTCCACATTCGCTCTTTCCTGACCTGCTGAAAGGAAATGAGTGCACAGAGATTATTGTTGGCCGTAAATCATTCGGGTTTGGAAATGAGAGGCAGGAATTGATGACAACTTTCAATAAAGCAAATAAAGCGTGTAGTTTAGGCCAATGTATGACTGCTTTTATTCTGCATTCAGCTCACATCCGCTGCCTCTGCTGCTGAGCTAGTTCATGATAGAGGGAAGAGAAGCGACGCTCTCGCTCAGCCAACTCCTGCGGGAAACCCCGGTGAAACTGTAAGTACATTTTCACTGAGCTCAGGCGTCCTTGCTGCAAATGAGAAGGATCCCAGATTACAAAGTCGGCACCAGTTGCTTGGTGGGCTGACTGATGGAAACTGTCGTTTGTAATCCCGTTCATTACGCAGCGCGAGCGTCTGTCTGCGAATAAAAACTACTGTTATTTACCAAGTTATTAACCAAGTTAGTTATTTATTAGATAATCTCTTTATTTGCATAGTTTTTGTGTCAAATTATTTCCTTTTTTAAAAATAAAATAGTTCTCTGACTAGTTTTATTAGCACAAAACTTTTTGAATGATGCAACAGGAGGATAAATGGATGGGTTTCCGAGCAACGTCATAGTTGGGATGCGTGCACAACCAGGGGGCAAGAAAACACAGCAAAAGCATCATTGAGCTATGAGAAGACATATTTTTTACATGCAAGACTTGACTTTTAATGCAGATGTGAATATCTGGCAGCCAGATGTCCAAAATGAACTCCTCTGGCTGAGGTAAGGCTATTTTGGGATCTTTGCTCTCGGAGCAGAATATAGTTGTATCTGTTAAAAAACGAGCGATACAGCCTCACATTTGTCTGCATAGATTTGTTTCAGCTGATATCAGATATCAGAGATTAAGAGTTGGGCAATCAGATATATAGTCCTCAAAATTATTCATACCCTCCAATTAAAGGGACTTGAGGCAAGATTAAGGAACGAAACTCACAACTGCTGCGACTGGCGCTTCAGGTAACTGCAGCCATGAGCCAAGCTGTCACGGGAGCACAAACTGAAGCTATAATGTTGTTTTCTAACCTTTTTTCTTCGTAGTTCCACTTTTTAGTGTCTTTCAGTTAATCTGGATCGTTTGCTGACGGCAGAAGAATCCATAACTATCGCTTACAGTGTTTGAATTTACCGCGACCGGCTTCTTCCTGGATAAAAACTGGGGTGTAGCGACATTTGACGTCATGTCCGCAGGGCCGCGCGGGAAATTCGAACACCGAATTGCAGCGCATTTTGCAGCACACAGCCTGTTCAAGGCAACGGAGGGAAACGTGGGTGGAAATGTAATTTTTGGTATTTAGCGCTTCATCACCCATTAATATAAAAAAAAAATGGATATGCATGTTTTTTTTGTTAAAATTCCTGCCTCTAGTCCCTTTAAAGAAAAGGCTAAAATTACAATAGCAATTCAAATAACAAGAAACTAAACAAAAATTATAATTCAGTGAAGTAAAACATTGCCTTTGAATTGTGGTTGGAAATATTAATTAAAAGGTAAACAAGGGAAAGTGAGGGAAAGCTGGTAAGTTAGCTTTATAATAGCTTTGAATAAAAGAGATGAGAAACCTCAGTTTTGTATTACAGTAGATCTGCTGGGGCATGAATTTGTCTCTGTTGCAGACGATTGCATCAAACATGGTCCCTAACAAGGTCCTCCCTCATGTGCGAACGCAAACTGATGGGGAAGTTCTTATAAATAAACTCCAGACGGGTAGTTATAGGAACTGCGTTCCTAGAACCTCTCTGTCCAAATGCGCTTAAAGCTGTCAATAGGGCTGGGAAGAAAAATTGATAGACTGAAATATTGCGATATTTTCATATGCTGATATCATATCGATATTTTAAAATGTGGTATCGATCTATTTTACTAATGAAATCTTGCGAGATTTCGTTGTTTAGTCGAGATCTCGCAGGTTTTCCTGAAATCTCGCGAGATTTCGCCGTTACCTCACGAATACTTGCAAGATTTCATTAGTAAAATAGATCTGTTGCATTTTTGAATATTTATATGAAATCTGCATATGAAAATATTGCGATATTTCAGTGTATCGATATTTTTTCCCAGCTCTACCTGTAACAGGGCAGAAGTCAGAACATTACTGAAAACACCTGATTGCAGTGATTTCCTCAGTGTTGCTCAACAAAATTTAATAGCTTCGGAGCCCCATCATGCTTGTTTACTTAAATTTTTTGCGTGTTCATTTTTTATATTACTTTTGAACCACAATTCAAAATCAATGTCATGATTTTCATAGAATTTTAATTTATTATTACTTTTGTCAATTTCAACTGACTTCTCTGTAATTGGAGGGTGTGAATAATTGACGACTGTAGGTAAAAAATTTAATATTAAACATCCCTAGTCACTACGACAAGAATTATGGTCCTACTACTATTACTACTAATAATAACACAACTATAATTATAATTAGTTGATTTATGTTAATTATTATGAACATTTTGTGGGGAAAAATCATGCCAAAGAATCGTGATCTCGATGTGAAGCCAAAAAAATAAATACAATTCATGATTCATGTTTTTCCGGAATGGTGCAGCCCTATAGCAGAGGGGTTTTATCTTCGATTTGTCAAGCAGAGCTGCAGTAGATATGGCTTGATTCAGTGCTTCTGCCTGCATCAGCTGCTGCGTGTGCTCTGCTACCTGCACTGCAAAAGATTCCTCTCTAAATTCTCCAAAAGTTGCATGCATAAAAGATAGGCTGATGTTAGTCTGCCAAAAGGGTCTATTTATAAACGAAAGAATGAGGTGAAGGGAAGGTGACCTGACGGTAGGGCGGCCTTTTTGATGTCACAATCCCACACCACCCACCATCACTGTGGATCTTTACATGACGCTTTGAGCTCATTTATGTTCCCAGAGGGTTTTTTTAAACTCACTATTACACACAGCAAACATGGTTAATTAGAGAATCTAGTTGATAAAATGTGTGCATCAGCCAGTAATCAAATTTATCCCCTACTTGCAGACATATTTTTTATCAAAGGGTTTTGGACATAATTAATTTGGACACAAGTATGCACCACTACACATTATAATCTTCTCTGTCACACAGCTGCACAAAGTAATACTTCCTGATACGTCTTCAATCTGTCACGGCAAGTGCTCTTCTTAAAGCTCAGTTCTCATTACTGTTACAGTCGTCCTCAAAATTATTCACACAAAGAAGGAAAAAATTAATCTGTCAGTGAAAGAAACTGAAACTGACAACAGTAATAATACATAAAAACTCTATGAAAATCATGGCATTGATTTTAAATTGTGGTTCGAAAGAAATATTAAAAACAAATACACAAAAAATAAAACAAGTAAACAAGCATGATGATTTTTTATTCCACATTTTTTTAATTTTTATTTTTATTAGTTTCTTTAATTTCTCGTTATTTGAATTGCGATTGTGAATTTAGCCTTTTCTTTAATTGGAGGGTATGAATAAGTTTGACGACTGTAAGTGCACACTTATGTTTTCCAGCAGGAATCTAACCATTTTCATCCCTTAATGAAGTGATGACAGCAATAAAAACTAGTTTATGTTGTTGGCATTGCTGCATACGTCAATTCCCCCCCCAAAAAACGTCGTTTTTTTACAGCGGGGGATTGTTTTGAAACGCCAGACCTCCCTTCCTCAGTAAAAGAGTTGGGTGTGGTAATGATATGGAGCTTTACCCGGAGACCAAATAGACTCCATTTTGATTTGCTACACTTTATTTGGTTATATTTAGAGATAGTAGGTCAAGCTGCCCTAGCGGGCTAAAGGCTATCTGTTAGCATCATGGGCATTTCAGACAGTGAGCTATGTTTATCAGACAAGACAGCGTTTATAACATAAATAAACTTACAGGTAATGACAAAAGTTGTGGCCCCCTCCCTCAGTGTTACTGCAGAAGTTTTCTTTTAAATCCATTTGTTTGAAAACCCAGACCTGACTGCACAGCAGTTTCTCAGCTCCACACTGTTTCTGAGCCTCTGGGCAGTGACAGCTCGAAAATGCACATTATGAATGTTTCTGCGACATCAAAACGGTTCAGAAACGCATATTTTTAAGCTCCAAAAGTTACGCTGTGTGTCTTTAAAAGTTTACTTTGATTTTAATAAGGTATTTACCAAATCAAAAACACATCCACCTAATTCCTAGCCCCCATTAGCCTTTGCGTGAAATATGCGACCGACCTCCGGCTCGACTGGAATCAGTGTTTATTTACATGCTAGATGTTTGCACTACTCCACTTTTTAGGTTTAGTTTATTAGTTTTTTTAAAGGAATTGTTCACCCACAGAATGATGTAACTTTATTTTCCACTTCCCCTCATGGTGAGCAAGACTCTGGAGCACTTTTCTAATATCTCAAATGCAGCCGGCGATTAGGAAGGCTTCTCGTTTCCCCCCAACTTTCATATAATGGAGTTCGCCGGGGTCTGAGCCAAAAAGGTCCATAAAAGTCCACAAAAACTTGTCAATTTTCCTCCATGCTGCTCGTCCAATGTAATCCAAGTGTCCTGAGTGGGTAGCGTCCAGAATTTACGTGAAACAACATCATTTAGTACATTTTTAGAGCCTAAACAGTGCTATATCCTTTTTCCTGCAAGCGCGCTGATGCGCGTTTGCGAAACTACGAAAGCCTTGGCGTTCAGAGCCTACTCTGCCGATAATGCAAGCGTAGAAGAAGAAATTAGCTGTTTACATTGTGCTAAGAGCGCCAGAGCTGCAGACAAACTGAAACAAACACAAGAGGGCCAAGAGGGGTTGGATATTGATTTAAAACAAAGAAAGAAAGAAAAAAAGAACACGTGATCTCGTCTGCCGCGGCTTCTGTAGTTTCGTGAACATGCATCAGCGTGCTTGCAAGAGATGCGATGTAGTACTGTTTAGGCTCTAAATATTTACTAAATGACGTCGTTTCGAGTAAATTCTGGACGCTACACACCCAGGACACTTGGATTACATTGGATGAGCAGCATGGAGGAATATTGACAAGTTTTTGTGGACTTTTATGGATCTTTTTGGCTCGGACCCCAGCAAACTCCATCATATGAAAGTTGGGGGGAAAAGAGAAGCCTTCCTGATCGCCGGCTGCATTTGAGATATTAAAAAAGTGCTCCAGAGTCTTGCCCACCATGAGGTGAAATGGAAAAGAAGTTACATCATTCTGTGGGTGAACTATTCCTTTAACAGGGACGGTGTACAATAAACAGTCTTAAAAAGAAGAGATGTTTTGTACCAGAGTTAGCCATTGCTAATTTCCATCCATTGTCCCCAGGCAGGTACACACATTTAAAAACGCATTACATAACAAACTACAATTAATCTAAAATACTGCAAATATAAGATACAGTCAGTCATCAAAATGTTTACAGATTAGGTAAACATGTGGGAACATCAGCTGTCACAGCTCACAGCTAACCCGGGATGGGACAGGAGGATATGAAAATCTATCCAAAAATAGCAAACAGTAGCATAATTAGCCACGTTAGCCACTTAGCTCTGTCATGTCTGACTGCGAAGCAATGAGCAATCTTAAAAGCTTTGAGGCTTATCTCAACATGATATTATAAACACATTTTAAAAGCGCCTTATCAGAGCACCAAAGGACACTGTACAGAGCAAATAAAACATCAAAAACTCTAAAGCACCAAACATAACAGGTACAACATAAAAACAGGTGCGTATGGACTTTGGTAGGATAAGAGTGATTCTACCAAAGAGTTTTGAGTCTGGATTTAAAGAGAGGGAAATGTCTACTGTACGGAGATCGGGAATTCCAGAGATGGGGAGCAGAGAATACACAATACACAGTAATTGGGGCTGCTCGATTATGGAAAAAAATCATTATCACGATTATTTTGGCAAATATTAAAATCATGATTATTCAAACGATTATTTTCTAGTTACACGATACATTTATTTAGCATTTCTTTCCAAGGTTTCCAGCACTGAAAATGAACATAGGCTACAAATATGACCCTTACAGCTGTTTTGCAATGTATAAAACATTATATGAATAAAACAAATATACTTTGTGTTAAATAAATGCGAAAAAATAAATGTATCCAAAATAAACAATGTATCCAGCTGTTCTGCAATTTGAAATATAAAATTCATATACCTATCTATATAAAAAAATACTCCAAAATAAACTTTGTTGAGCTTTAGTGCAGTGCTAGAATATTCCAAATCCAACATTTGTGTTAATGACACCCAACAAATTGTCTGGGGTTACCTCTGAGTAACTTTTAGAAATTGTGCCAGGAAAAATGACCAAAAAAAAAAAAAAGTTTAAACTCAATTATACGAGTTTGGAGATCGTTTGACACAAAAATTGAAATCACGATCAAATTTTGATTACCTGCACAGCCCTAACAGTCATAATGTTGGTCGTGTTTTGTTGAAAGAGGAGGAATACAAAGTTATTAAGTTCAGCGCAAGTTCCAGCTTTTTTCCAGAAGTTCGCCCCCTCTGGCGACAAGTGGAAGTGACGCTAATGTGCACACGCATGAGCTGCTTCAAATGCGTTGGTCTTTTGTTTAACCCCCATTACACTCAGTCTGACCCCAGAGTTAGAGTCACGATGTCTACTGGAGTAAGAAAGTTATAAACCTGCAAGTTGTTTATGGTTTGATTGTTGAGTAAACTGATGCTAACGGTAACAACAGGCTAACACTGGCAAGTAGATCAGATATCTAAATTCAGAGGCTGAGACCACAATTACCTTATAATATTACCACATAAACTAAATTTAACAAGTGAATAGAGAGTATTTCTTCCCCGGGGACAGTCATATGGCTGTCATACTGCTACATTTACATGCTAAAAGCTTAGCATTGCAATTTTCTGCATCCTTATTTCTGTCATACTTGACATTTACCTTGTTGGTGCGAAGAACGCCATCTGTGGGTCTCGTTTTATTCCCAGACTGGATCGGAGCTCCCTCCAATTAAAAAGAAAAAAAGCTGCTCGTGGTTTACTCCCGTCTTACACTCGTGCCGGAAAACGCCCCTCTGCCATGAGGACGGGTCAGACTCCAGTTTGGGTCTCTTCATCTCACAGGACAAAACTTTTCTTCTTTGTCTTCCTGGAGTCTGAGTTGGGGTTTGAGAGGCACCTGCTCTCCATCTTTTAGCAGGATGCTCAACATGTGCGGACCAGCGGTGGTGGAATATGACACCAGTGCAGCCAGACAAACGAGAAAGCGCAACTCGTTCCCCCACAAGCACCGCCTTTAAGCTTCGTACCCGAATTTCTCGCATTCAGAAGCAGTATCAGAGACCACCGCAGTTGAGAAAGATCAGCTTATTCTACACATCAGGCAGTTGTTAGAGATGTGGAGGAAAGAAAAGAATAGTATTTAACATTTAAACTTGCGCAACGCACCTTTAACAACAGTTGTATTTTTTTTTTATTCGCAAAATGCGAACATTTGGTCGCAGTCTGGAGCCCTGCAGCCACTCTCTCTCTCTCAGAACGAGGTGCGTGTTTCTACACGTCGCTCTTGTAACCACAAATTTAACTTTCTCTGGTTGTCAGTACAACCACGAACAGCGCAACATGTCACCGAACCGTGCAAGGACATTTTTCTGGGGCAAATTGTTTAGAAATGTTATGAATAATCTTGTTGAAATGTTCAAATAAACTACCAGAAACCACAATTTACACTGTGAGTCAATGGCTGAGCGGTATGTCCGATATCTCACAGGAAGTAGATGCATAATCATCTCTACATTTGTTAGTTTAGGAATAAGGTGGATGATATTCCCATGCTTTTTCTTGAAATACTCCACACTAGATGTGGCAGACTCCTCCATCCAGCTGCCTCCTCCTCCCATGGGGACTGTGGCACGGGCCAAACAAACCAGGAGTCCATAAAAACAGCCGCTCCGCTGCTTACAGGTGCCGAAAAAGATGTTTCCAAGTGGATTTTCCAGCCATATAACAGTTTTAAGCAATAAAGAGGTTGTGGAAATTGGATTAGGGCCGACGCATCATGTGAGCGCACACCTGACCGTTGAACTGAATACACAGCTCCGTCCTTAATACCTGAGAAACTTGGAGAAGTCAGGTGTATCTGGGCCAGAACATGGCGTGTCCTGCCTCTGCCTCAAAGCAGAGCGACTAAGGGGGGAGAAGTAGGGCACACTGTCCTTCTCCTCTCACCTTAAATGCACATCTAAATGCAGCTCCATGTGTTGCAGTGCAGGCAGTGTTTTGACATTTTTAAGTATCACATCTCTGCAGAGCAAAGCTCCAGCTTGGCCTTTCTCTTCTTTTTTTTTTTTTTTTTTTTTTTTTTTTTTTGAGGTGTTTCAACCTTTTAACTCCACCGTAGTGAGATGTTCGTGCACCAGGATAAACTCTTAGTATCGGTGTTCTTTCTTTGGGTAAGCCCATGCATACAACACATGTTCACACATTAAACAGCTCATAAATTTTGCATTATCTCACAAAGGCGCATACTTCCTTCATGTGAAAGTACTGCTTGAAGAAGGGATGCAGATTTAATATGCTGTTTTCATTGTGCTATCTCTTTTTTTTTTTACCTTACAGTAAAAAAGTTACATTTACGGTAAAGCCTGAGTATTTCCTCTTCCCACAAAGGCTGTTTGTGACTCCCTCTGCTGCATCCCCTCCCACCACCCAGCACCATGCTCTAAATAGATCCCTAATGTATCTCTGCCAACAGTGAAAAGGTTGGTGTGGCATTTTAACCCCGGAGCGTGGTCCATTTCTTCGCTGATGTGCCACAGCTCAGTGATTTGTGAAACCAAGCCCCGCTGAAAACGCACCAATTGCGTTGCGTTTGGTGTTTTTTAATTGGAAAAAAACATTTACAAAGTAGTGTACGAGTCGTGTGTCTTTTGATGCTTCAGTTAGTGTTTATGTCGGAGGTAAGAATGCAGATGAAGCTCTGAAAACTGCAGCAGTATATTATTCTAGCTGTTTTTATGTACCGTGTTTCCACTGAAAGTACCAGGACCCTCGTTTATCAGCCTTTAATAGAGATGTTCAGAATTTTATCCTTCGAATAAACATAAATGGACACAAGTTTTGCCAAACGCAAAGCCCAGTCGTATGTACGTTAGTATCAGCAAAGCACCACGTTCCGGCCAAGTTGAAATTTTACTGACAGCTGATTGTTTTTCCTTCTTTATTTGGAGGGTATTAATAATTTTGAGGACGACCGTATATGCAAAAACAAGTACAAACCAGTGTTTAAGAGTAGGGTCACATGGACACTTTTGTCACGATTAAAGGCAGACACACATCGGGCCGATTTTCGGTCGTCTGGTGTCGTCGTGGAATCTTCTGAAGTCGAGGTCGGGAGTCAGTTTGTGTGTTCTGTGTTGTCTGCCGTCTGCAGCCGTCGCCAATACCGTTGGCGTTATTTTCAGCCGATTGAACATGTGTACGTGGCGTCGGCCAGTCGTTCGGTCGTTGATGGACTGACCAATCATATCAGAGGAGGCTTGACCTCGCTGGCGAATCAGCAAACATAATTAGGGATGCACGATATTGGAGTTTTGGACGATATCTGATATGCCGATATTTTAAAACTCATGGCCGATAACTGATATCAATATCGATATTAAAGCTGAAAAAAATAAGTCATTGAAAATAGCAGTTTTGATGTCCTTTTCCGACACTTTGAAAAATAAGGTTGGGGAAAAAATACTGACACACTGAAAAAACGCGATATTTTCATATGCCAATATCAAATCGATATTTAAAAGCATGGTATCGATCTATTTTACTTACAAATCTTGCGAGATTTCATCGTTCTGTTACAAAATCTTAAGGTATTTTGTAAATTCTCACGAGATTTCAAAACAGAGCAATGAAATATCGTGAGATATTGCTGGTGAAATAGATTGATACCACGTTTTGAAATGTCAATATGATATCAGCATATGAAAATATCCAGAAATTTTTCTGAATTCTCACAAGATTTTGTAAAGGAACAATGAAATATCGCAAGATTTTGTTTGAAAAATAGATCAATACCGCATTTTAAATGTCAATGATACCAGCATATGAAAATATTGCGATATTTCAGTGCATTGATTTTTTTTAAAGTCTTTAGAAGTTTTAAAGTCTGTAAGAAAAAGTTTTTTTTGTAAGACTTTAGAAACAGCGGGCTGATCAGTTAATTATCACTTAAATATTGGTGGGGTGACTGATGTTCGATACCCAGTTTTAAGGCCGATATAGGCCCATATTGATTGGGGGCCGATTATTATTATATTATGATATTATTATTATTATATTGTGCATCCCTAATTAATACCGTGAGGACACTCGTGCGTAATGCTGCGCATGGATGCATCGGTGCTGCTGGAGGACCTACCGATGGAAGAATGAGAAGGGAACGTGTTTTCAGGGATTCACCAGGACTTCCTGGTCTGATGATGATGATGATGATGATGATGATGATGATGATGATGACTGGCTAATAAGCAGATTTACTTTTGCAGCGCTTTTGTCGATGAACTGGACCCAGATAGACCGCTCTGCCGAAACCGTGCCCACCCCGACGCATCAGCAGCTACTGAACACCGCACGCTCTGTTGTGGGGCCATTGGCCTCACCAGAGACCGGATGGGGGGGGGCACACCCAAAAGGTGTTCGCTGTGACACGGCGTTTCCTCCACAGCGACTTGTGGAACAGACCTCTGTTACATCATCACCGCCACAACAACCTGCTGCATCAGCAGACGTTTATCTGTGTTTCCTGTGACGCCCAAATAAAATGTTTGTGAGGCTCTCCAACAAGCACCTCCACTACAGTATCCGCCAGATTACGTTTTATTGTCAGTCGCCACGATTAAGCTTTAAATGCCTCAGATCAGCCGGCTTATTTATCTGCAGAAACATCCATGAGGAACTTTGCATTGACCATTTATGGTAGGTGGTGGGTGTGTAGGGGGCGGGGTATGAGCCAAATTCACCTGCGCAAACTTCCAGGAAGAGTGTGCTTCATAAAAGGGAAATTACTTGATTCTGTGTGCATGGACGGTTTCATAAATCTAAATATTTTGGGCGTAGGTGCACTTTTAGTAAAGATCCTACGCACAGTTTTATAAATGAGGCCCCTGGAGTTGAAACCTGTGACCTTTCTGCACCTGCACTCGACTGCAGTGTTGCACACTTGGACTGTTCATGCCAGGTGGGTTAATGAGAACCAGAGTACTTGTGTTCTTTAACCCTCATAAGACAGACGCCACTTTTGGCTGTCTGATATCCAACATGAGTTTAATATCAAATCCAACCGAATGGAAAACGATTACGGCTGCTGCAGGCTGAGCAGTGATGCCGTAAACTACACTGGCCATGATGCAACCTTTAATCACCAGCTGCAGCTTCAGATGACGTCTACATGGAACAAAAGACGCCCTAAAAGGCAGCTGAACATGCAGTTTATCTGTCTCAGATATTTGCACAGCAGCATCACGTTAACCTGATGCATACTAAATGTCATCTGCTTCTGTGGGAGAAGGAATTATTAATCAAGCTGGTTCAGAAGTTAATTAAGAATAATATTCAATGATGGTGCAATAAAGACAGAAGGACACACACCTGTAACAACATCATGATGGAGATGCTGCTGTTGATCGTAATTTGCAGCCCTTACATGATTCCACTGAGTCAGTCCTGCAGGAGCGCTGCCAAAACAGATTTTAATGCCTGAAATGCTTGTAAGTAAACAGATTATATGAGCTCGTGCCAAGATTTACTTTGATGGACTGGCTCCAAAGTTTCTAAAAGGCTCCTTTTTAGGGATTGGATAATTTGCTATGTGCATAGAAATTTCATTGAAATTTCTGATCTCTGGGTGGCGGAAACAAGTTCCTGCAGTGATGACCTATAGTTAGTGCTTTCCAAACAAATTTTCATTGAAATACATGTCCATTTTTTTTTTCTCATACTGAAAAAGGCCAAGTACTTTTAATGAGAAAGGACAGATGAACCACATTAAAGTGTCTGGCAGTTTCAGAAAAGGTAGTTTGAAAATCTGCTGAACACAAAGGACCAAATTTACTGAACAGGCTGAATCGGTGCAAGGTCATGATCCAGAAAGACACGCCGTCTCTTTTTCAAGGGAGACCTGTTTATCTAACGTACATGTCTTTAGATGAGGAGAGACCGTTTCATTTTACCTAATAAGTCAGGGCTGACCTGCAAATACTTAAACGGGCAGCTCATTTAAATAATGTCAAAAACAAACTATAAACAGATGTGAAAATTAGCATGCAGTGGCAAAAAAAAAAATCCTCAACTTGCTAATTGTTAGGAGTGGGAGTTCACTAATGCTGCTTGCTTTTTGTACAAATGTAATATTTGAGCACGACAATGACCCTGTACACTTCTCATTAGTGTTCTAAAATATTTCCATTGTGCTGCTGTTTTCATTTAAAAGAAAATAATTTTAATCTGACCTTCTTCAAATTATGGCCTAAAACTAAAAACTGTAAATGTTGAAATAAAAATTATAGTGCATAAAAAGCACCAGTAAAATTGAAATTAATTAAAAAATTTAAAAATCACAATCAAATGAAAGGCAATAGTTATAAGTTTAGTTCCTCCCCCCCAGTAGGTGGCACACTTACACTCACTTTTACACTCACAGTTAGCATTAGCAACATTACAGAACTGGCTAACTGTTGATTAGCATGTAAATGTTAAACTTATTAATGCTTTTATTTGACACCGGTCTAAATGTGGATGTATTACTTTTTTCAAGTTATTGTTTTGATGAGAACGTTGTAGCTATCACCTTTTAATTTAACCATTTTTAAGATTTTGAACCAGGCACCTGCACTCTTTAGCTTTTGATTATGAAAAGTGTTTCCCCTCCCAAACAGCAACCCCTGCCATCCCTTAAAGATCCAGATCCTTTTATTTTCTATGTTATTCATTTAATATATTTTTTATTTAGCTGTTTTATAGTCAATTATTACCTTATTTTGGCTATATTCAGGTTATTTTCATTTTACACAAGATCACAGTAAAAGTAATTTAAGGTTCCCTTTCCTCTAAAACAGGTTTATATGCTGTTCTTTGATTATAAAAACTAATTAGCCTGATGTTGTTTATCTTATTTTCACATGGACCTGTAATTACATCGCACCAAGTCTCTGAATGCTGTGTCATGCTATGTTAGCTAGCCTGCAAGCTAGCTTCTTTCCTGATCCTAAAAAAACCCATACGTGCAGCAGAGTTTTCTGGATGGGCGAGGGAGCGTGCTGTGGTTTTGCACGCTAAATCTGACACAAATCAAATGTGGATTGGATATTGAAGCGGTTATTTGATTTTGGGCACTTTTGAGTTTTCTTTTTCTCAAAAATAAAATGTCCCTAAAAAGTTGAATGTCACCATAACTTGCCACACCTCTTAACCTGAATTGTCATCCTTCTGCGAGTCAACATCTAAATATGTTAATATACATTTAAGATTTTATTTAAACAATAGTTCTTTTAGTCAGATATCCCATAGAAACGTCACCACAAGCGTGATAGTAATGACATTTTACAGTTTTTAGCTTATTGTGCTAAAATGATAGCTAGCTTAACAATCTTTTAGCTAGATACAATGTTTTTATTTAAATCTGAAGTTTTTACACAAAAATCTTTAAATATGTATAAACTGCAAGCTGTTTGGTAATGACACTAATAAAAATATCATGCAACTTGTCAGTATAAATTAGGAAAAAACCTGCTGTTCCAGTATTTTAAATGTCTGTCTTCCTTTTGTTCTAGTATGTACTTGTGCTTGATGGCAACGCAAACTGACACAGGCAGTTAAAGAATCAGATTCCAAATAAACTTTATGAATATAAAAAGTTTAACGTGGTGGTAATAACCACAATTTTAAGGGACAGACATTTATTAAAAGAATTAATTAATGGATTAGACATTTTTTTTCAAATAAATCACAATTTTAAGGGACAGACATATTTATTAAAAGAATTAATGGATTAAACTTTTTTTTTTTTTTCAAATAAATCACTATTTTGTATCTTAAGAAATTTATAAAAAAATGCACAATTTTATATACTGCATATCTAAAACCTTCTCTGGTAACAGAGGGAAAACAGTAAAATAGCTCCATAAAAATGCTTAAAAAAATGTTGAAAAAATGCTTTAATGAATGTGGAATTTTAGACAGACATGAGAAATTTTGTACAATAACCATTGGTTGTTAGAATATATATATACACATTCATACTGTGGTCAGAGAGAATTCTAATGTCAACTGGTGTGCATTAAAACTGTATATACTCACACCTAGTTAGATCTGTGTCATATCATTCCGCCACAGATTATCACCATAGCAAAGCTGCCAGCTGCCAGCATAAAATAGTTCCTATATGCAAACATGTTTAGCGAGTTTAATAAAGTGAATAAACATTTGTCAATAAACATTTGTCACTTAATGTTTACTCTGTGGGACTATGGTGTAAGCAGATTAAACAACTGGGATCCAAGCATTACACAGTTTAAATGCACTTTGAGGAGGAACACCATACCGCTGCGCATCGTGGTGTTCTAGACTCCACACCGTGCATTAAAACTGTATAATGCACTGCTCCTCTTTGTTTAATCTTTACTTATGTTTTCTTAAAATTTATCAGGGACACAAAAAGGCCTGAAATCAAATTGACACCAAGTGTTAGCGATATGAACACCAGGATACATTGAGTATATTCGGTGTATCGCCCAGTCCCTCTTCAAATAAACTCCTGTTTGTACATTTATTTAATGTGTTATGACTTTAACCCTCATCTTAACTGCATCCAAATGTTTCAGAGCTTTTCTTGGTTTGAGACAATGAACAGCACTTAAGAGTGTGGTGATGAATAATTCATAAAATCCCAACTTGTGGTGATGACACGAAAAAGAAAGCATAACTACCATGCTGTACAGCCAACAATCACCACAGCCAACCCTCCCTCCCTCCTCCTCCATCACACACTCTGCTCCCTGCAGCTCCTCCTGCAGCCCCCATCACATCACATTAGATAAAACATTAAAGACATGCTGGTTTTTTCTAAAGTAAATAATGACACAATCAACATCAAATAGCTTACTGCAAACCTTTTATAAGTCGCACTGGGAGATTCTGTCTTCCCCAAATTTAGCACTCTGGAAAGGAAACGTGCTTAAATGCATATGGATGAAGACCATCTGCAATATTCACCATGTAGACACCTTTCAGGCGTGCATTTACCGCTGCGCCTCTTCACTTATAATCCCGTTAGTAAATCTGGCCTTAAGGCTAAAACCAACAAGTACTTTTTATCACTGATTCATCTGCGAAATGCCGTGAAAGATGTCCTTCACGCTTCATTAGAACATAACAGTGGAGTCGGTCCGGAAGTGAAACGATAAGCTCGTCTTCCTCGTCCAGCAGACCGAAACACAGACGTCAAAGTGCAAGACGGAGAAAGAAACACACACACACGAAATGTACGATCATATCAACATTTTTTTTAAAACAAAAAGATCAAATCGGTTATTTCTTTCTCCTTTTGTAAGCAGCCAACTGTAAAAGCAACGTTGGAGACATGGCGACCTTTTCCGATGATGCATTTGCTGGCTGACCTGATTTCGGTGTGCTGGTTCTGGGTTGCTTGCCTTTGAGGAATCCAATAAATCCTTTCCTTTTTTTTTTCTATAAAAGTAACTTGACACCATGCTGCAGAAATAACTTGCACAAAGGATGACTTTCACTGTAGACAATCCATATGTGTTGCCCGGCCCACGATGTAATGAAAGTGAGGACCAGTCCAGTCCGGTCCGGTTCGGTATCTGTGCTGTTTTTAAGAAGTTACGACATGATGCGTACTCAGTGTGCTGATTTTGGCCCAGGAGTTGTGAATCACAGGGACTTAATTATGCCAATACAGGGACTAGATGATGTGGCAGCACTGTAGCATAACAGTGAAACACTCACACACAAAGGGATCCATTGCCATGGAAACATCAGAAGTTTTCACACGGTCCAGATGATGTTTCTTTGTGACGACGCTGTGCATCCAAGAGTTCCCATGCTGCAGTGCAGAATCCTCCTCTGAAGTGTCCTCGTCTTGCTCCATCTTCATCTCGACAGCCTTAAGAACTACAATACAGCCCCCACGGTGATTTCTCTGTGTGTACTGGTCCAATTTCACATCTCCCTTTTTCACTCTCAGCAGCGTGGCTCCCTGCCTCTGAAGATTCACTTCCACATCTGTGTGACTTTGTCATACCTCACTCAAGTTTACGGCTTCAGATGTGGTCATTCTAACACACGCTGTACACCAGGTTTTTCATCTGAGAACCGGAATGAGCCGTAAAATTACATTTCTGCCTTCGTTACTCTGTACATGTGGCTGCATTCATCACAATAAATTGGGAGTGCATTTCCACACATGTATCAAAGAGTGACTGCATGATGTAATCCATACATGAATGCTTGAATATGCCGTTGGATCAGTGATGCTGAGCTTCATAATTCTTGCTGATCCATGTTAAATGGAAATTTCTGCCCGGCTTTCTTCATAAGGAGCTGGAAGTTAATGTTTGTGGTTATTCCTGATGTTTATTATTGCATATAGATGCATAGTTTGCATGTTAGCTGTGATTTTATATGTGTTGCCTGCCCGAAAAGCTGGAGGGCCAGTACTGCAGTCCAGTCAATATTTAAAAACACGGTATCAATCTATTTCACTAATGAAATCTCGCAAGATTTTGTCGTTCCGTTTCGAAATCTCGCAAGATTTTGTCGTTCCGTTGAAATCTCGCAAGATTTTGTCGTTCCGTTACGAAATCTCGCGAGATTTTTTAAGAGAACGATGAAATCTCACGAGATTTAATTGGTAAATTAGACCAGTATTGCGGGGTTTTTTTTTTAAAAAAAAAGAAATCTGCATATGAAAATATCGCGATATTTCAACTTATCGATGTTTTTTCCCAGCCCTAGTATCTTTCCATTGCCTTTTTATTTCTCGTTTGACAAACAGGTTTTTTTTTTACGGATTTTATCTATTGTCCGGGTATATTTTATATTTATCAACTTTCAGATCTTATCTTTGGAATTATCATATTTTATAATCATTGTATCTATTGCCTGTTTTATCTTCTTTTACAGTCTTTAAATATTTTAGTTTTCATTATGTTTGTTATTAGTGTGTGCGTGAGTTGAAATACTAAATGTAAGGCTTTAAAGATTTTACAAACTTCGTAAATGAGAATAAAGTGTGTTGTGGATTTGTGTAACCACACTAGTAAGTTACCTAATAATGCATCATTGAAGATTAGGACTTGGAATTGGCTAGTACTCAAAATGAAATGACTTGGAGGCAAAAAAAAAAAAAAAAAAATCGGACCATCTCTATAAACAGTCGTCCTCATAATTGTTCATACCCTCCTATTAAATAAGGCAAAAAAAATTGAACAAAGTAATAATACAAAAAAATTTGATCAAAATCATTACATTGATTTTGAATTGTTTAACAGATTTATTAAAAAACAAAAAATAAAACAAGTAAACGAGCATGATGGAGCTACTGAACAATTTCGTTGAGCAACACTTTGAGAAAATCACTGCAATCAAGTCAACTCTTGACTGGTCAACTGTCCATGAGCAAGGTGTTTTAAATAGTCTGCAACAGTTTTGTTTCTTTAAAAATATTCTTTTCAACTACAATTCAAAAGCAGTATTTTATTTCACTAAAGTATAATTTTGTAAAATGTTCTTACTTTTTTTTTTTTTAGTTATTTGAAAAACTATTGTAAATTTATTATTTTCTTTAATTGGAGGGTATGAACGATTTTGAGGACAACTGTACATGAATGTATGCACGTATATTAAAATACAGCGTGGAAAACGGTATTGAACATACAGGAGGCGTCTGGAGGTTGGAATCACCAACAAATGTTTTTGCAAGTATTAGATAAATTTCAGTAAGCGTGTTCAATACTTATTCCCTGTGTTATTTCACTATATTACACATAACTTCATTTATGGACATAAATGTTAGGATTTCTTTGTATGTGTGCATTACTTGGATTACTTACGACATCTGGTGAAAATTTCATGTCAATAGCTCAACTAGAAATATATTTTCAGTGAAAAATTTTGACGTGTTCAATATGTTTTTCCCCCACTGTATACAGTGTATGTGAAAATTGGTGGGAAAAAAAAACCTTAAAGCCTTGGGAACTAAGACCAGTTTAAACGATTACAAGAAAGTTTGGCTGGAAGGAATCAAAACTCAACGGGGTAGACTGAGAATTGCATGACTTCAAGGCCAGCGTGTCCGTCCATGTATGTTAGCAGAGTTCTGTAGAGAAGGAGGTCAATATTGGGTGTTAAAGCAAGCGAGCATGACTGCTGGGGGAGAAAAACAGTACGTTCCTTCAGCTGCTAATGAAGCATCACATGGCACTTCGGCAGTCAATGTGCACATCCCCGGTCTGTGCCTTGAGACATCAGCCGATTAGGTTCACCCTAATTTGATAAGTAACCTTAGCAACAAGGTATGGCGTAGGAGTCACAAGCCCCTCTGGTTGTTTTGAATAGAAGCTCATCACATTAGTGAGACACAAACATACACACAGAAAGGAAAAAAGGCCTTAATGGCCACTTTAATTTGACTCCTTTGTGTTATCCTAAAAGCAGCCCACCAAATGGAGATTTCAAAAAGGGGGGGTTAAAAGAAGAAAAAAACTTCTCAGGGTAATTAACGCTCATGCAAGACGACTCGAGACTGCACAAACACGACTTTGCTGGAATTTAGTGCAGAGTTGCACCAGCACATCCTCTGTATCCACAGTTTATTCTCCTCCAATTATCCTCTGAGATCCATAGTTGAAATTGTCATGCCTTTAAGGACACTGAGCTCTGTAGAGCTCATGAATATTCATACGATGCTCTGGTTAGAGAGCTCCATTTAGACTGTATTAGCGCTCCAGCGTACAAGGAGGAAAATAATGATGATGGCTGTTCACTGATGATAGTGATTTAAGTAAACAAATTCATCAAACGTCGCCTTCAGCACACTGCAGATGTCTTGTCAGGGTGAAATTTGAAACAGTCAAAATAACTTTGGAGTTTTTCTTTTTTTTTTATTTCAGCAGTTTTACAGTAAATATCTGCTGCATGCAAATATCTTGCACTGCTGGTAGTTTCTTTTTCTCTTATGTTCCATGTTGCTTGCAGCTTTTTACAAATGACTTTGAAAAGACATGTAAGCTGTTTTCTCTAGGGTGTCAGTTAACGGCAGAAAGATGAACTTTTGTAGAAAAAATAAGGGAATTTGTGTTTGGTCCGTTATTTCTTTGCTGTAACAGTGATTCTTGGTAAATCTCATCCTGCTGGGAGAGCCTAATGAGGTCCCTGTTTGCTACATGAAGAAATTATTAAATCATCAATATGCCTTGGTTTTTCCTTTGTCAATCATCCAATCAAGTAAACAACATCAACAGGAGTTCAAAGGAAAATAAGCTATTTTCCATTGACAGAAAAGATTTACCTAGTTTCATGGGTGCAGTACAATCTTTTCAATATTTTGATTAAATATTGACCAATATTGGTCACTAGATTACAAATATTTTGGTCAAAGTGACCAATCTAACCAATTTTATGGTCAAAACAGCACAAAGATTGGTTAGATTGCCAATATTTTGGTCAATCTTTGGGTTGTTTTAACCCAAAAATTGGTAAGATTAACCACTACTTTTAATCAATATTTCGGTCAAAGTGACCAAAATTGGTCACTTTGACCAAAATATTGGTAATCTAACCAATCTTTTGGTTGTTTTAACCAAAAAATTAGTTGGATTAACCACTACTTTTAATCAATATTTCGGTCAAAGTGACCAATATTGGTCACTTTGACCAAAATATTAGTAATCTAACCAATCTTTTGGTTGTTTTCACCAAAAAATTGATTTGATTAACGAAAATGTTTATTCAATATTTTGGTCAAAGTGACCAGTATTAGCCACTTAGACCAAAATATTGGTAATCTAATCAAGATTGGCCGGACACAACTGTTGTTTGATTGATTGACCCCTAACAAGATTTTAAAATTGAAACTAGTTTTTTGCTCTGATAAAAGTCCACTAGGACCGAAAGCTCAGCAATAAAGTTGACATTTGTACAGATGAAGTGTGCGGAAATCTTCTCTCTTCACAAAATTGAAACTACTTGAAATGAAGCAAGCTGCTAATATAAGGAGTCCAGCCATCACACTCCCCTCTCTCACCATCCAAGACATGCAGCTTTCACTCTGCTGATCAAAGCGCATGTCTTTTCCCAATATGCTATAATGAGAGACCCATCAATGAAGATCAAAGTAGATGAGAGCGAGGTTAAGATCAAGATGGCCTGTGACCAGCGTTCAGCTCGGAAAATCTCAATAACAAATTGAAAGGAATTTTATAGTTCGCACTTAAGCTGCTGCCTCTCAATACATTCAATTGGATGCTTGATATCAAAGACCCGGTGTGTCCCTGCAGCAGCCTGGCTACACAGACCATGAAATATGGCTTACTGCTGCCTTAAAATATTCAGTAATCATGTGGGAGAGAAGCTGCTGAAAAGCAAACCATTTTAAAGGTTTTTTATGTATTTCTTACAGTAATCTTTTCGCATGCACAGTGTGATCCTTCTGCTAGTGTCTGTGGAGATATGCTGGTTCAAGAACTTGGGGTCAGCACATAGGCTTTATCCTTGTCATGCTATAAAACTGGAAATCGAAGAAATAGCTTGTACATATACTGATAAATACAGTGTAGAACATATTTGGATTCAAAGCGGCGAATTCTGTAAAGACAGAACATGAAAGGATCAATGCTATGCTAGCACCAGTCATTCAAAGACCACAGCGACTCATGGGAAAGGCATATTCAGAAGAAATTTAACTTTTTATAATAGCTATCCTATAAATCTGTGATGTGCTTTACTGCATATATTTGTAGAGTATGCTAAAAAGTTTTTGTTTGAATATTAAAATTGGCACCAAAAGTGTGGGAGACAGTACAGGGATGGACACCCATCACCTCCAGCAGAGGTGGTTGAGTTATCCCTGCAGAAATAAAGCCGTGGAGAGACATCTATTGTCCTACAGTCTGTGCATGTCATACAGCAGTGTAACACTCACATTTTAGACACTGATCTATAATGTGAAAGTATACAAATTAGATATTTACTTTTCAAACTATATGATGTGATTACTTATCCTTTCATGCAGAGTTTCCACTAGATATCTATTTTAATGCTGTTTTCTAAGGGTGAGGATGGTATATTTGCAAATTAGCCACTTCAGTGGACATTAGTGAGTCATCCATTACACTGCCACTCACTGAAGAATAAATAAATAGATTATAAAATGTCATGTACACGTACACTGTAATTACCAAGTTTGCCTCAGTGATGAAAGGAAACAAATTATATAGCCGAATTTTAATGGAAAAGATATATTAGAACGACAGAATATTATAAAAACTTCTAAAGAATATCTAAAAATAAATTGAAAATAAAATAGAAAGTAAAGAAGAATGAACAAAAGCATCACAATTCTGATCACAGATGTGGAATGGGAGATTCTCATCATGTGTGTTTTTTTTTTTTTTTTTTTTTTATTTTAATATTTATTTATGTATTTTGTTTTGACCCAACGGGAGATTTTAATCATATATAAGGTGAAACGGGAGATTCTCATCATGGATGTGACCCAACGGTGAGATTCTCACCATGGATGTGACCCAACGGGAGAATCTAATTATGAATGTGGGGAAACAGGAGATTCTCATCATGGATGTGGTGGAACTGGAGATTCTTATCATGGATGTGGTGGAACTGGAAATTCTCATCATGGATGTGGTGGAACGGGAGATTCTCATCATGGATGTGGTGGAACTGGAAATTCTCATCATGGATGTGGTGGAACGGGAGATTCTCATCATGGATGAGGTAGAACTGGAGATTCTCATCATGGATGTGGTGGAACTGGAAATTCTCATCATGGATGTGGTGGAACGGGAGATTCTCATCATGGATGAGGTGGAACTGGAGATTCTCATCATGGATGTGGTGGAACGGGAAATTCTCATCATGGATGTGGTAGAACGGGAGATTCTCATCCTGGATGTGGTGGAACTGGAAATTCTCATCATGGATGTGGTAGAACGGGAGATTCTCATCATGGATGTGGTAGAACGGGAGATTCTCATCATGGATGTGGTAGAACGGGAGAGCTCATGTTTGGAAAGGAATTCTCATCATGGATGTGGTAGAACGGGAGATTCTCATCATGGATGTGACCGAACGGGAGATTCTCATCATGGATGTGGTAGAACGGGAGATTCTCATCATGGATGTGGTAGAACGGGAGATTCTCATCATGGATGTGACCGATTTCTATTTCTTATTTAGATTTCTTATTTAGATTCTCTTATTTAAAGATTTTTTTGTAGATTTTTTTTTTTAAAATTTTTTTTTTGTTTTTGGGAATTCTTTTTTTGTTAATGAGATTCTCTTATTGGTGGAATGAATTCTCATCCTATTTACTCCGAAATTTATTTTATTTTGTTAAAAAAAATTTTTTTTTGTAAAAAATTTTTTTTTTTTTTAAGGAATTTTTTTTTTGGTAAAAGATATTTATTTTTAACGGGAGATTCTCATCATGGATGTGGTGGAACGGGAGATTCTCATCATGGATGTGACCGAACGGGAGGTTCTCGTGGTGGAAAGAGATTGTAATCATCGGTGTGCAGCTGACAAATCTGCAGCAACTGAGTGATGCTATCATGTTGATATTGACCAAAACACCTTGTTGAATCTATGCTACCAAAAATGAAGGCAGTTCTTAAGGTTAAAGGTGTCCATGGTGGTACTAGCATGGTAGACCTATTGAAATAACCAGAGGGTGCATGTCTATATTTCAGCTTAAACTTTCAGAATTCATCAGTTTCAACCGCTGTTTTTTCCAAACCTGGTTTCTCAGCAGAGCTCTGAGACCAAAGCGACTACACACAGTGAAACTGAGCTCCATCCTATTAAGTGGTATTGCAGAGATCAATGCATTGAGTACTACTGACATTAAAGGTATTAGGTTGCCTCCCCATTAGGATGGTGCTTTACCTCCTGCATGGTCCCTGGTAGCACTCTAGCTCAGTTGATGCATTCAGTTCAGGTGACAGCAGAACCGTATCATTGGTCCCTTTTATTGATCTTGTGGTGATTTCCCTCCAATTATCCTCTTGGGGGAACCCAGGGTGAAATTGGAGGCAGCATAGTGCAGAATGAGATGTTGTGGGTGGTGCTTTGATTTACCAAGAAATGCCTTTTCCCAGTCTTCCTCAGCCTTAGTGGTTTTCCTTCACATTTAGAGTTTATTTATAAAACTTGGAAGCTTATAAGGACCTGCATTTTCTCACATTGCAGCCTGTGGATAAATAATGAGGCTCACTGACCTTGCATAACTAACATGAACCACATATTAGCTGCACTGAATCATGGGGTAATATGTACATGAGTTGAAATCATTGCTTTCTGATCAATGGCCACCCCTCCTCCCCTCACACTCACCCTCTTTGTGCCGGGAGCAGCGACAGTGATGGTTATTAATAAAGAATGTCATATGAAAATTACATTATCTTAGGATTTATAATTAATGCCAAAATATGACTATGAAGCCAAAATGAATATTCATTTGTTTGTATTATTGGGATTTTTTTACATGCTACTTTATTCTTCCTCTCTGTGTTTAATCAGTTGTTAATGAACTTTTACTGAGCTGCAGTTTGTCCCAGTTTTTATAAAAATGAGCCAATTAGAACAACAAAAAAAAAAAGAAACATTTTGATGATATAAGACCCAAAACACTTTAATCAGCAGTTTACAAGATTTATGATCTCATTGCGTAGTGTGTTTCTTGTGGTCTTGAAGATGTCCACTTATTGTCTCCTTCCTCTTTCCTCTTCATCATCCATTGTTTTATCATCAATTTAAGGAGGTGTAGCTGCTTCAGAAATGTGATCTTTTTTATGAATTTGCTTGAAAATCCCTGTTGAACTCCCACAGAGGTTACTATCCTGCATTATTAAAGGTTAATACTCTGCTAATAAAATTGAAATTCAGTGCAGGATTGCAGATATTTCTCATAATTCAATCAGATCCTGTAAATGTAGAGCTTGAAATGTGGAAAAGTCCCTCATTTCTTTACAGTAATAGTTGAGCTAAAAAAAGAGCTCACAAGTGCGCAGAAATCGCTGCCATGGCACCGTTAGGCTTGGGCACTCAGAACTATAACCTCGTAATAAGTAGGCCAAATTTTGCCTTCTTTGTGTCTCATACAAGCTTTATTTTTGTATCTGTCACTAAAATCTGACTGTCTTTGGCATGCGTGTGTTGAACGGGCTCGCCCTCGTTCACTTTGCCTGTTAGCTCGGTTGTTGTGGACGCAAAGGCATTGAGGTGAAGGTGAGGTCAGATGACGTGGGAGACAAATTGTCTCCTGTTGGTGCAGCAGGTTAGATTTTTTTTTCCTTTGACCTCTGAGCTGTGACTGCATGACTGCGCATGTTAACCAGCGAGTCATTTTACATGTAAACCAATTTAATCATTTAATCATCAATCATTAAGCTGTTGCATAATGAAAACTAAACATTTGGAGGGTTAATTGTGAAGCTGAACTACTGGTGAAAACAGTGGGCTTTGTTTGCTTATGGAACAAAATTAAGTCAATTCTAACATCTTAAATGTACGTCAACAGCTGAAGCACTTTGAGTCTTTACCTAAGAAATTTATACAGAAATGGCCATAACTGTTATTTTTAAGCTGTAAATTACTTTGGATGTTTTATCTCTCTATATTTGAGAAGACGGGCAACGTTTGGCACAGAAATACCTCTTTATATATGTAGAGAATTCATAAATGAGGCAGAAACTTGGTACAAAAAGTGGTTAATGGTGGCTTAAAAGTAATAGATTATTATAATTATTTTAATTCAAGTCACTGCGTATTGCTAATTGGATCCAGTTACTGCTTCAACAGCTGAAAGAAATGACATGACATAAAAATCTGGTTTGTAGGGCTGGGACAGTATGCTTTTCTTCTGATTCAATTAAAGATTATTTGAGTGCTGATTCGTTTTAAAATATGATTCTTTGATTTAGCCAATTTTTGTGTTTTTTTTTTTTTTTTTAATTTAATTAAAAATTTTTTTTGGACCAGGTTGTCCATTTTTTTTGCCAGAAACAGATATAATGTCATGTTATTAAAGTGTAACTTTCTTTTTTTTTTTTAACCTGGACCTTATTTCTAGGAGTTTATACGTGCATTTACTCACCAGTAAAGTTTCTGCATCACTTTGAGTCCTTTGGAAGATATTACGTTGAGTTGCCCTTCGGTGTAGGTCCAGTAAAATGGCAGAGACGGGGCAGCCACTATATAAGACATTATCTGCAGCAAAACTCCTTAATTTTCACCAATACTTTAAGTAGAATGAATGAACGAACAAGTACTATTGTCCTGTGAGTTCCGAGTTTTGCAAATTGTGTTTTTGTTGTCTGGGCAGCGAGCTGCTGCTAAAAAGTGGCGCTGCTAGTGTTTACATAGTGATCGACCAATCACAGCCCTTGCGGTCTCTGTCGTCCCTTGACGGAGTGACGGACATTTAAAAAATATTTTGTGCAGCCGGAGACGACAGAGAGGCTCTCCGACAGGCTCTCCGTCAACATAGAGGGCTCTCCATGACCTACGTAGAGCACTTTACGGTCGACTATAAATGAGGCTCTACAGTCAAAGAAAAACATTTCGCCCTCTCTTGGTGGTATTTTTTTTACACCCATCTTATGAACATTGACTAAAATCAAGCTTTTATAGTAGAAAAAATAGATTTTTGAACAAAAAAAACCCACATTTTAAAAATTGTCAAAAAAAAAAAAAGATTTTCCCCACCCCTACTGGTTTGTATAATGAAACTATTGATTAAACATTTTATGTAGACACTGAATCTCCTGAAAGGAAGCTTTAATGGGGTTTAACACTTGTTGAATCACATTATATCCCCCCCCCCATTTTTCAGCCTAAACCCATTCTCAGATTCCCACTTTTGGATTCACTGCACCTTGACATGGGCGTTCTGCCAGCAACAGCTCCCCGCACGAGCTGCACAACCATCGAGGAACCCCTCGGTGCCTACTCAGCACGCCGTTCTTGTGTGTCAGCAGATCGCAGCCCCCACAGTGGAAAAGATGTTCTTCCAGAGCTTCCAATGATAAAACAACCCCCCTCCTCCTCATCCTCTCTACCGGCTGCAGTATCTACAGGATTACAGAAACCTGAGAGTATTGAGAGGCGCCAGCACGCTGTAGGTGCTTGTTCACTATTCAGCCTTGCTTGCTTGCTTCTCTGAAGCACCACTTGACCGCGACCTGACACAATTTACAAGCACATTCAGTGGTTTTTTCATTGATTTGAGTCATTTCACAAACATTACCAGAAGAACGGATAACGGCAGCTGCAGCCTTTCTCACTCATGATGCCCTCTGTGCTTCAGTCCAGTGGTTCTCCATATTTTTAACATCGTACCTCCTGTGGAAAAGTTTTCAGCCAAGGAGCATCCAAACCAGGGGTGTCATTTTTATTTCAGTTCAGGGGCCACGTACAACACAATGTGCCCTCAAGTGGGCTAGACCAGAAAAGCATGATGACTCATACAAAAATTAAAACTCCTAATTTCACCCCCTTTTTTTAGGGCAAAGAAGTACACATTACATTATCTCCGTGTTTTTATTTTAGAAACTATCCCTTTGAAAAAAAACACTGAGAATAACCTGAAATTTAACAATATTTTGCCCCAGTTACACATATCATTTTTGATAATTCACACATTTTATTTTTTTAACTTTTTATTATGGATGTTTGATTTTGGCTTTTGTTTTTTCTTTATTTTACCGATATTGTCCAATTCTTAATTTCAGATATCCAGTATCAACCGATACCAATCTATGCAGTCAACTGTGAGGTTAGAGATACAACTATATTCTGCTCTGAGAGGAAAGATCCCAAAATGGCCTTAACTCAGCCAGAGGAGTTCATTTTGGACATCTGGTGGCCAGATATCAGATACTAGCAGGTATTAGCCAACATGTGGCTACTTATAATGTTTCTGACAACTTGGTAACTTAACCAACAATTTAAAACCAGACATATTATCAGCAGCTTTAAAGCAAGTCAGTCTGTAGCAGCAGCAGCTGCACCGTAGTCACATGACTCTGAAAGGAATGCTGGGAAATGAAGTTCTTCCACAATAATAGGGACTTTTCTACATGCTGGAGTGGTGCGGTTTACAAATAAAATATTGTGAGATCTTGTTCCATTATGAAATCCTTGCGAGATTTCGTCAGTAAAAAAAGCGCTTTGAAAAAAACCCAATACCAATATTTTCAGATATCATATTTTAATGCAGATATAGATGGACAATATTGGACATCCCTAGTGTCCTCCATGATAACGGGGACTTTTCTACATGCTGTGGAACAAGATATCACAAGATTTTGTTTGTAAAAATGTTGGTTAAAAAAAAAAACACAATACCAGTGTTTTCCGATATCACTTACATGTTAATATCAGCCAATAATATTGCTCTGCTAATGTCAGACACCCCTACTTTTTATTTTAACTATTTTTATGTTTAAAATCTAATAATTTATTAAATTTTGTCATTTTATATTGAAAGTTGTCATGAAATTGAGTTTAATTTACTTTTCAAATATTATCATTATTTACATTAACTTTATGTCAAATGTATTTTATATTTTTATATTTTATATGTGCATTTTTGTCATTCATCAACTATATTATGTTTAATCTCTTTTAACTTTTATTTAATTATTTAGGTAGGTAGGTTTTTCAGGTAACAAATAAAATATAAAGAGCCTCCAAGTACCTAAAGGGGTGCATACCCCCATTTGTGAAACATTGCTTTAGTCAACTAATTCAGGAGCTGCTGTCCAAGGATGAACCACTCGAATTTGTGAAAGAAATTATATGAAAGAATAAAAAGAAATAATAAAATTGTCAGTCCAGGTTTGTGAACATATCTGACATTTTAACAAACAAAAAAAATCCATAATTTTGTCAAATCTAAATATAGTATTGAACAGGAAAACATTGGAGCTGCTGTTGAGCCATTTATTGACGTCACCCCGGTGATTGATTTCACGTCTCAGACGTGGCTCACCGTATGTCGTGATTTATATCAGCGAAAGCCTCCATCACATCATAACTCTTCCTCCCGGCGTGTCGAAGCCAGCATGCAGCTAAAAAGGAAGTATCCGTGAAAACACCACGTCCCCACGAGTTATCCTCCAAACACAGAAGACCTCAACCTCCTTAATCTGAGCAGCAGCTCCTTCTAGCCAGGCGGCCTGAACAGAGCAGGGATACCTGCGTCTTCCTCCATTACCCGATGACTCACACGTAGGTGAAGCGTTGCGGAAGACCGGTCTCATAGATCAATGGTTAAAAAGAAAAAAAAGGCAGAGTTGGATGGCTGTGATTGAGCTGTTTTATTGAATTCTCCGGATGATGAATGAACGTTGTGCGAGTTTCTTTTTCGTAAATACCATCTGACACATCACATCAGCAGGAAGCCTCAGTCTTATGAGAGGTTGACCTCTTCAACGATTGTCAGATTTAGGTTTCATCTAGGTTTTGTGAAAAATATTGACATAATGTGGAGAAATTTTCAGGTGGATGAGTCCTTTCAAGGCCTTTGCGTTATACTTTGGTAATTTGACGTTCAAGGCTGATGTAATCTGCCTGTTTTTGTTATAAAAAATAAAATCAGACTCATGCAAGTGATAGAATAATGTCACTTCATGATAGATTGGATATATTAACTATGATGCAGGATTAGGGATGCACAATATTGGAATTTTGGCCGATATCCGATATGCAGATATTTTTAAACTTGTGGCCGATAACCAATATCGATACCACTATTAAAGCTGAAAAAATAAGCTGTCATTGCAAATAGTTGTTATCCATTTCTGACACTTTGAAATATAGGGATAGGAAAAAATATCGATGCACTGAAATCTTGTGATATTGTGTGCCGATATCAAATCGATATTTAAAAATGCAGTATTGATCTATTTTACTTAGAAAATATCGCAAGATTTCATCGTTCTGTTACAAACTCCCGATATTTCGTGAATTCTCACAAGATTTCGTTAGTAAAATAGATCGATTCTGCGTTTTTAAATGTCAATATGATAGCATCTGAAAATATCGCGATATTTCTTTAGATATTTTGTCCCATCCCTAGTCTTTAGAAGTTTTGAAGTCTGTAAAAACAAAGTTTTTGAAAAAGTTTATATACATACATACATACATATACACACACACGTTGATGTTGGATATCGGAAATTAAGAGTTGGACAATAGGGATGAGAAAAAAATGTTGATACGCTGAACTATCGTGATATTTTCATATGCCAGTATATCGATATTTAAAAAGATTTTACGAAATCTTGTGAGATTTCATCGTTCTGTTACCAGATCTTGTGAGATCTGAGACTGCGTTTTCAAATATCGATATGATATTGCCATATGAAAATATTGTGATATTTCAGTGTATCAATATTTTTTCCCACCCCTAAATATCGGTACATCGGATATCATAAAAAAGCAGATATCAAACATCCTTTATCAACACTGTATCAACCATATATCACCATAGAGTAAGAATAACTACCATTATCGTCTGTGGTTTTATTTGGCCCACCAGCCTGTCGTGCTCTGAAACTGGAAGCTTTGAATCTGAAATAAGCTGAAGCTCACTCACTATATAAAAGCTGCAACATTCTTACAAAATATTAATGAAGCAGGCTATTTGCAGTTGTAAAAGCCATTATGAGCATCACACAAAAAAAGTTTACTGACTTTATTCATTTCCAGTCGACTTTCTACAACTTTCAGTGTTGTAAATAAAGGTGCATGCCTCAGATGATATTTTAGTTTGAGTCCTGATTCATTATTGCAGAAAAACAGATGAAACAAAGAAATGTGAGAATTAATGGGAGATTTATGTGCCCAGTGACCCTAAGATACAGAAACAATGGTGCTACGCAACGATTTAGAGATAAATCAAGTTTTATGTTGGAAATATTCAGGTGTGCTTACTTTCTACTGCTTCTAAACCTTATTGTGTTTAGTTTCTGCAGAAATGAACAGAAGCAGACGTGTAAAAGATGAAGGAAGAGGGGGGGGATGCAGGCATAATTTAGTATCTGCAAATCTGGCCCATCACTGTGTAAAGCTGGTGTGAATATTGGATTGTCTGTCTGGTAAAGTTAGAAAACTCGTCAGACTCAGTCCATAAAATGCTGATGTCAGAATCCGTTCTGAGGGAGGGGGGCGTTCCCAAAACATTTGTGTTGGAATACAACAAGCAAGAGAGTGGGGCAGAAAAATGCATCGTTTTCATCTGAGAAGAGGACTGCTGGAGTTATATTTCCTCCCATTTTCCTTAATCTTTTTTTTCCTCTACATCAGACAGCGCTGTGCTCACAGTCGTGTCTCCACGTCAGGACTCGGGCGCAGTCACAGTCATGCCATATGAGAGGATTAGCCATGCGCAGAAGTCTGAGAACGGAGAATCCACAAGGGATTAGTCTTTTTTTCCCAGACGAAACACAGAAACTACACCGCTTGTCTTTTGTCTGGAAGCAGCGAGCATTATGGGCTTCACCTGTAGCCCAGCATGTGCTTTTTGTTTCCCGCTCTTGATTGCTCTTTGTTTACACGGAGAGCTTCAGAAGTGGGATGAATTTAGAGTTAGAGCTGCAGGACACACACAACCACGTCCCCACACACACCAGAGGCCGAGATCAGACGTCAGTAGATGCCCCAGAGGTCAGTCAGTGGTCTTCATCATCAACCTGCAGTCCCTCATCATCCCTGTAGGCTAATTTTCCTGAAATCACTGCTGTCATTTTAAAACAAATACAAGAGAGTCTTAAAGGAACAGTACACCCACAGAATGACGTGCCTTCATCGTCTACTCACTCTCATGCTGAGCAAGACTCTGAAGCACTTTTTAATATCTCAAATGCAGCCAGAGATCAGACAGGTTTTCGTTTTCCCCCAACTTTCATATAATGGAGTTCATCGGCGCTCAAAACAAAAAGGTCCATAAAAACTCGTTAATATTCCTCCATCCTGCCCGTCCAATGTAATCCAAGTGTCCTGAGTGGGTAGCGTCCAGAATTGACTCAAAATGACATTATTTAGTATATTTTTATATACTTAATATATAAAAAAAAAATATATACTCTGCCGATAAGGCAAACGTAGAGGAAGAAATTCGCTGTTTACATTATGCTAAGAGCGAACGAGCTGCAGACAAACACAAGACGGGGTTGGTTATTGATTTAAAACAAAGAAAGAAAAGGAGAACGCGCGACCTCGTCTGCTGTGGCTTCTGTAGTGTCGTGACCTTGCATGGCCACACTTCGTGGCAGCTACATGTAGAACTTAAGCTATAAAAATCTACTAAATGATGTTTTTTCGAGGGAATTATGGACGCTACCCACTCAGGACACTTGGATTAAGCCCGGCATACATTGTGCGATTTTTGGCTGTTTTTGAGCGACAAGTTTGGCGATCAGGTCGACTCTTGGCCAAAACGTGTGTCGTGCAGTATGCTAGGGGGTCACGAGGCGATTGGCACCTCACGACGAGCTCCCGATCAGACATTATAAGTCGCAAGAAAATCAAACCTGTTTGATATTTTGGTGGTGGCTCGTGAGTGAATCGTATGTTGAAGCGGAGCCACGACCAGACTGAGAACTCTTTCCTTGGACATTTTCACATTTTGCATGCATGAGACAAAAACTGATGCAAACCAGAGGCAGCATGGCGACCCGGCGTGCCATTTGGATGGAGATCTCGTAAAACCAACTGACCGTACAGCCCACATCTGGTTAGTCAATTTCTCGTCCACACACGACGTCGTCGCCTTTTATTTTTGGTGAATTCTTTACAAAGAAGAGCACAAATCACCAAGGCAGCTTGGTTTTTTGGTGATAGCATTATGTTGCTGCTGCTGTTATTGTCGTCTTCTCCGTTTTCTTCTTCTTCTTCTACTAGCTGTATTTATTGCGTTGCATGTCGGGATTGTTCAAGACCCCAACGTGTCTTTGAGGACGAACAGTATGAGTAGTCAGATTGCATCGGAGTGTCGGTACATACAATGTGAAGACAAACATTGCAGGCTGTGAACTTTTGAACTCTGCGACTGATTCGCACAATTTGAGTTGGAGCTGCGAGTAACGATTGAAAATATCGCATAGTGTATCCCAGGCTTTACATTGGACGAGCAGCATGGAGGAATATTGAGAAGTTTTTGTGGACTTTTATGGACCTTTTTGGTTCAGTGGCCGGTGAACTCCATCATATGAAAGTTGGGGGAAAATAAAATCCTGTCCGAACTCCGGTTGCGTTTGAGACAATAAAAAAGTGCTCCAGAGTCTTGCTCAGTGTGAGGGTGAGTAGAAAATGAACGCACATCATTCTGTGGGTGAACTGTTCCTTTAACCTCATCTGCCTCTTATATACATGCAAATCATTTCACGAAAATGGAAATCGCGATCAAACTTTGATTAATTGCACCGCCCTAATGCAACACATGCGTGAGTTCATCTATAAGGCTGCCAGATTCCTAAATATCTGATGTTGTGGAACTATAAATGTTGTGAATCATCAATATGTGGATAACGGATAATCTCCTCGCACAGCCACTGTTGCATCTGTCTCGTCTAAGCTGTTTTCTGCTTTTGGTTCTGCCTGGTCTGCTGGTGTAAAACTGCTTATGTAACCTCAGACCTGTCGTGTAGAAGTAAGATCTGTACATCCATCTCTTTCTTGTTCTCCAGAATATGTATATCACAGTGATTTCACGTGAATCTCTAGAGTTTTATGACCAAAAAAATGAAATTTGTTCTTGTCCACAATGAGTCAGAGGGTTTAGGAACCAAAGCATTTGTCTCATTGACACAATGTGCCTGTCATCATTTATTCATATGCTGTCATGCTTGATTTTCTTGTGCTGTGGCAAGAGTTGGTGTCTGCAGGAGGGATGCTACCGGAAGATTTGATTCCCATCTGCTAGAAACAATAAAAACATGTTTTCTAAATGTCTTAAAACAAATGGCTCACTTCCTGCACTGCAAAAACTCAAATCTTACCAAGTATATTTTTCCAGTTTCTAGTGAAAATATTTAATCACACTCATAAGACAGAAACCCTTAAAGGAATAGTTCACCCTCAGAATGATTAAATTTATTTTCCACTTACCCTGATGGTGAGCAAGACTCTGGACCACTTTTTTAATATGTCAAATGCAGCCGGAGATCAGGACGACTTCTCGTTTCCCCCCCAATGGAGTTCGCCGGGATCCGAGCCAGAAAGGTCCATAAAAGTCCACAAAAACTTGTCAATATTCCTCCATACTGCTCGTCCAATGTAATCCAAGTGTCCTGAGTGGGTAGCGTCCAGAATTTACTTGAAACTACGCCATTTAGTATATTTTTAGAGTCTAAAAAGGAGTATTGTTTACGTCCATGAAGCGCGCACATGCGCGGTCACGGAACTACAGAAGCCTCGGCATTCAGAGCCCACTCTGCCGATAATGCAAGCGTAGAAGAAGAAATTCACTGTTTACATTGTGGTAAGAGCGCCAGAGCTCTAAACAAACCGGGACAAACACAAGAGGGGTTGGTTATTAATCTAAAAGAAAGAAAGAAAGAAAAAGAGAACGCGCGATCTCATCTGCCGTGGCTTCCGTAGTTTTGTGAATGCGCATTGGCGTGCTTGCTGGGCATGCGATGTAGTGTTGTTTAGACTAAAAAAATATACTAAATGGCGTAGTTTCAAGTAAATTCTGGACGCTACCCACTCGGGACACTTGGATTACATGGGACGAGCAGTATGGAGGAATATTGACAATTTTTTGTGGACTTTTATGGACCTTTCTGGCTCGGACCCTGGCGAACTCCATTAGAGGGGAATGAGAAGTCGTCCTGATCTCCGGCTGCATTTGACATATTAAAAAAGTGGTCCAGAGTCTTGCTCACCATCAGGGTACGTGGAAAATAAAGTTAAATCGTTCTGAGGGTGAACTATTCCTTTAAAGAACATTTCAGTGAGATATAGGAACTTGTTTTAAGACAGTGCGTCTTTTTCAAGAAATGTTTTCAAGGAAATTCCTCTTGTTTGGCAATTTTTTTTTTATAACAACCAAAAAAAAAAAAAAAAATCTTAGCTACTCTTAAAATCAGTAAAAACAAAAACAAACATTTGTCCTGGATCAGGACAGCAGGTCGTCAAACCGCCGTTTGGAAACCAAAATTCCCGAACACACCAATACAAAGGGAAAAGGCGAAATACAGTCAGGGGAGGGGGAGTTGCAAACAAAAACTTGCTGCCACACAAAAGCAGATGAAGGAGCGGATGAAGCCGGATTTCACTCACACAAGTCGTTTATTTTCAGGGGAAAACTTCGGACTCTACCTTTAAGTGAGAATCACACCAGATGCACCGTTCCTTACACATGACTTTGAGTAGTATGACTTATAGTATCACAATATATGGCGATGTATCGTATCTCTGCTCCTGCATTGTGATGCGTATCGTATCGCCAGATTCTTGCCAGTACACAGCCCGAGTCCTCGTAAAGCGAGGAGATTCCTCGGGTTCTTCTTGGTATTTCCCATCCCGTCAGAAAATGTGTCTGCGTTACGACACTTAGTCGCTCTGATTGGTCAAGCTCTGGCATTTGCCACGCGTTGCGCGTGCATGCTGTCTGCACACATCAAACATAAAGCCCAGCACCATCTGGAGGTGGTTGCAGAGTTTGCTTTGATGCAAAGATCGCAGCACGTAGCTACATCAGGTTTCAGTAGGGATTCACGATATTGGAATTTTGGCTGATTTCCGATATGCTGATATTTTAAAACTCATGTGGCCGATAACCGATATGGATGATAATAAAGGTGAAAAAAATTGCATTGCAAATAGCAGTTTTGTTATCCGTTTCTGACGCTTTGAAAAATAGGGGTGGGAAAAAATATCGATACACTGAAATATCACAATTTTCATATGCCAATATCAAAACAATATTTATAAATGTGGCATCGATCTATTTTACTTACAAAATCTAGCGAGATTTCATCATTCTATTGCAAAATCACACGATATGTCTTGAATTCTCGTGAGATTTCATTAGTAAAATAGATCAATACCCCGTTTTTAAATGTCAATATATTAGCATATGAAATAATCACGAAATGTTTAAGAATTCTTGCGAGATTTAGTAACAGAATGATGAAATATCGCAAGATTTCATTAGTAAAATAAATCAATACCACATTTTTAAATGTCAATATGATATCAGCTTTTGAAAATGTCGCAATATTTCAGTGTATCGATTAGGGCTGGAAGGTTATGGAAAAAAATATAATCACGATTATTTTGACTGAAATTGAAATCACGATTAATATACACGATTATTCATTGATTTTTAAAAAAGTGTTTATTGAACCACCAAACTCAACCTCAAATATAACTTTTAAGAAAACACAACCTATAACTCCAGCAGTCTGCTCACTTCAGGATTAATCGTTTTTTCTTCGATTACAGTGTTTTTATGATCGTGAGAAGGCAAAATTGAAATCACGATCAAAATTCGATTGATTGTCCAGCCCAAGTATCGATTGGTTTCCACCCCTAGTCTTTAAAAGTGTAAAGTTTGTAAAAAACAAGATTGTGGGGTTTTTTTTTTTTTTAGACTTTAAAAAACCGCGGGCTGATCAGTTTAATATTGGTTAAATATCGTTGGGGTGGCTTATGTCCGATACTCAGTTTTAAGTGCCGATATAGACGGATACCGATAGGGGGCCGATTTATATCGTGCATCCCCAGTTTTCAGTAGTACAGAGCTTAGAACAATCTTACTGAGATAATACTTTGTACATTTGACACATTTTTTCTCTTTTTGTGTCTGAACTCCTCTCTCTCTCTCTCTCTCTCTCTCTCTCTCTCTCTCTCTCTCCTGTTTTTTTCCACAGTAAACTTTGACCACTTCCAAATACTGCGGGCCATTGGGAAAGGGAGCTTCGGAAAGGTAATGCAGCATCCATTGTGTTTGTGATTTTGTGTTTGCGTGTGCTCTGTATTGTCAATTACCCACCACAGCCATTATCTCAGAGGAATCGGAGATGGTTGGCTGAACGGGCGGGGAGAGATTACGCTTTAAATCTCATCATATTATGGTGCTTAAAAGATAAGTAATTTCTCTGTTTTAATAACAGCATTCAGCAGGGCTTATGTAATTCTTTCTCTAAAGTCACTTTGAGAAGAGCCAATTAACTTTTCATCTCATGCCAGCCAACCTGTTGGGAGTTCTGACCCCACGTCTCCGTTTAATTACAGAGCAGCACAATACTGTGGCTGAATTTGTCATCGTGTGCGTTGGTTGGGCTGGATTCAGGGGGAGGAAAGTGTGCGTGTTGCATGCTGTGAAACTAAATTATCGCTGTTCTTTTCAACTTTGTTTTTAATCAATAATTGCCACCAATGATGATATTGGCACTTGAGACAGACGCTTTGTTAGCTGAAAAAACTCTTTGTTTGCGCTGAATGCCTGCATCACGCTTCAGTAATGACTTTTGAGCATAATGTGTGTGCATCAACACTCTATTGAGCTCTAGAGATTGGAACAGTTTATCCTCATTTTGAATCCCAAACATCAAAGCTAATATTTGTTCATTGAAGCTACTTGAGTCTGTTTACGCCTTTTTACAAATTCCTTCTGCTTTGCTCCTCTCAATTCACAACCTTTTTATCTAAAAACATGTCCCTTGGTTATAGAAAGTCATCGCACATTGTTGAATACATTACCATGTGAATTTATGTTAATTTATACTTATTGCTTTGTTCCCTCAAGCCGCTGTCATTCCTGGTTTTAAACTGAATGGAGTCTGCAGGAAGCAGAATACTCTGTTTTCTTAATATTATTTACATTCAGCCTGATTTCTTAAGATGTACAGTAGGGATGCACAATATAATCTGCCCCTATCGGTATCAGCCCATATCGGCCTTAAAACTGAGTATCAGACATTGACTACCCCAATGATATTAAACCGATATCTAACTGATCAGCCCGCCGTTTCTAGAGTCTAAAAAAAAATTATTCTTCTTTTTTAAAAAAAAAAAAAATCGATACACTGAAATATCGTGATATTTTCATATGCTGATATCATATTGACATTAAAAAACGCGGTATTGATCTATTTTACTAATGAAATATCACAATATTTCATAGTTCTGTTACAAAATCTCGTGAGACCAAAATTTCACGATATTTTCATATGCTGATATATTGACATTAAAAATCGACATTATTTTACAATGAAATCGCAATATCGATTTTATCATATGCCGATATCGACATTTAAAAAATGCGGTATCAATCTATTTTACTAACGAAATCTCACATTTTAACCTTCTGTTACAAAATCTCATGAGAATTCACAAAAATATCGCAATATTTTCATATGCTGATATCATATCTACATTTAAAAACACGGTATCGATCTGTTTCACTCACCAAATCTCATAATATTTTGTTTCTGTTACAAAATATCGCAAATATTCACAAAAATATCGCAATATTTTCATATGCTGATATATTGACATTGATTTTGAAACAGAACCGATGAAATTTTGCGAGATTTTGCATGTAAAATAGATCGATACTGCATTTTTGAATATCGATTTGATATTGACATATGAAAATATAGCAATATTTCAGTGTATCGATATTTTTTCCTACCCCTATTTTTCAGTGTTGGAAGTGAATAACAAAACTGCTATTTGCAATGACTGCTTATTTTTTTAAGCTTTAATATCGGCATCAGTTATCGGCCACATGACTTTTAAAATATCAGCATATCGGATATCGGCCAAAATTCCAATATCGTGCATCCCTAATGTACAGTATGCATTTATTAATTGCAAATGAACCATCCTCAAATCGAGACTGACATCCTCAACTACTGAAGCGTTATAAAACTCGGCTTATGAAAGTTTCCCTGTAGATCCTTCACTCATGCAGGCAGGAGAGGAATCCATCCATTTTTTTTTTCCTAATCTGAAGTCAGGTCACAATTGCTACAGGTTAAGGGGGACCAAGACATCCTTTCCCCAGTGACCCATTGCTCCTCCTGGGGGAACCGGAGTTATTCCCTGGCCAGAAGTGAAATATAATCCCTCCAGGGAGTCCTGGATCTGCCCACGGTTTTATCCCAGTAGGATGTCTCTCCAAGGAGAGCAACCAGGAAGCAACCTAATCAGATGCCAGACCCCCCTCAGCTGACTGGAGGAGCAGCAATCCTACAGCTCCCTCTGTATGTATGAGCTCCTCACCTGATCTCTGACCGAGCTTCTGAAGGAATCTTATTTTAGCCGCTCGTATCTCATTCCTTTGGTTAAAGGTAGCTTCATACGTCCGGATCATCGGGCCGTGACCTCCAACTCTCGCTGGAGCGATTTGCAGCAGAGTTTGAAGCGGCTGGGATGAAAATCAGCCCCTTCAAATCCAAGACCGTCCCCAGCCGGAAAAGGGAGGAGTGTCCTCTCTGGGTCGGGGTGAGGTCCTGCCCCAGGTGGAGGAGTTCAAGTATGTCGGGGTCTTGTTCAGGAGTGAGGGAAAATGGAGCGGGAGATGGACCGACTGATTGATGCGACTCTGCATCGGTCTGTCATGGTGAAGAAGGAGCTGAGTCAGAAGGCGAAGCTCTCGATATACCGGTCCATATACGTTCCAACCCTCACCTGTAGTCATGAGCTGTGGGTCATGACCGAAAGAACAAGATCGCGGGTACAAACGGCTGAAATGAGTTTCCTCCGCAGGGTGGCCGGGATCTCCAATAGAGATAGGGGGAGGAGCTCGGTTATTCGGGAGGGGCTGAAAGTAGAGCCGCCGCTCCTGCACATCCAGAGCAGCCAGAGGAGGCGTGGGCATCTGGTCAGGACGCCTCCTGGACGCCTCCCTGGTGAGGAGCTCCAGGCATGTCCGACCAGGACGAGGCCCCAGGGAAGACCCAGGACATGAATTATGAAAAATTATGAACAAAATCACAAATTTTTTGTGAGATTCCATAACAGAATGATGAAATATCGCAAGACTTTGTTAGTAAAATAGATCGATACAGTGTTTTTAAAAGTTCAGATGATATCAGCATATGAAAATATCGTGATATTTCAGTGTATCAATATTTTTCCCCACCCCAAGTCTTGAGAAATTTTAAAGTCTGCAAAAAATAAGTTTTTGACATTTTTTTTTTATTTTTTATTTTTTAGACTTTATAATTAGCGGGCTGATTTGGTTAAATATCGGTGAAATATCAGTGATGTGGCTGATGTCCGATACTCAGTTTTAAGGCCGATATAGGCCGATACCAATAGAGGGCCGATTATATCGTACATCCCTTTTTGATACAGGTGTAGAGGTACAAAGAGATGTTCATGTTAAACATGAAAATGTACGCATCTTAATTTATTCTCCATCAGTAACAGTAGTAATAACAAATCTTAACAAATCTCTTACCTGCAACCCCAGAAGTTCAAATAGATCCTGTGGTTGCAGAAATGTACTCATTTTGTTATGGATATGCAAGGTTTGAGCAGGTGCCTAAACACAGGCAAAAGGTTCAGGGGGTTAAGCTAAGGATGCTAACTGGTACAGATGTCATTCTTGGGAAAAGGCCTACAAAATAATAGAAAGCTAAACCGGAATACCAAAAAGTTAGGAACATTCTCTCTATCAAGGTTTTTCAGATAGTGATTTAAAAACAAACAAAAACTGACATAGGTTGCTTTCATTAGTCTGTATTATAATTCAATTTCATTGTGAGGAACGGAGTTAAAATTTAATTCAAGTCTGATGGACCTTGAATAATGCAATATGATCCCTCGGAGAGATTGTAGCCCCTGTTACAGAGAATAATGTGCTGCATATATTGAAAACCAATACATACATACCACACTGGATCACTGTTTAAATAGGAAAGATATTGTATAGTGGTAAACCTAGATAAAGTTAGCAGTATGAACATTTACACCCCATTATAAGGTGACAAAGCCTCCACACACAGTCAAACTACACTCACAAAGACAGATGCTCACAGAGACATGCAGATAAAGTTTGTCCTTGCTGGAGGTCGTATTGTTTGTGTTTTATCGCCTGCTGTGGACACACTTTGTGTCCCTGCTGTTTCTAAACACCTTAACAGCGTGAGGTTAGCTTCCCATAAAGTACACCTTAGCAAGGGGGCGATGCCGTCAGAAATAAATGAGATGTTAGAGCAGTGACTTCCAGTATAGCTTTAGCTTCTGTACTTTGTTATTCAAGGGATGGACTTTGGTTGGGAACCGTGTGAGCGGAGGTGTGTCTATATCTCGCTGTAGTGGTAGGAAACACAATCTGTGTACCATAGTGTGTGTAAGTGCTCCAAGAAGATTTCACCCCGGTTTGTGTGTGTGTGTGTGTAGGCATGTCTTTATATTGTTGCGTGGACCAACCCCTGACAAAACACCAACATCGTGAGGACATTTGTAGTTGTGAAGACATTTTGGCAGGTCCTCACAAGGAAAAAAACAACCCTTTTTGAGGGTCAACATTTGGGGTGAATTCCAATTCCCCCCACAGCCCTTAGCTCTAACCCTTCGTTTTGCGCATTTATGTGAAGGGGTAGTTATGTCCCAATAGGGGATTATCACGCTTCCGTGTTCCGAACTTCGGGTTTTAAACAGTTAGACGGCCCACTTCCGGCCCAGTTCAATGTCCCTGCTTTACTTCGTAAATAACGTAAATAAACACCAACCCTACTGAAATTTTCACGGATTCTAAACTGAAATGATACTAAGGAAGAAGTGGATCAAAGCGATCGATTCGCCGCGGTGAAGGGCCGAACTTTATAATAAAACACACGTTTGTTTGTCGTCGGTGGGGCACAACACCGGCACTTCACAGCATGCTAGCATTAGCCAGCTAGCGTTTACTGACGTGCTTAACATTGTGCGTCTTAAAACACACAAACATCTGAAAATCGGGTCTGTACCTCCCCGTTTCCAGTGGAACAACTGGGGACTGCCAAGAAAGGAGACGCTTTCAGATGCTTGTGTGTTTTCAGCTGCACAAAGTTAGGCACGTCATCAAGCTGGCTGACGCTAACTGGCTAACAGTAGTCCGCCAGCTACTACTGTTAAACTTTATTAATCGGATAAACGCCAATGCCAAGTTTTCATTCCAGACTGAAGTGATGCTGAGGAAGAAGTGGATCAAAACGACCAATTTGCCGCGGTGAAGGACCGAACTTTATAATAAAACGACACACGTTTGTTTGTGGCCGGCAGACTGCGCAGTCGTGTTAGCAGCTTAGCATTAGCCAGCTTGATGACGTGCCTAACTTTGTGCGGCTGAAAACACACAAGCATCTGAAAGCGTCTCCTTTCTTGGCAGTCCCCAGTTGTTCCACTGGAAACGGGGGGGTACAGACCCGATTTTCAGATGTATGTGTGTTTTAAGACGCACAATGTTAAGCACGTCAGTAAATGCTAGCTGGCTAATGCTAGCATGCTGTGAAGTGCCGGTGTTGTGCCCCACCGGCGACAAACAAACGTGTGTTTTATTATAAAGTTCGGCCCTTCACCGCGCGAATCGATCGCTTTGATCCAGCTTCTTTCATCAGTATCATTTCAGTCTAAAATGAAAACTTAAGTATGTTTGGAGTTAATCCAATTTAAACAGTATAACAGAGCAGAAACGGCTGTCGTTAAAATGGCCCGGAAGAGGAAGTGTCCAAAATCCGGGAACTTCCGGTAAGCATGATAATCCCCTATTGTGGTTCAGGGCGAGGGTGAGTGGTAGGTGCCATCTGGCCCTCCAAACTGAGATTTTCCAGGGGCTCACTAGAAAACGAGTGGTATGTTACCACAATTTCATGCGAAATATGGCAAAAGGGCGAGAAAATCGTCATCTGCAGCCAGAGAAATGTATAAATGTGAGTATTTTTTGTAAATAAAACATGAAAATCGCTATTTAAGGTCGCTGTAATGTATTAAAGACAGTTTTATTAGAAATGTGAACAAAGTGGCTAGTTTTGTAACATTACGTGCAACTGATCATGTCTGAAAAGTCGCATTAACGGCAAGTTTGAGTCGAAGGCGTCTTCTTTTCCTTTCATTTTTACGTTTTTTTGACCGAAAGCCAAAGAAATGATCCAGTCGCCAAGCAAAGGGAGATTATTGTTGCTGCATGCGGCTTTTTTCTTTTTCAACAAAACTTGATTGACAATTTAATGCTGCAGACGGCATTGCGAACTCTTCTGGAAACAGCCGTGATGTCAGTTTACTGCGCCACGGTCGACTATTGGTGACGCATGAGGATTTTGAAGTGTTGTCCCATTTTCTTAGGGGAGTGATTCAATCGGGGAAGGGCTAGGGATGGGGATGGTGGTAGGGACGAAAAGAGGAATTGGAATTGGGCCATAGTTTCAGACTGAGGGGGAGGGGGAAGTGGAAGGGCTATCTGGCCCTCGAAATGGAGATTTTCCAGGGTCACACTAGAAAACGAGTGGTATATTATCCACAATTTTAAGATAAAAATACGTCAAAATGGCGAGGAAATCGTCAGCCAAAGAAACGCATAAATGTGAGTATTCTTTTGCAAATAAAATGTGAAAAGGTCGTTTTGATGTATTACAGTTTTATTACAAATGTGAAAAAAATTGCTAGTTTTCTAACATTATATGCATCTGCTCATGCCTGTAACATAATGTTAACGTTCCTCTTGAGTCGAAGGCGTCTTCTTCTCCTTACAATTTTACGTTTTTTTGGCCCAAAGCTGAAAAAATCATCCAATCGCCCAGGAAAGGGAGACTTTTGCTGCTGCTGCTACTTTGCGAACTCTTCCAGAAACAGCCGTGATGAGAGTTTACTGGGCCACGGACAACTATTGTTGACGCACGAGGATTTCGAATGGTTGTCCCATTTCTTAGGGCAGTCTTTCTCAATTCCGGTCCTCAGGACCCGCTGCCCTGCATAGCTTCGGTGTGTTCCTACTTCAACACACCTGATTCAGATGAATGAACTTCCTCATCAAGTTCTTTGCAGTGTGTTAACGAGCCATTCATTTGATTCAGGTGTGTTAAAGCAGGGTTGCCTAGAAGTTATGCAGGGCAGCGGGTCCTGAGGACTGGAACTGAGAAATTCAGTGTCTTAGGGGAATAATTCAATTAAGCCAAGAGGAAAGGCTAGGGTTAGGGAGGGTCATAGGAATTGGAATTGGGCCTTGGTTTTAGAGTTTAAGTTACAATTAGGTTTTGGTTATTGTTAGGGCAAGGGTTAGGCTTAGGGAATCATTTGGGGTGATTAGGGTTAGGGTAATGGGCAAGGTTATGGTAATGGGCAAGGGAATGCATTAATGTCAATGAATGTCCTCAGAAAAACACGCATGTGCGTGTGTGTATGTGTGGACTTGTCTGGAATTGTGAATGATGTTGTGAAAAGGAATCCCTCTCATCCAAAAGCTATTTACAGACACAAGAGACTGTTTATATTTTTTCGCTCATATCAATATTGTTTGTGCTTCTCCCAGCCTTTCACGTCTACATTAGCCTCGTCTTGCACCAGTCTTTTCTTTTCAGCCACATTCTTTCATCACCCAAGATTCTCTTTATGTTTTCTGTGCTTGTCTTAAAACTTGCGGAGCCCAGACTTTTTTAATCTCGCAATGGCTGCACTGCTTGGAGTGAACACTTTTTCTTTCTCCATTACCATTTGAACAGTTATGCAAAGTAAGCACTGATATCCAACTGTGAGACTTGAGCTGTCCCTGAATGACAATTGTGGAAGAGACAGGGTGACTCCTTAACTTGGCAATTTAAAAATGTGAAGGTCCTGCATCATATTGTCAGACACATCCCCTGGCAGCCAATTAAGAATACCAGGAGCCAAATAACCGGCGTCAAAATGCTCTGCTGCTATGCCTGCTGCCTGTTAATGCAGAGTGATGCCACCATTGGGTATTTACTGACACCCACTCCACCAGGAGAGCATCATTTATGTCTCGACAAATTAGTATACAGAAATATTTGTTATGATCATGCTTAAACAGACAACTATGGTTGGACAAAGATTTTAAGATGATTTTATAGATGAATGGGACAAAATAGCTCTGCCTTCAAACGAAATTGCAGCTAAACTGGTGGCTGCTTATTGGACAGAAAGCATCACATTCCAGTAAGACTGCCTGAGTTTGTCTGAATCTGTTTTCTTATGCGCAACCCAGATTGATTTGTGGAAGCAACAGGTTCAGGAAGGAAACCCAGATATGCCTATCCCCGTAGCAACACTCCAGCTCCTCCTAGGGGATCTCAAGGCATTTATGGGTCTGAAACTATAAAGACTAATCTGGACAAATGCTGCAAGTAGACTGTCCGCAATTGTTGAGGTGACATTTCTGTTCATGTGTATTTAGAACAGATGCAAATCGGGTATCAGTTTTTTTGGGCCGATATTTTCAAAATTTGAATCTCGTGAGATTCTGTTGCTCTGTAATGAAATCGTGTAAGATTTTTTGCAAGATCTTGTTCCGTTAGTAGTGGTCCAGCATGTCTAAAAGTCCCTGTTATCCTGGAAGAACTTTGTATCCCAGCATTCCTTTCAGTCATGTGACTACAGTGCAGCTGCTGCTGCTACAGACTGACTTGCTTTAAAGCTACCTATAATATGTCTGGTTTTAAGTTGTTGGTTAAGTTACCAAGTTGTCAGAAACATTATAAATGGCCACATGTTGGCTGATACCTGCTAGTATCTGATATATGATAGCCAGATGTCCAAAATGAACTCCCCTGGCTGAGTTAAGAAGATTTTGGGATCTTTGCTCTCAGAGCAGAATATAGATGTAGCTCTCAAAATATGAGATGCAACCTCACAGTTGCCTGCATATATCAGTATCAGTTGAGATTGGATATCGGAATTTAAGAGTTGGACAATATCGGTTTATCGGATATCAGTGAAAAAGCCTGTATCGAACATCCCTGGTCAAAATAGAAAATTAAAAGCCTTTGCAAAAGGTTTAAACCAGAGGTGCTCAAGTCTGGTCCTCGACAGCTACTGTCTTGCAATTTTTACAGCATACCCTCCCCAACACCAAGGTTATAATAGATTTGGATTTTTCATTAGTTTCAGTTTTTATTTAGTTTTAAATTTTTGTTTTTTAATTAAGTTAGTGTTGGTTAGTTTTTTGAGCAGATTTTCTAGTTTTTATAAGTTTTTATTTTTTGGAAAATGCTTAGTTTTAGTTTAGTTTTTATTAGTTTTTATTTTTTGGGAAATGCTTAGTTTTAGTTTAGTTTTTATTAAGTTCAGTCTTAGTTATAGTTTTTGGGGATTTTTAAAATAAATTATAGGTATTTGTTTGGCGTGACATTCAAAATCATCAGAAAGTCACTCGAAATAAAAGCAAAGTAAATAGATTAAATAGAAACAGATTTCATATCAACTCAAAAAGCTTATGTATTGAATAAATTTACAAAAACTAAAGCTAAGGATGTTTTCGCAATAATTTGTTTTTTAAAGACACAATACAGTTTCAGTTATCGTTTTTTGAAAAACTGTCATTTCTATTTTTATTTCAGTAACGAAAAATGTTTTTTTAATTTTAGTGTTAGTTTTTTCGTTCGTTTTAGTTAACTACAGTAACCTCGCCCAACACACCTGAATCAAATGGCTAATTACCTCATGTGCATGCTGTTCAGCTGTGCAGAGGCCTGATAACGAGCCTTTCATTTGGTTCAGGTGTGTTGGAGAAGGGATGCAACCAAAATGTGCAGGATAGTAGCTCTTGAGGACTGGACCTGGGCACCCCCGATTTAAACTATTTCTTTACAAACTTTTGATTATTTATTATAATGAGCTTTGCGTTTGATAGTCCAGTGTGGATGTCGGTTATTAAAATCAATTTCTGGAGATGAATAATAGTTGACATTATTGTTCCAATGTCTAACTATTATGACAGAATAACATACCTATAGGCTATCAGTTACCTTAGATTACTGTCCAACATTGTCAGTCCAGATATTCATGCTGCTTTTCTTGTTGGTAGATACAAGGTAATTAGGACTGGTCACCTATTGTAATGGTGGCGCAACATGCAAAACAGCCGTCAGATAGTCTATAATCTCTCCAGTGCATCCTAGAAGTCTTGTGCACGTGCCCAACTGAACTGTGACCAGGAAGGTCTAAGGATCTTAATTACAGGTCTGTTCCACCTCAGCTGCCCCTTTTTAATGCAGAGGAACAGCAAGTCTACTCCCAATTCCCCCTCGATGTTTGAGCACCTTAGAGAGACTGGCTGGGTCACTAAGACAATGGCCCATTGCCCTCCAAAGGAAACTCATTTCAGCTGCCTCAAACCCTGATTTCATTCTTTAGTTCACTACACAAATTCCATTACCAAAGATGGACCAGTGAATAAAAGCACTGGCCTTTCAGCTCCTTATCCACAACAATGGACTTGGTGCAATGTCCTCATTACTGCTGACCAAGCACCATCCTTGAGGCCATCTGCTGCTCCAATTTGCCATCACTCGGGCACAAGACTTCAAGATACTTAAATTCCTCCACTAAAGTCAGGGACTCATCCCTGACCCGGAGTAAGCACTCCACCCTTTTTTCATTTGAGAACAATGGCTTTAGATTTAGAGGGTCTGACTGGGCTGGCTGTTTCACACTCTGCTGCAAACATATCCAGTGTAAGCTGAAGATGGTGGCTAGAAGAGGCCAATAGAACCACATCATCTGCATAAAGCAGAAATTAAACCGCTAACCAGACGCCCTCCTCTATGTGACTACACTGCAAGATCCTTTCCATTACTGTCATAAACACAAAGATGGACAAATGCAGAGCCTTGGGCGAGTTCAGCACCCTCCAGAAAATAGGTCAATGTTATACTAAAGACTAAACTAAGTTAAAATCAGTTAAATTTTCTGACAGGAGTAGCTGTCACTGTTTAAAAGCAACATTTAGGCCTTGTCCACACGTATCAGGCTATATCATAAAATGAAGATAGTTTTTATGATTTTGTTCTCTTACCCTTTTTTGAAAATTCTTGATTCTTTCAAAAATTCTGTTTATGCATCTTGCTGTGGACATTAATAGCCAGGGTTTCAGAGCTTGAAACATCCCTGCCTGCAACAAAATATGCTCTAACATCACATGTGTGACCTGCATTTACAATGGGTCCTCACCATTTACTGCCCAGCCCACAATATGAACATGAGAAATATGAAAATGCACAAATTCAAGTCCCTGCTACAAACACTTGTGCACATGTTCTACTAGCATTTGAGCAGTATAGCCCCGTTTCCACTGAGCGGTATGGTCCGGTGTTGGTACAGTTAGAATGGTCTGGCCCTTTCAGGCGAGGGTTTCCACTGCAAGTTCATCTTCCAGGGGTTAAATCAAACCCCCAGCATAGCTCTATTACTAGCTGAGACTTGTGGCGATGAGTTACTAAGGCACGGTTATGTTATCCTGTGGGGTAAAAAGTTAACAACTTTATACCATGCATTATCACGTTTATTATGGAGTTGTTCTTATATGTTAGCCAAGTCGTTCACAGTACCCAGTATTATACCAGGAGTACTTATACCAGTAACTGATGCAACTTATATTCAACTGACATTAACTGCACCATGTGATGTTGAAGCTTTTCTGTACACCAATGTGATGCCCCTAGCACCACCTGAACTGTACCGCACTATTTATGGACCTCCTTCCATCCATAAATGGTGCATTTCGGTTGTTTGGGCCCATTGGATACACACAAAATAGTGTACCGGACCAGACCGACACGTACGATAGGCTACCGCTCAGTGGAAACAGTCTCTTACATCATCAAACACTATTGCGATTAAGCTGTACTGGATGACACCTTGCAAATTTGACTTGGAAAAGGAAAAAAAAGAGTAAATGCTGCTCAGATTTCCGAGTTGGTAATTTAGGTGAAGCTTCTTCAAAAGTTGCTACAGCATAAACACAAAAGATCTTACCTTTGTTTTCATTTCAAGATCAACAACTGCTTAGATTTCTGGTTTTCACTTCCTGCTTTTGAAATATAATTTGGGGGGGTAAATGCAGCATTTACAGATATTCAAATGAAATTTCAAGTGGACAGGGGAATGATCTGATAGACCCCTGTGGCCTATCTTGCATTCTTTCAGCCTGTGTGTCTCAGAATTAAACATAAATAGATAGTCAATCCTTGAGTAGGCATTATGTCGGCTTGAGTAAAATGTGTACTGTTTGTCCTGGTTGTGAAAATCTCTCCAGACATCTATCAAACTGAGGTCCTGAATCCTTCTTTTAATCCATCTTTCACTGCTAGTGTGTTTTCGTTTTTACTTGTGTCACACTCTGGATTCAAAATCACATTAAAGTCACCTCCACATATCATGACTCCACTGGTGTGAGATGCAATTAATTCAAATACCTTAGTAAAGAACATTTTGTTACTGCCTGGGGGTGCATAATTGTTCAGCAGTGTTACCTCTTTATTGTCTAGTTTACCTTTTAACATGATAAACCTGCCATATTTATCTTTAGTTTCTAATAAAAGCTCGAAATGAACATAATTTGGCAAAAGAATAGCTACACCCCTTTTACGTTCGGTTTTATAAGAAGAGCAGTAAGTGTGCCTAAAACCTATTTTCTTTATCTTATCATGTTCTGGGTCTGTTAGGTGAGTTTCTTGCCAGAATATAGAATAGAATAGAACCTGTGCCTTCTCCTTCTAGCATTTACAAATATTGACTGCTTAGTCTACTTTTATTTATAGTAGTTTTACTTTAATCAAGTAAAAATGTGATTATAAATGGAGTTATTGAGTTGGAATTGAGTCCAGGACTAGCAGATGGTTTTTCTGAAGCTTCTCTCAAAAAGGGCAACCTCCCATTCCCACTGGCACCAGTCTTGGTGGTGTTGGAGGGGGGTTCTGTTGAGTCCACGGGGAGACCAGCCCTCTGTTGTTGTGGATTCTTGCACAAAATCCACAGGGATAATGACAGCGCCAATCCATGCCACCATGTAGCCAATCAACACGTCCACCAAGTGGAAAGCAGACTAACCAGCCAAGGCACCTACAAATGAATGCAATGACCAAGTTTATGCCTTTTAATCATCATTTTATCTTGATTAACTGGTTTTAATATGTGAATATTAGATTAATTACATTTCTTGGCTGTAGTCCAGCTGAAATAACAGATTCCTGCTTGTTAAAAGCTTTATGGATGCAGGGAATCTGCACAGGTCATGGCAGCAGTTGCTTTGACCACATTGTAAATAGCAGAATGTTGCTGTGCAAGTTGCAATCTAATCATCATCTTAGTGGTACAAGCATCTTGTTTATCTCAGTTTCTCTTTGATTTACAAGTCTCAGTTTTTCCTCCGTCACCCCCTCGGCTCTGCACACGATTCAGCTTATTGCACTTTCAGAAGATTGCCTGTTTTGGTCAAGTAACATGGCATCATTAAAGATAAAAAATATCGCAATATTGTTTGAATTCCCAGAGTCTCTCCTCACTTCTGCCTCTGATGTTTTGGAGCATCTGTACTCTGGCAGATGGGGTGAGGTGTGGCGGTAGCAAGGTGTGATTAATTCTTCAGCAAAGCTCATTTGTGACACGACTGCTACAGCTCTAGAAGTTCCATACACAGAATAAACGCCTGTACCCCCCCATCCTCAAATTCCCATGAGCATCAGTCCCCCACCCCGAACTGCTCCATCTTCTCATCTCTCAGCCGCAGGGCTCATTAAAGCCCGAGCTATGAGAGCTCCAGGGGTTGACACTTGAGGGGGGGACATGACAGTCATTGGCACTGACAGCAGTTTAGTGACAGCTCCCTAATGCCAACAGCCACACGGACAGGTTAACGTCCAAAAAGAGAGGGAGGGGGTGGATGGTGAGAGACGAGGAAGGTCAGAGGTAGTGGAGGATCTCAGCTGGTGGTTTCTACGTCTTCATTCCCGTCGCCATGTGGAAATAAACCCTCATTAGGCCCCAGTGTGACGGAGGTAGGAAACCAGATGAACTGAGACAGGTGCTGGCATTAACTGGGAGTAGAGGAGAGACAAGGGCAGAAGGACAGTAAGAGAGACTGTGATGCGCTCATCATATCGCAGAAAAGTAGCAGTGTCTGTGGAAAGGTCAGCTGATGATGAAGCCTTTGTTAGCGTTTTCTCTCTTTGTTAGCGCTGCAGGGCTTCCAGTCGTCCTCCTGGCTCTAAAGACCGGCAGCGGAGTCTGATATCACTCTTAAAGCCCTCGCCTTCTCTTTTACCTCCCAGCTGAAGGTGTGAAGCCGAGAATTTGTTTATACAGAGTGAATCTTACAGCTGCAGCGTAGCCCTCGGCAACCTTTTAGCCCAGAAAAGACTGCGCTTTCATTACATTCTGCCTCCATAGGTTTTCCAGTAAGAAGCTCTGACTGCACAGCCAATCAAGGAAGCAGAGACCATATGGATGAAATGGCTTCAGGACTCATAAATCCTGCTTGAACACTTTCCTAGGGAGCTTGTTCTTTTCCCCCGCCCTCATTTATGTAAGGGTGTATTTTGGCTAAGTAATTTCAACTTTATTTTTGTTTATATGTTGGCTTAGCATATTTTGAAATTTAGAAATAATAGACCATCTGGAGGTGTTCATATTAAAATCCCTGCCAACAAGATATAATATGCATGGTTAGAAAAAGGAAAAGGAAAACAAATGTTGGAACCAAAACGCCGCTATAACCTCCAAAATTTTCCACTGCAGTTTGCATCTCATGCTATTGTTCAAGTTTGGCTGCTTGTGCCTTTGTGCATGCTCTGAATGTTACATTTCCTCTGAATCGAGTCAAATTCTTGGTAGAATTCATTACTAAGTATCAGTATTGACATGTACACCATTATTTAATCCAGGGGTTCTCAACCTTTGTTTATGATGGGGCCCAATTTTTCAGTCCAAACTGGTCCAGGGCCCATTGATATTTAACGCTGTATTAGTGTAATGATCTCATTTTTGGTTTGTTTATTTATTTAATAACTAAACCAAATCCACCTGCCTTTAACAGACTGAACCGAGTAAAATGTGGCATGATAAACACGAATAACATAAAATGAAAAATGTATTGAGAAATGAGAGAACATCACAAACACATTTATATCTCGTGTATAATTCATGGAATAAAATCAGACTCCTACAAGAACAAATCAGAATTAGGCTATAAACACAAAGTCTACAGCATTTGACTACAAAAAGAGGAACAACAGAGAAAACTGATGGAAACTGATTTAAAAATAGAGATAAAATGATGCAGTAATAGATCGCTTTGAAAATTAAAAGGCTCAATTTAAATATTCTGTAAAAAACTTGTTTTTTATTTGTTCAGACAGGCCATTAAAGCACAAAATTTCATTGAACAATTTATTTATTTAAACTTTTCTTAGAATTTCTAAACATTACAATTTTCTGCATCAATAGCTGATTTTCTCTTTTTTTCCTTCAAAATCCTTTCTTTCCAATGAGTGTTATTTGTTTGCTTTCTAGATGCAGCTTGCAGATGCTTCAGGGCTTCTGTTAGCATTAATGTTAGTGTTAGCGTTAACGTTAGCGTTAGCTCGTACTCCATCTAGACTCTCAGCTCTGCTTTATCTCCACTTACTAATCTATATAAATTGGATTGGATTTTTGCCTTTTTATGGGCAGTTTGGGACCATTTTTGTCTTTATTATTTCGTTGTAATTCTTTCCGTTAACTACAGCCTAGCAGCTAGCTGAGTGTCTTCTTCTGCTTGTTTGTTGAACTCTGACAAATTACCGCCACCAGTTGAGGGGAGGCTACATTGCAACTCATCCAGTCATAAATAACTTAAAATATACGGGCCTCGCGCCCCACATGTGTAAAAGGAAAGTTGTTTCGTGGCCCTCTAGGTGGCACTCGAGGCCCAAGCTTGTGCCGCGGCCCCATGGTTACGAATCACTGATTTAATCCACTGCTTGTTACAGCCAGACGCAGTAGAGTTTTGTTTCACATTGTCCTCCACTTTTTCTTTTATATCTGTGAAGCTCCATGGAGAATGAATTGCAAAACTGTGACCACAGCCAGCACTTTTTCTTCTTAAGATAAGCTTATATTTTGTGATTAAAATTGATCCACATCTGTGATTAAAATAATTCATTTGGCTTTAAAAGTTTAGATAAGAACTTCATCAACTTGTAGCCTCGGTGCCCTTTCATCATCTGCGCTGTCGTCTGAGGCTGAACACCAGAGAAGATGAGACAGTTGAAGATATTATCTTTACTGTCTGTATAGACTCTCACAAAACTATTCATTTAACTGACATTTTATATATGGGTTCATTCTTAAAGCAAAACAACTGAAAGAAGTTTGCTTGACCATTTTTTTAAAGCCCTGTCACTGATAAGCATCTAGCAAACTGTAGTCTATTTTAATAGCTTAAAATGGTTTGAAGGGAAAGCAAAACTCAGTTTTTCTTGGTTCAGATGGACTTTTTTTAAATCTTTAATTTTTTCAAACAATGAATCAGCAATATAAAAAATGTTAATAGATGAAAATGAGTATCTCAATGTTAGATAAGAATAATACACCTGATCTGGCAAAGTAAATTTTTAACTCTTGTTAGACAGACTGTTCATGTTTGTTTTTGAATAATTTGCATCAGTAGATGAGTAGACTTTGGGTGCATTCACACCAGGATAGTCAAGAATGCTGAGAAATATCAAAATTTCCTTTGGTTTGGTTTGCTTTCACACTTCTTTCCTCACATGGACAAAACAACCTGAGAAGGGCTAGCCTGCAGCTCGCAGGATGAGCCGCAGTCCGATATTGGGTGGGTCGGATGTCCGAGACTGCCAATAACCATGTTGTGATTGGTTTATTTTAACCTTTACCAACCCATCCCAATGGCCCTATCGCAATGATAAACGGCCCTGCAAAAAAATTGCCAGTCTACTGTATGTCCGTCTGCTCATGAGCAAAATAATTCAAGAAGGTGTGTGTGATGCTGCTTGTTGGTCCCGCCTGGCATTTAAAGGGAAAATTTCTTCTCCTGACCAAACCCGACCTGTAAGAAGCGCACAGGACCCACATGGGTCGGCCGGCACATCGCTAGTCTCTGCCACTCCCGGGTATTAATCACGTCTCTTTTATGTCTTTGAAGCGAGACAGACGTGGAATGTGACGAGATCAAACATCAAATCCTCTTCTGACCATAGTCGGCCAGGACTTTTTCAGCCCCCCCCCCCGCCTCAAATGTCAAAACCGGAAGAGAGCATTAGCACCTCCAGCCTGTGTTTTCAGGCTCTTGTGATGAGCCTGAAAACATTCATCAGACTCCTTTAAATCCTGGAAGAGCGGCCTTCCCCGAATTTTAATCTAATCTTACAGAAAACTGAAATAGCTTCAGAGAGGTGGGAGAGGATTAAACTCGCACTGTGGGAAAAGTTAATGTTATAAAAATGATAATGGCCCCATCAGTTCAATAATATTGTAATGATGCAGCCCATCACATTACCATCTTCCATCTTTCAGTGATACAGTGATTTGTCAGACAGTTTCCATGGAAAAGAAAGAAAGCCAAGTGAGTGAAATCTTTGCCTCTTGATGCACTTTACACAAAAAAGATATTTGTACCGCTTTCTTAATACAAGTCAGCAGTCACAGTAATAGTAGTAACAGTGCAGACTTTGTCTTTTATACCGTCTGAATTCAGACAAACGTTCGCTCTTTTACTTTAGCGCTGTCGTGGACATGTACTGGCAAGCCTCTATTTAATGAGAGCGGAAACGTTGCGTTATGTTTTGGCTGAATGCACAAGACAATGTTTCAGACTTGGATGAAAGGGTGACTGTTCCTGTAGGTGCGACAGTTGCCCTATCTGCAACAATTTTCAATGTCTGAATGTGGCCGGGATGCAAAAAGTCCGCAAGGAAATGGCATGTTTGAAAAGACGACTCCGGTTAAAGACAGTCTGGACTTCCCCGCAAATATTCCACATTGCAAGTCTGAAAGCGGCTTCTTAAAGCAGAACTCAGTAGCTTCAGCTCGGGGCTGGGGTTGGTAGCAGCAGCTCGTCTCCCTCTGCTCAAAGCAGAGTCCTGTGTCTCCTGCAGCGGGACGTTTTACTCGCGTTTTGCGGGTAAATATACTGTGGATTATATTTTTCGCTGGTGTTGGCGGGCAGCAGGTAAGAATACAAACTTTTATTTATGCGGACATGACAAGTGATTACTGAGCCTGAAGCAGTGATGCTTCACCCGGCGCCCAGGCAGCGCAGCTACGTGAATCACTCTGGTCCAGCAAAGAGTTGTTTATGAGAGCAAGGAGCTGGTGTTTAGGTGGTGTGAAGCTAAAGAAATGTTTTCTTAGAATTAGCGCTGGAAGCAGCTCGGTGGATAGGGGAGGGGGGGAAACATCAAATTGCTCCGTAAAACACTTTGTTTAGCCCCACGGGGATTCCTAAAAGCATTTATTGAGGTGAAAAAGTTACTGAGTTCTCCTTTAACAGTTGAAATCCTACTTTATGTAATTGTTAATAGTTTTACACCATGTCCACACAAGGTCAAAACGAACACTCAATATTTTCCAGAACGTTTGTCTTAATGGCGGAGACGTAAAATAATTGTGATCGACCACATGAATGCATGGAAACGCTGCAAAATATACGCCAGGCCTGTAAGTGGCGCTGTGGTGCTAAGGCAAAAATAGGCGAAAACAGGCGATGAGATATTGGGCATGCGCAGAAATACAGTATGTAAACAACGTTAAACAACCAGACCAAATGCTGCGATCTACGGTTGCGATCCACCGGAAACCCCGAGAAGAAGAAGAACCAAGCCGAAAAGATGGCGGCAAGTACGAGTGGGCGAACGGGTATGAGCAGCAACCATTCAACACTGTATGGTTCCATTGTTGCTGTGATGCTGAGTGCAGGGCTGCAACGATTACTCGAATAATTCGACTCATAAAATTGCTTGAGGCAAATTAACTGCCTCGAGGATTCGTTAAATTTACTCTTTTGTATTTTGCGCATCTGCCCGGTCGGTTTCTGTTGCACAACCCGGGCAAGTCAAGTCAAGTCAACTTTATTTGTATAGCGCTTTAAACACAGCAGCTACCGATAACAAAGCGCTGAACAGAAGTAAAACAGAAATTGAATCTCACAGTGAGAACATTAAAACAAATATTGACCTAAAAACAAATCAACACAACGGGCAGAACGTTAACGCAAGTGACGTTCCGCACAGACTGGTATTTCTGTTGAACTGAACAGTTAGCTTTGTGCTGATAACGTAACTAATGTGGAGGGAGGAAAAACTCTGCACTCAAAAACTCTGAAAGCTAGAAATTCTGGTTCTTACAGTCAATTTAAGTAGTGAAATTTGAATAACTTGCAAAATGTCCAATTTATCCGATTACTCAATTAATAGTCAGAAGAATCGCTAGATTACTCAATTACAAAAATAACAGATAGCTGCAGCCCTAGCTGAATATAGCGCATGCGTGTTTAAAGGCGAAGCTATGACGCATGCGAGTAAGAAAAAAAAAAAATTGCGGTCAGATCTTAAAGGTGGAACTGCACAAATGGCGTTTCAAAATATTCCCACTCTGTTTCCCAACGTTTGCAGACCCCTGAAATGCCGGCTTCATATGGGTGAGAGGCTGGTTTGGTGAAAAATGAGTGAATTTAGGCCAGAGTTTGCCTTCGTGTGGACGGGGCCTTAATCTCATGTTTGGCTTTGAAATAATACATCTTTCTGTGACATGACAAACGATGAATGCAGATTTTTTCCTGCCTTTGTTAGACTTGAATAGCCTTGTCAGTGTTTTGCTTTGGTCCCGTGAGGATCTGAAGGGTGAGCTGAGCGGTGTTTCTCTAACAGAGGGTTCAGGAAAGAAAACCTCAGTGAGAGAGACCAGAAGTGCGAGCTGTCAGAGCTGACAGGTGAACTGAAATACCGTGTTAAATCCCCGTCCTTAACAAGTCAGGGATCAGTGCAGCAGGGAGGGTGTCAGTGCAGCCTTCACTTTTACTGTTTTCCATCTCATCCTCTGCTTTAAATTCAACATACAGTTTCTGTGAGGTCATGGCAGCATGAGGTACCGAACAGCATCTATTTCCATCGTGATAATCTAGAGCAAGATAGTACATAAGTACTTGCAAATTCTCCCATGTTGATGAATATGTATGAGATATTTCATCCTTAATGAAACCCTCAGTTACTCCTCTAATGTCGTTAGTGCATCTAAAGATAATATACTGGATATGAGCCTTCAGGCCCTCTTTGTAAATCTGTATTCTCCTTCACTTTGATGCATGTAATCCTCATTATGCTGGTCTTATATTTCCCCACCTTCATACATGAGTGGCTTCAAAGCCTTTCTGTTTATTTAATTTAAGTTGGAGGTAAGCAAAGCTTCCAAACAAGCTCATTTATACGTTTGTACTTTGAGAGCAGGTTTCTCCTCTTTGGTGTCTTTTCCCGAGAGGTGTTTTCAGAATATTCATATTAATTCAGTCACATCTATTTAAAGTTTCTTTAGTTTTACACATGCAACACTATATTTAGAAGTCTTAGACCTCGAAAGTTCCCCCCACCCTTTCTAATTTACAGCAGCTTGATGCAGCCTGGAGAACAAGTACTTCCATTTGATCAGTGTGGGGAGTAGGGAGGGGCGATACTGAAATTTTTCCAGTTGAAACAATACCCATAGTTTATGGTACTTTTTCATCAATACCGATATCAATACTGATACTTTTTGTCCCTCAAAAGATCACATGATTGTTTGCATTACCTGAATGCACAGTTCTCAAGTAAAACTTGAGAACAGAAGTACTGGAAAGAAATGCTTTGAAAATCATACTAAATTGCATTGATGAGTAAATTGAACAAAAATAAGATTAAATACTTCTTTTAATTATCAAACAACTTAATCACAGGTTAAGATTATTTAAAGTTATTCATTGAAAAAGGTTCAGTATAAAATGTAATAGCAAGATGATAAATTTACCAAAACATAATGTGCAATAACCTGCATTAAAGCACTGAAAGATAATAAAACATCATCATCATCACGAACAGTAGCAGCATCATCATGACATCTGATAGGCTACCACCATCATGTGACACAGAAGCTAGAATCTGATAGGCTACAACCATCATGTGACACAGAAGCTAGAATCTGATAGGCTACCACCATCATGTGACACAGAAGCTAGAATCTGATAGGCTACAACCATCATGTGATACAGAAGCTAGAATCTGATAGGCTACCACCATCATGTGACACAGAAGCTAGAATCTGATAGGCTACCACCATCATGTGACACAGAAGCTAGAATCTGATAGGCTACCACCATCATGTGATACAGAAGCTAGAATCTGATAGGCTACAACCATCATGTGACACAGAAGCTAGAATCTGATAGGCTACCACCATCATGTGATGCAGAAGCTAGAATCTGATAGGCTACCACCATCATGTGATGCAGAAGCTAGAATCTGATAGGCTACCACCATCATGTGACACAGAAGCTAGAATCTGATAGGCTACCACCATCATGTGATGCAGAAGCTAGAATCTGATAGGCTACCACCATCATGTGACACAGAAGCTAGAATCTGATAGGCTACCACCATCATGTGACGCAGAAGCTAAAATCTGATAGGCTACCACCATCATGAGATACAGAAGCTAGAATCTGATAGGCTACCACCATCATGTGACAGGGGGGTCGACACCCAGGGTCCTCCTGGGTGTCTGCTGGGTTGGGGGGTGGGCTGCCCCCGGGCGCTTGGGCTCTGCGCTGTGTCTGCCCCGGCGGGGTCAGCAGTTGCTGGTCTTTGTCCGCTGCGGCCTGGGCCCCGAGACCGCGGGGGGGCTCCGGCTGCGTCCACCTTCTGCCGCCCTCTCGGGGGATGCATGTCCGTCCCTTTGGGGAGGGGGGTGGCTGGGGTCCGGGCCTCTGGGTGGCTGCTGGCGGCCTGGTCTTGAACACTGTCCACTTCCATACCTGATCAACTAGCACCACTTCACATTTTTAAATATCGATACCATATCTGCTTATGAAAATATTGCGATATATCTGTGTATCGATATTTTTTTCCAGCCCTCGTCTTTTTTTTTTTTTTTTTTTTTAAATTTAGAAACAGCGGGCTGATCGGTTAAATATTGGTCAAATACCGGTGGGTTGGCTGATGTCTGATACTCAGTTTTAAGGCCAATATAGACCGATACCGATAGGGGGCCGATTACATTGTGCATCCCTAACTGCGGAGTATTTAAAGGCGCTATAGAAGATGTTTTCGGCATTTCAGAAAGCAGAGACTGTTAGCGAGTTTTTGATTAATGCGCATGCGCAACACCAACCTGCTAGATTCCCCGCTCCCTCCTCCATCCACGGAATAACGTGCACGAGCCACTCCGGTGTTTAGCAGACAGCAGCTACGATTCTCCCGTCATGCCACAAACGCAGGTAAAACAGAATGTTGTCTGAACGTCGCTAACTGCTAGCAGAATGATGATGCAGGTACAGCAGTGACGTTTACAGCAGGTAGCTGAGTGCACGCAGCTCCCGGCACGCAGAATCACTCTCGCCAATCAATCACTCTCATTGATCAGTCTCGCCTGTTAACCGTTGAATTGACCGTCAATCACTCTTTCTACAGTAGTAAAGGGGGGGGGGTGTCGGTTCATATATCTATAATTTCCTTCTTTTTTATTTTATTTTTTTTTTATTTTTTTTTTTTCTCTCCATTCTCTTTTATTTTTCTTCTCTCTTTTTTTTTTTTTTTTTTTTTATTTTTTTTTTTTTTTTCAACCTCAATACTTCATTACCTAAGTAATTAAAAATTAATTTTTTTATTATTTTATTTTTTTTATATAAAAAAAATAATTAAATTTTTTTTTTATTTGAGGAACAAAACCAAACCTTCCCCCCAAATACAATCTTCCAAAAAATTTTTCCCTCCCTTTTTTAAAATACATTATTACAAAATTAAATAAATAAAAAAAAAAAAAAAATAAAATTTTTAAAAATTTTTTTTTTAATAATGCAAAATAACAAATAATTCAAAATTTAAAAATGTTTTTCCTTTTTTCTAACCCACTACCCCCTTACCAACTTTTAATTTATTATGAAATTATCATTTTAACATTATAAAAAAATAATTTTTAACTTTTTATTTAAAAAATAAAATAAAAAAATAAAAATATTAATTTCACCTCTTTAATTTAATTATTTTTTTTTATTTTTTTTCTTTTACTTATTTGTTTTTTTTTTTTATATTTTTTTTTTAATATTTTTTTTTCCCTCCCCACTTTTTTTTTTATTCATTATTTTTTTTTTTTTTTTTTCCTTCTCTCCACCCCACCCTCTTTCCCCCCCCCCGCTACGCTTAACCCCTACTATTTATTAGCGGGAGATATATAATTTATTTTTTTTTTAAAAAAAAAAAAAAAAAATATCTTTTGAAATATTAAATTATTTTTTGAAATTAATATGAGAATATATTTACAATTTGGAAATTCATTTTTTGAACACAACCCTAGTAGTAAAAGTAATTGACGAGCCAGTAGACAAATGAAAAATGTAAGGACTGCAGAGATGATTGGAGGATGTTTTCTCAGTCCCATTACTTTCACAGCTGATGTAGGATAATATTTATATATTTAAAGCTTTTAAGTAATCATAGCGTATGAGGTAGTGAACCTAATTTTACTGAATATTTCAGAAATTGAGGAAAGAAACATCTTTTATAATACCTTTAACACAGCAGTGAATAGCAACATGCCCTGCTGGTGCAAACCAGATGTTCCACAGGTGTTCGTTGGTATTCCGGTCCTGTCCATGACTGTACTTATTAATGGTCGTGCCTGCAGTAATAGTCCATTGTAAAACTGAGGAAACGGATAGCCAAGCTCAGTAAACGCGCAGATTTTCTGCAGGCTGATAGCAGCCGTTGTGGACGAGGAGGGACCCGGTGTGGGATGAACCAAATGAGAGTGCAAATGATTCCTTCTTTTCCCTGGATGACATGTTTATCAGACCCTGAAATTGTGTTTGCCTGGCCTCTCTTAAAGAACTCTTTCCAGCTTTGCCAGGAAACAGCATGCGTTCAAGCGAGTGTGTGCTTGCACAAGTTACCAGATTCTACTTTACTTTTCTTAATCACAGCTCACTGATGACGAGTGTTAAAACGCCGGCAAGGACAATCTGAATCTTAACCTGAGGGGAATGACAGATGTCAGCACTTAGTGTGCGGTATATTTCTGGTGAGGTTTAGAGGGAAGACTCGGGCTGCTCTCTCTCTTCCATCCTCCAGCCCGCATCTTTGCCGCGTGTCTCAGTCAGAGGCTTTTGGCCGACTTGGCACTTACCTGACCTAGAAAACACGAAATCTGCAGCTTCCTCAGTGAGTCCACTAAATTTAAAACCCAGCCTTTTTCTGCTCTGTGCTGTATTGTCCCAGAAGCTTTAGACCTGACAACAATTGATAGGACTGCTATCTATAGCAGAACATTGAAGGGGGATGAGGGGGAAGAAGGCAGCGGATTGAAAAGGTAAACAACATGCAGACATCCGCAGGATTTAACAGTAACGCTCTGCTTTGAAGCACAACATGAAAGAGCTTTTTTCCGCTTTTTCTGACCAAGTGATGTGTTCAGCTAATGAGCATTTAACAAGTGCATGTGTTCAAGGAGCAACGTAACATTGAGATTAATTGGTGGGAGGTATAGGTACAAACAGAAGAGCTGGAGGCTGAGGTGGAGTGATGGGTTCAGAGCCATCACTTTTTCCTTTTTTTCCCCCTCACACACATTAAAGATTTAGAGTTGCCAAGGGGGATTTTGGTTTTATTCTTGTTTGTTGACATCGCTGCCGAGAGTTCAGATCCACAAAAGCACCAACACGGTACAGGTCATGCCGTTGTGATTCTTTTAGGACTTTGATCCGCTGTGACATGAGGTTAACCTACTACCTGATACGCCATGAAGGTGGCAGAGACACAAGAGTCTGACCCAACACCGACATGATACCCGTATCCCATCCAGACCAATATATCTGTCAGAGTTCAATGTTATTTCAAATCTGACTTTATGAATAACCAATGAATAACTTTAACTGTTCTCCAGGTTGGAGATTTCTGAGGTATCACTGCTGCTGAAAAAGTTGTATTTTACTCATCTCTGTCATGCCACGAGTTTTGTAAACTTACAATTGTGTCAAAGTGTTTGCCTCCTCCCTGGTTTCTTACTTTTTTTGCATGTTTGTCACACTTACATGTTTCAGATCATCAAACAAATTTAAATGTGAGACAAAGATAACACAAGTAAACAGAAAATGCAGTTTTTAAATGAAGGTTTTTATTAGTAAGGGGAGTAAAAAATCTAAACTTCCACGGCCCTGTGTGAAAAAGTGACCCCCCCCCCCCCCCCCCCTTTGTTAAAACATAAATTAACTGTGGTTTATCACATCTTTGGAAAGCTGAGTTCAATTTCTCTAGTCACACCCAGGCCTGATTACTGTCACACCTGTTCTCAATCAAGAAATCACTTGAAAAGACCTGCCTACAAACCAAAGACATCATGCTGCGATCAAAGAAATCAGGAACAAAGAAACAAAAACACAGCGGAAAAGGTTCCAAAGCCATTTCTAAAGCTTTGGGACTCCAGAGAACCACAGTGAGAACCATTATCCACAAATGGTGAAAACATGGAACAGTGGTGAACCTTCCCAGGAGGGGCCGGCCGACCAAAATGACCCCAAGAGCACAGCGACGACTCATCCAAGAGGTCACAAAAGACCCCAGAACAACATCCAAGAACTGCAGGCCTCACTTGCCTCAATGAAGGTCAGTGTTCATGACTCCCCCATCAGAAAGAGACTGGGGGGCAAAAATGGCTGCATGGCAGAGTTCCAAGACCAACACCACTGCTGAGCAAAAAGAACATAAAGGCTCGTCTCAGTTTAGCCAGAAAGCATCTTGATGATCCCCAAGACTTTTGGGAAAAAACTCTGTGGACTGACGAGACAAAAGTGGAACTTTCTGGAAGGTGGAGGTCCCATTACATCTGGCGTAAAAGTAACACGGCATTTCAGAAAAGGAACATCATAGCAACAGTAAAATATGGTGGTGGTAGTGTGATGGTCTGGGGCTGTTTTGCTGCTTCAGGACCTGGAAGACTTGCTGTGGTAAATGGAACCATGAATTCTGCTTCTACCAAAAAATCCTGAAGGAGAATGTCCGGCCATCTGTTGGTGACCTCAAGCTGAAGCGCACTTGGGTTCTGCAGCAGAACAATGATCCAGAACACACCAGCAAGTCCACCTCTGAATGGCTTAAGAACAACAACATGAAGACTTTGGAGTGGCCTAGTCAAAGCCCCCGCCTGAATCCCATTGAGATGCTGTGGCATGACCTTAAAAAGGCGGTTCATGCTGGAAAAGCCTCCAATGTGGCTGAATTACAACAATTCTGCAAAGATGAGTGGAACAAAATTCCTCCACAGCGCTGTAGAAGACTCACTGCCAGTTATCACAAACGCTTGATTGCAGTTGTTGCTGCTAAGGTGGAACAACCAGTTATTAGGTTTAGGGGGCAATCACTCACACAGGGCCATGGGGGTTTGGATTTTTCCCCCTTAAAAATAAAAATCTTCATTTAAAAACTGAATTTTCTGTTTACTTGTTATCTTTGTCTCACATTTAAATTTGTTTGATGATCTGAAACATTTGAGTGTGACAAACATGTAAAAAACTAAGAAATCAGGAAGGAGGCAAACACTTTTTCACACAACTGTATTTCTGTAATGCATAAAACACAACTTCTCTTTAAAGTTTGAGTTAGTTCCAGTTCTCTACTCCTAAGTAATGCCCAACTTAAAAGTGCTAAAGTGAACCTTGGGATTTGTAGTGTCTATGTACAAAACCCTTTTCTAAGGGAGCCTTTTCCAAGATTCATTTTGATGATAATTCCACTCAGAAGAGGTTTATTATTATCAAAGCTGAAGTAGTACTCTGTTGTTGTCAGTAATGTGCCTGGGTTGCTTCTGAAATAGATTTTCTACACTCAAAACTGACAAGATTAATAATGTAAAGGTTGAACGTCCTGATACATCCATGTTCTAACGCATACAGTTGCAATCAAAATTTTTCAACCCCCATTGTAAACAAGATAAAATGTACAAATTTGTAACTTTTTCCAACATTTTAAATAACTCAACACTGATAATATGAGTGGCTTCTTCTAATTTAGCGCAAAATGTCACTTTTAATGACCACGGCAGTCTCAAAGTTATTCGACCCCTGAACAGAATTCATCATGAGAGTACATGTTTTTAAACCAAGTGGTCTGAAAATCTTGTACTTATATCTTCCCCTAATAAGTGGGGAGGGAAATCTGAAAAAATCGCAAATCAAATTTTTCACTGAGTTTCAGAAGAAGTCCTGGGAGATATTAGGCGGCCATCACAGTCGCCTGACCTGAACCTCTTTGTAAATCTGTGCTGGTATTTGAAAAAGGCAGCTGCAACACGCAAACCCAAGAACATTAGAGAACTGGAGGCCTTTATCCATGAAGAAGGGCTGAGATTCCCCAGAATCGCTGCCAGAAGCTGGAGTCTGGTGATGCATCGTGTTTGCAGCAGGTCAGAACAGCAGAGGGGACCTCCGCTAATTATTACCGTTACCGTCATGAACAGGTTGAATCGTTTTGAGACGGCAGTGGTCAATAAAAGTAACATTTTATGTTGAATTAGGAGAAACCACTTTTATTATTAGTTGTGTGAGTTATTCAAAATATTCTTGTTTGATTTGTTTGTTGCAAAGAGTTGCTAATTTGTTGATTTTGTGAAAAAAACCTTATTTGTAGTTGGAGTTGAATAATTTTGATTGCAACTGTATCTGGGACCAGATCACTGAGGCATTAGTCTGAGTAGACCCCCTCTCCCCACATCTTACAGAGAGATTCAAAGACATTCCCAAACCAGCCAGTGGATGTAATCTCCTGAGTGAGACATGACCTAAGGCCTCCTTCTGGTGGAGCATGTCCAAGACACTTTCCCTGAGATGTACAGAGGCCACTTGACCCGAGACTAAAACAGATCATTAGACTCTTTTTAGTAAGGAATAGAATAGAATAAAAATGTTTGGGTCAAAATTTACGCAGTTCGAAACAGACATTCAGAACAATTAATCAATGTAATCTTGCTCATGTCAATTATTTCAATTATCTCTCTTAAAAATATTTTGAAATGAAATGAAAAATATTTTATTTATCCGAGGAGGGAAATTGAAAAAATAATAAAAATAAAATGCAATAAAAAAATAAAATTAAATAATAAAAAAATAAAAAAAATATTCATTAGATGACCGTATTGTAACTGTGTGTGCTTCCTTACACTTATTTTAAAATAAATATCTGCTCTTCTATTATGAAAATATTTGCAACAAATACTTTCAGTAAGCTATGGGGTCTTTAATCTGCAACAGTCAGATCAGGTTTTATTTTATTTTAATGCTGCATTTAATATCAGGAAAAACACAAAAACGAACTGAATCACAATGACTCCAAAATCCCTTCTAACCCAAAGTGGCTTATCATATCTCAATAAAATATCGATGTGCCGCCTTGCTCTGTTATTGGATATCATAAATCAGCTGTAATGCCGCTGACACCATCATGAGCCCTGGGGGAGGCCGCCGCTGAGGTTTACAAGCGCCGAAAAACTTAAAATTCAATTGCTTTTCTGTGTCAAGTGTCCTTCAGGACGACTCGACACTCTCACCTGCCACCAGCTTATCTCTGTTTATTATAAAAGCCGTGAGTTAGAGTGGAGTGGTACTTGGTAGGATCTGAATTCTCTTCTGAGATGGTAAAACGCTTTGAAACGAACTTCCTGGTTGTTTTCAGCACACTTTGAGGTGCCTGTAAGACTGTCAGTCTTCGTTTGCTTCAGTTTTTTTCCACGTCTCTTCTATGGTACGTTCGGGAGTCTGGGGATAAAAGGGAATTCAGAAAGTAGTCCATCTTGGAGTCTTGAATTTTTTGTTTACTACCCTAATTCCAAAATAGTTGGGGTGCTGTGTAAAATGTAAATACAGCCAGAATACTATGATCTGTGAATCCCATCAAGCCATATTTGATTCCCAGTCAAACATAAACAACATATCAGATGTTGAAACTGAGACATTTTACCATCTAATGGAAAATATTAGCTCAGTTTTTTTTTATTGCAGCAGGGGAAACAAAATAATTAGAACAAAAACCAGGAGCATTTCAGAGAGGCAAACTAATTTTGGAATAATATCAGTTAAAAAATGTTTAATACCATCTACAGTGTATAATATTAATAAACGATCCAGAGAGGACATGCGAGGGACAAAGCTGATGGTCAGAATGTGATGTTCGTCATTTTTAAGTCCTCGGGTAGAACTGCATTAAAACCTGACATGATTCCTTGTTGGAAACCAGCATGGGCTCAGAAAGACCCCCAGAAATCACAACACAGTTCTCCCTGAAATCCACAAATGCGGGTTAAAGCTCTATCATGCAAAGAAGAAGCCTCGTGTGACCTCGATCCTGAAGTTTTTCTGCTCTCTTAGACATAAACTCATTAAAAATGGTCTGAGGCAAAGTTTAAAACTGCTCTGTCGTCAGATGGATCAAAATCTAATTTTTTTTTTTTTTTTTTTTTAGAAACCATGGACGCTGTCCTGTTAAAGAATAACTTTCTTTTTTTCAACCTGGACCTCATTTCTAGGAATTTATACGAGCATTTACTCACTTTAAGACGAGTAAAAGAACAAACGAGTGCTATCGCCCCGTGAGTTCAGAGTTTTGCGGATTACAGTTTGTTTTTTGTCTGGTTAGCTTTTTTTCAGCTTTCAGTCCTGCTTGTTAGCCTGCTGTAGCCGTTGCTGTGGATGGGGCTTCGTTTGAATATTTCCCAGCATGCTTTGTGGCTCTCCCTGTATCACTCTGTGCTGTGAGTTAGGTGCTCCTGGTGACGCATCAGAGTGATGTGGCGAGTACTGTCAATCTGAATTCAACAGAATAAGAAGGTTACTGAAAACTTGCATTGTGAAGACCGTTGCACTAGCGATGCACGATATTGGAATTTTGGTCGATATCAGATATGCCGATATTTTAAAACTCGTGGCTAACTGATAAAAAATAAGCAGTCATTGCAAATAGCATTTCTGTTATCCATTTGCTTTGAAAAATAGGGGTGGGAAAAATATCAATGCACTGAAATATCGCAATATTTTCATATGCCAATATCATATCGATATTTAAAAAAACAGCATCAATCTATTTTACTAACAAAATCTCGCGAGATTTCATCATTCTGTTACAAAATCTGACAATTTTTAATGAATTCTTGTAAGATTTCATAATATAACGATGATATATTGCTAGATATTAGTCAAATCAATCGATACCATGTTGATATATCAGCATATAAAAATATGATTGTAGCTGCCATCAGATTCAAAATGAGCTCATATTTTCCATGAAATGGTGAAATGTCAGTTTCACATTTTACACATATTTACATTTCACGCAACATCCCAACTTTTTTAGATTGTTTTTTTTTTTTTTTTCATTAAACCAAATGAAATAAAACATATTGGGCTTAATTAACCTACTAACTTGGAGAAAAAACTCTTCCTCCAGTTAAATCGGATGCCTTTGAGTGAAAAGACTGAATCATCTTTTGACGTTATATCTCCGTCACCCGTGGAATCTGTATCCAGTGGCCTTCAGAATTAACATCCTCCACCCATGTGAGTGCAAGTGGGCAAAAAGAGCGAAGTTAGAGCTGGACACTTCATCTCAGTGGGATTTAAAATTAGTTTCATGATCTGCAGCAGATGGGTCATGCTAGCAGATAGGTCACCTCGAGCCTCGGTGGAATTTCTGAGACTGCCCGAGTGTCGCTTACATTTCTAAATTCCTTTTCTAGGTGTGACACACCTCCAGTTTGGTCCTTTTCACTGAAAAGGTGACCGCTTACCGCAGGTTTTGGAAGTGGAAAGCTCAGAAGCTGTTTCAAACACTGTGGGTGTATTTTGCTGGTTTTATTTAGAACGGGGGATGTTTTGCTGTGGTTTTTATCCGTCGGAACGGCGTCTGTCTGCCTGCCAGCTGCCCGGCTGACCCTGTGGAGAATAACTGCAGGAAACAGCCTGCCAAGCTCCTCGTTATTACTGCTTTCTACTTTCTTAGCACTGATTAAATAATGATTGTGCTGCCGAAAAACAAAGTTAATGTCATGCTTCAGAGCTCAAAACAATTAACGACGGCCACTGCAGCTGTTGTGATGCAAAAGGGGCTCTGTTGAAGCGGCTGTCTTTGAGGATGAGATAGAAAGGTGCCACACCTTTCCTTTAACCCCCCACATCAAAAGCCTCTGCTCTTCCAGCACTGTCCACAGAGAGATCGATAGGTCCCACCCTGATGTTTATCGTATGCATGTGGCGGGCTGACCACCTTTAAAAGCTCTCTTTAGGAGAGATAAACAGGTGCGATGTGCAGCTGGTAGTCAGAGATTACAGCCGACGGTGTAACGGTGTGTGTGATTTCGGCCTGAGCCAGAGCGGTCATCCTGCATGCTGCCTGCACACGTGGAATCTGAATGGGAAACCTGGACACAACCCATTGATTGTGTTTGCTCATGAACCACATCGCCATTCCCTGGTCCATGAAAGCTGTCAGAAAGGTGCAGCGCTGAATTAACTGGACTGAAAAGGAGAATTTTCATTTATAATTTGTTTATAATACAGCAAGTTAAAACACTATCTGTTTTCATCTGCAAACAAAAGGAAAATGACTGGATAAAATAATACAATTTTATTTTTAATAAATGAAGAAAGGATTAATAAATAATATAGCGAATTCTAGCAAGAATTTTAAAAAAAAAATTGGGATATTTTCATTCACTGATGTCATTTTAACATTTAAAAAGAAGTATCAATCTATTTTATTAATGAAATCTCGCAATATTTAATCTTTCTGTTACGAAATCTTGCAAGGATTTACGAAATATCATGATATTTTGCAACAGAACGATGAAAGCTCGTGAGATTTTGTAAGTAAAATTGATCGATATTGTGTTTTTAAATATCAATATGGTGTTGGCATATGAACATATCGCAATATTTCACTGTATCAATATTTTTTCCCACCCCTATTTTTCAAAGTGTCGGAAACGGATAACAGAACTGCTATTTGCAATGACTGCTTATTTTTTCAGCTTTTATATCGGTATCGATATCAGTTATCGGCCAAATGAGTTTTAAAATATCGGCATATCAGATATCGGCCAAAATTCCAATATCGTGCATCTCTACTGTTTTGCTCAGGGTAGTACATTTACATTTTATTTAAAAAGTGGCTTCTCAAAGTACCCTGTCAGCCCTAATTTTACTACAAGACAAAGTATAAATAATACTGCTCTGATCATTAATACAAAGAAGAAAATGGATCCTAACAGCTGAGGTGAAGCAGACTGATGTTTGCGCTATCTTTTGCAGAGAGGAGCATTTTTATGTTGATTCCTGTTTATTTAGTTTTTGTCAGCCACATTTTCTTTGGATCTTCTGAGGTCCTGTGGACAGCATCGTGACTTTCTTTGGCTGAAGGACTCGTCCTGGCTTAAAGCTGGTAAACGCAGAGCTTTGTAAATCATTAGCCAACTTTTTCCCTCTTTTGCAGCCAGTTAATGAAGATGTTTGGCCTCTCAAAGCAGAATTAACGTTATCTCTGACCAGTATTCAAAGGTAATCTGCATGGCAGGTGCTCCTAAATTAGAATTTAACAATGAAAATCTTGCTTTAATTTTAATAGTTGGCAGGCTCTCGCTGGCTATCAGCATTTTAGAGATAATATTACAGAAATAATTAGACTTTTGTATCCGCGACTGGGCTTTGCCTGTGGCTCAGTCCTGTGCTGGCACGTTGCAGTAATAGCTGGTATCTTCCATCTCAGCTGATTTGAGTCAAGCTGAAAATGTCTCCATTCATATGCAAATGACTTGCAAAGCATTTTGCATCCACCCTCTCGCCTCTAAATTGTTACTTTTTTCTGCTCTATTCAAAACTTGTCTGGCGCATTGAATTGCAAATATACTCTATGAATAAATGAATAAATCCTTTTTAAAGTCATGGTTTTACTCAGCTGACCAGATACTGAGGATTGTACATAATACGGGGCTAATAGGAAGCGACTGACTGTGTGTATTTGATTGTTTGGGAAAGGCAGTAAGGTTACACTCACCGCAACTCAGAGTCATTAATAATACTCTAGAATGATGTAATGCAGGGTTCTGTGAAAGAACAGTAGCAGAACCTGGTCGGCACAACACAATCATATTAAAGAAAACACGAGGCTTTCCAAAATAAGAGATTCTATATTACTGACACCATGCTGTAGTTTTTACATCATACAGCCTTTATTCCTTTCTCTTTTTTTGTGTACTTCTTTTTTTTTTGGAGTACAGTGAACTCATGGTCATGCTCTAGAAAGCAGTCGGATGGCGGCGATTTTTAATTCAGCTCTATTTGTGTTGCGTCAATTCACGACAATGTCATCTCAGGGCTTGGCAGGCAGATGAATTGGAGTCGATTCATGAAAGCTTTGCAAATTTGACCCGGTCCAATCCCCAATCCTGAGCAAGCACGAAGTCGTGGCGAGAAGGAAAACACCCTTTTAACAGGAGGAAACAACCTCCGGCTCATGAACGGCGGCCATCTTTCTTGACCGGCTGAGGTGGAAAGGATTTAGACCATGTCTACACGAAGTCAAAACGAACACCAAACGCTCATATTTTCCAGACCGTTTGTCGTGAAATAAATGTGATTGACCACATGAGTGCATGGAAAGGCTGCAAAATACATGCCTGGCCTGTAAGTGGTGCTAAAGCAAGAATAGGCGAAAACAGGTGGTGAAATACTGGGCATGTGCAGAAATACAACGTTAAACAACCAAACCGAATGCTCCCATCTACGGTTGCGATCCGCCAGAAACCCCCAAAAAGAAGAAGGTTGAACAACCAGACTGAAAAAATGGCAGCAAGTACGAATGGGCGAACAGGTACGAGCAGCATTCAACCCTGTACGGCGCCGTTGTTGTTGTGATGCTGAGTGTAGCGCATGCGTGTTTAGAGGCGAAGCTATGACGCATGCATGTAAGAAAAAAGAAATGCGGTCAGAGCTTGAAGATGGAACCCAAAAACGGCGTTTCAAAATCTTCCCTCTCTGAAGGCTTGATAAAACAAAAGATAGTTGACAGACCCCCGAAATGCCGGTTTCGTATGGATGAGACGCTGGTTTGGTGAAAAATTAGTGAATTTAGGCCAGAATTTGACTTTATGTGGACGGGACCTAAATCATTGACAGAAATTAGATAAATTAACCAACACTGAGATGGAATAAGATTTAAATTCAAATGATCAGTAATAGGGCTGGAAAAACAACACTAACGATTTAATGCGACTATTATGTTTGGACATTTTACTAACCGGAGTTCGTTTCAGCCGCCGCGGGTCGTGCGGTCCCGATAACCGCGGTTGGACTTGCATTTCCTCCACGCAGTGCGTTTTCCCCAGCCAACAATAAGATTTCACCAGATTTTTTTCTTTTAATTGAAAGAAGAATTGACCTCGTAAGATTACCTAGTAGTTGACCTGAGTAAGACGGGAGTAAACTACCGAGCAGCTTTTTTTCGTTCTTTTTTAATTGGAGGGAGCTCCGATCCAGTCTGGGAATAAAACGGACCCACAGTTGGCTTTCTTCTTACTAATAAAGTAAATGTGATGTATGACGGAAATAAGGATGCATGATATTCCAATGCTAATTTTTTAGCATGTAAATGTAGCAATATGAAAGCCGTATGACTGTTCCCGGGGAAGAAATGCTCTATTCACTTGTTAAATTTAGCTGATGCGGTAATTTTATAAGGTAAATGTGGTCTCAGATTGTGAATTTAGATGTTTAAACTACAATCAAGCATTAGCCTGTTGTTACCGTTAGCATACAGTCCGTCAGTTTACTCAACGATCAAACCGTAAACAACTTGCAGATTTGTAACTTTATTACTTCAGTAGACATTGTGTCTCTCACGTGTAATGTGGGTTAAAGTAGAGACCAAGGCAGTCGAAGCAGCTCATGCGTGTGCATGACATTAGCGTCATTTCCACTTGTCGCCAGAGGGGGCAAACTTCCGGAAAAAAGCAGGAACTTTTGCTGTACATCTTTAACAAAACAAACAAAACAACCTATTCAAAAGGTCGTCCAAAATAAAGCATGTGTTTGCACAGGAGCTTTGTTGGAGCACGTCTTTGGCAGATGCATAGTTGTAGTTCATTACCATTGGTTAGGGGGTGGGGAGGCAACGGCAGTGCTGCATTTGAGGCCGCTTTAAAAAAAAAATCCGGGAAGAATGAAAACTTATATTTGTGAAGCAGCTCGTGATTGAAAATGCTTCAGAATCGTTGTGGGTAGAAATGAGATCACATGCATGTGTGAGTTGAGATTGTGATTTTTTTTTAAACAATTGTTTGTGCAGTCCTATTCTAATATATAGATTATTGCAGAATCGCTGTATCGTGATATTGTCGTTATTGTACGCAAAATATCATGATAGTATCGTATTGTGAGGTACCTGGTGATTCCCACCCCTAATGTCTACTGGGTGCTGTGAATCCAAACACATTCTCCAGTCTGTCACTCACATCTGAATATTAAGATCTTTATTCAAAGATGGATGGATGGATGGATGGACAGATGGACAGATGGACAGATGGATGGATGGATGGATGGTTGATTGATTGGTTGGAACTTGTTACCTTATTTGAAAATGTTTTCATGTCTTGAAAACCTGTCTCTTTACCTGTTATATGTGGGCATCATCCTTCTGTGGAGGATTTATTTATCTTTAATCTATGTGCAGGTGCAGCAGACTTGGTTTCTTGGGGGAAAAAAGTGAAATTCTGTCTGTGCTGAACTCAGCATCTTTTATAAAAGAGGGTCTGGAGCTGCATGTTATCATGCTCAAGGCTAAAATAAGCCTTATAGGACTTCTGGAGTGTGGTTGGGCTGATAGGGGGAGTATTAACCCCACATTTTTAGGTTTGATTCCGCAGCAGGCTAATTTTATTCCTTAATATTCCTCATGTTTAAATGGAAGAATGTTCCTGTTGAAAGTGTGTTTTCTGGCATCCTCTGGGGCTTTTTGTTAGGAACCTCAGAACAAGCGAGGGCTGTGATTACCCGATGCCATTCCACACTGATCTCTTGGCTTGTGACCAACAATCGGCCAGTTTCCATCTTTGCCAGCTATGATCAGAGTTTTTCCAGGTCAGGCAAGGATATCCATGTGCACAGCAACTTGGACCGGTGTTGCCAACTTTTTCATGCGCTTCATCTTCACTTGTTTATTAAAAGAAAGAAAAGTCTGCCCCACTGCAGGAACTCCTCTCTGCTGCTCGGTCGGTCGTGGAGAACAGCGGCAGCAGCCTTTCCCAGTCTTTTCACTGTGGTTTATTTCAGAGGGTTGTTGCTCTCTGTCACTTCTAACTTTCCCTCTGAGTGATCATTATACATGTAATCATGACCTAAACCCCGACGCAGCTGTTGTCTTCAACATTTGTTAATCATGACCATAGACTGTATATAATTACTGGACGTAGCTTCCGGTCTCTTCTGAATAGAGAAATGTGAAGCCAGGTGGGCGTGTCTTACCGTCGCCATCTTGCCGTGTCACGTACGTCGTCACTCCAGGAAAATACTAAAATGGGCACAGCGCGGCCGCGGGGCAAATGATTGACAGCTGACGTACTGTGGGCTAAACGCTAACTGAGCTAACACGAAACTAAGAGGAGCTAACAAAGATAAGCCCCCTAAGCGGCATGGTTAAGGTAAGACATGCTTAGACTTGCAATTCGCTGACTAAACACCGCCGTTGTGCGACTCTGTAACAAACTGAGACCTTATTAAGAGCAAAGAAGGAGCTAACTAGGAGCCTCCGGTCGGCAGGCGGAGCTTCCGGTCTGCCGCATGTCAATCATAAGGATACGCCCTTAATTATGTGTAATTTGAAGAATAAATAACATCTAAACGAATGAGTTATAAAAAAATTCACCCCCCTCACAGTTGACATGAAGGTAAACTTGACCTAATAAACCTAAAATGATTTTTTGAACCAGGCTGTAAACCTGTTTATTTCTGCTGTGAAGTTGGCGTTTTTAACATGGGAGTCTATGGGGATTTGCTCGCTCTTGGAGCCAGCCCCTAGTGGATGAAGGGAGGATTACACTATTTACAACAAGTAAGCGAGCTTCACTGTTCTGAGGCGGAGTTTGCCCCTTGATCATGACTCTTTTTTTTCGGATACTGTTGCTCTGCTGTAATAAAAATCAGGAATTAAACAGATCAGTCTCACCAGAAAGCATCTAATACACAGATTTGTCTAAGATCTAGTCACGTTATGACATATGGTTGTAAATTGTGAGCCGCTAATGTCTCCCAAGGCTCCTGTTTTTCTGTCAGCCAGCATTAATGTGACTTGACAGGAATTGTGAGGCACTGGTACAGGAACGTGTGAACCGTTACCATGTAGAGGCTTGTAGCCGTCTAAACGTGTTTTATAACATGTAGCTTTGTAGATGAATTTTAGCCTCGGTGTACTTTTTAACTCTGCAGCCTACACACTCAAAAACAGAGGTACGAGACAGGAACATTTTTGTGCCTGTAGGTACATTTTTTACAAATGTTCTCTCAAAAGTACAATATTGGTCTTTATGAGGCCAGAAGTACCTATATACTATGAAAAAGGGTCCAAAGTAATATAAAGTACAAATTTGTACCATTTCAACTAGGGCTGGGAAAAAAAAATCAATACACTCAAATATTGCAATATTTTCATATGCTGATATCATATCGATATGTAAAAATGTGGTATCGATCTTTTTTACTAAAGAAATCTCGCGAGATTTCGTTGTTCAGTCAAGAAATCTTGTGGGTTTTTGTGAAATCTCGCGAGATTTTGTAAGATAACGGTGAAATCTCGTAAGATTTTGTTGGTAAAATAGATCAATATTGCATTTTTGAATCTATATAATATTTTATAATATTTTATTTTTTTTTTTTTTTTCCCTTCTTCCTTCCTTCCCCTTTGGTGTACGTGGATAATTGAAAAATGTATAATTATTATAAATATATATAAATATTAATATATATAAAACTATATATTTATATATTTTTTTTTATTTTATTATAATTATAATTATAAATATATATATATTTATATTTATTTTTTTATATTTATATTTATATAATATTTTTTTTTTATTTTTTTTTTTTTTTATTTTCTTTATTTTTTTTTTTTTTTTTTTTTTTTTTTTTTTTTTTTTTTTTTTTTTTTTTTTCTTTTTTCTTTTTATTATAATATAAAAAAAGAAAATACAGAAAAAAAATTCTTATATATCTTACCCCCACCCCCCCCTCTTTACCCTTTTTTTTCCCTTCCTTCCTTCCTCGTTTCAAATCTAATTTTTTTACTTACAATCTAATCCCTTCTTCCCCTTTTTTTTTTTTTTTTTTATTTTTTTAGAGGGGGTCCATTTTTTTTTTTATCCCCGCCCACAGAGAACCAAAAGATCTTATTCTTTTTTTTTTTTTTTTTTTTCTCCTCCCCCCCCCCCTCTTGCTCAAACAAACAAAAAAAATTTAAATCTACCTCATTTTTTTCTCCTTTCTGGCGCAGAGAGCGCACAAGCCTACTACTCATTTTATTTGATGGGGGGGGAGAGAAAAAAGAAATAAAAAAAAAAATAAATTAAAAAAAAAAAAAAAAAAAAAAAAAAAAAAAAACAAATAAAAATAAAAAAGAAAAGAATGCTGCTAAAAGAAAAAAAAGTAAAAAAAGAGGGGAGGGGGTTTTTCCACGGGGGGGGGCGTGCTTGTGCACCTAAGCAAAACAGGCTGAGTAGATGGAGGGAGTGATGGAATGAGGGATAGCCAGAGACGTTTCTGTCCACTGTTATGTTGTGAAACAAACTTGTGGCTTATTCAGCTAGTAAATAATTATTTTGCCTCCAAAACTCTTTTCTCAGTGTTGTTTTTGTTGTTTCATAGAAGTAAACAGCTGTTTAGATGATGGTGTCACTAAAGTAAAAAAAAATAATATTGGCAACAAAGACACTTTTCCACTTGAAGCAGCATTTACAGCTCGTTTTCTCAGCTTTTTGGCCAAAAGAAGGAATTTTCACTGCAACAAACCCATGTTCTACTGCAGATTACTAAAGAATGGAAAAAGCTAGAAACAAATGTTTTTTTCTGATAAAAGAAGAGAGTCTAAGCTTTCCTTTGGTACATTCAGTGTTTGCAAATAAAAAAAGAATGCAATTATTTGTATACCGCATCAACCCATATCTAATTCTTAATAGAACATAAACAACATATCAGACATTGAAACTACGGCATTTTAGCATTTCATGCACAGTATAATTGATTGTGAATCTGATGGCAGCAACAAGTCGGTCAAAAGTCGGAACAGGAGCAACAAAAGGCTGCAAAAATAACAGGAAAAAACTATTGGTAAATTAAAGGTTAGATAAATAATACAAGGACAACACTAACCTGACAATTTTAGAACTCCAGTGTTCGTGTTTGTGCATGCATGTGTGCATGCATCAGCATGTGCATCTCACAATGCATCCTGCACCAAAGCCAGTGCATACAAGCCTTGGCCATGCATAATTACAAGCGAAGTAAGAACAAATATGTTATATCATGTTATGACATACTCATATGTTAAAATATGTATGACATCTAATCAAAGGAACAATAAAAACTGAGCTCTGAAGGTGGCTCATTTTATACCGATATAACTGAATGTATCTTGGTAAAATGAGCCACCTACAAAAGATGCTTTTATATAGAAAATAAAGCTAACAAAGTGAAATTTTACAATCCATTTGGTGGAGTGAATTGCAAAATGTAAAATAAATAAGCTATTTGAGATATACACCTTTTAGACAGTGACTTATTGACCTTATCATATTTAAGAAGAATTTGTCTGCCAGACCCTCAACTCGGTTTTCTGCGGCCTGGATGCAAAACGTGGTCCCGCCTACATCAGCAACCACAGACCGATCAGATTAAATGTTTTTGCACGAGGCAGAAGGATTGCAACGTTGTCCTGTCTGAGCTGTGACGGCTGATGAGGGCTCATGGGGGCTCGGAATAAGATGGATGTAATTTCAGGGAGCAAAACCTTCAGAGGTTAAGCTGAACTGAACTTGCTCAGTAACAGAGATGAGAGAGAGGAGTTCCTGTGTTCAGGTGGATTGATCATAGTCTTTTATCGAGGAGATAGCTGAAATTTTAGTCTTGCAGGACAGAGTTTGATGTTGAAATAAAAACAAAAGTAGCTGAAAGCCGAACACATTTCTGAAAGGAAGTCGTTGGAGAGCGAACCGACAAAGCAGTGCCACACATTTTCACTTTGTGCTTGAAGAATTCATGAGCACAATTACGTTAATGGTGTTTTATACTGTAATGGGTTTCTTGTTAATGCCTCATTTACCTTGGTGTTCATTTTTTAAAATCTTTCCCCCTGTTATATTAAATGGAAAAACACTCATTGCAATGGCAAGAAATAATGTAAAAATCTTTCATCATGAAGTGCAGTTCCAGTGTAATGTGAACAAAACAAAAGCATTTTGAGGTAAATCATTTTAGGCGAGCATCATTTTCATGAAAAATGTTGCAGAATGCATCTGCACAGCTGCACAAATACCCATCTGGATGGGAAAGAGACACTGCCTGCCAATTGGCAATTCTCCCTCTTTTTGTAAGAATGAAAGACGGAGCAAATGAGGAAATGACGGGCTGAACTTTGCAGTGTATCAGAGCTGAATAGAACAGCCATTAGACTGAAATGAAACCTGTGGGAAGATCCGAGGTGGACGATTCAGTCAGCAGAGGAGAAATGTCCATTACAAAATCTTTTACATTTTATTTGATGTCTTAAAAGTGGTTAACTGCTTCACATCAGTTGGAGGCAGGTTGTAGGACTGCAGAGATCTGAAAAGAATCAGCAGTCATGATAAAGTCATTTTCACTGTCGTGACACCACAGAAATCTGTCAGGATCATGTTAATCAATGTCATGAAAACCATTTCTTAGTTTCCCTCTGATCCTCTGAATGTTTTACCAGTGGTACAACAGGTTGGCGTCACCATTACTGAATGCTTTTAATGCTTTGATTTGACTGTTTTTCATTGTTAATACTTGTTGTGGACCAACTAGAATAGATCCAATAGCCAATCAAGCTCTACACTAAGCGTCTTCAACATTTTCCAGGCCAAGGACCCCCAAACTAATGGAGAGATGGTGCAAGGACCTCTACTTATGTATAAAATTGTGTGTTATGCAGTATTAAACTGTTCCTATAGTGCCTTGTAGAAATGTAACTTATTGCATTCAGTACTAAGGTATTTAAATAGGTAGAGGCTGTTGTGCCTGTTGTTCTTGTGGTTTCCTTATTTTGTCGTCTTAAAAAATCGACCCATTTTTTAAAAAAATTTTCTATACAAAACACGAGCTGAAAGCTGCTAACAGAACCAGACGGATGTGTCACATATGGATCGATGACCGTGTCCTACTATTATCAGGAAATCTCCCATAAATATATATTATATTTCAGCCTTGAGCCTTGATTCTTTTTTTTTCCAATCCTCAAGACGTTACAGAACAACTGCATAACATTTAAAAAATATCTTCGTAATTTTCTGTGTTTTAAAAAATTTACAGAGGAAATATAAAAAAAAATGTCAATCAATCAAAACTTTTGGGACCCCCTGCAGTACCTCTGCGGACCCCCTGTTGAAGATCTCTGCTCTACACAATGACCCATTGACTTGTGTTGTAGCAGCGAGATTTGGAAAACCTGCTGGATTGCGGCCCTCGTAGGACCCTGGAGTAGGGTTGGTGAAAATACTGAATAATTGATTCATTGCAATATTTCCCTGCGCAATTCAGTATCAATCCAATACTGTAAAAAAAATGGAGGTAGTATCCGGTCACGTCTGAAAAAAGGAAAGAGAAGCCAGTTGGGCGTCTCCCACTGTCGCCATCTTGCTGTGTTGCGTGTGTCGTCACTCCTGGAAAATACTAAAATGGGCAAAGACAAGGCCGCTCCGAGTCGTGGGGCAAATGATTGACAGCCAAGCTAATGCTAATCTAACTAATCCGAAGTGAACAGGAATGAACGAAGCTAGACGGATTAAAGGTAAGTCTCAGACTGCTCAAACTTGCTGTTAACCAGCTAAAAACTGCTGTTGTGCAACTCTCTACAGGCTGAGGCCTTCCTGGGAGCAAACAGGGAGCTAACTGTTAGCCTCTACGGCTAAAATCGACATCCAGTATGCCGCTTGTTAATCAAAAGGACACACCCCAAATTACATGTAATTTAGGGATTAAATACCATCTCAAAGGATGAGTTATGAAATAAAAATTCACCTCCTTACAGTTAACGTGAAGGTAAATTTGACCTATTAAACCTAAAACGATTTTTTGAACCAGGCTGTAAACATGTTTATTTCTGCTGTAAAGTTGGTCTTTATAACATGGGAGTCTGTGGGGATTTGCTCTGTTTTGGAGCCCCTAGTGGATGAAGAAAGAACTACAGTTATTTAACTTAACTTTAATGCTAGATCTCCCTCCTCGCCAAAAGGGTTGGGTGTGTTAACGATATGATCTGCCCAGAGACCAAGTTGACTTCATTTTGGATTGGCTTCAACCTTATTTGGCCATAACTTTGGTCAACCTGCCGCTAGCTAGCAGTTGGAGTTTGCTAAGCGGCTATCTGTTAGCGTCATGGGCACTTCAGACGGTGAGCGTACCCCCCAAAACTGTTAGTTGTCATTAAGGCTGCACAATATTGAGAAAATTTGCGATATGCAATAACACTGTTGGAACTTGCGATGACGATATGAAATACTTGGATATGCAGTGTTTATTAGACACCACATATTCTGTAGCCTATTGAGATAACAAGAAAAAAAACAGATTAAATATATTTAGCTATTGAAACACACAGCTGTGTGTATGTACAGCTGCGACTGGAGCATCATCATATCCTTTCTGTATGCAAACATAGACCCTATTAGATATTGCAGTTTAGGCCATCTTTGCGCTATGTTTATTGTGCCGACTAATATTGTGATGACGATAAATTTGTGATGTATTGTGCAACCCTAGTTGTCAGGGCACCTTTAGATCAATACTGAATCAAATTGATATTGAATTGAATCACAACCCAAGGAATTGAAATCAAATTGTATCAACTTGAACTGGTCCATGACTAAATGCGCTAAATTGCTGCTATGTGATTAGCTGATTACCGTTTTTTCTGGACTATAAGTTGCTCCTGATTACAAGTCGCACTGAACTATAAGTCGCATTCATTTATTTAAAATAGGGTGATTTTTGGATTTTTCATATCCAACTTGTTACAGAAAAAAATTACCCTATCAGTCCAATTCCCAAGTTAATGTCTGTAAAAGATCTTAAATATCATAACAAAGAAGGATAATTGTGTTTTTTTATTATTTGTTCCACCACACAGGCAGTACAGCCAGATGTCCAAAATGAACTCCTCTCACTGAGATTAGGCTATTTTGGGATTTTTTGCCCTTGGAGCAGAATATAGTCGTCACAAGACTATAGTGCCCTCTTTTGAGATTAGACGGTAATATTTACTCCTTGGCTCATGTCAGTGAATATGACTTAATACTTAAAAATATGTTAAATTGTATATATTTTGGTATATGTCGCACAAGCCGCCAAACTATGAAAACAAAGTGAGAGTTGTATTTCAGAAAATACAGTAGATATTTGTGTCAACAAGCAGTTGAACTTGTGTCTAATAAAGTGTCAGTTTACACTGACATTGTCATGTTACTCAGGTTATGACCCCTGCAGGGATGTCATGATTACAGATTTTCTTAGTACAATTATTGTCAAAGAAATAATCAAGATTTTACTATTATAGTGATCATTAGAACTTAATTCCCAAACACTATAAATGTGTAAAATCACATGAACACTCCTTAAAGAATAACTTTCTTCTTCTTTTTTTTTAACGTGCATTTATTCATCTGTAAAATTTCTGTATCACTTTGACTCCTCCAGGAGATATTTTGTTGAGTTGTCCTTTGGCGTGCATCCATACAATGGGAGAGACGGGGCGGCCTCTCTGTAACACGTTAGAGATCATCCCTACGAGCCGTTGGACAGACGTGTTGCTAAAATAACTTGCACCTCTCCGGAGTTGTCCTACTTCTGACCTTTTCCAGATGTCTTCTGTCAAAAACCACCAAACTTGTTTTGAATGAATAACGAGAGCATTTGTTCGGAGGCTGCGTGGGCGGCACGCCTCTGTTCATTAGAGCTGCTCAGCGTGTCAGCATTTATGCGCGAGTGTAGGGTATCCATCCCTGCCGTCGCATTAATCAGCAGCTGAAGGATGCTGTGGGCTGTTTTCAAAACATATTCTATTTGCATAGCTGCGTGGCCGCCTCTGTGGAGCTGAAACTACTTAGATGCCACTGCCATCAGATCTGTGTGCACCGTGTCTCCATTTAAGATGTTTTTCTCTGTACAAATCTCTTCAATATGCTTATCTTTCTCTAACCTGTTTAATTTTTTCTTCCCCCGCTCCTTCCCCCGTTTTTCTCCAACCCATCTCTTTCTCTGCTGCAGGTATGCATTGTGCAAAAGAGGGACACGGAGAAGATGTACGCCATGAAGTACATGAACAAACAGCAGTGCATAGAGAGAGATGAGGTCCGAAACGTCTTTAGAGAGCTTGAGATCCTACAGGAAATTGAACATGTTTTTTTAGTAAATCTCTGGTGACTATCCTGTTTTTACACTTTCAGTGTGGTCTGCTGTCGCCCGTGTCGATCGCCTGCTGCTTTGCCTGCCTGTGCATTTCGTACGCTCAGCCTTTAGACTCCCCAAAGACAAGTGCATGCTTTCTCTCAAAATCTGCTGCAGCCTTTAAATAGATGTACTGTTTGTGAATATTCCTGATGGCACACGCACACATTTGGCACTAAGTAATATATATATATATATATATATATATATAAAAACCCACAAAGTTTTGCTTAATTAGGCTGAAAACTGATTTTTTTTTTTTCCAGCAGAAACCCAACAGCTATTGAGTTAAACTATTTAGACAAGAGGTATTTGAAGTTATTAATTTAGAATCTGGGCTCATGAAGCACACATTTGATAATTACCGTGGTTTGAAATGACCTCGCTCTCCCCTCGAGTCTGATATGTGGCTGAATGGAAGCTGCTGTCATTATTCAATGCTAATTTTCAGTCAGGACACATTTCTAAATGTAATTTGGGGGACCTGGCACGACATTCACGGCGTATTACACAAAAGCACTTTACTCCCCATGTAATTGGCAGAATAGTAATCGTGCATGTGCATATCTTCCCTGAGCGATCGCTGCCAGGGTATTTTGCCGCTCGCACCTTCCATGATGAATTGATTGCATGCTGAAGACGTGTAGATGAACCAAGACGAAGTCGTGTCTTGGGCTGGTTCCCTCGCTGAGCTCTGAATGATTTAAGTTGAGATTACAGTATGCTTCGGCACGCTAAAGGAGCAAACTGAGGCATTTTAATGAGTGTACAGTAGTTAATCAGTATTATTTATTTTTTACAATTCCCAGCAGTATTATCTGGCTGCCAGAACCTTCTGTGTTCTAGTTTTCCATGTGCTGGGCTGCCCCACTCTCCCACTCGTCCTCTGCATCCAGCACTATTTTGAGTGCCCATTAGTGACAAACACACTATATCACTGCCGCTATGTGGGAATGAAAAGTTTCACACCTCCGAGACGGCCCTGTCCATCTTAGAAAATTCTACTCAGTTGTCCAAGACGAAAAGTAAGAATTATTTAGAAACTTGTGTTTAACACGGATAAAAAGCTGCAGCGGCTGTGCTTGATCACACGGTATTCAACCTTTTTGGAGGGAAGAAGTCAGCCATTTCAACACTTGAAGGACACATCTCCACTGCCCGGCCAAAAGAAAAGTCACCACCTGGATTTAACTGAGCAAATAGGTGCGAGCCTCCTATTGGATAATTACTAGGGGTGCAACAATGCACGTGTTTGTATGGAACCGTTCAATACAGGTGTGTGTCGAACTGTGAGCACTGTGTATCGAATATCGAACAATACAGAGTTTAAATTTATTTGATCAACTTGTGTTCTGACTATGAGCTCTGTTAGAGCTGGGCGATAATGGCCAAAAATGAATATCACGATATATTGAGCAGTTAACCTCGGTAACGATAAATGGACGATAAACCTACCTATAAACCAGCCAAAACAGACAAAAGCAACTTTAATTTCATTTTATTAACAGATATTCTGCCTTAACTGGAACTAACTCAAATGAGTTAGATTCTGATTTACATATGAGCAAATATTTCGTTGTGTCCATGAAAACCAGTGCTGAGTCTCCCATTAAATGCACACACGACTACAGATTAGCATGAATGCTAACTTAACATTGAAAAACCCGTAGACAGGCTAACGCAATTAGCATCACTACCGTTGTCAAAACATTTAACACAAACAACGTTCCTTCAAACGTTAATCACTTTATACTGACATCAAGTAAACGTCACTGATCATTTACAGACATATGTTGTACAGAAAACATGCAAAAGATGATGGAAAGCACGAAGCTCCAGTGCAGGAATGTCACGTTACAAGAAACTACGGCAAGTTTGAGAGCACAAAAACGTCCCGTGCGGCAATTCCACTCCCGGTTTTCTTAAAGGTGCCATGACATCAAATTTCACTTTTCTGGGGTTTTGGGTGTATAATATGATCTATTGTGCTCTGATGAGGCCATGTGAATGTCCAGAGTGAGAATCAAAGTTCCTGTTTATGGTCTGTCAGCTTTGTCTCTCTGCTCAGAAACAGTTGAATCAGACTGCAGGCTATCATTCTACGTAGTTCTATCATTCTACGTAATTTAATTGCTCCAATAAGAGCACACTATCAAGTAAACAGCGCGCCCCCCCCCCTCTCTCTCCCAACGGTTTATGCACCGTCCGCTCCCCCCCCTCCCCTCCCTGTCTGATTCAGCTGCATGTATGGAGCTAGTAGTAACTTCTCTGCAGTCAGGTCTGGATTTTCAAACAAATGGATTTAAAAAGCAAACTTCTGCAGCAACACTGAGGGAGGGGGCCACAACCTTGTCATTACCTGTAAGTTTATTTATTTTCTAAATGCTGTCTTGTCTGATAAACGTAGCTCACACTATCTGAACTGCCCATGTTGCTAGCAGTTAGCCTTTAGCAAACTCCGACCGCAGCTTGACCTAGATTCTCCAAATAAGGTCATATCGAAATAAGATGTAGCCAATCAAAATGAAGTCAACGTGGTCTCCGGGTAAAGCTCCATATCATCACCGGACCCAACTGTATTACTGAGGAAGTGAGGTCTGGCTTTTCAAAACAATACTCCGCTGTAAAAAATGCCGTTTTTTTTTCTTTGGAGTATTTACGTATGCAGTAATGCCAACAACATAAACTAGTTTTTAACTGTTATGTCATCACTCCTTTAAAGGGGCCGCAGCACCGAACATACCGACATGGGAAAAAATGACACCGGTTATTGCTGTAAATGTCTGTGTCTGTAAATTTTCGGTTTATCGCCCAGCCCTAAGCTCTGTGTTGAAAACTCAGTGGATCTGCCTTCTGCTACAAACAGATCTGCCATCTGGAACTCTTTGGTGTTCATGTTGAGTATGATCCCAATGGTAAACCATTGTGGACAAAAGGACATTTGTTAAAAAAGCCAAGAAAATGTCACCTGACTCCGCCAGATGGATTTGCGCCCGCATATCCATCTGGGAATCATCCGTTAGAGTAGTTTTGGGAAGGGGCGAAAATACTGGTTAGCTGATTGGATAAGGCATCTGTCTATCACCACCTGTGTTGGTGATAGACGGGACAAATCTACCAGTCAGATCAACGAAGCATATGACGTACTAACAGAGCGACGACGAAAACACAACCACAAGCCAGGCTACTCTTGCTGCTGCCGGCAACGACTCGTTAGCTTAGCAAACTAGAAACATGTCGGCAGTTATTCCGATAAAACTTGAGCGATAGCCACGCTGGCGCTAGTTTCATCCGCAGAAGCCGCCACGTTTTTTAGACTGAACTGTCGCTTCTCGTTGCGTCACAACTCAACCCGCCTCAAACCAACGCTGGTTGGACGTTCGTTTGGTAAACTGCTCCAATTTCTCTTCAATGGAAAGTAGCCAGACTGATCTGCGAGTGAAAACCTCCTCTTCCTTCGAATATGTCTTCTTGCATTTTTGAATCATCTGTGGTGCAAGTTTACAACAGCTTAAGTGTTGATAGCCAGTCACTTACGTGGGATGCTGTGCCATGAAGCAAAACAAAGCTGTCATGTGCTGTTTGTCGGGCTCAGGAAGCTGCAGGGTAAAGATGACTGTGTGCAATCAAAACAAATCCAAAGCATGGAGTTTTAGGTTGGAAATTTAGGTAGTATTGCTTTAAAGATGCAGTTTGGTCTAATTATTATCCAATCAGGTTTTAATTCATTTAATCCAATCCAATCAAATTGAGTATATAGTTGTTGTAAGTCTAGTTTATAATACCTGTGTACACTTAAAGGTTGTGTGTAACAAAATCAAAGGTCAATGGCAGAAAAATGTAATATATAATTCAAAACTTTGTTTCTATTATGTAAATCACTGCACTAGAATAGCTGTTATGTGTTTATTTTCTTAGAATGAATCATTTATATCTACTTGTTGTGGGTCCAGGTACATGGAGGCTGCCATATATGTGCCAACATTTTCACTACAGTGTCTCTGAATGGACAAAACAGCGTGCAACTTGTAGAGCTGTTAGAGAGCAAGATCTGTCATGACATTGTTAATTATGCAAATTCACGCTGATTTAAAAGGCAGACAGAAAATAAAAGTTTATTAACTTGCTCTCTGAAACACTGTGGAGAATCCAGGGTGATGGTGAGCGTCAGCTGGGAGGAGGGAGACGGCAGCAGGGAGGCAGGTGAGTAAACTGAGCTGAGTGGGCGGCAGAAGCAGCTTAGACTAACAGGCAGTGCAGGAGTGATGCGAAACACACAAGACAAACAATGCTATTTAAACAAGTAAGCAAACAGTTTAACAAGAGCTAGCATGTCAAAGAGCTGGTGACGCAACACCAGTAGATATACAGTAGCTGAGGAAATGATGAGCATGCATGTACAGAGGATCAGTGGCAGGCTGGTTGTTTCAAGGATCTCTGAGAACGTGAACTTCTGATTACCTGATATTGACTCTGGAGAGTAATGTCACCTGAATTATCCATTTTCTTTTGTCTCTGCAGCTGGATGCAAGAGCATCTCCTCTATATGTGGTGGTTCTTTTCATTTTGAGTCATGCAGGGGGCTTGATTTGCTTGGATTTCCGCTTTTTTTAGTGACTGGGATGAACTGGCACTTTCAGAAAGAAAATATACTTACTAGGTACTCCTGTCCAGTTACTTGATAAAGTGATTGTATGTTAGTTTATGACCCCCAAACTCTGCGTTTTTTATTATTTATTTATTTTAAAGTCGTGCTTGAAAGTTTACATCCCCTCCCATTACAAAAAAAGGCTGAAGAAACTGAAAAATAAAAAATACAAATTTACTGAATTATAATTTAGTAAAATAAAATATTGATTTAGAATTTTTGTTTAAAATAATAATAAAAAAATTGTCCCAGTCAAATTAGAGCCTCTTGCTCATGAACAGTAGGTCAAAATACCTGTCAACAGGTGCAGAAGTCTGACTGGTTTCCAAAGGGGGGGGGGGGGGGGCGTTCGTGTTCTTTGTTTTTATTTCTGTTAAGCTCTTTGTGTTGCATTTTATTTGTGTGAAAAGTGCTATATAAGTAAAGTCTGATTGATTGATTGAACATTACAGAAAACACATGATTGCAGTGATTGCCTCAAATTGTTGCTCAACAAAATTTTTGCGTCGGAGCTAGGGATGCACGATATTTGAATTTTGGCAGATATCTGATATGCCGGTATTTTAAAACTCATGTGGCAAAAAAACGATATCGATACCGATATCAAAGCTATAAAAAATAAGCAGTCATTGCAAATAGTGTTGTTAGACGTTTCCAACACTGAAAAATAGGGTTGGGAAAAATATCAATACACTGTAATATCACAATATTTTGATATGCCAGTATCAAATCAATATTTAAAAACGCCGTATTGATCTATTTTACTTCCAAAATCTCATGATATTTTGTGAATTCTCATGAGATTTTGTAACAGAACTATGAAATATTGTGAGATTTTGTGAGTTAAATAGATCGGTGTCGCGTTTTTAAATGTCAACACGATATCAGCATATTAAAATATTGCAATATTTCAGTGTATCAATATTTTTTCCCACCACTTGTCTTCAGAAGTTTAAGTTTGTAAAAGAGAAGTTTTTGAAGAAGAGTTTTTTTTTCTTAGACTTTAGAAACTGGGCTGATCAGTTAAATATCGGTCGCGTGGCCGATGTCCGATACTCAGTTTTAAGGCCGATATAGGCCGATACCGATAGGGGGCCGATTATATCATGCATCCCTAGTTGGAGCCCCATCATACTTGTATACTTGTTTTTTTGTTTGTTTTTTATATTTCTGTTGAATCACAACTGAAAATCAATGTCATGACTTTCATAAAATGTTTATTATTAATTTTGTCAATTTAAATTCATTTCACTGGCAGCTGATATTTTTTTGCTGTCTTTAATGGTAAGGTATGTAAACTTAAAAGCACAACTGTAGCTTTGTGATAATTATTACGTACGTTTCTAGAACCCTAGCAGCCCAGCAGTGTCTCAAAGCGAAGTAACCGCACTTTTAACTTGGTAGTCGAGCTTGTAGCGTCCCAGAATCTGATAGAAATCTGATCAATATTAAAATCAATTTCTGTTCATTGGTTGTTTTTCATTTAATTTCTTTTAATCTTAATTTTTTTTTTTTTTTTTTTTTATTAAATAGAGACAATTCATTTTTTTTTCTATTCAACATCAAAATTATATTTTTCTTTTTACTCTACCTCAGTCGTCTCGTCTTTTTCTTTTTTTTTTTTGTGGAGTTTTCCTTCCTTTCCATTGTACAAAAAAAAACCCAACATCCTTTCGTTTTTTTCTTTTTTTGAGATGTGGGGAGTGTTCTTCTCTTTCTCTTTTTCTCTTTTTTTTTTTTTTTTTAGGAAGAACAACCGCCTCGGGGGGGAACGGAACCCTAGCAATTCAGCATTTTTAATTAAACAAGGGGAAACCCTCCGTATTTCAGAAGGAGCAAGTTAAATGGGTTTTCAGTGGAAGGAGGCCTTTAACTTCAAACCAAAAAAACAGCCTGCTTTAGTTTTTATTTCAGATTTATAAAAGACAAATGAAAAAAGCCGATCATTTTATTTTGATCTATGATTTTGAATTGAATGATAAATGAAAAGGCTGCATGGTGGCCACGACCAGTAAGAAGGTTGCTAGTTCGAACCTTGGCTGGGCTCCGGCTTCCTCCCACCACCAGAGACTCTAAATTCTCCCCAGAAGTGAATGTGAATGGTTGTCTGTGTCTCTGTGTTGGTCCTGTGACAGACTGGCAACCTGTCCAGGTGTACCTGCCTCTCACCTGATAGTTGTAAACCCTGGATTGGACTGACCGGAAAAGAAAATGAACTATTGATATGCTGACCTCTTTTCCACAGAAATGGCTAATCAGCCAATCACAGTGTGGTGGTCTGAAAAAAAGAACATGTTCAGTTAGCAGCAGGTGAACAGGATTTCATATAAGCACCGGTTCCAAAAAAGATATGCAAAATATCATTTGTCTGATTGTAAGATTAAAATTTGGTGGAAACATGAAAGCATCGATCCATCCTGCCTTGTATCAATGGTTCAGCTTGGTGGTGGTGGTGTAATGGTGTGGAAGAGATTTTCTTAGCCCACTTTGGGCCCCTTAAGCCCCGTTTTCACCCGCGGGTCTGGGTCGGGTTGGGCCAGGCCGGATCGGGGGCGTTGGTACAGATGTGTTCTTGCATCGCAGAGTAAGTCAGCATGTTTTATTTTAAGCTAACTGTCATGTATGACTCCAGACAGTTTTAGGTATCGGACATGTTTTAGCCCGTTGCTGGATGTTTTCCCTTTGGGTTCTTGTGGACCGGGATGTTGTTTCCACATCGTGGGTTTGATCAATACATTGGATCTGATCAGGGTAGCAGTTGTGTGGTTCAGATCGGGATAGCAGCTACTGGACTGAAAAACTCGCTGATAGAACCGTGTTATATTTGTCTCTATGTTTGGCAACCAACGTGACTTACTAGTGTTTATCTGGTATATTTATTCGGCCTCTAGAGACACACAGTTACCTTACTCCATGTTAAAGTAGCTTTTACTTAATATTATACCACTGTCTTGTAGCTAACAACTGTGCTAGCTGGCGTTAGCATCTTACCTTGGAACAGTTCGTTCAGCTCCGTGTTCATCGTTAAGCCCGGCATACACTGTGCGATTTTTGGCCGTTTTTGAGACGATTTTCCAGTCGTGCGACAAGTTTGGCGATCGGGCCAACTCTTGGCCAAATCGTGTGCGGTCCGTCGTGCAGTATGCTAGGGGGTCACGAGAGGCAATCGGCACCTCACGACGAGCTCCCGATCAGAAAATGTGAGTTGCAAGAAAAATCAAACCTGTTTGATATTTTGGTCGTGGCTCGTGAGTAAATCATAATGTTGAAGTGGAGCCACGACCAGACTGAGAACTCTTTCCTCAGAGATTTTCATATTTTGCATTCGCGAAACAAAAGCTGAAGTAACCCAGAGGCAGCATGGCGACCCGGCGTGTCACTTGGACGGAGTTCTTGTTGTAGAACCGGCAGACCGTACAGCCCACGTCTGGCCAGTCAATTCCTCGTTTACACACGATGTCGTTGCCATTTATTTTTGGCAGATTCTTCACATAGAAGAGGGCAAATCGCCAAGACAGGGTGTTTTTTTTTTTTTTTTTTTTTTTTTTGTGATAGCATACTGTTGTTGCTGTTGTTATTGTCGTCGTTTTCTTCTCCGTTTTCTTCTTCTACTACTAGCTGTATTTGTTATGTTGCATGTCGGGATTGTTCAAGACCTCAACGTTTCTTTGAGGACGTACAGTGTGAGTGGTCAGATCGCATCCGAGCGTCGGTTCGTACAGCGTGAGGACAAACATCGCAAGCTGTGAACTTTTGAACTCTGCGACTGATTCGCACAATTTGAGTTGGAGCTGCGAGCAACGATTGAAAAAAAATCGCACAGTGTATCCCAGGCGTAATGCAGCTGCGAGTGAGGTCTTCTGCACCATTTAATCAATCTTTCACGCCATTTCATCCATGTTCCACATCTCTCCACTTGTGATTTTTTGGTTGTGAGAAGACAAAAACACAACATCACCCAAACGTTCTGGATATCTGTCACCAGACTTGAAAATCCCGTCTATGCTCTGTCTTTGGAAGTGAAGTTTGCCAGAAACTCCTCTCCTTAGTTACTGTTGCTAACGTATGATTGGTCAGTGGCGGATCTAGGGCGGGGCAGGTGAAGGGTCAGTTGGGGGTGTCAGTTTTTTCCTGCTGGTGTTTATATCAGAAACGAGGCACCAGTAAGGGATGCAGGAGAACATGCTGTGTGTCTAAGAAATGCCGAGTAGTGTGAGAATCAAACGAGGAACGCTTGTGGTGATATTGAAATAGTATAATTGCCAGACGAGACCCAGAATAACAGATTCTGCTATGAAGTTCCATTTTAAAGTCCGCATTTCTAGTCAAACACTGGCTGAAAATTGGGTTTTAATTGGATTCATGCTAATCAAGACCATAGGTTCCCACATATCTGCTCTGAAAATGATTTATTTTAGGAAGCAAAGGCTGAACAAAGTGTAGTTTGAGAAAAGTTAGGCTGTAAAGAGAAGAGACATTCAAAAGTCATTAGCTGCTTCTGCTGCATTGTTGTGTGTTGTACCTGTGAGCATCACATTAACTGTATCCTCAATTTAGCTGCTGCTTGAGACAGTGTCTCTGCCGGGCAGGTAATGAGATAGGACTGATGAGAACTTCGCTTCATTTTCCTTTCGTCTCCCTCACTGTATAACAACGAGGGGAGTAATTGGTTCACTGCGTGGGCATGCTGTTTTCCCAAATCCTGGGAGATCTGACAGTTGCCTTATCCATTGGCTTCTCAAACAGAACATTACGATTTCTGGCACTTGGCATTTGGGCTCTCGGTGCATTATTAATGGATGTGCAATGGACCAGCTGGGGTTTTTGGGAGGTGCCAATTCTCAAAAGCAAAATACACTGAAAAAAAATTGGAGAATTATTTACTTAGAAAAACCGAGGCAAGTGTTCCACTCAGAAATGTTAAATAAACTTTACTTGAATAAATGAGTTTTTCCTACAAGAATAACTCAACTAACCTTTACTCGTATTTATCAACTTTGCCACTGAGTTTTACTTTGTCATGTTAGAAAGTTCTACTTACACTCAGTTTGCATCAAACAAATAGTATAAGAGTAGGGGTGCACAATATTGTAACTTTGGCCGATATCCGATATGGTGATATTTTCAAACTCGTGGCTGATAACCGATATTGATTCCGATATTAAAGCTGAAAAAACATAAGCAGGTATTGCAAGTAGCAGTTTTGTTATCCGTTTCAGACACTGAAAAATAGGGGTGTGAAAAATATTGATACACTGAAATATTGCAATATTTCCATATGCCAATATCAAATCGAGATTTAAAAACGGGGTATCAATCTAGTTAAATAGATTGATAAAAAATTAAATAAATTAAATAGATAACTGTTTGTCAACGTGTTTTTTTTTTTTTTTTTTTTGGGGGGGGTTGCTAATTGTGCGTGTGTGCTGTGGCTTTTGTTTAAGTGATTTGCTTTGTGTATTTGTGTCTTCTGTTAGCTGTGTTTTGGTCTGTGTTCTGTTTAACGTCCTATTTTTTGTATTGTGCATTTTTAATGTGTGTGTTATATGGTTAGGTTACTTTATTAATAGATGTTATCTATTTAATATAAAACAATGACATCCAAATGAACAAAGCCAACTTGGTTATAGGCCGAACGTTACAAGTCGTAGCTGCAAACTTTAGCTGATAACTACAAATAGCCGCGTTGCTTATGGACCGACGACAAGCTGCTCCTGAGACAAACTTTTCGGTATTATTAATATCGGATTCGGATACAGTAAAGACAACGAAAGAGTTATACAGTGACACGTTGTCAAATAATTAACTTATTGACATAACCTAACGCTGGGTAATCATGTTTTCTCTTAGGATTTATTGCCGTTCATTTAGCTACTTTTTTTCTTGGCCTACTAATGGTACGTTAGCTCTATGCTGTAAACTCCATCCTAACTCATGTAATAATGCTCTCGTTTATTTATTTAACGATTTTTATTATCATCCCACCTGATTGTTTCCTGTTTTCATCCATTTTTGTCTTAAATATTGTACTATGCGCACCTGTCAAAGTTTATTTGAAAAAAGTCCTCTCGGTTTATACATGAATCAAACGTAAGCTTATTAAGATTTATTGATGTTCGTTTAGCTACTTGCTTAGCTTACTAATGGTAGCTCTGTGCTGCCTGTCATATACTCCGACTACTAGACAATTGTTTTGAAACTTTCGAGAAGACAATAGTCAGCAGACATTGCCATTTGGCTAGCGGATGTTGCTATGTTTAACCCAGATAGTAACCTGGATGTTGTTGACAAGCATGGGGAGGCTCACGCAAATAAAAAGGGGGCGTTCCAGTCTCCAAACTGGGAACGCCCATTTGTGTCCGCAGCCGGAGCGTATTGTTTAAAGAAGGTAAAATATCAGCTGTCAGTGAAATAAGTTGAAACCGCCGAAAATATTAATGAATAAAAATTCTATGAAAATCGTGATGTTGATTCTAAATTGTGGTTAGAAATAAATATGAACAAACAAACAAGTAAGCAAGCATGATGGGGTTCTGAAGCTAAAATTTTGTTGAGCAACACTTAGAGAAAACGCCTAATTTGCAGTGATTGTCTCAAACGTTCAAAAAGACTTGACATGTTGATGGGTATGTTGGTCCACTGTTCATGGGAAAAGTGCTCCAATGTGTCTGGGACATTTTTTAATTATTATTATTATTTTCTTTTTTTCACTAAACTATAATTTTGTAAATTTTTATTTATTATTAATTTCTTTAGTTTCTTGTTGTGAATTTATCATTTTCTGTAATTGGAGGGTATGAATGATTTTGAAGATGACTGCATGAAGGCAAAAGTTTATTTGATTTTTACAAGTTGGTCACATACTGTAATGAATACATTGAATGCAAATGACTGTAATTGACAGTTATACAGTTAAGTTAAAAATATACAAACGCCAAGTAGCATTTCATACAATTATGACTTTTTAAAGTAAAATCAAGGAAATATAAAACTCTTGTAGAATTTAGTTTTCATGTCAAAGCGATTTTTACAAGGCTGAAAAATCCTTTTTTTTCAGTATATGAAAAAAAAACAAAAACAAATAAACAATCCAACGTATCAGAAAACGCTTGCTTTGATAAAGTTTCCATGGAGTGTTTTTATTGACAAGATGCCAGTCGGTAGCCTGGCTGTCAGTTTTGGAGAAAGTGGAGAAAAATACAGCAAACTGCTGTCAACTAAAATAATGACTGCCACAATCACCGACTGGGAAGATTGGGGGGGGGGGGGATCATCAAGAAAAGAGAAGAGGTGCAAAACAGCAGAGAAAGTATTTGGCATTGATTTGTTTTGTCAAAGAAGAGATGTGCAGACTAAGAGGATTTGTAAGATATCCTCCAGCTCATACCTACACACACAGGCACACTTTGTGTCTGGAAATGGGGTTCTGCTTTCATTGAGTCATCCTCAATTGTGCTGTGCTTTTTGAAGCGCCGGCTTCAGAGGAAATGCATTTGGAAGCAACCCTGTGAAAGCCCGCACTGAATCCCATCAGTCGGGTAAAGGCTGCCTTAAGCAGGGAGGATGTTAAGTCTGCAACCCACAGTAATTGCTGAGACCATTCCCTCAGTGCACAGAAGCCTTGTGTAGGAGTCGAGTACTCCGAATGGATTACTTTAGAGGTGGAAAAATTAACCATCATCTGCTGCACACGCCGAATCCACACAAATCCTTGTAAGGATTTGCAACACATGAGAAAACATAGATTTCTTCTTTCCCTCGTTATGTTTGAAACCATTAGGTTCAAAGGTCACCTCCTCCAAAGCAGGAGCAGAAAGTAACAATAAACTCAACTGCCTTGTTTTGTAGCATTTTGTTCATTCTTGCATCACAACAAATTTCTCTCAAACCTTCATCACCTGTCATTCCTGAAAGTCCAGAAAGGCCACGATGAATCATGACCACCCAGACAACGAAACAGTCTCGTTGAAGAGCGGTGAGCAACTGCCATTAAAGAGTTGGAACAACAGCAATCCCCTGGGCTCACCTTAAAGATTTCCAAAGGTTTCAGGGTTGAAAACAGGGATGAGTCAGCTGGAGTGCCTTCTACACGCCGTCCAATCCCTTCATGAGTCAGAAGGCTCGCGGGGGCAGCGGTGAGGATGGATGTGCCTTATCTTGTTCAGCCTCCATTAGGAATATTGATTTCAGGCCTGGACGGAACAAGGCCTTTAGAGACCGTGGAACAAATCAGTCAGCAGTTTTAACAAGCCCTGTAATGGGGGGCCGAGGGGATGGACGGACGGTCGGGTGAAATGATAGACGGGTAGATGGAGCTCTATGTACAGATGGAAGTTCGGTATGAAACAGCAAACAGATGGTGGTGCAGGAAAGGGTCTCCAAGTTGCATCAAGTGTTTTGGAGATTTCCTTCATAGTGAGTCTTAAAAAGGTTGATGGATTGTCCGTGATGAAGAGCGTTTTGTTTAGCGACGTCCTGTCCTGCAACATTGTCAAACATCAGCTTGGTTCCTGCTCTCTGAATCAGTTTATTGGTATCACTGTAGATCCAAACATTTGTAACTGGAATTTGCCAACAGGCTGGTAGATCTTCAGCATCTTGCACCAAGCTTGATGAGAATCAAAGGTATAGTACACCCACAGAATGATGTTCCTTCATCTTCTCCTCACCCTCATGCTGAGGAAGACTCTGGAGCACTTTTTTTAATACCTCAAATGCAGCCGGAGATCGGAAGCTTTTCGTTATTGGCCGACTGTCATATAATGGAGTACTGGCGTTGTATCCTTCATGGCCTTGCCTGTCCCTGAATTCATTGCGGACAAGATGAGAGGGAATAAGCAGTAGAGCTACGCGTGTAATATTTGGATATATTTGTGGATTTTAAATGTTAAATGAAGTGTTTACCGGTTAGAAACAACATATGGCCGCTGGGAAAAACAAGCAAAAAAAAAATGTAGCCAAGTTTGAAATGAGTTTTTGCCTCAGAAATGCATTTGTTTGACATTACTCAGTTAAGAAGAGAACCAACCTGGTTGGGATTGACGACTAGTTAAAGGGATAGAACACCCACAGAATGATGTGTGTCCATTTTCTACTCACCATCATTGCTAAGCAAGACTCTGAAGCACTTTTTTAATATCTCAAACAGAGATCGGGCCGGGGGGGTGTTCGTTATCCGCCGACTTTCATATAATGGACAAAAAGGTCCATAAAAGTCCACAAAAACTTGTCAGTATTCCTCCATACTGCTCGTCCAATGTAATCTAAGTGTCCTGAGTGGGTAGCGTCCAGAATTTACTCAAAATCATTTAGTATATTTTTACAGCCTAAACCAGTGATTCCCAACCCTGGTCCTCAAGGCACATTATCCTGAAGACTTTCTATTTCGCCCTGATAGGACACAGCTGATTCAGATTGAATTGATCTCTTATAAGCTCTGTACCAGTCTCCTACTGACCCATTAATGTGAGTCAGCTGTGTTTCAACAAGGCAACATGGTAAGTCTTCAGGATAGTGTGCCTTGAGGACCAGGGTTGGGAATCACTGGCCTAAACAGTAGAACATCGTACTTGTGCAATGCGTGCCGATGCGAGTTCACGACACTACAGAAGCCGCAGCGTTCAGCGCCTACTCTGCTGAAAATGCAAGTGTAGAGGAAGAAATTTGTTGTTTACATTGTGCTAAGAGCGAACGAGCTACGAAACAAACCAGGACAAACACAAGAGGGGTTGGCTTTTGATTTAAATGAAGGGAAGAAAGAACGCGCGATGTCGTCTGCAGCGGCTTCCATAGTGTCATGAACTCGCATTGGCACGCATCGCGGAAGTAAGATGTTCTACTGTTTAAGCTATAAAAATATACTAAATGATGTTGTTTCAAGTAAATTATTGACACTACCCACTCTTCCAATTCAAATAACGCATCAAGACAAGAGGGGATTATCACGCTTACCGGAACTTCCCGGTATTTGGACACTTCCTCTTCCGGGCCATGTTAACATCAGCCGTTTCTGCTCTGTTATACAGTTTAAATCGGATAAACTCCAAACATACTTAAGTTTTCATTCCAGACTGAAGTGATACTGGATCAAAAGCTGGATCAAAGCGATCGATTCACCGCGGTGAAGGGCCGAACTTTATAATAAAACACACGTTTGTTTGTTGCCAGTGGGGCACAACACCGGCACTTCACAGCATGCTAGCATTAGCCAGCTAGCGTTTACTGATGTGCTTAACATTGTGAGTCTTAAAACACACATACATCTGAAAATCGGGTCTGTACCCCCCGTTTCCAGTGGAACAACTGGGGACTGCCAAGAAAGGAGACGCGTTCAGATGCTTGTGTGTTTTCAGCCCAGCACACATCAAACAACCAACTTCTTGGTTGTTTGATGAAGTTTAAACTGTTATTAAAAGTGACTTGCAGTTTCACAAATGGGGCCTGAACAGCTAGCGGTAGCTTAGCATTCTTGGTGTTGAGAATCACTTAATGAGTCATTGTCCTGATTATCATGGCTGTTGGTTAGAGTCAGGTGTGTTTGAGCAGGGATGCGCTGAAACCTGCAGGATTGCGGTCCTCGTAGGACCAGATTGGGGAACCTTTTTGTTAGGACATGCAATATCTTGCTGTTTTTACCAAAGAACAGAGATAGATATTTTTATGAATCACAATCGTCATAAAAAGTTCTCACTTCTGAACAAATGTGATTGTAATGATGGTTGGTGAATAAAAACCAATGAGAATAGCTGCAATTCTTGACTTGGTCCAATTACAGTAGCTGCTACAGTATCACCTCGGTCTTTTTGCCAGTTAGACGTAGATTATTCCTGCTGGATGACTCCACAAAGACATCTTCCAGCTCCATATTCTAAACTCCTGCCCACCTCTGATGCAGCCATCAGAGAACCTCTGCATGATTCAGAGCTATTCTGGGAGTTGGAGCAGTTCGGTCCCATGCAGCACTCCTTCTACAGATTATTTTGTCCAGGACTTTAGACTTTCTGAAAAAACTACTGCACATACTTCTGAATGGGGACTTTTTGTAGGACGTGGCTGTCAGAGTGCAGCTCGTGAAAGCAGGCCAGTGAAGGTGTTGTGTCTTCAGGCGACTGGTGGGCAGCGCTCAGTCACTCCATTGTTGGAGTAATTCTCAGAGGAGCGCGAGTGTCTTGTGATTGAGTCATGCAGCCAGCTCTCAGCCGGTCGTCAACTTTATGTAGGCCGGTGAAACTTTGCAGGCAGCTCGGGCCAACCGAATCACAAGCTCGCTTTTTCCTCAAAACTGTTTCTCCTCTTCTGCCGTCCCCCTATTTCCCGCTCTGCTCCCTGCCTCCCAGGGCTCATTTGTCATTGTGGCCTCATTATTTCAGCCTGTTCCTTGTGCTCCTTCCAGCCAGCTAACCCCCCCTCTCTTCATTGCTATGACTGTCCCAGCTTAGTCCTGTCCTGGCATTTCTGCATGGCCTCCTCGTGGTTTTGGACAGGAACAGCTCTGCCCTGACCCCTAATAACTGCCAGGCATTCATTCATACTACTTTTTGCTCATTAAAAAGATGCACTTGATAATCTGTCATAGTCATAAATGCGGGGGAACACATTAAATTAAATGAGATCAGTGGCTAAACATTATTTTGACCCATTTTAGCATCTCAGTATGTAAAGATTTAAAATCTTTATATTCGACTCACGCAAGTCCAGATGGATGTGTGAAAAGCAGTTGTTTGGTCACTCATGAGTCATCCAAGTGATCAAAATATCATTTAAAGAAACATTTGGGCTGATTTTCTCGGTGACGCGCCCCCTAACGATGGCTAATTCGGCATCTATGTTGCTCTGTTCCTTTCCCTTTATTATCCTCCCTTTCTCTGATGATATCCTCTTGCTTTTCTTCTCTGAATCAGCCACGTTGTGCTTGTGAAAATGGTAGGGATGCACGATATAATCAGCCTCCTTGGTATCAGCCTATGTCAACTTTAAAACTGAGTATCGGACATTGGCCACCCCACCGATATTTGATAGATATTTAATTGATCAGCCCGCTGTTTATAAAGTCTAAAAAAAACAAAAAACTTCTCTTTTACAGACTTTAAAACTTCTAAAGACTAGGGGTAGGAAAAAATATCGACTGACATATCACAATATTTTCATATGCTGATATCATCTTGACATTTAAAACCATAGTATCTATTTTTTTAAACAAAATATTGTGACATTTCATCGTTCCGTTACGAAATCTCGCAAGAATTCACCAAAATTTAGCGATATCTTCAAATGCTGATATCAGGTTGGCATTTAAAATCTTGTGATATTTTGTCGTTCTGTTACAAAATCTTGTCAGAATTCACAAAGTATCGTGAGATTTTGTAACAGAACAATGAAATCTCGCAAGATTTTGTAAGGAAAATAGATCAACACTGCGTTTTTAAACATCGAATTGATATTGGCATATGAAAATATCGCAATATTTCAGTGTGTCGATGTTTTTTCCCATCCTTATTTTTCAAAGTGTCGGAAACAGATAACAAAACTGCTATTTGCAATGACTGCTTATTTTTGTCAGCTTTGATATCGGTAATCAGCCACATAAGTTTTAGAATATCGGATATCGGCAAAGATTCGAATATCGTGCATCCCTAGAAAATGGCCGGTGTGTTATCCAGTTGCTAGCATGTGACGCGGTGCATAAAGCAAAACGCAGCTGTAACATGACTCGGTGTTCCGGACGTGCGGTTGCTGAGCCTCAGCACGATGCAGGAAAACAGCTGCTCTGGGAATGTACACAATAAAACTCAGTGCCATCAAACGGGTCAGAAACACAAAGTAGTAAAGCCACGTCAAGGCTAAAAGAAATCTTACTTGAGTTAGTTTCATATTTAAAATCAGATCCTTTGCGTCAGTTCATTGCATTTTTTATTATTACAGTAATCCTCAAAATTATTCATACCCTCCAATAAAAGATGGAAAAAAATCAAAATTTCATGAAAATCGTGACATTGATTTTGTGTTGTGGTTCAACAGGAGTATTAAGAATAAACACATAAAGTAAAACAAGTAAACAAGCATGATGAGTAAAAATGTTGTTGAGCAACACTTTGAGGCAATCACTGCAATCAGGTGTTTTCTGTAATATTCAAAAAGACTTTTGCACCTTTTGACAGGCATTTTTGGTCCACTGTTAATGGGAAATGTGCTCTAATTTGTCTGGGACAGTTTTGTTTGTTTGGTTTTTTAAAATGATTCTTTTCAACCACAGTTCAAAAGCAATATATTTTATTTCACTAAATTATAATTTGGTAAATTTTTATTTATTATTAGTTTCCTGTTATTTGAATTACTATTGTGAATTTAGCCTTTTCTTTAATGGAGGGTATGAATAATTTTGAGGACGACTGTATATCACACTTTACTTTTATATCTATCCTAAATATCTCAGATATCGGAAATAATGAACAACTTACTTAACTTCAGGAGAATTTCCATTTGAATGCTTATTTTTCTGTATTTTTACCTTTACTTGCCTCATTTTAATGCAAACATTTATCTTATTAGTTGCTGTGAATTAATTTAACATTTAATTGTGTTTTGTTTTACTCCCGTCTTTTTTTTTTTCTCCTGACTTTTCTGCATTTACTTTGCTTTTAAATGATTGTGAAGAAATCCAGGTGTTAAAAGTGCAAAAAACACACAAAACATATAACCTGAAAACATTCAGCAGTAAATAATAGAAAATATTCCACAGAAACATATTGCACAAATTAAGTGCATGTTTGAATTTAGAAAGATGAAGAAATGATTTTAAGTCTGTTTGTTGTGGCTTTGATGATCTGCCAGAGTGCAACAGGTTGAACATGAGAAATCTGGAATGAGATGATGTTTGTCCCTGACTGCAGCTGCAGGAGGTACGATCTCAAGTAGTGATAAGAGAGGTCAATCTCACAAAGTTGTACAGTAGAACTGTGATAAAAGATTAAAAAAAGCTTTAATTGTACAGTATTTTACTGATAAATGTGCGTTCTGGTTAGTGCTGTCAAAAATATCTACAAAAAAATTGTATCTAGTTAGATATTAATTGGCACAGGTATTAGGAGTGGGAAAAATATCGATACACTAAAAAATCATGATATATTCAAATGCAGATTTCATATTGATATTATAAATGCGATATTGATCTATTTTACCACTGAAATCTCGCAAGGTTTCATCATTCTTTTACAAAATCTCACGATTTCACGAAAACCCGCGAGATTTCATAACAGATTGATGAAATCTCGCTAGATTAAGTTAGTAAAATAGATCAATCCTGCTTTTTTGAATATCGATATATCAGCATATGAAAATATCACAATATTTCAGTGTAACAATATCATCTTTCGTATCAGTATCAAGAATGCAATTTTAATTTGGTCCATTCTCATGGACCAAATTAAAATTGTTAAAGATGACTTCATATTTCTTTCCAGCAAAGTGACATGTTGCCTCAACTACGATGTTTCCTTACCTTAGAACAGATGGAGACATTCTTGTTAATTTTATCCACGTTCAGTTGATCTTTATCCAAAGCAGACACATTTCTTGTTTGAGATGTGGATTGGGAAAGGGCGAAAAAATCCACCCCGTCGCCCAGCCTCTCAGGATACCCCATCTCAGTTTGACACCGTTTGACCATTTTAAACTAAAAAAAAATGCATAAAGACATAAAAACTAACAAAACCAGATTCAATGGACGTTCAGGCAGAGAATGTCCGAGTGTATTGGGTTAGCTGTGCACACTGTGATTGGCTCATCGCGTTTGGGGGCGTGGCTTAGCCATAGGTGAATTATGCTTCCTTAAATCAAAAAGTAACAAAGGTTTTAATTTAAATGTACATACTTACACAACCTGCTCTCTGTGTGTTTCATTTTGTATATTTTTTTTTCCCTTTAATGGATTTCTGAGGTGTGTACACGTTCATATCTGCTGTGTTAGGATGATAATACCTTAACACGGTGTTTGGATGATTAAATGAAGCCTACAAATGGTTAAAAGGGCACACACAGTCCCCTCTGTAATATGCTGTTGGTTTTACACCCTTGATAGAAGTGAGAAGATTGGTCGCATTACGAGGAAAAGATAGTTCAAGGAGATGCTTAAACCCTTTGTGTTTTCTCATTTCTGCACACATGCTGCTCTTTAACCTGCTTCCACTGATACCGAGAGCAGAGAAAGTGCCAGAAGATCTCTTCAAACACTCTTTTCAAACAAGTGCCCTTCAACTAAAACGTCTTCCTTTCCTAGCAACAGCTCTTCCATTTGTATTCCTTTCATCTCCAAGACAGCGAGAGTCTTTTACTTACATTCTGTCAAATTTGTGGAATTCACATTGTGCCTGTTTGAAGCAAAGAACTGCCCAAAAAAGGGGGGAAAACATTTGTGTTTCCTCTTCTATCCTTTGTGGGAGCTTTAAAGGTGTCATGGCTGATCAGCGTCGGAGCTTTCATCTGCTCCGCTTGCTGGCCCTTATCTGACATCTTCTTGTCACCTCAGCGATGGCGAGGAGGGAAGTGACAACCGAAGAGAGCCCGTCACGGCCTCTCGCAGGATCCCAGATATTTCAGCGATGGCGGGGCTCAGAGATAGCGCGGGCCGGCCTCCGAGGGAGCTCATCTGTCAACTGGATGCCGAGAATCAGACTGTGACAACGAGGTGATAAAAAGGTGACAGCGAGGGATCTCTGCCAAGAGGCAAACACCGTCCTGTGGCCGGCCATCTGCTGAGGCTGCTTCGTGGTGTAACTGTCAGGCCGAGCCTTGCAGGGTCAGGCCAGGTTGGTTTGCTGAGGCTGATGTAGGCGGCTCTGCAGGAAGGATCAGGGCTGGCCATCGTTTGAAGTTTAATCATTCCGATTCCGGTTCCTAACCATTCTCAATTTTTGGAATAGCACACGCACTCTAAAATAGAGGTACGAGACAGGAACTTTTCTGTACCTGTAGGTACGTTTTTTACAAATGTTCTCTCAAAAGTACATTATTGGTCTTTATGAGGCCAGAAAAAAGGAACCAAAGTAATATAAAATACAAATTTGCACCATTTCAACCCTAAGGGTTATTGTACAAGCTATTAAAAATGTGCATAGCTTGTACAATAACTAAAAATAGCAGTACTTCTAAACAGATTTTCATAATAATCAAAGTAATCATAGTAATAATTATATGTATAATTTTATGTGTTTGCCTAATATTTATATGATAATTATTAATTTATTATTAGCATCTTTGATGTCATAATCTCTATTTTATTGACTTTTATTTATCATTTTTAATTGGTTTAATTGTACTTTATTAACTCATACAGCTTGATAAGGTACAAAAATGGACCATGAAGGTACAGAAATGTCTTTCAGAAAGGATCCCCCCCCCCCCCCAGCGACAAGCTTTGGGCCCTTTAAAGCACAAATTGGTACCTCTATTTTTGAGTCGGCACCCATTGAATGATGTGTGTTCATTTTCTACTCACCATCATGCTGAGCAAGACTACGGAGCACTTTAATATCTCAAACGCAGCCGGAGATCCGGGGGGGTTTAACTAATTAGAACCAAAAAGGTCCATAAAAGTGCACAAAAACTTGTCAATATTCCTCCACACTGCTCGTCCAATGTAATCCAAGTGTCCTGAGTGGGTAGCATCCACTTACATCATTTAGTAGATTTTTAAAGCTTAAACAGCACAGACGAGATTGCGCTCTTTCTTTCTTTCTCTTTCTTTCTGTCTGTCTGTCTGTCTGTCTGTCTGTCTGTCTCTCTCTCTGTCTGTCTCTCTCTCTCTCTCTCTCTCTCTCACATCAATAGCCAGTCCCTCTTGTGTTTGTCCACAGCTCAGTCACTCTTCACACAATGTTAACAGCGAATTCCTTCTTCTACGCTTGCATTATCGGCAGAGTAGGTCATGTCGTGAACGCGCACGAACCATAGGCCGTTAAGAGAGAGGGACGAACCCTCCGCTACGTCACCCGTTGGTTTCTGAAGAGCTAAAAATGAAGCCAGGTGGGCGTGTCCCACCGTCGCCATCTTGCCGTGTCACGTGTGTCGTCACTAAAATGGGCCGCGGGGCCACAGGAGCAAATGATTGGCTGTGTCCGAATGTCCACCCTATTCCCTACATAGGGCCCTATATAGGGATCACGCTATTTTTTAGGGGTGTCCAAATGTCCAGAAACAAAAAAGTAGTGCACTCAAAGTTACCCACAATGCATCTTGAAAACTAGTGAGCTTGGATGGTCCCTAGACGGGTTGATATAGACCACAATGCATTGCAGTCAGGAGAGCTGAATGGCGCGAGGTGTTGGACACATCGAGCGGCAGAAAAACAACAGAAAAGGGATTAAACACAATATGAATAATGAAATATCTTCACTTAAGATTACAGATTTGATTTTGGAGGCCGCTGTTGTTCGAACATCCCTCATCAGGTTGTTTCACCTGAAGCTGATGAGAAAATATCTGCATCAGCCCTGAAACATCTGTATCGTTTGATCCTTACTCTGCAGTACGGGCTAAAGCCGGGTAAAGGAAATGTGGGAGTGCTGGATGAAGAAACTGAAACATTTCTCTTCATTTCCGATGAGGTTAAAGTCCTGAACTAGTTTTGCATCCCGTGGATTTTCATGTTCTTCTTCACCCACGTGATACGTGGTCTTATTAGAAGATAATGATCCAGCAGGACTGCAATTGTTTATCCTTTCTATCCCAAAGCCAAAGGTGGAATTATGTTGTCTTTGCTGCAAACCCCCCCACCCCCCAGCATTCTGAGCAACCAGAATGTTCCAGTGAGAGTTCAGACCCTCCGACTTAAAGATGGAGAGAAACCTGCAGCTATAAATAGAAGTCATACCACCACAGTGGAAGAGCTTTAATGAGAAAATAAAGAAGTGGCTCAGTAGCAATTACATAAAGCCAGGTTTGATAAAAAAGAAATCACCAAGGCTCAGGCTGTTTTACCTCCTGGGGTGGTGGAGGGGGGCTTTTAAATCATTTGTCTCCCTTTATTTTTCTTAGATGACTAATTAGGATCTGTTGTGCTGAAAGATTTTGTTCGCTTGTGTAACTTAATGTTCCTTTTCTGGTGTATGGGGCATAAATTGTGGAGCACTATGAATCCCCACACAGATCACTGCGGGGCTGTTTTAATTAGCCGTGCATGATTAGTAAGTCTGATTGACAAAAGAGTTTAGTGGACCACAAACAACCTCCAATTAAGGCGCATCACGAAAAGATGAACTTGTGTCAGGTTCAAACTTGACAACCACTGACTCTTTGAGTATTTCTCCATTAAACCGGCATGTTGTTGCAGGATGACGGCGGGAAGTGGACGCTTATTGATACGCTACCATTCAGGTTTTTACTGCTGACTTGTGAATACCTGAATTTTCTCAGTTGGACCTTTTCCTTTGTGTCTGAGTGGTTCTCAGCATCATGGCTCCACATGAAAAAGTGCTCTTGAAATGATTGTTAGTTATAAAAAAGATGAAAAACAACACAGGAAGATTGACAGCGAACTAAAACTGTGAACACATTCACAGCTGTAATCAGGAGGTTTAGAGCGAGCCATTGTTCCACTAATCAGAGCAGCGGTTGCGTCCTCCTTAAATGACTACAAACAGCTAAAGAAATAATAAAATCTAGCTCTGCAAAGCAAACATGAATGCAAGCGCTCCGGGGTAATTGGCTCTGAAGTTATTGATGGATGCCACTGATATGAAGTTTTTTTCATCCTCAGAATCAATACAGAAGATTAAAAGTTTTGTTTCTTAAAAAAAAAAAAAAAAAACACAAAAAAAAAACAAGTATTGACGGCTCATCATCACCCAGATAAGTGATTAATTAGCCCAGCTCAGTGCCAAGAGCACCAGAATGAGTTTGTAGTTCACACAGTGAAGCACAGTGGTGGGAGTTTCATGATTGGGTGCTACACGACAGTGGCCCAGGTTACATGATGTTTTTTTTTATAAAAATTTGGAATTAAATAATTCAGAATTAAATTATCCTCCTTCGTGTTTACATGGAAAAGACGTTTTTTAAAATTTTCACTTTAAATCTGGGGGTAGGAAAGGGTTCTGATTGGCCCTGACTGACGTATTTACTTTCATTTACGTGTACTCGGGCGAAAACAAAGCCTGGTTCCTGCTCCTTTTCGTTTTGGCTGCTACACATTATTACCACGTACAGTAATAATACAAGTTTTCACTTTGATTTTGATTGTAGTTTTGTAGCAACGGCTCAACACTACATATATATATAAAATATGAGGGCTTTGGTATTGTTAAGAACCTCACGATTCAGTTCGATATTGATTCTTTGGATTGCGATTCAATATCCATTTAAATGCTTGGATGTTGATTCAGTAAGAAGTAAAAATACACAAGTAATTAGTTTCTGTTTTAAATTTAAGTATTTATTTTTTCATGCCGCTGTGAACATATGAGATAAGTCACCTCATATTTTGAGCAATAAAACATAAAAATGAGAAATAGTTACCATTTTGTTGCTGTATCATCGACTGCAACCTCCATACATACAATGTAAATAGCACACAGCGCCCCCACAGGTCAGATGGTGAATCGATTCAGAGAAAACTTGCCGAATCGATATTGAATTGCACAGAGAAGTATTGCAATGCATTGATTAATTGATATTTTTACCCACCTCTATAATAATATATATATATATATATATATATATAATACAGAAGGCCACGATGACGTCACGTGCATGTTTTCCATAGGGGGTCAAATATCTGCTCAAATATACAAAAATATGTTTGTTTTCATGAGTCCCCCTTTGAAAAGAAAGATGGAGCTACACAATCTTCCCAGGAAAGAAGAGATTTTTTTGTTTGATAACACAGTAAAGACATGTTCTTCCATCCTGAGCACTGAGCCTGTTAACCAAAAATGAATTATTGAATAGATAAAAGTAGATTTGTATGTCCATTATAAAAGATATATATTTATTTTTGCAGCTTTGAGCTGATTTTGTGTTTTTATGATTAACAAAAGCAGTTGCCGTACTGTTTAACTCCCGCTTACTGAGAGGTGCTGCAGGTTTGAATGTTACGGTTAAGGGATATTATACTAGAGAACATTCACCGCTGTTTACAAAATATTTGCATGAATAATATTAAACATGTTTGCTGATTCTGCACCTGCTTAGTTTGATTTATGTATAGAGCATGTTTTCATGTGGTCGTTGGCAGCAGTGTGTGTCCTGGTGTGGATTCCCATAAACATGCATGTCATAAACATTGCATATAAAATGCATGGTACGTAATGCATGCAAAAGCATCTAAGCTCCGATGTGTTCACTGTTTGCTTCTGTTTGTCGGCATGTGTTTTATGTCCCCTTCGCTCACTTGGACACGGTGACTGAATACTGTATGGTCCCACTACGCCCAGGTACTCGTTCCAGGATGAGGAGGACATGTTCATGGTGGTCGACCTCCTGCTGGGGGGAGATCTGCGCTACCACCTGCAGCAGAACGTCCAATTCAGCGAGGACGCAGTCAAACTCTACCTCTGTGAGATGACCCTGGCGCTGGACTACCTGCAGAGCCAGCACATCATCCATAGGTACAAGTTTCTTTGTTTCCGTGCAGCGTTTTGGTAATCTGATCACCTAATTAATTAATAAGTCATTAATATATTCATGCAATTTATGATTTACTGATGGGTTTTAATGATGAAAATCACCATAGAATTATATAAAGACAAACCGATGGATCGTCCATTTGATATTTTAGGCCAATATTTGTGATTTTTGTTGGTATTGGCATTGGCCGATACATCAGGTGTGTTGGCCAATACCCCTCCTTGGCATGATTTATAGACAGGCATCTATACAGGTAGCAGTTTTGTATTCATATATATATATATATATATATATATATATGTACACACACACAGAATTTTTCATTTATTTAATCAACTTGTCTTCTGACAAAAAGCTCTGTGTTGAAAACACGGTGGATCTGCATTAAACTACTCGTTCAACTACATTCAGGTCCGGTCCGGTGTTTGCAACTACTTTGGTTCTTCATGTTAAGTATGACCCTGATGGGAAGCCATTGCGGACAAAAGCACAATGGTTTAAAGAAAAAGGTGTGAAAAAAAAAAAATTTTGTATCGAAAAAATATCGAACCGTGACACCAAAGTATCGCACCGAATCGAACCGTGATTTTTTTTGTATCGTTGCACCCCATATATACATCCCTAATATATATACTGTATATATCAGTGATGTCCAAAGTCGGTCCTCATGGGCCGCTGTCCTGATGGTTTACTATGCCTCCGTGCACCAGCACATCTGACTCAAATTATATGAATCTAAAAGCCGATAATTTTGACTCAGGTGTGTGTTGGAGAAGGGAGACATGGAAAACCTGCAGGATTGTGGCCCTTGAGGACCGGAGATGGACACCCCTGATATATACATACACATATATGTATGTATATATATATATATATATATATATATATATATATGTATTTTTTTATACAGTATATATATTGGGAAATGTCCGTATATTGGTATTAAAATGTGGTATTGGAAAATATCAGTATCACAACGGAATCTTGCATGCTCGCATCCAGCATGTAGAAAAGTCCCATTATCCTGGAAGAACTTCATTTCCCAGCATTCCTTTCAGAGTCATGTGACTACGGTGCAGTTGCTGCTGCTACAGACTGACTTACTTTAAAGCTGCTGATAACATGTCTGGTTTTAAGTTGTTGGTTAAGTTACCAAGTTAGATTAGACTTACATTAGAATTAGCCGCATGTTGGCTAATACCTGCTAGTATCTGATATCTGGCAGCCAGATGTCCAAAATGAACTCCTTCTTGCCGAGTTAAGGATATTTTGGGATCTTTGCTCTTGGAGCAGAACATAGTTGTATCTCTCAAAATATGAGAGATAAAACCTCACAGTTCTCTGCAAATATTGGTATCAGTTGATATTGGAAATTAAGAGTTGGACAATCAGATATCGGTGAAAAAGCCAATGGGCTATAAGCACAACTCACTTCCTGAACTTAGTAGTGCTCCTCTGTCTTTCATTATTGGACAAACTGGTTAACCCAGGTGTGTCTGGCCATTTTATATATATGTATATATATATATAAAAATAATTTTTAAGCATGTTTAATGTTTTTTAAGTTGATACAGGTGCCCTGTTTCTCTTTTACATATTTATTTTAAATGCTTTGTTTCTGTCTGTATCTGAAAAGAGTTTTCAAAATCATTTTTCATTGTGTCCATTATATTAATTTTGGGATCAGCTGCTGTATCGACCCCAGATATCGGCCGGTTGTTTTGGCAATTGGCTGATTAAAAAATATTGGTATCGGTGTTGGCTCTAAAGTCTGTATCGGTCTATCCCTAGAAGTAGCTCCTTAACTCTTTGGTTTTCAGATTTCACACATGATATTGTGACTTTCAATAATCATTAAAAAAATAGTAAATAAAACTGCAGTTTATTCCCAAATGCACAAACTGAAGCGTCTACATGTATAATATTAGCAGACAAATGTCAAAATCATCAGTTAAAGCATCGCCAACCTCTTGCATGATTTTGTCAGATCGTATGATACTCCTCAGGCTAAAGTTTTTCTTCTGTTCTGGAAAACAAAATAAACCCAAAAACCGCAGAGGATCATCTCAAGGTTGCATCTGGAACTTCTTGTACTCCACAAGTTTTATCTCATTGATTTCTGTTTCTCCAGCATGCACCGGCATTATTGATAATTTATGAATGTCCTGATTTGATCCTCGGGCTACAACTCAACCACCAGATGAATTTGATCCGTCTTTTCTTTGTGCAACTACATGATTTCTTCTCTGCTGCAGAGCAAATGCAGGGATTATCTGTTTTTCCTGGTGTGAGCTCTGTTAGTTCGTCAGAAGCACAAAGCCACAGTGCTTTTCTAATTACCATGCAAACACTTCTTTAGGCTGGGGACATGACACAGGTGTCTTTGTAAAGATATTTTTTTCATGCACACCTTCATCTCATCTCACCTGCACCACATTGACCATAAAGGTTAGTATCACACCATGTGGGCTTACGCTACATCCCTCTGTCAGATGGCGTGCAGCCCTGCAGCCTCAGAGAGCTTTAGTCATGCTTTGTTTTGACTGTTACATTTTTTATCATTTGCACTGGTTATGCAGCCCAAAATATGTCGAACCATCTTTTATTCCATACAGTAGAAGCCGATTTAATAAAACATGAGCTGAAAATGTAATTAGTGCATCGCTCATATAGTCGGGTGTCCACAGGCAGGATCGCTTAAAACCCTCTGGACAGATTTGCATAAAAATTCCACCAGAGGTGGGTCGTGACCCAACTTAAAAGTGATTAATTTTTTATGTTAATCTGGATTTGGATTCAGGAATTTGATTTTTTCTTCCTCAGTGTGAATAAACACTTTGCATATCTAAAGATAGAACGGAAGTTTTTTGTAGTTGTTGCAACACACCACCTCTAATCAGTGTAGCCTCACTATCCACAGCCGGATATGCTGAGCGCAGCAGTGGAGTACAGTAAGCGTGTGTGTGTGTGTGTGTGTGTGTGTGTGTGTGTGTGTGTGTGTGTGTGTGTGTGTGTGCACTCCAGTAAATGAAGAAGCTAGATCCCCACAGACTGCAGTTTTACTGCCACAGATGGCTGAAAAACTGTTTGAACAGCGTTCAAAATCTTATCCGGGCTACATTTCTGCCTTCAAACAAATGTGTGTGTGTGTGTTACAAACTTGTGTGCGCACCATTGTGTTTACATACTTATTTTGGGGGCAGGAAGCAAAAAATGCTAAAAATGCAAATTAATAAAATTTTAGTGCATTAGCCTGATTTAGAACAACGGTTGTGTGTCATAAATAACAGCGTCATTTCGTCTTGCGTTCTGTTTTTATAGACCTCCTTCCTCTGGTACTCATTTCCCGGCCTGAGTCACTCATTTACATACTGTTCTCCAGATGATCGAGACGAGTGTAGGTGGCTTTTTCTTGCTTAATCCATGAGATTAGAGATGCATAAAAGCAGAGAATGTGTTTTGCTATTCATGAGGGATACCACCACACCTCCGCTATCGTGGGAAATGTATCTCCCGTTTTTAAAAAAAATAAATACACACTCAAAAATAGAGGTACCAATTTGTACTTAAAAGGGCCCAAAGCTTGTCGCTGGGGGGGGGGTTCCTTTCTGAAAGACATTTCTGTACCTTCATGGTCCATTTTTGTACCTTATCAAGCTGTATGAGTTAATAAAGTACAATTAAACCAATTAAAGATGATGAATAAAAGTCAGTAGAATAGAGATTATGACAACAATCAAAGATGCTAATAATGAATTAATAAATATTATATAAATATTAGGCCAAACACATATATAATTTCACATATAATTATAACTATGATTACTGTTATTATTATGAAAATCATGCTATTTATCTGCTATTTATAGTTATTGTACAAGCTCCGTACATTTTTCAATGCTGCAGGTACCCTTAGGGTTGAAATGGTACAAATTTGTACTTTATATTACTTTGGTCCCTTTTTCTGGCCTCATAAAGACCAATATTGTACTTTTGAGAGAACATTTGTAAAAAAAAAAAAAAAAAAGTACCTACAGGTACAGAAATGTTCCTGTCTCGTACTCCTGTTTTTGAGTGTGTATGGCATAGACTGTTTCCTGCAGTGGGATTGAAGAAAATAGAAATGGAATGAAGAAATAGAAGCAGATGAAAGATGAGTTTAAAACCAGTCAGTAAAGTTTCCACCAGCAGGTCAGTACAGGGTGGTTTGGTGCAGTTATGTCCATGAAAAGTAGTGAGTTTCCCCATTAATTTTGCACACACACACGCCCATCAGTTAGCATGAATGCTAACTTAACATTGAAAAACCCATAGATGGGCTAAAACAATAAGCATTGCTGCCATTTTTAAAACATTTATTGTAGCCATTCTTGTTGGCACACCACATGAACTCCGGTCTTCCTCCATCATCAGCATCACTTTTTCTGGCCAGAGCATCTCTCTTTCCCCTTTAGTCACCAACTGGGGTCTCAGATTTGACCAACAACTCACCTTTGACTCCCACATCAAACACCTCTGCAACACCTCCTTCTATCATCTCAAGAATATCGCCAAACTCCGCCCATTACTCACCTTACCCGACACTGAGAAGCTAGTCCACCTTAAAACACACCTTTTTTGAAAGCTTTTCTCTTTACCAGCGAGTGTTTTTACTACTTTTTTTAATGACTGTAGCACTTTGAGATTGTTTTTAATATAAAGTGCAATACAAATTAAATTTATGATTATTTAACACAAACAACATTCCTTCAAACGTTCAACACTTAAAATTGATATCAAATAAACTTCACTGCAGACATTAGTTTTTCAAGTAATACACAGAAAACGTGGAAAAGATGAAAGGCGGGAATGTCGCTGCTAGGCATGTTACAATATAAAAATTTCATATCACGGTTATTATTACCAAGATTATCACGGTTATCGATATTATCGCGGTTTTGGTGAAATCTGCTCAAAATGTTCAAATCATTATTTTACACACACCTAATTTTAGTCAAGTTTCAATTAAAAAAATATAGTAACAAGCACAATGGACTTTGTCTACATAATGTAGATATCAAACATATAAATGTGCATTAAAGATGCATCTTATGACCATAAGAGGGTTCATCGCTTTACACAATATTGTAGATAAGAACCAAAAATACTTTTCTTCACATTCAGAGCTCAAGACTTGATCTAGTCTGACAGATTTCAGAGGAACTGGTCCAGAAAGGGAAACTTTAACTGTTTCATTACCTTAGTAGAAACCACATGTCGTCATCTCACAGCAACATTTAATTCCTTCTCTCAGGTTAAAAATTTTTTTTTTTTACAGAACCCCCAAAAAACGGGAAATATTCTCTTTTGATAAAAAAAAGATTATTTTCTCCCCCGTTTCTTAAAAAAGAAAGTTTCTCAAAAGCTGTAGTCCACAAAGCGGCTTCGAGCTAAACCTGAAATAATCAAAGTTCTTCGCTGTAGTTTGCACGAAAATATTTATCTGGGACCAGAAAATAATTTCACCCCATTGACTTCCATTCATATTTTTTCATTTCTAAGGTCCCATGGGGCTCACTGGAAGAGGTTTGACTTCAGCTCCCCATTCCACTGCCGGCTTTCTTAAAGGGGAAGTTGGTTTTCAACCTGGACGTATTTTCTAGCATGAAATACGTTCATTTACTCACCCAGACAGGAGATATTTAGATCCACTCCAGATCAGCGTATGTCCAATATAATGGAAGTGATGGGGCAACTGGTCGCAGCCTCTAAATAAGGCATCATCTGCCACAAAGTCCGTCATTTCCCCCCTCCCTCCTCTCAGGGAGTAGGTTCATATTTCTTTTTTTTTTTTTTTATTTTATAGATTTCTTTCCATCTTTTCCTCACCTCTCCTTCCCCTCCTCTTCTCCCCTATGCCACCACTATGACACCCCCCTCACAACACACACCCCCCCCACAGATAGAGGTTTTAAAAATTTTTATATATTTCAAACTTTCATCCCTCCAACCTCACCCGCCGCCACCCCTAGCGTTCATCGTCTGTCAATGAATGATTTCTTTTGTCTAATGTGAAACCCCCCCCCCAACCCCCCCTCCCTCCAACTCCCACCCCCCATTAGTTATTGCTCCTATTATTCTCTACCCAACAAATCACCTATCCCTTTCCCCTTACTCAGATGATCGTGTGAGGGAAGGGACCCCCCCTGTACTTGTTGAACGCACCCAGATGATGTAAATCAGGTTACGTCATTTACCAATGTTTTTATGAAACATTAGTCGGGCCCCCCTGTGAGCTTGAAGCAGCTTTTTTGTGGTGATTTTTCCTTATTTACAGACATGTTTACTGTTGTGGGTTCGATGACGTCACTGTTATGCGACACCATAGCAAGTAAATGTCTGTAAATAAGGACACATCACCACTAAAAAGCAACTCAAAGCCGCCTCGAGCTCTCAAGGGGGTCCGACTAATGTTTGGTAACAAAACATTGGTGAAATGAAGGAGTTTGTGGCAGATAATGCCTTATTTGGAAGCTGCGCCCAGTTGCCCCATCACTTCCATTATATTGGACATACGCTGATCTGGAGTGGATCTAAATATCTCCTGAAGGAATTCAAGTTGCACCAAAACTGTCTGAGTAAATGAACATATTTCACGCAAGAAAATAAGTCCAGATTGAGAAAAAAAAGCTAACGTACCCTTTAAAGGGGCAGCACACCGAATATACTGACATGGGAAAAATGACGTCAGTTATCATTGTAAATTTCGATGTTGGTATATTTTCGGTTTGTCGCCCAGTATGTTAAACATATTAGACGTCCAATATAATTTATTCATATTATATCTTATTATATTATATTGTATTATATATTTATATACATGTATGATTTGTGACATATGATTATTATTGTTGCACTGTTAGTTTTTATATTATTATGTTGTATATTTGTTATATTGTTAAAAAAAAGAAGAGAGACAGTCTTACAACATTGATTTTCCCTCCTGGGATATATTTTTTCATTCATTCATTTCGTATAACACAAAACATTGGCTAAAGGTCGAGATTGGGCAATCTGAAAAAATATATCATGCTAATTGTTTTTGCCACACTGTCCGGCCATTTTAGTCATACAGCTTTGAGTGAGAGTAAATCACCGTTTTCTGTCAAAATGAACCCTGTAAACTCTGTAATGCCCCGATTTTGCATTATGTTTTCGCTCCAGATGTAGTTAATGAAATAAAATCTCCTTTTCATCATCTGGGATCGATCTTTGCTTCATGTTGTTGCTCAGGAGCTGGTCCTTCCATGATTGAACGCAGCCTTTACTGATGTGCATCTGTGGCTATTTTTAGGCGCTCAGGCAGGGGTATAGTACGCTGTATGCATGTACGCAGCACTACATCTGCCAGCAGCCTCACAGCGAGACTGAGTGAATGAGATCACCTCCAGACTCGCGGAGAGTCGTGATGTTGAGCTGACATTTTACTGAATAACGTCGTAGACGTGGCCGCTGTTCAGTTCCACTCCGCAAGTTTTTTGACAGTAGAATACTATACAATTATTTTGTTGCACCAACTGAAGGAAGAAGGGTGTCTGGTCTCCTAGCAACAGTCAGCTGTCACCATGCCCAAGGAGGTAAAATTAGTCCTGGGAGAGGAAGGGAAGTAGAATTGGAGAGTCCCTTTTCTCTTCTGTGTTGTCGTCTCCCCAGACTGCGTCACGCACCTTTTGATCTAATAGAAAACAAGACTTCTGCTTTTATGACATCTCTTGTTTAAAATAAAGGAAATGCTTCGTGAATTGAAAGTGTCACGTCAGGATTCCACCTGTGAGCGCATCTCCCTCTAACTTTGCTCCGTGGGATCTGTTCCCCATCACGTCCTCCACCTCTCATCTTCAAGAGTCTTGGCAGATGGTATTAGCATCAACGTAGGTTTCCATAGTCGCAGCACGCATACGCAGGCTTACGGAGGGTGTATACGGTCTCTGCAGGCCTCGCGCGTTCTCCACTCCAGCGTGTTGTGCAGCATAATTAAATAAGCCGTGTGCGCTCTGGTAATTGCCCCCGAAGAGCTGGAAGGGCTCGGAAAAGTCTAGATGTGTGTGCATGCGTGTGTGCACGGGTTCCAGGTGTAATAAGCATGTGCAGTCAAACCTGCGAGAGCCTTCGGGGCATCTGTGATGGTCGTGCTCTCATTCCTTCTGCTAATGTTTGAAATGCAGGGAGTGAAAAAGGATTTTGTCCCCACAGTGTTGTTACTGACACATGTACACACTCACACGCATGTTGCACCGACATGTTATTCACACATGCATCAGCCCAAACACCTCCTACAGACGTTGGTATCTGCACATGTCGCATGTCTGGTTCCACTCTTTCACTAGATGACCACAAACTAGGACAAGTTGAAGCTCAGAGATGGTTTAACATTTAATCAGGGTTCCCACGCGTCCTGGAAAACCTGGAAAATGATTCAACATTTCTCCGGTCATGGAAAACACATGGAAAATGAGAAAAGTAGTGAAACATCCTGGAAAAGCTTGAGTTGTCCTGGAAAATAAGTTTCCTCCATCTGCTTCGTGGCCTCTTCGCGTGTACTTTGTCGCCCCCCTTCTTCTTCTCCTTTTCTTTTCCTCTTTTTTCTCCTTTTTTTCTTCTTTTTTTCCTCTTCATCCTCTTCATCACCTCTTCATTTACTTTTCATCTCTCATCCTTCTTTTCCCTTTTTGCTTTGTCGCCTCTTCATCACCTTTTCGTTGCCTCTTTGTGTCTACTTTGTTGCCGCCTGGTTGCTTCTTTGTTGCATCTTCACTTTTTTTTTTTTTTTTTTTTTTTTCTTTTCCCCCCCCTCCTCCTCCCTTTCCCCTTTTTTTTTATCTCTTCGTGTCTCTCGTTCTATGTAATTGCTGCTTCGTCGCTTCTTTGTTGCATGTTCATTGCCTCTTCATCGCCTTTTCGTCGCCTCTTTGTCTATTTTGTTGCCGCCTGGTTGCTTCTTTGTTGCATCTTCACCTCTTCGTGTCTACTTTGTTGCCTCTTCGTCGCCTCTTCGTCGCCTCTTCGTCGCCTCTTCGTGTTTATGTAATTGCTGCTTCGTCGCTTCTTTGTTGCTGCTTCGTTGCTTCTTTGTTGCCTGTTCGCTGCCTCTTCATCGCCCTCGTCGCCCTCTTCATCGCCTCTTTGTCACCTCTTTGTCTATTTTGTTGCTGCTCGTCGCCTCTTTGTCGCTTCTTTGTTGCCTGTTCATTGCCTCTTCATCGCCCTCTTCATCGCCTTTTCGTCACCTTTTTGTTGCCTCTTTTTGTCTATTTTGTTGCCTTTTCGTCGCTTCTTCGTGTCTATCTTGTTTAACATTTACCCAGGGTTCCCACACGTCCTGGAAAACCTGGAAGATTAAACTTTTTTTCTTGTCATGGAAACGCAGATTTTTAAGGTCTAAAAGTTATGTTGTTCTTTAAGCCTTGTGTGTGTAAAACGGCATTTTCATCCTGCTTTTCTCTCTCATTAAGAGAAATGTCTCAGGTTTGGCTTAAAATGTGCAGATGTTGAAAATGCATCAAAATGAGTGAAAGAGCCTGAATTTACCCAGACCACATGGCTTCAACGTTCATCCAAACTTCAGCTGAAGAGACAAAAAGCATCAGCTTTCACGCCGTTTTCTTCTTCAGTGGTTAAATTAGCATTTGATTTATGTTTATCTAAGTGTAGGTAAGCTATATGCAAACACTTTCATGAAGAGCTGTTTGAAAGGAGTTTAGACTCTGAGGTTTATTAAACAGCTGCGTGACAGAAAAATGGGTCAGGGAGGAGAAATAGGGTGTCATGGAGCTACAGGCCCTGGTCGGGGATTCAAACCCGGGCCAGCTGCAGCTTCTGTGTGTGAAGCATTGGCTCAACAAGCCGGTGTTTTGTGGTGTTTTTAGAGAACAAATAACATTTTTCCCAGCACCCATCTGCAGGTTTAAAATCTAAAACACAGATGGAAAATTGATAGCGTGTGTGTATCACGTAGCGTGGAAGAGCAGTGAGATGAGTGAAATTTGCAATAAAGTTGCTTTGATTGGATTAAATTAAAACAAATGTGCCAAGTTGACGTGGACTGTCTAAATGTGGACTAATAGTCGCTATGGCAACATCACAGATCCCTGTGGGACTGACAAAAGAAAAATATGAGGCCCTGATATTCCAGGAGTCTCTTTAAAAAGATATTTTTATGTCTGTATATATATATATATATATATATATATATATATATATGTATATGTATCACAAAAGTAATAATAAATGAAAATTCTATTAAAATCATTGATTTTGAATTGTGGTTTGAAAGAAATGTTAAAATCAAGCGCAAAAAAAAAAACAGTAAACAAGTGTGATAAGGTTCTGAAGCTGAAATTTGGTTGAGCAACACTTTGAGGCAATCACTGCAATCAGGTGTTTTCTGTAACGACCAATCAGACGTCTGCACCTGTTGACGGGTATTTTAGTCGACTGTTTATGGGAAAGGTGCTCTAATGTGTCTGGGACAGTTTTGTTTATTAGTTTTTTTTATTATTATTATTTCCTGCCACAATTCAAAATCAATATCTTGTTCCACTAAATTATAATTTTGTCAATTTTGATTTATTATTAGTTTCTTTAGTTTCTTTTTATTTGAATTGCAATTGTGAATTTAGCCTTGGAATTCAGTTGAAAGGTATGAAGGACAACTGTATATATATGTATATATGTTTGGATTAATCGCTTTTGTCCTGTGCAAGGCTATTTATTCTTTAAAAATACTGCTATATAAAGAAAATACATTTACTTCTGCTTTACAAGTTAAAGGGCAAAAACCAAACCAGAAATCTGGAACTAGTCCTGTACTCAGACCTTAATTTCAGCCTTACATAAGACAGTTGTGAATAGGGATGGGCACAATTAATCGATGATCCATCATTTTTTCGATCATGTAATGTTTTTTTCAATCATCCGATGGTGTTATAAAAGTTAATTCATGTAGTGTACGTCTTGGAGCTCTGTCATAAATGTCCCTATGTGGCGGTAATAAAACCTCCTACCAGCGGGGGGCGATGTAGCCTAAAAACAGCAGAAAAAGCTGCCTGCGAGCTGCTGTCTTCCCTGTCAAGGTAGCTGAAAGAAGACTCGTCTAAACCAACATGAAGCGAGCACGGCGAAGTCTGGACCGCGGTGAAGTTGGTTTCAAGTTAGATATCAGACGTGAGCGAGACGCTGCTGATCGCCAAGAGCCAATATCCAACGTGAAACCAACTTCACCGCGATGACGTCTGGTGTGGGACCATTTTGTGTTAGAAAGTGACTCCTCACATTGTAAATACTGCGACACGTTTTATAAAAAACAACTCGACAACGACTCCCATGACGTACCATTTAGAAAACGCTCATCCAACCCACCGTTTCCTCAGTCTGAAGCAACATATCCACGAAAATCATTTCACAGAAGAGTCATCGATGGAAAAGGTTTCCCAGAGTTGATGAATTTACTGGAACCAGCCTATCGGCTTCCTTCGTCATTACAGGCTCATTGAAACACGAGAAGCAAGAGCAGGAGCTGCTAAACAAGTTGGCCACAGCAGCTAGCGTTGCCATAACAACAGAGAGCTACCTCACCATCACGTGCCACCACTGCCGACCTGCTCGCAGAGATGATGGAGGCTGTAGAGCAGCGGGGGGTTTAAATAAATATGTATTTGAGAAAAACCAGTCTGCCTGTGGTATGTGGAGTCATATTTTAACATGCATTTCTTAATGATTAATCAATAATTGATCATTAAGAGCAGTTAAACCCCCCCCCCCCCCCCCCCCCTCGCCCCCTGTTTTTTGATATTATTTTTTTTTTTTTTTTTTTTTTAGTCCCCTATTTTTCCCTAAAAATATAAGATCTTTTTTCTGCTGACAATCGATCAAAAAGATAATCGCTAATGCCCATCCCTAGTTGTGAATATCAGATTTTAATTTGACAAAGAGATTTTATTTATTCATTTATTTTTGTGTGGTCACAAAAGCCAAATTATGTTGAGCGTGGCTGATTTACAAAAGCAATAAAGGGTGAAACATCTGGGCTTGGATACTTTTTATAGGTTCCTTACACTGTAAAAAGAGTATCTAACTTTATTATTTTGGTTTAGTGATAAAATCTAATGTTTTTAAGGTAAATCAACTTATAAATCACACTCTTTAGTCCAAAATAAGTTTTTAGTTTCACTCAAAGTAACATTTTTTAAGTTGTTTCAGCTTCAGAGTGCATGAACAACAGAGGGGCGGAGCTATATTCATAACTCAACATATCCAGACCACAAATACAATTTATGTTGTTCAGTCACAGAATCATACATTAAGAACCACTTAGGCTTGGTACTAAATGCATTGAGTAAGAAATAAGTAAAAATTTACTTCATCCTGAATCAGAAATTTAACTTGAGAAAAATTTTAAAAAGCATATTACAGAATAGGGGATTATCACGCTTACCGGAAGTTCCCGGATTTTGGACACTTCCTCTTCCGGGCCATGTTAACGACAGCCGTTCCTGCTCTGTTATACTGTTTAAATCAGATAAACTCCAAACATACTTAAGTTTTCATTCTAGACTGAAATGATACTAAGGAAGAAGTGGATCAAAGCGATCGATTCGCCGCGGTGAAGGGCCGAACTTTATAATAAAACACACGTTTGTTTGTCGCCGGTGGGGCACAACACCGGCACTTCACAGCATGCTAGCATTAGCCAGCTAGCGTTTACTGACGTGCTTAACATTGTGCGTCTTAAAACACACAAACATCTGAAAATCGGGTCTGTACCCCCCCGTTTCCAGTGGAACAACTGGGGACTGCCAAGAAAGGAGACGCTTTCAGATGCTTATGTGTTTTCAGCCGCACAAAGTTAGGCACGTTATTGAGCTGACTAATGCTAACCTGCTAACACGACTGCGCAGTCTGCCGGCCACAAACAAACGTGTGTCGTTTTATTATAAAGTTCGGTCCTTCACCGCGGCGAATCGGTCGTTTTGATCCACTTCTTCCTTAGCATCACTTCAGTCTGGAATGAAAATTTGGCATTGGCGTTTATCCGATTAACAAAGTTTAACAGAGTAGTAGTCGGCGGACTACTGTTAGCAGGTTAGCATTAGCCAGCTTGATGACGTGCCTAACTTTGTGCGGCTGAAAACACACAAGCATCTGAAAGCGTCTCCTTTCTTGGCAGTCCCCAGTTGTTCCACTGGAAACGGGGGGGGGGGGGTACAGACCCGATTTTCAGATGTATGTGTGTTTTAAGACGCACAAAGTTAAGCACGTCGGTAAACGCTAGCTGGCTAATGCTAGCATGCTGTGAAGTGCCGGTGTTGTGCCCCACCGGCGACAAATAAACGTGTGTTTTATTATAAAGTTCGGCCCTTCACCGCGGCGAATCGATCGCTTTGATCCACTTCTTCCTTAGTATCACTTCAGTCTGGAATCCGTGAAAATTTCAGTAGGGTTGGCGTTTATTCACGTTATCTACGAAGTAAAGCAGGGACATTGAATTGGACCGGAAGTGGGCCGTCTAACTGTTTCAAACCGGAAGTTCGAAACACGGAAGCGTGATAATCTCCTATTACAGCAATTTGTTTCGTTGTTATGAATTATGTTTTTACTTTGTATCAAAGCAATTTCTTTGTTTTAAGGTCAAATATATATTTCCAGTAAATCAAAATTAATCATATCAAGCAAATCATAAATTTTGTTGTAACAGATTACAGCTATTTTTTTTAAGTTGATCCAAAATATTTTTTTTTTTCAGTGTATGCTGAAATGTAAATTAATTTACCGTCTAAATGGGATGTCTCCCTCCCGCTGCAGCTTTTACCAGTCGGCAAGATGTTAAAGACTGGTTTCTCTGACCATTAATGAAAAAAGACTGAAGTTAGTGGATTTGGAAATCATAAAAGAACTTTATTTACATAAGCAGAATGTACAAACTCTCGTGAGGGGAGTAACAAGGAGTTTTATACAATACTGTACGGTTACATCAAGAACAAACGCACTGAAAGGTTTAATCAATAATCCTACAAAAGGGTTTAAATACAATAAAGGAAAATAATATATTTAGCGCTCAATATAAAATAGATTATAGTTACAAAGCGATGGAAACACAGTTAATCATCATGACTGGGCTTAAAGAAAGGGAAATATTTAAACAGAAGGGTAGGAGATATTTAACAGATCTTTTTACAATTCTGTTTGACATTTTTTAAGTGATGAGAAATATTGTAAAAATCAATAAAACAGGCAAAGTTAGGTATTTAGTTTCATCCCGCAGAAGATGGAGGGAAGCTGCAGAGCTACGAGTGGAATGTTTGGTTGTATTCGTGGATTTTTAAGTGTTAAATGAAGAGTTTACTGGTAAGAAACAACAGATGTTCTCTGTGGAAAATTTTAAAATATGCGGGCAAACAAAAAGAAAAGGTCAAGAAAGCCTCAGAAAATCCACTTTGTTTGATATTATTCATGGGTTAAGGGTTAGTGGGATGTCCACGTTCAGGTAACGACAGATAAATGACAGCTGTGGAGTCTGCAGTTACTAGGCAACAAGAGTGGAGCACTATGGGTAATTCTCGTCTGCTATGATGTCCCGTTTCAGCAGCTACCGTTTCAGGAGGCTGCTTCGGAGTGTGCGGCCTACGTAGTCTGCATGCTTCAACATGAGACACACCTTATGAGAAATTATGACATCATCATCTCCAGATGGGACCAGTGTGATTCTTTGTATCTGGTCTTGAACACTTGTCAGACCATCACCAGCTCGTCCACAATGCTGCTGCACATTACATCATCATGTCACACTATTTTGGCCGGTTTAAACCGGCTGTTTGTACTTTTTTTTGTTTGGTTTTAAGTCTGCACAGCTTAAAATCTGGTCTCACCGTTTTACTTTGGCTTCTAATTCAAGTCCAGTTTTGTGAGCATCAGGGTTTCATGTTGTGGTCTCTTTGTTTTCACTTGTTTTTAGTCAGCTTTACTGTATTTGTTTGTTTTTGTGTTTCATTTTTGTTGCATTTACTTCATAGGCTGGTGGTTTCTTGTTTTTTAGATTAACTTAAAAACACTCTGGTCAAACTTTAAAAAAAAAAAAGCTTATTGAAATAAGTTCGCCATCAACATTTGACATATACAGTTAAGTTATTTGCATATTTTTACTGTCTTATTTGTCTCTTTCAGAGATGTGAAACCAGACAATATCCTCTTAGATGAACAAGGTAAGACCATGAATTGTGAGTTTTGTGTGTTGGTGGTACATTGGTGGTAGAGTAGGATGGGAAAGTAGTGTACAGGTTTTGTTATACTGCATTTATAATACAGAATCTAGTTTCATAAAGATGTTCTCTGACTGCCCAGATCTAGCTTGTGTTCACTTTATACTCTCTATGCATAAGTGTTATTCAGCTCCTGACTGTTTCAAGGTCAAATTCACTTGACAAGCATAACAGAAACACATTAAAACACTTGTTTCTTTTTCCCATGCAGAGAATTTAATATAGAAATAGTTTGCCTTGAGCTGCAGTTTCAGCCACATTTAATTTCAAGCAAGTTACTTTTTATTACACGCTCAAAAATATTGTTAAGAGACAAAAACATTTACTTTTTCCATTCAGACTGTGGGAAACGGGTGCTACATCGGGGGGTTAGGTGGCTAGTATCAACCTAACTAGTTAACTCCAGGAGCAATCAGTGCCTGTAAAACTGTGTACATTTCTCCCATAATAGTCACTTTGGATGGAAACCCAGTTAATATTAAATTGTTGCCTCCAACATCAAATCTGAAGGACTGGTTGTTAATCTGCGTTGCTTTGAAAAGCAGAAACTGAACGACTGAGGATCATTAAAATACTGACTGAAGCTGCTGTTACAGGTCAGCCGGGCCGTGTAACTGCACCGCCGTTCCTGCGTTGTGGTACTGAAATATTAGGGATGCACAATATAACCGCCCCCTATCGGTATCGGCCGATATCGGCCTTAAAACTGAATATCGGACATCGGCCACCTCACGATATTTAACCGATCAGCCCGCTGTTTCTACAGTCGCGACATTTTCATATGCTGATGTCATATTGACCTTTAAAAACGCGGAATTGATCTATTTTACTAACGAAATCTTGCGATATTTCATTGCTCTGTTACGAAATCTCGTGAGAATTCACAAAAATTTCGCGATATTTTCAAATGCTGATATATTGACATTTAAAAACGCAGTATTGATCTATTTTACAAACGAACTCTCGCGAGAGTTTTTAACAAAACGAAGAAATCTCGCAAGATTTTGTAATTAAAAAGATCAGTACTGCGTTTTTAAATTTCAGTTTGATATCGGCAGATGAAAATAGTGCAATATTTCATTGTATTGATATTCTTTCCCATCCCTATTTTTCAAAGTGTCAGAAACAGATAACAAAACTGCTATTAGCAATGACTGCTTTTTTTTTTCAGCTTTAATATTGGTGTCGATATCGGTTATCTACCACATGAATTTTAAAATATCAGCATATCGGATATCAGCCAAAAATTCCAATATTGTGCATCCCTATGAAATATGTCCAGTTTGCCACACACTGAAAAACATTTAAGACATTCTGCTGATGCTAACTTTCTATTTCTAGCAAAGTCACTGCACAGGCGTCTCTATATTTTGTGATTTTTGCCTGATAATGGAGACAAAAAATCTGAAATTCAGTGAGTCTGGAAGTGGAGGTTGACAGGTCTCCATGTGCTGCTATTCAGTTTTAATTTCATACATTTATGTTATCTAAAAAAAGGTAAGTGTGAATAACACCTTCACTGAGAGTTTGTTAGGGATGCACGACAACCTTTTAAACGATACAGATAACCGATAAATTTTAGCTCCCAAAGGCCAATACTGATAACTGATAGCCCACATACATACCTAATCATGACATCAGTATTATTAACGAAACCAAAAAGACTTTTTACTCTTTAAATGACGAAATGGTTATTTTTTTTTCCATTGAAAATTTATCAGCAAGCCTCCCAAACATTTTCTAAAAGATATCAAACAAAACTATTTGATATCGCAAAAGCACATCAACTTAAATAAGGCATGCATCAGGATTACAAACTGAAAACGTGCAATTGAGAAGTTAAAGAAAACAGAGAAATGATGCTGACAAGTTAGATTCAAACATTTATTGTAATTTTATTTTATTTTTTACATGTAGTATTTTTGTATATTTTTGTCAGTGATTTAGTCTACATAAAAATATTTTCATATTGAAAATATTTTTTTCAACAAAAAATTTTTTTTTTTTTTATTGTATACTTATTTTGTAAATGATGTGAGTATTCTGGTTTTTAAAAATAAAATCTGTCATTAATTTAGAAAATAAGAAAAAAAAACTATTTAAAAAACTAAACAAATGTCTATATTTACATAAAAATGTTATGTGACATTATTACAATCCAAAAAGAAAACATTTTTTTATATCATACTATATATATTACATTTATTGTTGTAAAAAAAAGTCTTACATTTATTTCATGCATATAAATTCATATAAATAAATCTGAAACTTAGATTTTATATTTGAGTCTATAAATAGATAATCTAGTTTAACCCGATTGTTTGTCTGTAAGCTGGAATAAACACTCGTGTGTCAGACGGTATAACTGGGGAAAAGCAGGACTTGCATAATGATCTAATTATTTCAGATGCACATTGTGCAGACAGTAGTGAGAGTCCTTCATTACAGCAAGTCTGCAGCCTGATGATGAGACACAACAGTGAGGGGGGTCAGGGGGGGTCAGGGGGACTTCTGACTGACGCACAGAATAACGATCCAGCTCACTGAAATGTCACATTAAGTTCGTTTTCTGCTTCAGTGCTGATACATTTCCTCTGTGTGTCACAGAGACGATTAACAGAAAATCCTTGTTGGTTTTTGTGTTTGTATTTTAGGCCACGCCCACCTGACAGACTTCAACATAGCGACGATAATAAAGGATGGAGAGAGAGCCACCGCGTTAGCCGGAACCAAGCCCTACATGGGTAACGCCACTCTGCTACATCTTCGTGAGACGTCTGAGGGGGAAAGCTGACGTTTCACACGCGACCCCCCCCTCCGAATGCTCAAACTGTGGTGAGAAGCTCTCCTCCTGCTGCAGACCTGAACTGTTTCTGCTGCACTTTTCAGCCCCGGAGATCTTCCAGTCCTTCGTCAGCGGAGGTACAGGCTACGCCTTCGAAGTCGACTGGTGGTCGTTGGGAGTGACGGCCTTCGAAGTGCTGCGTGGATGGGTAAGCCACAGTCGCCGCAACAAATACAGCGAACATGAACTTTCTCCTCCTCCACCTCCTCGTTTCTCTTTTTCGTCACGTTCCAGAGACCCTACGACATCCATGCCAGCAACTCGGTGGAATCCCTGCTGCAGCTCTTCAGTACAGTCAGTGTTCAGTACAGTCCCGCCTGGCCCAAGGACCTGGTTTCCCTGTTGAGGAAGGTGAGCCGGACCTGATTAACAATGTGGAAGTTTGGTCTTTTTACTAGGGATGCACAATATTGGAATTTTGGCCGATATTTTAAAACTCATGTGGCCGATATCGATATCAAATCTGAAAAAATAAGCAGTCATTGCAAATAGCAGTTCTGTTATCCATTTCCAACACTTTGAAAAATAAGGATGGGGAAAAAATATCGACACACTAAAATATCGCAATATTTTCATATGCCAATATCATTTCGATATTTTAAAAACGCAGTGTGGATCAATTTTACTTACAAAATCTCATAGAGATTTCATTGTTCTTTTACAAAATCTCACGATACTTTGTGAATTCTGACAAGAAATTTTGTAACAACGACAAAACATCGCAAGATTCTGTTAGTAAAATAGGTCGATACCGCATTTTTAAATGTCAATATGATATCAGCGTTTGATAATATTGTGGAATTTTTGTGAATTCAAAAATTTTGTTAATACCTGCTAGTATCTGATAAATTGTAGTATCTGATACCTGCTAGTACCTGATATATGGTAGTATCTTGCTAGTATCTGATATATGGTAGTATCTGATACCTGCTACTATCTGATATATGGTAGTATTTAATACCTGCTAGTATCTGATACATGGTAGTATCTAATACCTGCTAGTATCTGATACACGGTAGTATTTGCTAGTATCTGATACATGGTAGTATCTAATACCTGCTAGTATCTGATACATGGTAGTATTTGTAGTACCTCTAGTTCTGATACATGGTAGTATCTAATACCTGCTAGTATCTGATACGTGGTAGTATCTGATACCTGCTAGTATCTGATACGTGGTAGTATCTGATACCTGTTAGTATCTGATACATGGTAGTATCTGATACCTGCTAGTATCTGATACATGGTAGTATCTGATACCTGCTAGTATCTGATACATTATCTGTAGTATCTGATACCTGCTAGTATCTGATACGTGGTAGTATCTGATACCTGCTAGTATCTGATACCTGGTAGTATCTGATACCTGCTAGTATCTGATACATGGTAGTATCTGATACCTGCTAGTATCTGATACTTTCTCCCCCTGTTAGTATCTGATACCTGCTAGTATCTGATATCTGGCAGCCAGATGTCCAAAATGAACTCCTCTGGCTGAGTTTTTGGGATCTTTGCTCTCAGAGCAGAATATAGTTGTATTTCTCAGAATATCAGAGATACAACCTCACAGTTGTCTGCATATATCGGTATCGGTTGATATCGGATGTCTGAATTTAAGAATTGGATAATATCGGTATATATGATATCGGTAAAAAAGCCAATATGGAACATCCCTATAATTATCTTTGACTTTTTGTCCTGGCTGTTCTGTTCTGCCCTGTTAAAGACACACATCTCTCTAAAACTGCTAAATCTAACTTGACTTTTCCATCAAATTGAGAGAAAACTTTGCCTGAAAAGGGAAATAAATGGAAGTATGCAGGCATAGTGGTGCAAACTGCAGCATTCGGTTAGATTACCATCTTAATTAAGAGAAATCTGTGTGAAAAATGAACCTGAACCTGCTGCCTGGACACAGATGGTCTTCCCTGGAAAGAGTAGTGGGACAGAAGGAGGACAGGAATATGGAGGTGATATCACTCCACATATTAGACGCTACAGTTGCAGGAGAGGATGGATGTTGCGTCGGTAAAGTTCTGATGGAAGGAGCGATGATAAGTTGGGACCTTGAGGGCAAAGAGAGAGAAAAAAAAACAGACAGATGGGAATCTGAGGAAGTGGAAGTGAAGAAATCAAGCAAGTGGCAGAGAGAGGACGGTGAGTGTATTTATCTTTGTGTTCCTCATAACGAGAAACTTAACTTGATATTTGAGCCCCGAAATGTTCTGTTTTCCCAAGTAGAACTGTGCCAGATGGATGAGACAATTTTCTTTGCGTCAAACAGAAATAAAAGTGCTAAACATTTTCCCTCTGGCTCGTTTTGTCTGCAGCAACAGCCAACCTTATTTTCCTTTTTGGCGTGAACAAATGAAGCTTCTGTGGGAACAAATTATGCCATCCCCTCTGGAAATAATTGCTTTTTGTTGTTCTAAGATGATATTTTTCCAGTAAATATGAAGAACCGCGGCTCTTTTGGGGGAAGAGTGTTAGTCTGTGTGACTGTGTCTGGATGACTGAGCGTTCTGGACGGAAAGATGGTTTCTTCCACTCTGCTGCTGATTGATGACCATGTGTACACTCCACCAAGATATACTTAACTCGCCCTGCAGGAGGAAACTGAATCATCCTGTGACCAAAGGAAGAGTTAACATGACAACTAAAGCAACTAAAGCCACATCCTGTTATCATTTGCAGCATTTACCCTGAGATGAAAACAGACCTCAGCCTTACGAGCACCGGTTTCTATTTTCCCTCAGTAATAACTTAAAATAATAACTTATTTTATTGTGTAGTATTAACATTTTAACTTGATTCAAAACTAATCAACTGCTGATTTGATTAACAGTGCCCTCTGTTGGAAACAATTGCAGTAAATACTAAAGTTTAATGGCAGAATATTTATTCACTGTTTAAGTCGAGCCCAATATTTTCCATGTACAGTCATCCTCAAATTAAGCCAATTAAAGAAAATACTAAATTCACAATAGTAATTAAAATAACAAGAAACTAATAATAAATAGAAATTTACAAAATTATGATTTAGTGAAATAAAATATTGCTTTTGAATTGTGGTTGGAAATAATTACATGGGATGTTCAGTACTGGCTTTTTTACCGATATCCCACATACCGATATTGTCCGATCTGATATCCTACCGATATATGCAGACAACTGTGAGGTTGTATCTCATGTTCTGAGAGATACAAATATATTCTGCTCTGAGAGCAAAGATCCCAAAATATCCTTAACTCAACCAGAGGGGTTCATTTTGGACGTCTTGCTGCCAGATAGTCAGATACTAGCATATATCAGATACTAGCAGGTATCAGATACTACCATATATCAGATACTAGCAGGTATTCGCCAACATGTGGCTAATTCAAATGTTTCTGACAACTTGGTAACTTAACCAACAACTTAAAACCAGACATATTATCAGCAGCATCAAAGCAAGTCAGTCTGTAGCAGCAGCAGCTGCATCGTAGTCACATGACTCTGAAAGGAATGCTGGGAAATGAAGTTTTTCCAGGATGACAGGGACTTTTAGACATGCTGGACTGCTGCTAATGGAACAAGATCTCGCAAGATTTTGATGCTCCATAACCAAATCTCATAAGATTTAATTTTTCAAAATATCGGCCCAAAAAACTATACCGATACTTTCCGATATCATATTTTACTGCCAATATCAGACATAATATCAATAATAAATAAATAATAAATGAATAAAAATTCACAAAATTATTATTTACTGAAATAAAATATTGCTTTTGAATTGTGGTCAGAAATAATTATTTAAAAAAAAAAACTGTCAGACACATTAGAGCACTTTTCCCATGAACAGTGGACCAACATACCTGTCAACAGGTGTAAAAGTCTTTTTGAACATTACCAAAAAAAAAACACTGATTACAGTGATTAACTCAAAATGTTGCTCAACATTTTAGCTTCGGAGCCCCATCATGCTTGTTTACTTGTTTTTTATATTTTTTTTGAACCATTATTCAAAATCAATGTCATGATTTTCAAAGAATTTTTATTTTTTACTTTTTAAAATTTCAACTTCTTTCACTGACAGCTGATTTTTTTCCTTCTTTAATTGGAGGGTATGAATAATTTTGCGGACAACTGTACATGTTAATATGCGTTTTCTTATCAGTAGTTGTGAAAAAAATGCCATGAATAGTTTTATTTATTTTAGTTTTGATGACGACACAGCATGTCATAAATTTTCAGCCGAGTAAATATTAATTAGGGATCGACCGATACAGGTTTTTTTGGGCTGATACCGATGAACTGGCTGATTTGGGAAACGATTCTGTATTTGACTCCCAGTTTGACAAAATAAAGGACACACAAAAAGTAATTTTACAATTTGTCAATACAAAAAAAAACTGCACACTTGTAAAAAAATATTAAATAGAAATACTAAACTTATGATAAATATAAATAAAAAAGGTCTGTAAATTATGCCAAGTGGGGGTGTCAGTCAATTTACCTGATGTATCAGCTGATGCCGATATCAGCAAAAAACGCAAATATCGACCAGCCGATGTATCGGTCTATCCGTAATAGGAATATTTGCTGTCTTTGTAAATAGACATACAGTCGTCCCAAAAATTACTCATATCCTCCCATTAAATAAGTAAAAAAAAAAATCAACTGTCAGTGAAATAAGTTGAAATGGACAAAAGTGATACATTTTAATAAATTATGACAATCTTGAAATATTAAAAACACACAAAAAATGAAACAAGTAAGCTAGCATGACAGGTCTCCAAAGTGAAAAGTTTGTTGACCAACACTTGAAACAATCACTGCAATCAGGGGTTCGTTGCACGAAGCAGGTTTAGCAAACTCTGAGTGTAACCCTGAACTCTGAGTTTTCGGTCCCAGAACAGCTGATTTGAGTTGGTTTAATCAACTCAGAGTAGTTCAACAAGGGGTTTGACACACGCTCGACCACGATAAAAAGCCAGCATCGCCGATTCAAGTCACCATGGCAACGTAGACGCAAAGGCGGGGCTGCATTCGCCATTGAATGGAACGAACTTCTAAAGCCTCATATGGCGAGTTTGAACTGCTGCTGCTGCAATTAAAAAACTAAAAGAAAGAAAAAGGCTGATGTTCGAATCCAGCTCTGTACTTTCATCGCAGCCTTTTTATTTATTTAACTTGGGTGCGATCCCGCGGGGGAGAAGCGCTCTTCTCGGCAGCATTAAGATAAAATATAACCGTCGCATTTCTCAAATACCCTGCATCTTCGATGAAAGTAAAAATCTGTTTGGGAAAAAACGCAGGGTAATAAACAATAGCCGATCTGCTTTGAGGGGAAAGCAACATGAAAAAAGTCACGCCCAAGATTGAACCCCAGCTTTTGCATGACAGACATGCACCTTGCCCATTTACCCAGAGACAGAGACAACTGTGCGGTTAAATAATCAGAGACAGGACCTCCAACTATCACATACGACGGTGATATTTTAAATGTACGGACGGATCAGCTCGTGTGTGTAGATAACAGACTGTGATGTGAAACTGTAATGGCGGGAAATGAAACTTTTATCCGTGGTCTGATAACGATTGCTGAACATTTAACCCTCCGCAGTCATCAAATCAAATCAAATCAAATCAAACTTTATTTATAAAGCGCTTTTCCTGCCAAAGGCAACCCAAAGTGCTTTTCAAGAAAATAAAAACAAACACATTTTTAAAATAAAAAACAGCCCTTCACACACCCAAGCACAAAACACAGCACACAAAACTATAAACATTTGCACACAAACACACACACACACACACACACACACACACACACACTAAGACTAATAAACATCTGGCTTGACCTACTGTGAGGAAGCGATATCTTGGGGATCCGTTCACTCCAGGAGCCAGACACGGTCCTAGAGGGTATATCTGCAGGAGCCAACCAGATCAGGGCAGGCCGGGGTCCACACCACAGTGATAGGGCTGCAGTGCGGGGCCCCAGCCACCAGGACAAGGGCAGCCCCCCACCAGCTCCCTCCAGACCATGTAGGCAAAGCTCCCAGAGTGAAGGATCCCCATGAGGAAACACTGGTGTTAAAATGTTAAAACAGATAAAACAAGTGAACAGATAAGAGCAACATAGAAAAATAAATAGGTATTCATAAAATTATGTGCTAAACAAGTCAATAAAATCTAAAATAACTTAAAGATAACATAAAAATAAATAAATAAATAGTAAAGTAAAATAAGTAAAATGAAATAAAATCAAAAAGCTAAGTTAAAAAGGTAGGTCTTGAGCCTCTTCTTAAAAACATCAACAGTCTCTGCAGCCCTGAGGTTTTCTGGCAGGCTGTTCCACAAACGAGGACCGTAGTGGTGGAATGAGGCCTCGCCGTGAGTTTTAGTTCTCACCTGGGGAACAATTAAAAGGCCGGTACCAGAGGACCTCAGGGTCTGCGAGGGTTCATAGTTTAAAAGCAGGTCAGATAAATAAGAGGGCCCAAGACCATTAAGACATTTATAAACCACTAAGAGAACCTTAAAGTCGATCCTGAAACGCACGGGGAGCCAATGCAGCGATTTTAAAACTGGTGTTATGTGTTCCCTGGTGTCATGCTGCATCTTCATCCATGAAATCCTGATGGAAAGAACTCGTCTGTAACCGACCGACTGATTTATTTAAACATGTTTTATTTGAGACGGCAGCAGCCAAAACTCACCGCTGACTGAATGAATGAACGAGGAAATGAAACGGCGAGTGTGGCTCACGACCCGGTTCATTTCAGAGTGTCTGTTACCATGGTAACTGACCGAGGGTTTCTGTTCCCCCTCTTCATGAAACAGGCTAGAGTTCCTCCTCCTTCCCTGGGTTGAGTTACCTACCTTTGTGTTATGGAAAACTCAGTTTCCAGAATTTCAGGGTTAAACAACTCAGTTTTATTAAACCTGCTTCATGCAACAGACCCCAGGTGTTTTCTGTAACGTCCAATCAGACGTCTGCACCTGCTGACAGGTGTTGGTCCACTGTTCATGGGAAAGATGCTCTAATGTGTCTGAGACAGTTTTTTTCTTTGTTTTTTGTTATCATTATTTCCAAATACAATTCAAAAGCAATATCTTATTTCACTAAAGTATATTTTTGTAAATTTTTATTTATTATTAGTTTCTTTCATTTTTGTTATTTAAATCACTCTTGTGAATTTAGCATTTTCTTTAATTAGAGGGTATGAATAACACACACACAGAGACGCTACATTTCTTTTCTGTTTGTAACTTATTTCAAACTGCACAGTAAAACAGAAAGGTGCAAAAAAGTCACATAACATTGTGTTTTTCACCTCTGAGAGAGAAAAGCCCGGCTGAGAATAAGGTGACATTTCAGTTGATGTGGGTAACATGAGTGTGTGTCCTTTTCCTGCAGCTACTGACGGTGAACCCAGAGCACCGCTTCTCCAGCCTGTCTGATATGCAGACGTCTCCGTACCTCGCCGACATCAACTGGGACGCCGTGTATGAGAAGAAGATGGAGGCTGGATTTGTTCCCAATGTTAGTATGAAGCCAATATCGCATGAAATGAATATTTTAACGTACGCGCGAGCACTCGGTTATTGTTGCTGATCATAATGAACATGTGCAGCGACTAAATAATGCAAAGGAAACTGAAAGCAGCTTCTTTATGGCATCCCACTTCAATGTGTGCACAAAAGCTTTGTGAGTGAGCTGCGTGTATCCGCTTGTCTTTCTCATTATCTGGCGCGCATCTGCCTCCCACAGAAAGGTCGTCTGCACTGCGACCCCACCTTCGAGCTGGAGGAGATGATCCTGGAGTCACGTCCGCTTCACAAGAAGAAGAAAAGGCTGGCCAAGAACCGCTCTCGAGACAACAGCAAGGATTCCCAGTCTGTGAGTTACGCGTTCTCAGACACTGATTCCCTTCTCGTTCAGACATCAGTGGTACTCCAGATGTGTGTTTACAGTATTTTGAATTTGGAGGGAAAAGATGATGAAAAGATGAAGGGCGTGAGATCAAACCAGTCGTTTAAAGAAGGATTAACCTTTTAAACTTCACAGCAAGAAATGACTTGAAACTTTTGCAAGTAGAAACGCTTTCATGCCCATTTTTAGATGTTCTGATACTTAATCTCGTGGGCGCAGTAATCCTTAGAGCCATTTTTCAAGATAAGAATTGCACTTTTTAAACAAAACTGGCCACAACAAATCCCAGTTTGTTCCAGTTCAATTCTAATGTACTGAAAACTTTATATTCTACACATCATGGGATGTAAGGGTTAAAAACCGAGGATATATTGTTGCATTCAGTGTAAAAAAAAAAAGCCTAAAAGTACTTTATATTTAAAGTACTTTTAGGCTCCTGAAGTGGAGATTTTTACCCGGAATAAGAGAAAAAACTCAATTTGAGAAAACGGCCTTTACAGTTTTGGACTGTAAAATTCTCCACATTTTTGTTCTATAACACTATTTACAGACATCGGATCCAATCAGATTCATGAGCTGGAAATATCAAGTTTGGTTGAGATGACATCATTCAGGAAAAAGAGACGTTTCCAACGATACCAGACATGACGGGTTCAGACTTTAGCTGCATTTTGAGGATATTTGGGTGCATCAGACAAAGTATCATGAAATAAACTCCTAAAATGTTTATTTTTGACGTTTTTTTTACACTAGTCTGAAAGAAAACATGTTGAAGGAAGGAAAAAATTAAAATCTCAAAACTGACCAGGTGGTGAAAAAATGGGGCTTTTACCCGTTGTGTAAAAATGTCCGAAAAGCAAAAACTGCGTAAATACTGAGACACAAACAAGGTAGAGACTCAAACAAATGAGTAAAAATAGGATTGTCTAATATAAATAAGTAATCTTTTAAATGTACAAATCTGTTCTATTAAGGATTTAAGAAATGTTGGGATGGAACGACACTCCATCTGTGGGAAGGCTTTCAGTCTCCTGCCTCTGATGACTGCAAAGCCTGTTTTCACACATTTTAAAGGGCTTATTTGCCTTCATTCGAAGCTGTAATCCCTGTTAATTTGAACTTTGTGTACATTTCATTCATGTAATTTCAGTATGTAAGTGCGGACAGTAAATAACGGAGAAGAGGATCCCGGACATTGCAACTGTAATTACCTGCAGCAGGAGGCTTCCTCACCGATACAGTATAACAGCCTGAGCTGGTCTGAGATAACAATGCAGCTCAGGTCTGACGTGGTCTCGCGTCTGGCAATTCCTGTCAGAACTGCATATTTTTAGATTGGCGGTGAGCCAGCATCCTTTTTTTTTTCTTTTTTTTCCCATTCAGCTGTTATGAATCGCCTCTATTCTCAGCTCAGCGACTAAATAAATATTTTAACTACAATATTGAGCATAAAGAAAAATTAATTGCAGAAAAAATCTACCTGCTATTGAATTATCGTCTGCTTTGATCATTCTTATCCCCAACAGACGATCTTTTCTTTACTGCCACACTGTCACTCCATCCTGATGTTTTTTTTTTTAAACTGCTGATTAAAACTACGTCAAGGCTTTAAGTTGAGCATCATAAAGGATGGAGGTTTCTTTTAGTGATAGCTGCGTGCACTGACTGCTTTATAACGGACATGCAAAGTAGGGATCGGCAGATACAAATATCTCTAAAGCCTCAGCCGATGACCGATACAACCTGCGGCCGATACTGCATTTGACTCACAAATTAATATAATGAAAGATTGGTCTGTGGAAAAAAAATCGATACACTAAAATATCGCAATATTTTTAAAAGCTAATATCATATTGATATGTAAAAATGTGGTATAGATCTATTTTACTAATGAAATCTCGCGAGATTTTTTTGTTCAGTCACGAAATCTCGCAGGTTTTCGTGAAATCTCGCAAGCTTTGACTGTTATCTTATGAAATCTCACGAGATTTTGTTGGTAAAATAGATCAATATTGCATTTTTGAATCTCTATATGAAATCTCCATATGAAAATATCGCGATATTTCAGTGTATCGATTTTTTTTTTCCCCAGCCCTAATGAACGATACAATGAAAAATAATTTTTCAGCTCTTTTAATATAAAAAAGAACAATGTTAGTATATAAAAAGGAAACAGAGCACTTATAAACAGATATTAAACATGCGTCGGTTGTATCTGTGTCGTATCTGCAAACGTTTAAGACGCTATTCTATTGTTGGCGTTTCGTGGCGACAAAATACTAAACACCTTCGTCATATTGGTTCCTACGGAACCACGTGAAGGTCCTGCCTCAGAGTAGGAACTAAAATGGTTCTAGGGACTGGGGGGTGTGGTCCCGAGTTCCTGTCTGTCCGAACATGCAAAAAACGGGGGGGGGGGTCATCTTCCAGACAGTTTAGATAATAGAGGTGGGAAAACGTATCGATACACTGAAATATCAGGATATTTTCTATATTTAAAAACGTTCTCTCCTTTGTTCGATGGAAGCATTCGGCGTCATGATCTGAACTAGGGCTTAGCGATATACTGATATATCACAATATGATATTTATATGACAGATATGATATTTACACATATCGATATATCGCGGTATTAGTTGTGCAAATTTTTTTGCTTCATTTTCTCGTAATGACCCGGCTGCACCTCGACTGGCTACAAAGGGGTCACCTGATTATTTAATAAGGGTGAGAAAGAATATGGACCACACTGAAATATCGCAATATTTTCATATGCCAACGCCATATCTATATTTAGAGTAAAAACGTGGTATCAATCTATTTTACTAATAAAATCGCACAAGATATCGTTTTGTTACGAAATCTCATGAGATTTCACGAAATACCGCCGTCCTCAGAATGATTCACACCCTCCAATTAAAGAGGAGGCTACATTAATGACAATAATTCAAATAGGAAACTAAAGAAACTAATAATAAATAAATTTTTAAAAATTACAAAATTTTGATTTAGTGAAATAAAATATTGTGGTTGAATTGGGTTGAAAATAATAATAATAATAAAAAAACAAGCAAACAAAACTGTCCCAGAGCATCTTTCCCATAAACATGGACCAACATACCTGTGAACAGGTGCAGACGTCTGATTGGACGTTACAGAAAACACCTGATTGCCTCAAAGTGTTGCCCAACAAAATTGTAGCTTTGGAGCCGCATCATGCTTGTTTACTTGTTTTATTTTTTGTTTGTTTTTTATATTTCTGTTGAACCACAATTTGAACTTAAAACCGTGATTTTAAATATGATTTTTATTTATTATCACTTTTGTTACCTTCGACAGCTGATTTTTTCCCTCCTTTAATTGGAGGGTGTGAATAATTTTGAGGATGACTGTATATGGGCCCCATCTGGGATATGCCCGGGATAGATGGGTACCATCTGGGCATGGGCTCAAACTGGGCTTTTTGTGTGGGGGGGCCCGCTTGGGTTTCTAACGTTATAAAACCAATGTGGGCTCTAAAGTGGGGCCATTATGTAACCTGCAGACAATCCAAGATGGGGCCCATTTTTTAGTTAGTTTCCAACCTTTATGGGCCCCACATGAAAATGTTGTCTGGGGAACAAGCTGAACATCAGCCCTGTACAACTCGCTGACCCCCCCACCCCCCATCCATGCACACAAAGGGAAGCATGAACAGAGCAACCCCCTGAACTTCCTGCCAATCACAGATCGTCAGTGAGATGTTCCATCAGTCACTGCACTGATTGACAGGTTTGTGGTCTCTGGGTTCCTGACATGTTCAGTGACACTCTGTAAACTTCAGTACAACAGGAACAGAATATTTTATCATAGCAGAACTGATTTTGTGAAGCATCACTCTTAAAATGACAGTTCCATCTAACAAAGTGTAAATTCATCAACACATTACATCAATATGACTGAAAGAGCCAAGCTAATTTTTTTTTCTCTTTATGTTGAGGTTGTTACACATCCAACTATAAACATATCATCAATATCTGCCTCTTTTTTAACCCTTAATAAGAAAGATCAATTAAGTTCTTGATTTCTTTTATACAGAGGAGGATGACTGCAGAAAATTCTGAGAGAAGTCAGAATTCTGAATTTTTCCTAGATTTTTTTGGGGGGGGGGGATTTTCTTTTTTCAATTTGTGAAAAAAGTTGGAATTCTGACCTTTTCCCAGTACATTTAAAAGTAATTGTCTGGAGATTTTTTTAAATTTAATTAGTTTTTTTTGTTTTTTTGGGGGGGGGGGGGGGGTTAATTTCTGAAAAAGTCAGAATCCTGAGAAGACTTTTCAGAAATTGGAAAAAAAAATCTCCTGAATCTATTTTTAATTTTATATTTAATATTTTTTCATGTTCTGGAAAAAAGTCAGAATTCTGACTTTTTTTTTTTTTTTTTTAATTCTGACTTTTTACAGAATTTTTTTTTCAGGAGATTTTTTTTTCAACTTCTGAAAAAGTCTGAACTCTGAGAAAAGACTTTATTCAGAATTTTTTTAAATTCTGACTTTTTTCCAGAACATTTAAAACTAATCATCTGGAGACTTTTTTTCCTTTAATTTCTGAAAAAAGCCAAAATTCTGACATCAGTCTCATAGTTTCCAGCGCTTTTATTTATTTTTTTAAGGAGATTTTTCTTTTTTTTTTCAGATTTCTGAAAAAGTCTGGAAAAAAAATTAAATGCTTTGGAAAAAGTCAGAATTCTGACTTTTTTCTCAGAGTTTAATTTTTTTTTTCTTCAATGGCCCTAATCTTCTTCCATATTTTTATTTTCTGTCAGTGGAATTTTTTTGTAATTGGAAACCACAGCGGCTTATTTGTCAGAAGGATTAATGGATGATTAAAAGAAACCAGCAAATTATGCAATAATGAGAATAATCATCCCTGATAGTTTTTATTCCCCCTTAGATGTATCGATTATAATCAGCCTATTGTTGTCAGATCTTATCCTAATTAAAACTATTACAGCAGAACAAAAGGATTTTGAAATAAATAACAATAAATCTCAGTTTCATTACCAGCATAATGAGTTCTTGTTATGGGACTGCATCCAGAGGTGGAGTCTCCTCGTCTCTCATCGGCTTCATTCAGACATTTACCACAGAACAGAGATGTATTTATGGGAAGCAGCCTGTCATCATGACATCAGCGTTATTAACACCAGCGTGTGCGTTTGTGTGTGATCGAGGATGATCAGTGTGTGCCTCTAACAATAGCAGCTTTATGAGACCTGCTTTTTGTGTGTGCGTGCCCCCACGCTGCATTATTACCAAGATGATTAAATTATGAAGCCTTCCGTGCAGTTGTCATGGCCCCGAGTGCTTTTGGAAATATGAGCTTCTATTTTTGTCTCGAGCCAAACATCCAATTTGAGGAGGGCTCACAAACAATTCATGACTTTCCTAAAAGGAGCCACAAAGGTGGAAAAACCTCAGAGGTCCGGACTGATGAAAGATGGCGCAACGTTTGCTTTCTCCTTGTTCCTGATGATGATGATGAGGATGATGACTGGCATGTTTCTTTCTGTCGGTTGCCTGCAGGAGAACGACTACCTACAGGAGTGCCTTGAAGTGGTGCAGCAAGAGTTCATGATCTTCAACCGTGAGAAGTAAGAACAGGAGCAGCAGCCGTTCAGAACAAACGCACTTCCTTTTAAACAGTTTAAATTGCTTTTATTTTTTATTCACTATTTTATATTGAACTATAATTATTTTATCATTTGAGACTTGTCTTTTCTAATTACACAGAAAATATAAATCTATATTCATCACATGAAGGTTTTTTGTTTGGTGGAAAAAACTGTTTTGTGTCACAACAGTGTTTCACTTGCTGTAAAACTGAACTTGTTTTGAACATATTGAGCCCTTTTAAACGAATGCTGTCACCATCCTTCTGTCAGTACGGAGAGAAGAAGCACAACAAATGCTGCAACACGTTCAGAGTAAAGTTATTGTGATTAATAACAGAGTCCACAGAAAGTTACAGATCAGTAAATGTTCATTTATTACAGATGTTTATTACAATCATTCACCTGCTAACTGTGGTTTTGCCCCCTGCTTACGTCTTTATGTGAAAGGGGCTTTTTTCCAGTGATTGTGTAAGAATTCAGTAAAATTTACTTTCATTGAATAACAAATAAAAATAAAACCATGTAAACGAACCGAGGACGATACAAACAAACATGCAGGTTAGCTTAGAGTTAATCTGCAAGTACAGATTTATTATCTTAGTTTAGCTTATGGATGGATGGATCATTAGATAAAGAGAGAAAGAGAAGGATGGATGGATGGATGGATTATTAGATAAAGAGAATGAAAGATAGGTTGATGGATGAATGGATGGTTTATTATATAAAGAGAGAAAGAGATAGAATGAAAGATGGATGGATGGATGGATGGATGGGTAGATTATTAGATAAAGAGAATGATGGATGGATGGATTATTAGATAAAGAGAGAAAGAGAAGGATGGATGGGTGGGTGGATGGATGTATGGATTATTAGATAAAGAGAGAATGAAAGATTGGTGGATGGATGGACGGATGGTTTATTATATAAAGAGAGAAAGAGATGGAATGAAAGATGGATGAATGGATGGATTATTAGATAGAGAGAAAGAAAGAGGATGAAAGATGGATGGATGGATTATTAGATAAAAAAAAGATGGGTGGATGGACAGACGGTTTATTAGAGAAAGAGAGAGAATGAAAGAGAGAATGAAAGATGGATGGTTGGATTATTAGATAAAGAAAGAGAGAAGGATGGATGGATGGATTATTAGATAAAAAGGATGGGTGGATGGATGGTTTATAAAGAGAGAAAGAGAGAGAATGAAAGATGGATGGGTGGGTGGATGGATG